>JASDFA010000007.1:36942500-38142500 GCA_035772735.1 Datura wrightii
CTACAACAGAATCACCCACTGGGGTAGAGACTGAGAAGGGTTCTTACAAGATTTCAGGACTGACTCTGAAACTACTAGCCATGTAAGGTGTCACAAAAGACAAGGTAGCCTGCGGATCTAACAAAGAATATACATCAAGATGTATAACTCGTAACATACCTATAACTACATCCAGGGAAACCTCCTACTCTTGGCGAGATGCTAAGGCATAGAATATGTTTTGGCGCTGACCGCCACCTATGCTAGTAGATGCCCCCTAATGGGATGGGCGTGCAGGTGGAGCTATTGAATTGGAAGCTGGGCGTCAGCCCTATCATTGCCCTGTCTAGCTGCTGGGCAATCTCTGAGCATATATCCGAGATTCCCACACCTGAAGCAAGCGCCTGTACCCCCAAGCATTGACCCGTGTTTTACCCCGACCACACCTATCGCAAACTGGAACACTGGAATCCGCAGGCCTGCTGCTCTGGCCCCTAGAGCCTAATGCTAGCCCTCTCTGTTCATGCCTATGTCTGGATGGCACACTCATCGCTGAAGATGTTGGGGCTGAAGATCTCTGGTGGGTCTGCTGTCGGTGCTCACCACCAGGCCTCGGTTGAGAGAATCTATAGTTGTCTGTCCTGGCCCTCTTGGCCTCTCTCTCCCTCATGTGGATCACCTCCATCTACTGGGCGTATAAGACTATCTGAGGGAAATCCATATCCTGATGGAGCATTGTGGTCCTACAATCCTTGCTTAGAGAGTCCACCACCCCATGAACAAACCTGCTCACTCACGCCCTTTGATCAACCACTAACTCTAGGGTGTACATTAATAGATGAGTGAACTCTAGGGAATACTCCTGCACCATCATCTTCCCCTACTTTAGGTTCACGAACTCGGCTGCCTTCAACTCCATCATCTCACGAGGGAAAAACCAATGTATAAAGGCAACGTGAAACTCCTCCCAACTGATAGGGCCTGCACCGGCTTCCGTACTATCCTTCCACTGTTTAAACCAAATGTGTGTCACCCTCTTCAACTGATATGAGACCAAATCATCACACTCTACTCCATTCACCCCATGACCTATGTGATCTTCACAATCTTGTCGATAAACTCATGTAGATCCTCGTCCACCTTTGACCTAAGAAACTCTGGTGGGTTCATCCTTAGGAAATCTCTGACTCGTTCTACCGCTGTATTCACGTTCTGTGGGACATGCGCCACTGCATGTGGGTTGACAGGGGCGGTCAAATCTTGCGTTAGCATTTGAATAGCTGCCCGAAATTCAGTATGGGCAATCGGCTCCGGTGCGTGGTGCTCTTGGACTGGTGGAGATTGTTGGTTCCCATCCCTATTTGCATCCTCGTGGACAATTCCATTTTCATTCCTTCTTCTGTTAACTCATGCTTAAGAGCCAGATGAGTTGGTAAATTACCGACTTATCAACACATCTGTCACGACCCGAGCGTAGACCCGGATCATAGACACGGGACAAGGGACCCCGAGAGACCCCAAGTCAACCCATGGCATAAGCATTCACTAACTCATTCAATAAACATGAAGAAACATAATTGTAAACTCAGTGGAAGTCTAACTTAACATAACAACAGAATGAACATCTGAAGCTAAAAACATGTCTAAGTCTGATAAGCATCTAATATAGATGAGTTGATGGGACAATACCCCCAACTAGCCTGAAAATACAACCAAGATAACTACAAGTTTAGTCCTCGAAAGGTGAGGATTCACCAACCAAGAAGGTACTGACTCTGATAAGTGTCTACGAATGGGGCTGGACCTTAGAACTGGATCCTGCATCATGAAACGATGCAGCATAGAAAGTATGCTGTCAGTACGTGGAATGTACCGAGTATGTTAGGTAAGTAAAACTGCTTAAGTAAATAAATCCTTTAAAACATTTCATGACACATCATAAGCTTTTAAGTGAAAATAGAAGGTTACAAGCAATCATTCTGAAATTGTACTCTTATTATAACATGACCATGCATAGTTTTAGAACATCAAGATTGACTCGAATGACTCAAAGCTGAAACATAACACTTATATTAAAAGCTGAACAAAGAGTCAAACCTTGCTCCTTGAACATGCATACATACGATAATTATCATGAGTGAAAATTATGAAAATTTGAACGATATAGATAGTGGGAGAGTCGTCATTTAACCGACATACCACGATAGAGCTTACGTGGTCCCAACTATTACACTCAAGTGGGCAGAGCCGTCCAAAACCATGCCAAGGCTAGGGACGCTACCATGATATTGATATCAAGCTGAGAGGGGCCAATCGGGATGGGGATAGCTCACAACAGAGGTCCTAATAATGTATTAAAATAAACCTACGTTGGCGTGTAGTTCTGCGGCGTAGGGTTATCGACCCTTAGCCTGCTCGGTGCTAGACTCATCTCCCAAACATGCAATACTCTACATCGTATAAATACGAAGCTCAACGTCGTCTAGTGACAACGCTCAACATGAAATCATTTCTAAAATCAACATCGTACGAAACAAAGCTCAACATTGTCTATTGACAAAGCTCATTTTGGAATCATGCATACACTAGACATCATATAAATATAAAGCTCAACAATTTCATTTCGACAAAGCTTTGAATAAAAGTCATAGTTAAACTCAACATTATGTAAATGAAGCTTAACATTGTCCTCAACAAAGTTCGACAATTATATACATATCGATTAAGGATTTACGCATAGAGAAGGCTTTAATTTGAAACATACCACAAGCTAGATTTCATAATAAGGGTTAAAGGAAAATTTCATCTCAACCATGTGGTAAGCTCATGTCGGGAAAGAAATCAAAATTTGAAAACATCACATGGGCACCACCCAAAGTTCTTCCATACTTGGGTCTATTTGATCTCCTTTGAAAACATCATAGAAAATCATGGGTAAGGTTGAAAACATGCATTTTATCATCTACTCCATCATCATCACATTTATATGAACTATCCACACATGGGCGTTTTAGATCCAATCTTTAGAAAAAAAATTTGTAAAAGAAATTAAGTTAGAATCAGTCCAAGCTCGATAAATCATCAATATCAACTCTATTTAATCATACCCATAAGTATAAATGTAAGAATCGTGCAATTGAATGAAAACCCATACTTGATCATCACAAACCAATTCACAAATTGATAGGGAATGGGCATGGGTGTGGAAGAAAGCACCCACTTATAGCCTTACATACCTGGGATTGAAGAATTCTAACCCTTCCTAATATCCTAGCTGAGATTCCAATTGGAAACCTTGAGAATCACCTTGATTCTTCTCCTCAAACGCCCAACCTTGCATGCATGAAAGTAATGTCCTAAGATGGGCTTTTCTATGCTAAAAACCCCTCTATTACGAGCTTAAAACGACGTAGTATAGGCCCTTAGAACTTAGAAACTATGAAAAAGCCCTTACTGAAATCACTAAAAATAACTGTTAGGGGGTCCTAACGGACGACCCGACGACTCGTCGCCAGGACTCACGATCCGTTGGTTCGCTCGTCAGGTTCACTGGATTAATGGTATGCTGGGGCTCCTAACGAGTGACATGACGACTCATCCCCAGCAGCCACGACTCGTTGCCACTTCCCGTCAAGTGCACTGGATCAATTTTTCTAATCTTCCTCTAGAACCACCCCATGACTGACATGACGACTCGTGGTGTCTGACCACGAGTCGTTACATCGCCCGTGGGGACCTCGAGTCCCTCATCCTTCCAGGCCTTCCCACGAATCACCTGATTACTCGTGGGGTCTCTCACAAGTCATTCAGTGACTCATTCTGCAACTGCTGCAACATTTTCTAGTTTTTCTCCAATTCACTTCCGGGTCCAATTCTTGAATTCTCGGGGTATAATAACATATCTCTTCTGGGGTCATATTCATAATATTGCCAAAAATGGAGTCTTCCAAAATATGGAGATGGGTCATCAAGATATGAGTTACCACCACCAAACCCCTTTTTATTCTATGATGCCATAGTAAAACTAAAATCTAACTAAAATAAAATAAAAAAACAAAAACAAAAACAAAACCAAAACAATAATAATAATAATGATAATAATAATAATAATAATAATAATAATAATAATAATAATAATAAAGCTATACAATAACTATAGACTACATGATGAATTTAAATATCGTATAACTATTTCTAAACTGTATTCCCTACTAGCGGCGCCAAAATTTGGTCATGCTCAAATTACACCTTGCAATGAAGTATAAAGCGGTCCCTATCAAATATAATAATATTCCTTGTCGAACCCACAAGGAATATGTCAAAACAATATGTTAACAGTGATTAAATCAACCAGTAGTCAATATTTCGAGGGGGGGGGGTTACAATAAAAGAAAAAGTACTTTAAGCTAAAAGTTTGTCTATATCAAATTTATAAGAAGAAACTAGGACTGTGTTCCCCATGATTTTATAACTTAGTAGGCTTATTTTATTAATGATCTAAACTGATGAATTTTGTGTAAGATTGATGATTAAGTTCATCTAACATCACTCGACCTACATAATGGCTAAAATCTGTTTGTAAAAAAGAAGAAAAACGTATTTATACTATGTCCTAAAAAGCCTAAAATAATTTAAACTCTGAGGTCCCAGGTGTGCAGGAAATGACCGTCGTTTGCCCGACCAATTAAATTTAGCCTCTGTCAATCGGCTTTCTATCCTTTAATCAGCCGACCGCACTTTCGAAAGATGGTCCATTTGTGGCTTCATCCATTAAAGTTGGCCTATGTCTGCTCGAGGGTCCATCCTTCAATCGACAAACCATCTTCTAGAAAGGTGGTACATCTTTCAATTAATCGATCAAGGACCTCTTCAAGATGTTTTATAGAAACATTGACACTGGCTGGATGATTGAACATGCTGACCATCTCTCAAACAGATGGTATGTACTTTGGTTCGCCTTTTAGATAGATTTTTATTTTACTCCTCTCTTCTTCATTTTTCTTGGGTTCTTGAAACATGGCATAATTAGGTTAGTTTTCACTTCATATAGTTTTTAAAGACATGCAAAATACTATAAAATAAAGAAAAGAAGTGTCAAAAATTCTCGATACATCAAAAACTTGCCACTTCTATGGAGTTCTTCTATATCTTAATCTTTGCGAGGCTCACAGACAAGCATCCATTAATCATAGCCATGTTCAATTTTATATCATGCACATGAGTGAGCAACTCATTAAACGTATTGGGCTTTAATCATTTCAAGATATAAAAAAGTCCACGATTCATGCCTTAGATGCATATTTCAATTGTAGAAGTTTCATTGAGGTGATCTTAGAAGTTGAGGCTTAAACTCCTCCAGTGATTGATAAAGTCAACAATTGGCTCACCTTTATGTTGGCAGATATTTGTAAGTTCAATCATACTAATGATATGCCATGTGCTATAAAACCTAATGTTATTCTCTAACATCTACGATGATCATAAAAAAAATGATGACTGGTGCTTCCATTACCGAAGAACAACTTGCAAGTTTAACTAAAGCAGTAGAAGACTTGACAAAGCACGTGCAAGAACAAGATGCTAAACTTTTCAAGCTAAAAAATAAGATGGAGAGCATGGCCGTGAGAGAATAAATTCAAGCACATATGAAGCTTCCTAAAATTTAAGAGAAAGGAGAGTCCTCCATAAAGCAAACAACAACGGTTAAAGACGTTCCAGTCTGCATTGAAGGTTTGATTCTTGTTGACCAATTGAAGGACTTTATCATAGGGATCATCAATTGATAAATAAGAGTCCTCCTCTAGATTATACCTCACATATGCAATGTCATATAAACAAAGCATTGATAACTTGAATATGCATGTTGGCTATCAACCTTCTAAGATCCAACAGTTTAGTGGCAAAGAAAATTCCATATAACATATAGTGCACATCATTGAGACTTGCAATGATGCTGGGACTTATGTTGATTATATCATCAAGTAGTTTGTTTGATCTATTAAATTAAATTCTTTTGATTGGTACAATGGATCTTAAGACTAATTCTATAGATAGTTGGGAAGTTTGACCTAATGAGTCGTCAAGTGACTCATCGTTTAAAAAGATCAAAAATTTCAGGTGAGGCTGCCAGTGGCAACGAGTCAGGGGACGACTCATCATGTATCCTCATGGATCATCCAGTCTCTCGTCGGATTTGATAGTGTGCAATTTCTTGACGGTTTATTAAGGGCATTTTTGTAAATTTTTAAGCTCCTAACTCCTAAATTACATCAGTTTAAGCTTAGAAAAGAGTGTTTTAAGGGTATTATCCACCTTAGTACCTTTAGTCTCTCCCTCAAACCATATTTAGAAGATCAAATTCCCTCAAAGCTCTCAAGAACAAGCTAGGGTTCTTCACTATCATCCTCTTCAATTCTCTTTGCATTTCAAGCTAAGTCTAGAAATATGTGAATCAAGGTGTGTGGGGTTTATCAATGAGGGGTTCTTCCACCCCCATGCCCCTTCCGCAATTGAAATCATGATCTTTCATTTCCTATGCCATATTTTTGAATTTCTAAGGCTTTATTAGGTATTGTTGAATTCCTCCATGATTCCCTTATGGGTTTAGCTATATCGATCAATTTAATGATTCAACGATTAGGGTTTTGTATTTCTATCAAGTCCTCCATGAAATTTCCATCAAGCATGATTATGAATTTTTAAGGTTAAATTCCCTTCTATTGAAATCCCATGATTCTCTTATGATATCAACTCGCGGTTTTAAGCTATGTATTATGATTATGATGTATGATTTTTTACAAGAACCCTTCATGAACTAATAAATTTTTGGTATGATGATTTCTCGAGTATGCGTAGCTTTTACAAGTATCATGTCTGTATTTATGGCTGACTCACGGGCCTCTTTCATGGCTAGCTCACGTATTTTAAGCATGTTCATGTTCTTATGATTTTAACTAGCCCATGTATTTCAAGTATATTTCATGATTACTCTATGAGTCATGTGAAAATATTTGGGAGTAGTATCTAGCACCGAGTAGGTCAGGGGTTCTGGGAACCCAGGCCTTAGAACTACGTGCCCACGTAAGACTATACTCAGTTAACCCTATACGGTCTCTTTAGTGATCACGCCTTATTATCTTCCCTTCCCTAGAAAGCTTGGGGCGGCTCTGCCTACTTGAGCGAGATAGTTGGGGCATCATGCAAGCTTTATCATGATGGTGTCAGTTAAGATGAATCCTCCCGTTGTTCCTTATGATTTTATGCATGTTCACAATTATGATATTTTGGCTCAAGTTATGTTTTACAAGGTATCCCTTATGAATATACTTATGACTAGTTTATGAATTGTTTTGAAAGCCTTAACCCCTGATTTTTAAATTATGATTATCAATTCATGTTTGAAATGTCCTACTCTCATGAACTCTTTATGCATTTTTTATCAGCCTATTTTACTAACCCCGCATACTCAGCACATTCAATGTCCTAACCGCATACTCTATGCTATATCATTTCATGATATATGTTTGGGTGATTAGACTTAGTCGCGCCATTAGTCCTACTCACGTATCAGTCTAGTTTAGCCCTGTGTTGGTGAGTCCTCATCTACTGAGGACATTCTTTTTGTCATGTTATTTTGTCAGTTTAGTTTCAGACTTGGAGTTAGCTGGGGGCTCGTCTCAGCATCTCATCAAACAGTAGAGGCTTTTCAGACATAGACTAGTATATTCAGCTTGTGGCTCGATGTTATGATGTTAACACTTCTAATTACATTTTATAACATTTAGCCTTTCACATATTTATGTTTAAATTATAAGTTTCCACTTTAGTTTATGCTCTTGAGTTGCTATACACATGTCATGGGTTAGCTTGGAGCCATTCGTGGTTCTAGGTCCCGTCTCTCGATCCGGGGTCCCAGCTCGGGTTGTGACAGTTGGTAGGATTAGCTATACTTGTGCTAACTCTCATAATATGAGTTCCTTGTTGTTTTTTTCTTTTATATTCTTTTCAAGGTTTAGATTCAAGGATGAATCCTTTTCAA
Source organism: Datura wrightii (assembly GCA_035772735.1). Classification (NCBI taxonomy): domain Eukaryota; kingdom Viridiplantae; phylum Streptophyta; class Magnoliopsida; order Solanales; family Solanaceae; genus Datura; species Datura wrightii. The sequence goes on from JASDFA010000007.1 coordinate 36,950,518, forward strand.
AAAAGTGAGAATGATGCAACCCAAGTTCCCTATGTATTGACAATTGCTTGGGTGGATGAATGAGCATAAAATTGGCCAAGTGAGTGAAGAAGGTGGCTAGATCTACAAGTGGTCACTCCTTAATTTCAAGAAAAATAAAGACAACCAAACAAAGTCCTTATTCATTAATGGTATAATTGTAAGTCTTCCATTTCCTTTACTTAGTATAAATCGGAGTTCATTTAATTTTCATAGTAGATTTTGATGACATTGGAACTTGAAAGTATGTTGATTGTAGTTTGCTTGCCTAAAGCCTTAGCTTGTGACTTGTGTAGAAAGAAGGGTTTCTTAGGAACTTGATTTACCTTGAGGTCTTTCTCATAGCTAGATGCTTCTTGGAATTGTTAATATGTGGTCCTTATTCTTTAACAATAGATATTACTTCCAATCATGTGTCTAGTTCTTTACCTTTACTTTTCTTGTATCACCCTAACTCTACGTGACCTCTCTAGATCCAAGACCTCTACAGTGAAGGGAGACGATGATACTTCAAGCGACAGATCTTTTCCACTTATGTCACATAAAGTGAATTAGAAAAATATCAACCTGTGTGATGATCGAGGAGTCACTTGACGGCTCGTTAGGGACTTGATGACTTGTTTCCTTAATCCGTGAAGTAAATTGGAATTCCATACTTTCCCTATTGCTACTCATTTACTGGATCACTTAACGACTCGTCACTACCATCTGTCATGACTGTCTGAAAATAGCATTTCCCCAAGCTTGGCACCACTTAACTGGTCACTTGACGACTCGTTAGGTCAAACAATGAGTCACTTGATGACTCATTCTGTGACCTAGTGAATTACTGCTTTTTCCGTTTCAACTCTCGAATCTGATATTAGGGACTTTTGGGAACTAAGTACCCCTATCCAAGAAGATAAGCAACAGAACCCCATGCAACCAAACTAACTCCTATATATAAAATCTAGTATAGTCCTTGTGCTGACTTGGTTATCCAGTTGACTATTACCCATATAGAATCAAGTTCTCGATGTGTCTGAGGTGACCTTGTGATGCAACCCATATTTATCTCTTTCCACTTTCAAATAGGGCTATTGATACCCTGTCGCTTACCTCCAGGTCTCTGATGCTCATGCTTTCCGGCATACCCTCCTCACCCAAGCTCTTAACTATGTTCAAGCCTAACTCAGCCACACCTCCAGCAACCTAGAGTTATCCAGTAACAACATTACTTCCCTCTTGAGAAGAAAGTCACACAAGTTCAAGCTCTAATCAAGAGTCACAAGTCACACCATAGTATGGTCTACCTATACATCACCACCTCATTCTAGCCTATCCCTTATGGTTACCCCATGGCTTCTTTTAGTTAATGTTATTCAAGAATTCCCCTATCTTCTAGGCATGGCTAATAACTGTGCTTCATGAGTTTCTACATACCTGGCACCTATGGCAGGAATAAAGAGTTGTCCTGAACATACAAATTTTAACCATCATTTCCATCATGGGGGAACATTAGTAGGGCTTAGAGTAAGGAAATCATGAGCATGAATCATTCAAGAAATCTAAGCTAGGCATATACATGATATAACACGATCTTATGAGACGCTAAGTCAAATCTTAAGGATTGAGTTCATAGAGCTGAGCATGCTGAGCGACATGAGTTTACATACATAACAACTTTCATGACATGAAGCTGAGATTGATGGAATCATGGTAGAAGACTGGAATCACCACCTGAAGTAGTTACTTCTCATTTTACGAATCTGAGTACGAATACAAGTAAGGAGTACTTGGAACTTAGATATGGGCATAACATGTTTGCATACAACATGAGTATAATATTATATTGACTGAAGTATGAAAAGACACCTAAATAAGCATGGATCTATCTCCTACAGTTACTGATCCTAGACCTTCACACTTGGAACTCAAGAATTGACTTGAGTTTTCAACTTATCATCTCCCCTTTAGCTTAAAGCCATCATTCTACGACTCTTGGATCCTTTCTTAAGGCTGGGCTACATCACTAACTCATGACTTCCCATTCTCCCCAACAGTTATCACTGAAGGCTTCATACCTATAAGCATTTCATACCATCTAAGGAAAAATCTCATACTAGGATTCAAAAAGGGACCTTATACCTTATACTGCAAATCTTAAGCCTAACAACATGCATGGATCAACCTAAAAGGCTTATGACATACCTGTGACTATTCCTAGCAAGCACTCCCGATCCTGGCATTGTCCACTACCTGCACCAGCTGATGTGCCTCACTGAGGTGGTTGAGCTCTTAAAGGCACCAAAGAGATAGCTAGGCAATCTCTGAGCTTATGATCGGGCTTGTCACACCAGAAGCAAGCATCTAAAACCATTAAGCACTTTTCTTGGTGGTTCTTCCCACATCTCTTGCAAGTCGGATATAAAATATTCCTTACCCTAGACCTACTCTCCTGAATTCTAGGGTTAGACTTTTTTCCCCTTTGCTCCCCTTCGGATAGTGGCAGTGGGAGATAGATTGATGAAGGTGCTGGAGCCAATGCTCTCTATTGGAGCTGTGGGTGATTCCCACCACCTGACCCTCGCTAGGAAAACTCAAAATTTCTATTTCTGGCCCTCTTGTTCTCTCTTGTTCTTTTCTTAAACCTTTCACCTGCCTTCAAATCGTGAATCTCATACAGACTCTTCTTGGTGAATTCTCGAACCCTAGTAACTGTGATACCTTTGGTAGAGATCATAGGTGCGACTCTCTGCTGGTTAAAATGAGTGGTCATTGACCATATTAACACTCTGAAGGTAGCCCCGAGCTCCGCATCCGTCACTTTCCTACTAAGGGGGCCTACTGGAGTTGGTGGGGCTAGTGGATTCCTGTTATCATTTCCCCTTCCAATGTCACTTCTGCGAGGAATTATCTATGAATGTGTAAAGAACGAGTTAGGAGAGGAACTTTTAGAGTTTTGCACTCAACGCACGGTAAGAGTCATGAAGAAATAGAATTTTTCTAAAAATGTCTCGTAGCCTCTTCCTCATAAGTGTGGTGCGCTTCACACCCATGAAAAAGACTCTGCTTGACGTGGCTTTTAGACACCCAAGGACACACCTAAACCTTTGCTCTGATACCAAGTTTTTCATGACCCGAGCTGGGATCTCGGATCGAGACATGGGACCTAGAACCACGAATGTCTCCAAGCTAACCCATGACATGTGCATCACAACTCAAGAACATAAATTAAAGCAGCAACTTAAAACTTAAACATTAAATTAAAGCAGAAACATAAAAATTAAACATAAATACACAAAAGTCTGAATATTATAAAATGTAATTAGAAGCATTAAAATCACAACATCGAGCCACAAGCTAAACATACTAGTCTATGTATGAAAAGCCTTTACTATCCGATGAGATGCTGGGACAAGCCCCCAACTAACTCGAAGTCTGAAATTAAATTGACAAAATAACATGAAAAAAATAATGTCCTCAGTAGATAAGGACTCACCAACATAGGGCTAAACTAGACTGATACGGGAGCAGGACTAATGGTGCGACCGAGTTTGATCGCCCTAACCTATATCATGAAACAATATAGTATAGAGTATGCGGTCAGTATTTTCAATGTACTGAGTATTGATGACATCCAAATCCACTGCTCACAACGAGAAAGTTTAAACGGACATCATAATATAATTACCCAACTCATGAGTCAGGGTCGAATCCACAGGGAATAGAGATTTGATGGCACAAAAGTTTTCTATCGAGTTGAACTAAATTGCATCATTGCATTAAAAATGAAAAAATGAATGTTGGGGAGAAGTAAGATCACAATTTAAATTTAAATCAACTACCAATCTAAAATAAGGCAACCAAATCAAATGAACAAAGATGAGCAAGGGCCAGGGGTGTGCTATTGATGGGGCATCGATTGGATTGGAATTAACTAGAAAATTAAATTATTGCTCACAAGCATAAATACCTATGGACAATGTGGCACTCGATGTTTTTCAGCCACTTGGGTGCCTTTTTATTTTAAATTTCTCAAACTCCAAGGTCCCCAATAATTCATCCACTATGGCTTGGGTAAGAATTGAACTATCTCTAGCCTCAACTCTTTAATAGGTGTATTAAAATGGGTTTTGGCTATCTCTAGCCCAACCCCACATAATAAAGACCCAAATGCCCACCATTGTTTTCTCACTCATATTCTATTCCCCTTTTTCAAGCAATAATAGAAGAAGTAAACAGACTCGTTTTTGAAACTATGGATAATTCAATTATAAGTTGGAGAAAATAGCATATTTATACTAGTGAGCAATTATAGATTAATCTAGCAACATCCAATCCAATTTAGACCCAATCATGTACACAACCCTAGAAAAATATTTAGCCACTCATAGATGAAAAATACAAAATCATATTGATAAATAAATTCATAGAATTCATCATTAAGAGTAAATTGCAAGATCAAATTTGCTTTCAATAGAGGTTTTTACCTTGAGGAAGAAGAAGAAGAAGATGATGAAGAAACGCTCACTCTATTCTGTCTCTCTCTAGGAAATTAAGAACTATTCCCTACAATACAAATTCAATATCTAATGAGAAGGAATGTTTAATACTTTTTAAGAAATGTTAAAAAATAGGTTAAAGTTGTTCCTCTTTTCCTGTGCTGGATGATTTTACCCTTCTGATGACCGCCTCACTTGTGAGTCACCGGTGTTCTGCCCGTGCCCATCCACTGGGCGCCGCTCTATCGCAACTAGGGACAGTCACATCTGTAGAACCTCGGCGTTGGCATCGGTGGTTCACAAGTGCAGACTCGCGTTCCTTGTGCACCTTCCACTTAAACGTAGTGTGCTCTTGCATTTGGCCAACGTTTTGTAGGTCTCGTCTGGTGGAATGTAGGTCCTAGTCTTTAGGCTTCATGTTTTTATTTAATTCCTTGTTTTCTCTCTTTAAATAGAATGCCTGCAAAAACCAAAGACAAAGAGAACAAAATCTTCCTAAACGACTTGAAAATCAAGTAAAAGCTTATGATTAAAAGTCTAATGAGTTGGAAAATTACCAACTAATCAATCCCCCGAACTTGAGCTATTGCTTGTCCTCAAGCAAGGTAATGCTTTATAGTTGGACAATTGATGTAAGCATGTCACCCCCTAGTCACTTTAGTTCTAGTGACTAGAACATCCCTAATTCCCTTTTTGTGAACATCATCGCATACTGCATTTTCTCTTGAGATCACCCCAACTTTTTCTCTCCTTGATCAACATTTTCTAACAAGAGACACCCTTATATCTCCTTAGTTACCACTTCCTCATAATGTAGTGCTACCTCACAATGAAGTTCAAATCATTTTTTCCATTTTCCTTATTGCAACCCACAAACTTAGGCTTTTCCCTCATATTTCCCTTTTCTTTTCCCACACTTTTAAGACTCTAGAATCATTTTTTCATTTCTTCTTACAACTAGCACCAGGGAAGATAGGTGCTAATATGATGAGTTTATAATTTACCAATTTATTAGGCTATTAGACATGAGTTTTTGCTTACTTTTCAAGTATTTTAGGTGAATTTTATGCTCTTTCTCCCTGATGTTTGCATGTATTTAACTTTAGTAGAAAAAGTATGAAATTGAGAAAAAATCATGAAAATAGAGATGAGGACTGGAGCTCCACTAGAGGACACTAGTGAAACACCGGTGGACCATAGATGCCTACTATACTGAAGAGATTGGGTACAGGTGGACTATGGATCAGTACCAGCGAACAGTCGGTGTCTCACAAGTGACGCCCATCTGAAAAGGGAAAAAGTGTTCAGCCTAGAAAAAGAAGAGAATTTTACCCTACTTTTGTACATCTCAAAAAGGAACTAAACATTCTATTCCATTATATCATTGCCATTGTATTGAATTAGAGAGAAGTAGAGAGAGAAGCACTCATCTTCTTCTTTGAAATAGTAGAAAAATCCATGGGAGATCAGAACCTTGTGCTTGAATTTTCTTACTCATTTTGTTGAATGAATATTGAATTATTATTGAATTCAATGTTTTTTTCTACTTATATGAGTAGCTAAATTCCTTGCTAGGGGTATGTGAATAATTGGGGTTGATTTGGATTAGGTATTGAATATTTGGTCTTCGATTTACTCGATTGGTATAATTTTAGTGGTTCCTCTGAGTTTTAATCTAAATACTCATAGTTGCAAATGTGGATTGCATTTTCTTACTTTAATTTTACTTGAAAAAGAAATTTAAAGTATGGGTGAGGAAATACTATTGGGTAATTGGGGGTTGATCATGTGGGGTTGGGCTAGACATAGCCAAAACCCATTATAACACACCCATTAAGAATCAAAGCTTGAAATAGTTGATTCTCACCCAAGTTGATGTGGTTGTTGTGAAAAATACTTTGGGATTTGAGAAAACCCGAGGTATAAGGAATCTAATTAGCTGAGCAATGTAGGATTATACCTTGTCCACAACTAATTATACTATTGAGTAAGGCCAGGAGATATTAGCAATCCCAATCTCATGACGCCCCATCAATATCACACCCCTAGTATTCTCTTATTAGGTATTTTCGATACTTTGTCCCTATTTTCATGAGCAAATTTGTAGTTTAATCAGCAAGTTGTGATTTCCCCAATTTTTACTTTATTGTTATTGAGACATTGATGCAAGTTACTTCAATTTAATAGACAACTCTTGTGTGGTCAACTACTATTCCCTATGGCATTCGACCCAGACACTCGTGGGATATATATGTTTTGCCAATGACCTTTTACATTCTCTCGTTAAGAGGAGTGAATTTAGATGTTATCAAAAATGGTGGCGTTGCCAAGGAATACAGTTTCATAGACTTTAGTTATTTGTTATTTTGAATTGATTTTTTGCATCTTGGTTTGTTTGACTTTACTCTTGTGATTGGTGCCATCTAGGTTGATCTTGATATGCGTCAACACTCGCAAGAAGGAGAAGATTTGGTGAATGGGCATATGGATCATGAGGATGATGATACTGTGATGCCCAATGTAGCAAGTGTCGTTCGCCTACCTCCTACAGTAGAGAATGCAATATTTTACGTGACGAGTACAATGTTGCACTTAGTCCAAATGAAGAGGCTCTTTGGAGGAATGCCAAGTGAGAAAGAAACTAGGCATCTCCAAAATTTTCTTGAGATTTGGAATCCCTTCAACATCATAAATATAAGTCAAGAGTCAATCATATTGAGGTTCTTCCCATTTTCACTAACAGGGAGGCAACCACTTAGTTGGAGGAGTTGCCTTCCGGATCTATTACCTCTTGGAATGAACTCACAAAAGCTTTTTTGGACAGGTTCTTCCCTCCGTCAAGGATGCTACAGCTGAGTGATGACATTACCAACTCCCGAAAACTTGCTGGGGAACAACTCCATGAAGCATGGTTGAGGTTCAAGGAAAAAAATTGCCATTTGCACGAACGATGGGTTTCCCGATGGGGTTTTACTTTAGAGCTTTTATCGTTCATTGGATTTTTTTAATAAGTCTATGGTAAATAAATTGGTGGGGGGTTCCATCATGAATCAGCCCTATGGAATAGCCAAAGCACTTCTTGATAGAATGACTAAGACCAATCGAGCATGGCATACTAGAGAAGCGGAGGTATCTTCTAGTGGTGTTGCTCCCAACTTTATGACTGTTGAAATGAGAAAAAGGGATGAGGTCAGAGATGAAACTCTTACTAAGATAATGACCCAGTTAGAGTTGATGATGAAACATGTGATGGGAGTTGGTGCAAAGAGTGTGAATGTTGTAGGTGCCCAAACACCATCTTCAATTTGATGATGACACTTCACCTCCGAGATATGAGGAGTAGTGTCAATACATGGCGGGCCAATTGGGGGGTTCTCTCCCTAGGTATCAAGGTGCAAATCAAGGCCCTTGGCACCCAAGGGAGGAGTATCAAGGTTGGAGAAACCGTAATAATCAAGGATGGGGGGATAGAAATGATCGATGGGTGAATATAGATTAAAATCACGAGGGAGAGTGATACCACCGAAGTGCTAACCCCTATGTGCCTCTTCCAAAAGAAGAAGCATCTCAAGGGAAGCCAGGAGTGAAAGGTGTGGACAATTTGAAGATTGAAGATATGTTTTCTAGGGTGTTGAAGAAGGTAGACTCCACCATTAGTGGGGTTAAAGAATTAAAAGGGGAGGTGTCTAACCTTGCCCAAATAGTAAGTTTCCACTCAGCATTGATCTAGCACCTTGAAGCCAAAATGAACTATTTGTCTTCCAAAATGAACCCCCGCTTGAAGAGTGCACTCCGGAGTGATGATGTTCCCAATCTAAAGAAAGATGGAAAGATGGCCATTACATGGCTATCATGACTAGAAATGGCAAGATATTGAAGGAAGTGGCCGTGAATCGCAAAGATGTTGTTGTCCCAAAGGCAAAATGATAATGATGTTATGGAAAAGGTGCCAAAAGCATGAAGTGTTTGTGATGATAAAGAAGGGAAGGATGAGGGAGAAGTTGATTTGACCCACCCGTATGATGTGATTGGAAATGAATGCAAGAAGGCCCCAAATGACAAAGATCAAGAAAAAAGCGTTTCACCTCCATATCCGCAGTGGCTGACCAAGAAAAAGGAAGATAATTAGTTTCACAAGTTTATAAAAATGTTTAGAAAATTATCCATCAATATACCGTTTGTGGATGCTTTGATTCAAATACTAGGCTGGGTATAGATAACACTGTAATAATAACAAAGCTAGATAGAGACACTGTTCGTTAAGAATTGATTCAGATGGTGAGGACCCACTACGAAGGAGTTCTTAAAGAAAAAGAAGGTAGTGGATACGGGCACCGATGAGGTGATCCATCATTGTAGTGCTGTCATGAAAAACAACATTGCTCCAAAACGTAAGGATCTTGGAGCATTTACCATTTGTTGCATAATTGGATCGTGCATATAAATCTCTTTGCGACCTCGGTGCTAGTATTAGCTTGATGCCTCTAGCAATTTTTAAGAAACTCGGGTTAGGGAGTCCCAAACTAATATCCATGAGGCTCTTGATGGTGGGTATGTCGATTAAATGAACCGTTGGAGTGTTAGCCGATGTCCTTCTGAGAGTGGATAATTTCATAAGAAGCTAATTTTGTTGTGTTGGATTGTGAGATGGACATCGAGGTGCCAATTATCTTAGGATGCACACTTCTAGCAATAGGAAGATCTTTGATTGATATAAAGCTTGGGGAGCTTAAGTATTGAGTAGGTGGTGATGAGGTCACCTTCGATGTGTGTTAGCCTATCAAGCCCCCGGATGAGTGTAAGGTCATGGCAGTGCTTGGTGGTGAAGTGGAGCATTATGAACCATTTGATGATGAGATTGAATCGAAGGATAAACCTCCGAAGTCTTGAAGATTGAAAAGATATCTGCCGTGCCACGAAGTTAACTAAGGTGCTTCTTGAGAGGCAACCCAAGAATTTTTTCTTTGAGAACTTTATTTTTTTTGTTGTTTTTGATATTGTAGGAAAATTGGATTAATAACAAGGAGAAGAAGAACAGGGTAGGCACGACGCTTGACCGATGAACCGCCGGTCCATATGTGTGAAGCGCCGCTTGAATGTGGTCAAGAGAAGAAGGATAGGAAGTGGAGGGTAAAACTGGTGAGTTGCCGGTGGAATGTTTATTCTATACCGCGAATCACCAGATGAAACATCGGTGCAAAATAGAACACTTGGGAGTTGAAGCATAATCACTGATGAAATCGGTTAAACACAGGTGTGATCCCACAAACCCCAGGTCAACCGCCACATACAAAGCAGTGAACTGAATAGGGTGTTGGTCACCTGCGTTAAGGCGGCAAAACACCGGTACTCATCGACGATCGTCGGTTAACCGTAGGTCAAGGTATGCAATGTAATTAAAATATTAACCATCCCAAATCAGGGATTTAAAAAAAATCTAGTCAAAACCTCTCCAACTCCCCATAAACTCTTTTATCCACCTTTCCATTTTCCCCATTTACACTTTTTGACTTCCCAATACATCACCTGTCCACCATCCCACCATTAAACCTATCTCCTCACCTACTACTACTATCCACTTGTTCTATTTTATAAATTCCCTACTCCTACTCCATTCATTTCATCACTTCTCACTCATCTTTCCACTACACTAAAGAAAAAATCTCCATTCATTTCATCACTTCTCATTCATCTTTTCGCTACACTAAATAAAAAATCTTATGGAAACTCCATTGTTGGGCAACACCAAGCTTTGATCTTTTATTGCTCTTTGTTCTAAAATTCATTCAATATGTGTCTCATACGTTAATTTTGATTGTTTTTTGAATATGTGCATAAGTTTGAGCATGCTAAAGTCGAGGTTTTCCCCACTCATTTGTCCCCATTATCCTGTTCTTATGCTTTTCATTGCTTGTATATTTTTCACATTATGGGTATGTGGAGGTGGTTCTAAAGTGTTGAATGATAATGTGGGTATCCTCTATGGTATAATGCTTGATTCTTGATGTGATTAATATTAGTTGGGTGTGAAGTCTAAGTTGCCCCGTGTGTGCTTAGAATGCACAATTTTCCCCATGATAGATGGAGTGACGTCTTTCTTAAGGGTAAATTGTACCTTTTACATTATTTTTGTTGTTGTTGGGTTGGGTGAGTGAATCCTGGATATGAAAGTCTTGTTTCATTAAGTTTGGGGATGAAATACACTGAATGACATTCACTGGTGAACCGCCAGTTAGGCTCGGTGAAATGCCATTAAAGCGCAAGTTGGGGTACAAGGCTTCAGGCCACTATCCCAGACCTGCATTTTGCCGGTGCCCCGCGAGTCAAGACCGGTTAAATGCTTGTGTGGCATCGGATGCCATGTTTTTCTCCCATTTTACAGTAAATGACTAGCGACTAACCGGCACTTCGCAAGTCTCCATCTGCATCTCGCCGGTTTCCTGCCAGTACTGCCAAGACTTAACCTTTAAACCCTTCAATCTTTTTTCCATCCAATTTTTATAATTCCTTTCCTTATCTTAGAATAGATGTCAGTTTTATTTTTCATTAGCAAAAATACAAAAAGAAATATTGTTGTATAGCACTAACATGGTCCTACATATATGTCTTCATCCAGGAAACCAAGCAATGGCAAGGCCCTGGCCTCATCTAAAAGCAAAGGAAAGAGGAAAGCAAGGATGAGCCCAGCCCCCAACACTAGAGAAGCTATTATCATTTTCATGCCCGATATGGAGTGGCACAATGCTATTTGGAAGGGATGCTCTATCACGATAGAAAAACGCTTCAACTTGGTAGGGCTGTGGGGTGACTTCCCAAATATCACAACACAATTTACTAATTGCCAATGGCACATCATTTCCAATTGTAATACCCCGGAAGTGCCTAAGACTAGACTCGGGAATTCAGAATAAAACCAGCAGAAAAATCTAAAATGTTGAGTCAGGATGACTGAAGGTATAAATCGTACGAAGGACCTACGACTCGTAGGACTCACTTATGGTCATCATTTTCAAGGAAAAAGTTGGTAACAATGAGTCAAGTAACGACTCGTGGAGTGTTTGTATGAGTCATGGGTCAGAGTCGTTGTTTGGTTTTGGATTGTTAGGAGGGAAGGTATGATTCGTGGTATGACCTGTGGTGAGGAACCATAGATCATGGTAAGGACCCATTGATTGGGTTCTAGGGTGGCAGAGTTGGATGGTACAGTTCAAGGTACGACCTGTGGTAAGTAACAACAGGTTGTTACTTCCACCCATAAGAAGGAGCAGGGATTTTCTCCTAGACGTGGTAACGGAAGGATACAACGATCCGTTGGTAGATGGTACAAGTCATGGTGTGGTAGGTGGGAATTTCAAAACTCAGAGGTGAGTAGTTTCTTCAAAGAAAGGAAACCATGACTCGTAGGATCGAGGTATGATCCATAGGACGAGTCGTGGAATATGACAGTGATTAATTTCTCTGCATTTTAAAATAGGGAAATTTCATAATTTCTAAGTTCCTAATTCCTAAACTACATCGTTTTAAGCTCCAAATAGTGTGTTTTAAGAGGGGTAACTTAACTCTAAGCCTATTCTCCTCCATGCATGCAATTTAGATCCTTTCCTTGAAGATCAAGTTTGAAGAATTTCATCAAATTCACTTCAATTTCCTTTGTTCTTTCAAGTGGGAGTGTGAATTCAATTTACTCAGGTATGTGAGGCTATGAATAGGAGTTCCTTTCATTCCCATGAACTAGGTTCTTCTCAATTCTATGGATTTCAATTCTAGATTCAAGTTTCATGATCTTATGGGGTTTATTCCAATTCTTGTGAAAGTCTTTATTGTCTATCTATGGGTAAATTCCCTTTATGTATCAAATCATGTTTATGATCTATGGACAGATTTTATAATTATTTTGATTATTAATTTATAGTTTCAACTTCTAACTAAATTAGGCCAAATTATGTAAGCTTCATGAAAAGTCAATTTATGGTTTCGTTATGATCTTGATCTTCTTAAGCCCTAAATTATGATTTATGATTTATGATATGACTTCTCTCAAGTACTCATCATGGATTTATGAATATCAAGTACATACATGTTTTACAAGTATGCATGGATTTCATAGGTTATGGATTTATGACTCTTGACCGATTCACGGGCCCTTATTCATGGCTAATCATGTATTTCAAGTGGGATCCATCATGTCATTATTTATTTGTTCATGAACTTCATAAATGATCTTACACTTGCGATATAAGCCGCATATGCATATATTTGGGAGCAGTGTCTAGCACCGAGTAGACCCAACGTTCAAAGAAAAACCCCATTATCTCAAAACTATGTGCCACCGTAGGTATATGTATATATCTATTATTGGATCCCTGTGATATCACTACGCATGTACGTCCCCCCGCCTTGCAAGCCGGTTACAGTCCTAACCTCTTGGGAGGAATAGTGGGGTATCATGTAAGGCTCTATCATGATGGTGTCGATTAAGAAGTGTCCTCCCATTGTTTCTCATAATTTATGCATGGTTATGTTTATGTATTTGGACCAAGTCATTTTTAATGAAGCTTTTCTCCTATGATTTTGATTATGACTAATTTATGAATGTCTTGAAAACCTTGAGCCGTTGTGTTTACATCATGATATTTACTTTATGAGCATGTTGTCCTAGTCTTATGAACTCTTATGTATTTTAACTATCCGTTTTTACTTACCTTGCAGTACATTCCAAGTGCCGACTGCATACTCTATATTGTATCTTTTCAAGATACAGGTCCGAGGGATCATTCTCAGCCACATCATTAGTCCTGCTCCTCTGTCAGACCTGTCTACTCAGTATTGGTGAGTCCTCATCCTTCGAGGATATTGAGTTATCTACAGTTATGTTCTTTCAGTTTCAGTCATCATTGATCTAGTTGGGGGTGCTGTCCCATCAGCTCATTAGTTATGTTAGAGGCTTTTCAGACATTATGTAGAAATCGACTTGTCATTGTTGATTCAGTTTTAGCTGATATATGTATATGAACACTTCCACTTTGTTATATATGTCAAAATTATGCTTGATTATGATGGTTTTAGTTGTCATGATGATGCCATGGGTCACCTTGGAGCTTCTCGGGGCTCTTTCTCTTGTGTCTCGATCCGGGCCTATGTTTAGTTTGTGAAACCAATCCTCTGCCTAACTTCTACTATAGCCTAGTGCCCGAGTTCTATGCATCATACAAGGCTAGGAAAGAGAGCACACATCACATAGGCAAGGTTGATGAATTCCCCTGTTTTCCCTTAGTTATGGTGAGGGGTGTAGAAGTTGACACCATACTGGCGGCCATCAATTCTTTATTCAGGGAGGATGAGATTGACATTGGAACTGAATATGCAGCCATAATGCTAACAAAGAGAACTATTTCAGGTGGATAGCTCCCATCATTGCACACCTTTTTGGGCCTCTATGGGTGGCAAGATCTCCCGGCATGATTTAAAGTTTGAAGCCAACCTGTGGCTGGATTTCATTTGCGGCCATATTATGCCTTCAAAGAATGAGCATAGGGTAAATTTGAAAGCGACCATCCTCATCACTCGCATCATGATAGGGGTGCCCTTAAACTATAGGGAATTAGTGGCCATTCAGATGAAGAGATAGGAAAGGCAAGATGGCACCTCTATGTCCTATGTTGTGCTCATATCTCAGCTATGCCTTCGAGCTGGAGTGCCACTTTTCCCACATGAGGCCCCCAACTCCGCTACTAGTGTGATCACAATGGATAGAAAAAGGGATGCAAATGCTCCCAAGAGCAAGCGAAAGTGGAAGCAAGCCTTCAAAGTCCCCGAAGAGTCCATCTTTAATGGATTAGAACAGACCCTGATTGCCCCCGATCTCAACATGCGACATCCTGAGGCATCGGGCCCGGCTTTTGGAGAAGAACCTACTAGGGGAGCCTCACCTCCTTCCACATTTTCTCAGCCAAGTAGCCTCCACAAGCTTTTGGAGATAACACACTCCCGTGAAAGTCAACTTCAGAAATTGGCTAAAAGTCTCCCGCCCTGATTGCTAAGACGGTGAAAAAGGAGATGAAGTCAATGTGTGATAGCTTGACCAAGTTATACTCGCATGTGAATCTTGTGGAGGGGTTGTCACATCTCTCCAAGCTGAAGCAAGGAAATAAAAAGGTCAGACGTCAATGGCGGTGCCCGATATGAGCGCGCTTGACGCAACTATGGCTGCCCTTTCTATAGTCCGAGGCCAAATAGACGACTTGTTTGAAGGCTTGGGGGATGAGGAGGAAGATATAGGAGATGAAGGCCATAATAGGGATGCTGAGGCCAAAGATGATGATAAAGATGATGAGTGACCACTTCAGAAAGTTCTTACCCTCATTTTTTTTACGCATATATTGGGGACAATGTATTATTTTAGTTGGGGTGGTATGAGTGTATCTCTTGTTGTGTTCATTGTTATTGATGATTGTTGTTGCCCTTGTCGGACTTTTATTTTTGAATTCTGATGATTTGTGAGCCTTTATCGGGCTCAGGATGCGCTTGTTGGGCTTATTTTTATTGATGATTGATGTTTCCCTTGCTAGGCTATTGTTTGGACAATTGTTGAATGGTTGTTGAGCCTTTGTCGGGCTCAGAATGGATGAAAGAAAAATTGTTTCTTGAATTGTTAGTGCATGTCTGATTTTCACGTTCGTAAATAGTAGGTAGTGAATAAACTCAAGGGTTTCTTTTATGCCACGGTTCTTTTCTGAGGTGCAATTTCTTTTTCTATTGTCGGACCTGGTGATATTTTCTAATGATAAATTGTAAGGCAACTTTCTTAAGGGAAAATGTCCTCTTTTTGAGTCTTGATGAAATTATTTTTGAGGGATACCACCAAAAAATTTTGTGTGGTATGAAAAAAATGAATTTTTAAGAAATAGGGCATTTCAAATGAAAAATGTAGCATTCTTTTGTCATATATTGCACATTCTTTATTTGGCTTGTACATTCACATGCTCAATTGTCTTAAAATCGTAATTTAGCTATGGTGATGTATTGTGTGGAACTCCTTAGAGTGTGATTCCTTGTGTGGTGAGGTTGATTGAATGATTCTCATGCATATACGTTTTTCTAGAACTTGTCCTATATGTGATTCAAGGCAAAATCGTAGATGTAGTTGCACTTAGAACATGATTTTAGGCTTTTTATTGCTAGTCACTTCCCCCAAAATGACCTCGTTAAACATCTTCCTTTGCTAGTCAATATTGAGCCTTTGACCCTTTTTATTGGAAACCACATTACAAGCCTAATGACTCTTTTTTATCCCCATCTTTGGCACCCATCCTCCCTAGTTTCTATTGGTGAAAGATAAAAAAAAGCGCTTCAAGCCCAGGAATAGGTAGAGATAAGCAAATGTGTGGAAATGAGGCAAAAGCCAAAGTTTAGGGTTCACAAGAAAAGGGAGAAATGCGATCGCTTCAATGTGAAGTAGCACCAATTTGTGATTAAAAATGAATGAATTGGTTGGCTGAAAAATCGTGAATCATTGAAAAGAAAAATAATAGTGAAAGGTGTTACCTCTTGCTTAGATGAGGCGGAATGTGAAACCCAAAAGTGTTATAAGGGTTGCTCTTGTTAAACAAAATATGAAGAGGATGAGTAAGGAGAGATAAGGTGGAATGATCTCAATAGTGTGATGGAATGTTAAAAAATGTTCACACATAGGCGTTAGGGAGGTTCTAAGAACTAAAACACATTGTTATCCTACCTTAAACCCTAGCCTTCATTATGACCCCCAAGTTCTAATTGATTTTGAGTGTGGAAACTCTACATTAGTGGCGAGTTACACAAAGGGAAAGCCTATGGGTCAAGTTGTGTGCATGGAGAATTTCTTTGTGAGAATGAGTGTTATTGTCCTATTCTATAATCCTTTGTGTGTGCACTGCTTGATGATAAAAAGGGATTCTCTTTTCTTGTGAGTGCCATCACCCCCTTGGAGAACATGTTTGCATTGGTGCTAAGAAATGATTGGGACATTAGTGTTGTGAGCCTAAGGAAAGGTTTGAATGTGAACTTGTAATGATTTGAGATGCTATGTGTTCTTGTTTTGATAAACCATGCCCTGGTTTTGAAGAATGAAAAAATTGTGAATTATTCCTATTCATTGTGGTTACCCCTTGAAACTTTTGCAACATATTTTGGGGGAGTCTCTTCTCTTTTTCCTTGAGTCAGTGAGCAATTTTTGGATTGTCATAGGTTCAGTGATCCTTAGTGCATAATCTCATATGGCTTAACATGCTATTCCATTTGCTCAGTTGTAAAGAATTGCATTACTTGATGACAAGAAATGGTTCGAGTTTGGGGGTTTGAAGAGTTGGTAGTTCACCAACTCATTAGGCTCTTAGACATGAGGTTTTGTTCGGTTTTCAAGTCTTTAGGTGAATTTTATGTTCTTTCTCCTTGATCTTTGCAGGTATTTAACTTGAATAGAAAAAACATGAAATTGAGCAAAAAGCATGAAAATGGAGACAAGGACTAGTGCTCCACCAGAGGACACCAGCAAAACGCTAATGGACCACAGATGGCAACTGTGCTGAGGAAGATTGGCTACCAGTGGACCGCGGATCAACACCGGTGAACTGATGGTGCCAACACAGAATTTCTCTGGAACTCACCAGCCATCAGTTGTGACCTAATGGAGGACCACCGACTAGCACCTGCGAACTGTGGTGTCTCGCAAGTGACGCCCGTCTTAAAAGGGCAAAGATGTCCACCCCAGAAAAAGAGGAGCATTTTTATACACTACTTTTTTACATCTCAAAAAGGAACTGAACATTCAATTCCATTATATCATTGGCAAGGTATTAAATTAGAGAGAAGCACTCATCTTCTTCTTTGAAAAGATAGAAAATTCCATTTGAGATTAGAACCTTGTTCTTGAATTTTTCTTACTCCTTTTGGTAAATGGATATTGAATTATTATTGAATGCAATTTCTTTTTCTACTTACATGAGTAGCTAAATTTCTTGCTAGGGCTGTGTGAATAATTGGGGTTGATTTGGATTAGATATTGTGTATTTGGTCTTAGATTTACTCAATTGGTATAATTTTAGTGTTTCCTCTGAGTTATAATCTAAATACTCATAGTTGCAAATGTGGGTTGCATTTTCTTACTTTAATTTTTCTTGGAAAAGAAATTTAAAGTATGGGTAAGGAAATACTAATGGGTAATTTTGTGTTGACCATGTGGGGTTGGGCTAGAAATAGCCAAAACCCATTATCACACACCCATTGAGAATCAAAGCTAGAAATAGTTAATTCTTACCCAAGTTTATATGGTTGTTGTGAAAAGGACTTCGGGGTTTGATTAAACCCGAGGTATAAGAAATCTAGTTGGTTTAGAAATGTAGGATGCCATCTTGTCCACAACTAATTATACTATTGAGTAAGTCTAATAGATGTTATCAATCCCAATACGATGACTCCCCATCAGTTTCACACTCCTAGTATTCTCTGCTTTGGTATTTTCTACACTTTGTCCCTATTTTCTTGAGAAAATTTGAAATTTAATCGAAAACTTGTGATTTTCCCAATTTTTACTTTACTGTTGTTGAGGCATTGATGCAAGTTACTTCAATTTGATAGACAACTCTTGCATGATCAACTACTATTCCCTGTGGGATTCGACCCCGATACTCATTGGGTATATTTGTTTTGCCAACAACTGCTTGCACTCTCTCATTAAGAGAAGTGAATTTGAAAATTATCATAATGAGGGATTAAAAAAGGGTAATAGGCTTATAATGTGGTTCTCAAGAAAAAGGTTTAAAGGCTCAACATTGGCTAGCAAGGGTTCATATTTAAGGAGGTCATATAGGTGAAGTAGCTATCGAAAGAAAGCCTAAAAGCATGTTCTAAGTGTAGCTAAATCTAGGATTTCACCTTGATTCACACTTGGGGTAAGTTCTTGACAACCATTTATGCATGAAAATTCAGCTAAAACCTCACCCCACAAAGCATCACCCTCCAAGCGGTTCACACAATTTTCATAACCACAATAAGAGTATGACTTAAAAAACAATAGCGTGTGAATCAAAAGCCATACTAGAAATGTGAAACTTATGACAAAAGAATACTTGACTTTTAAATTCAAATGCCCCATTTTCCTCAAAATTCATTTTTATTTTCAATGCCATTTCAGAAATTTTTTTTGGTACCTCTCAAAAGCAATTGCAATAACTGACTCAAAAAGGACTCTCAACTAGACATTTTCCCTTAAGAAAGTCACCTGTCAATCCATCATTGGGAAATTCCACCTGGTTCGACAATAAAAGAGAAGAAAAGACAAGAAAATCGCTCCTTGGTAAAGAACTGTGGTATAAAGAAAATCCTTAGAGTTTATTTATCAACTACTATGAACAAAGGCGATTATTAAAACATGGGTCAAGAATATTTTGCAATTTAGGATAACCTATATGACAGTAACAATTCAACACACTACATTTCTTATAACCAAAGAGCCCAACAAGGGAATTCAATCACAAATTAAAATTAACAATCAATCAAGCATAAGAAATTTAGCCCAATAAATGCAACAAAAAGACCAACACAAGACCAACAAACGTGATACACAACCCACCCCAAACTATGAATGAACATTGTCACCAATCTAAACATGAAGAACAAAGGATGGCGGGAACTCCATGAAGCTGCTACTCGTTCTTATCATCATTAGCCTCTTCATCCTTATCAAGGACACCAGCGCTCAAGTTTGGCTCATCATCCCCACCTAATCCTCGAATATATTATCAATGGGGCCCCAAGCTAAAGATGGGGAAGCCATGGATGCATCTAGGACACTCATGTCTGAGTCTGCCATTGGTGCCCCATCCCTCAGCTCTCTCACCTTAGCTCGGAGAGAAGAGACAACTCTCTCAACCACATCTACTCAGGAGCATAGCTTGTTCAAGTTTTCACACACATTTTTCATCTCCCTCTTCACTGTTCTGGTGATAAGAGTTTGGAGATTTTGGGCCAGCTTTTGAAGTTGTCTCTAATAAGATTATGTCATCTCAACTAGCTTCTATATTCCACTTGGGCGAGAGGATGTGAGAGGAGGTAAAATCCTCTTAAATGGTGCTTCCCTGGATGCATGCCCCGATGTCTCAGGGTGGGGCATGTTAAGGTCAGGAGCAACGGGGGACTCCTCTATTTCATGAGAAGTGGAGTACTTGGGAGTCTCCCATGCTTGTAACCTCTTTCTTTTCACCTTGAGGGCCTCTGCATCCCTCTTTCTTTCAACATTGATAACACTAGTGACGGAGCTGGGGGATTCCTCAGGGAATAATGGTACCCCTATATTCAGGCACAATTGAGAAATGAGAACAGCATATGGCATGGACGTTCTCTGCTTCCTGGCCTTACACTTCATTTTGATGGACACTATTTCCTCAAAGTTAATGGGCACCCCAATCATGATGCAGTGATGAGTATGGTTGCCTCTAAGTTCACCTTTAGGTTATTTTTCGAGGACATAATCTGGCCGACAAATCAACTCCAACTATAGCTTGGCCTCAAACTTTAAATCATGCCTCGTGATTTCACCCCCACCCCACCCCCCAATATAGGCCCATGGGGGCTGCTTATTGGCAATGATGGGAGCTATCCAATTGAACTACTTTTCTTTGTTGGAAACTCTTGTTGTATACTGCATTTTTGGATTGATCTCATCAGCCCAGAATAGTGCATTTATGGCAGTCGGAGTAATATCTACCTCTACACCTCGAATCCTGACTGAGGGAAGGCAAGGGAACTCATCAACCTTCCCCTTATGCTTTATTGCCTCTTGGCATGCCTGGTAAGAAGCATAAAACTCTGACATGACGGTTTTGTAGTATTCTGGGAGAGGCTCAATGGTTGACTTGAGCAGTGATATTTGGAAAATCATTCCCCAGATCCACCAGATCAAATTGTTTCTCCGTGGTGATTGGCCTTCCTGCACAAATAACATAATGTGCCTTCATGTCAGGCATGAAGAAAATGATGGTCTCTCTGGTGTTGGTGGGTGCTGGGGTTGCCTTGGCCTTCTCCTTTGATGAAGGGTGTATTTATTAGACATATTTTTGCCCATACTTTACTATGTTTTGAGAACAAATTATGTGTGATTGCATGTGATTATGTTATATATTTGTGAAATTAGCTAACACATGTGATGAGATGTTTTCATGGATTAAAATGATGAATTTGAAGGTATTTTAGGCTTATTGATCAAATGTGAAGAAGTGAAGTTGAAGAAGAAGGATTGAATTAATCAAGATTTAAGGGCAAAAATAGTGCAAGGAGTAGAGGCCCAGGGAATTCTTCTTGCACTCTATTAGTTTTTGCTTATTTGTTTTAGCACTAAGGATAGTGTAACCAATTAAGTGTGGGGTGGGAGATGTGAACTTATATTGCCAAGCATACCTTAATTGCTAAATTTGCACATGGTAGGCCTAGTTTTATGGAATTTATGATTTTCATGCATGCTTGTTGGTTTCTAGTATTTATTTTATTTTATTTTATTTTACCTACCTTGGTTGTAATTATCCTAGTTAGCCATGTTGAGCCTTAGACTATTTTTTGATAGCCATATTATAAGCTTGAATCCCTTTTTGTTCTATTAACTTATATTTGATCCAAATGACTACGAGAGCACTTTAATGAATTTTTTTGTATGAAAGGAGCATAATTGAAGAAGTGAAGGAAAAAGCTAAAAAGTGTGGTGAATTGGAAGAAAAGAAAATGGTGAAATTTTGCTAAACAAGGAGGGTGAGTTTTAGTGGGAAAACAAAAAGAAGAAAGAGCTTTCAAAAAATTGAAGATTTATCGATGAACTGTACCCATTCGTTTACAATGAACCTATTTTGTCTATGGTCCTTCCTTCGATATTGTGAACCTCAACATAAGAACAATGCTTAAGTTGAGGGTGGCTAGAGTAGGGGTGTGTAAAGGATAAGAACGGAAGAAAGGAAAAGAAAAGAGAAAGAAATGTGTGAATAAGCTCATTGTTGAAAGAAAAATCCCCCACTAGTCACCTAAGTTGAAAAATTGAGAAATAAAAGTAGGTATAAGGAGAAAATTTGGAAATATAGGAAAGTGCTAAAAATTAAAGTGTTGTGAAGTATGAAAGTGCTTAGGGAGCTTAGTCACTATCTTGGCTAAATAGTTTCTACCCGTCTCATAGCATACATTACAACCAAATTAAAGTCCTAATTGATCCTTGATTCATAATTCTATATTAATGAAGTATTACACTAAGGGCAAGCCTATGGGTCGCCTTTTTGCATATATGTTGTGTTCTTTGGGAGAGTGAGAGGATATTGTTTTATTTATGCCCAAGTTAATCTTATTCTATATCTTGTGTGCAAATGGGCATCTCTCCAAATTGTGAGGGGCAAAATGGTAAGACTTTGGTTTAATCTTTATTGTTAAATTACATATAATTCATGTTGGCCCAAAATATGTCTTGATGAGTTAGTTTTCAAAATCTAAGTGATTTCGAACTTTGAGATCTTAATATTTAACCTATATGCATGCGAGTGAATTGTTTGAGCTTCATTGATTTGTCTCATGATTCTAAGTGAAAAAAGACCTATTCATAGGATGAATTTTGTGCTTAAATGTGAGAAGAGAAGTAGTAGATTGTTTGAGGACAAATAATAGTTTAAGTGTGGGGTGTTGCTGAAGAGCGTATATACGCATTTCATAGACATATTTTTGCCCATACTTTACTATATTTTGAGAAAAAATATGTGTTTTTGCATGTGATTATATTATATATTTGTGAAATTAGCTAACACACATGATGAGATGTTGTGGGCTTAAAATGATGAATTTGAAGGTATTTGAGTCTTATTGATCAAATGTGAAGAAGTGGAGTTTAAGAAGAAGGATTGAATTAATCAAGATTTAAGTGAAAAAATAGTGCAAGTGCACTGCCACGCCCGCGCTGCCAGCAGCGCGAGGCGCCAGCACCTCAGCACACCCAGACGCGCGAAGCAGCAGCAGTGCAGCGCCCTAAGAGGCGCGAGCCGCCAGCAGATCAGGAGCTAGGACAAGCGCGAGGCTCCAGCAGATCCTGCACGTTGGGACGCGTGAAGCAGCCCCTTCCCCACGCGATGGCAGGCGCACAGCAGCACTGTCTAGGCGCATTGTCATGTGCGATGCGGCACTAAGAATGCGGCAATAGAAGGTGCGACGCGCCTAAGGTGTTTCACACAACCAAAAACCAATTCCTACTTAACCTAGGAAAAGGAAATTTGAATCCCAAGTCAAATTCATCAAGGAACAAGAAAACGCATAAATCTACTACTATAAATACCCCTTTATTTTCATGTAATAGCTATCAAGTTTCAAGTTCAAATGTCTTCAAGAGTGGAAGTTTTACAACAAGTATTTAGAGTAAATTTTAAGACGTGTTAGAAGACATATTTTGAGATCATTGTAAAGTTGTTCTTCAAAATTTTGCATTAATCAAGTGAAGGTTCTTCCAATCATTGTTGTAAGTATAAATAGTTTTTATTTATGAATTCTATTAATTTACTTATAAACATGATAGACTAAAACTACCACAACTAAGGTTGTGGGAACCATGGTAAATTAACAAACGAGGGTTTAAACGAAGATTCTAAACCAATACTAAGCACTTATATTGTATTCTCTTCATCTTTAATATTTCTTAACGGTGCACAATATTAGGAAGTTCCCAAATTCTTTACTTGCAATGGTCGAAGACGTAGAGATTAGGAAAAGAGAATTACAACAAAGCCTTAATCTTGATGATCATTGTATTAACTTGAGTTGTGGTCGCAGGATAGTTATATTTGGAACAAATTGATAACAGTTAAATTTAAATCGCTCACGAGACTTGGTCGAGTAATTGAGTATAGTCATTCAATAGGGACTGGTCATTCGTTTGAATGAACCTAAGTTATCAGTTCTATAAGTAAAGTATTGCAATAGATCACTAGTGTAAAACCCGAAGTAGTTAAGGATCCAAGGGGAACACTTATCCTAGTTAATTGCACTAATTTCGAAACAACCATCAATTTCTCAACATTGTTACTTATTAATTTTACAAATCCCTCCTCTTAGGAAATAATATTTACTAAAAAGCTTAAGTACTAGCACTCTTCTACATCCTTCCATATTCCCTGTGGGATCAACCCAACCTCCAGTTGGTTTCTTTATTGACAATGTCAGCTTCTCACTTCAGTAAGAGGTGTGGTTCGAGCATTATCATCCTTGCCTTTTCTTTTGGATGTGTGGGGTTCCTTTCCCTTGTCTCCTTTCCTGGATGAAGTCATTATGCTGCAAAAGAAAAGTTAGTTTCATGCACTACTATTTTTGTTTTTTTATGATATGAAAGTAAAGGAAACAACTCTTCTAAGCTAGAAATAAAATTCCAAGAATTGGATAAAAAAGGTAATATTTAAAAATCATGTGTCAGTAGTACTGGTGATGCATCTGTGGGACGTTGGTGGAGACCCATGATTCATCGCTGAGATGGAGGTCTAGGCAGATAACTGGGCAGAATTTTTCCCTACTTGCACTACACCGGCATTTCATCGGTCATGATCCGCAATGCGCAGGTGAAATGCGAATGTTGGGCAGTGGCCTGAAGCCTCAAACCTGCACCTATGTTTTAGCCTGCATTCAACCAGGCTCGACCGGTGACTCGCAGGTGGAACGCTGCTCAGTATTTCATACCCTAAATAAGTTAAACAAAAATCCCTCAAACACATGCCTTACTCAATACACACCCCACATTAAAATTTTCCCACTTCAAACTACACAACAAAATAGATTTGCCCTTAAGAACGATGTCACCAGATCTATCATCAGACAAATCTTGCATTTAAGCACACGGGGTTACTCAAACTTCAACCCCAACTATTATATCAAACACACATTTCATGTAGCATTTCCACCAAAATGAGCACCCACACCAACATCATGCAATTATCATTACACCAACATACTCACACTATGAGAATCATTCAACAATGGAAAAGGACAATATGGGAAATAGGGAAAATAGGTATGGAAATTTTAGATCTAGCCTTCTTAATCTTTAACTCGCATTCTCAAACACAAGAAATATAAGGGAACGAACACACATATTGATTGAGCAATGAGAACAAAAAGCAACTAGATTTCAGTTTGGTGTGTTGACCAATAATGGTGTCGCCAACAATGAGAAATGCTTTTGACCAGTGAGAGTTGTGTTTGGTAAGGTGAAACGAAGAGAATGAGAGGGAGGTAATTTATAGGCTGAAAAGAAGGAGAATGAATTGTGGGTGAGGAGGTGGGTTTAATGGTGGGGAGTTGGAAAGGTGGAATGGAGGGGAAATGGGTTATTAGGAAAGTGAAAAAGTAGAGAAGAAAGGGTTTTTTAGGGATTTAAAAAGGTTTGGTTGATTTTTAAAGATCCATGGGTCCGATTGGTCAATGGATCGGTCAAGATTTTTAAATGATATACTTACATCCACCTGCATTGAACCTACAGTCGCTGATGAGTGTCACATTTTGCCGCTTCAAACACAGGTGACCTCTACTTGTGCCCAGTTCACTACTTTACGAACTAGAATGACTGGTGGTTCACAGGTTGCCACCCTCATTTTGCTAGTAATGTGTCGATTCCGTCATTTTACTCCCCTCTTTCTGCCTTTCTCTTGCATTGGTAAGGTGATTCGCACTTGAGCACCTGCATTTCACAGGTTTCACGCTGCAGTTGCCCTATTTTTCTTTCACCTACTTCTTCATCCAATCAATCCTACAAAACAAAATTAAAAAAAACATCAAAGCATCGACATAAAAACACTTGGGTTGCTTTCCGAGAAGCACCTTATTTAATGTCGTTGCACAATGGATACCTCCTCAATTGTCAATACTCTATAGAGTCATCCTCCGAATCAACCTCAACATCCCAAACTTCATCTTGCTCTACCTCATCATTTAAACCACTATCACCTTTCACTCATCCGAGGGCTTAGTAGGTTGACATACATTAAAGGTGACTTAATCATCACGTCCATTGGTGCTCTACCCGTGGCCAGTAATGGGTTCCCTAAGATGATGGGCACCTCAACATCAATTATGCAATCCAATACCACAAAGTTGGGTGGAAAGATAAATTTATCCACTCGAACCAAAACATCTTCTAGCACTCCCACGGGTTTCTTAATAGACCTATCCGCCATCAATAGCTTCATAGTAGTAGGCTTGGGATTTCTCATACCTAACTTATTGAAAATAAATAAGAGGCATCAATTTTATGCTTGCGCCGGGGTCACATAAAGCCTTTTTAAAAATGCACAGCCCAGTTATGCAAGGGATCGTGAAAGCTCTAAGGTCCTCTCTTTTGGGAGCAATATTGCTCGTCATCATTGCACTGCGATGGTGTGTCACTTCGCCTACACCAACATGAATAGCCCTCTTTTTCTTCAATAATTCCTACATAAAATTTGCATAGCTCGGCATTTGGAGTAATACACCACCAAAGGTATATTTATGGACAACTTGCTAAACATCTCAATGAATTTCTTAAATTGGTTGTCCTCTTTCCTTTTTTCTAACCGCTAAGGGTAAGGATGCGGAATTCTAGGCTCCTGGCCTTGTGCATTTGCCATGGCCATCCCCTTATGCTTTATTGCCTCTTGGCATGCCTGGTAAGAAGCATAAAACTCTAACATGAGGGTTTTGTAGTATTCTGGGAGAGGCTCAGTGGTTGACTTGAGCAGTGATATTTGGAAAATCATTCCCCAGATCCACCAGATCAAATTATTTCTCTGTGGTGATTGGCCTTCCTGCACAAATAACATAATGTGCCTTCATGTCAGGCATGAAGAAAATGATGGTCTCTCTGGTGTTGGTGGGGGCTGGGGTTGCCTTGGCCTTCTCCTTTGATGAAGGGTGTATTTATGCACTTCATAGACATATTTTTGCCTATACTTTACTATGTTTTGAGAACAAATTATGTGTGATTGCATGTGATTATGTTATATATTTGTGAAATTAGTTAACACATGTGATGAGATGTTTTCATGGATTAAAATGATGAATTTGAAGGTATTTTAGGCTTATTAATCAAATGTGAAGAAGTGAAGTTGAAGAAGAAGGATTGAATTAATCAAGATTTAAGGGGGAAAATAGTGCAAGGAGTAGAGGCCCAGGGAATTCTTCTTGCACTCTATTAGTTTTTGCTTATTTGTTTTAGCACTAAGGATAGTGTAACCAATTATGTGTGGGGTGGGAGATGTGAACTTCATATTGCCATGCATACCTTAATTGCTAAATTTGCACATGGTAGGCCTAGTTTTATGGAATTTATGATTTTCATGCATGATTGTTGGTTTGTAGTATTTATTTTATTTTATTTTATTTTGGATTCCTCCGGCTTTTGTTTTCGGTACTTTTCTAGAGGATAGTCCCTTAGAACAAACTAGAGAGTCTAGATTTTTTATTTTTTTAGTCATTGAGTCATGACTTTGCTCGATGATGGATGGATGATGACCGTCTTAAGGGTAAATTAGTCATTAGGAAGAACAAGAACTTTAATCCTATGAATGCAAGGTGCTTCACTCTAGGTATCATTTGGAATTTATTTAATTCGCTCAAAAATGCATGAAAAGGGAAGAAACACTTAATCTTTTGTAAATTGACTCTTGTACTTGGAAAAAAATGGGCTTAATTATGTTATGCATGCAATATGGATATATGTGTTTATGTGATCTTTTTTTTCATTGTTAAACCTTTTTGTGCCAGTGTGTGAGGAATTTTTTGATATACTCCATGCTTATAAATTGACGTCTAGAACTTTCCCGGAGTGCATTCAAAGCGAAATATGAATGATGGATTTAGGAAGTGATATTAGCGTTTCTTTGATAGCCCTATTTTTATCCTATTTTACCTACCTTGGTTGTAATTATCCTAGTTAGCCAAGTTGAGCCTAAGACTATTTTTTGATAGTCATATTATAAGCTTGAATCCCTTTTTGTTCTATTAACTTATATTTGATCCAAATAACTACGAGAGAACTTTAATGAATTTTTTTGTATGAAAGGAGTATAATTGGAGAAGTGAAGGAAAAAGCTAAAAAGTGTGGTGAATTGGAAGAAAAGAAAATGGTGAAATTTTTCTAAACAAGGAGGGTGAGTTTTAGTGGGAAAACAAAAAGAAGAAAGAGCTTTAAAAAATTGAAGATTTATCGATTAACTGTACCCATTCATTTACAATGAACCTATTTGTCCCTGGTCCTTCCTTGGATATTGTGAACCTCAATATAAGAAAAATTCTTAAGTTGAGGGTGGCTAGAGTAGGGGTGTGTAAAGGGTAAGAACGGAAGAAAGGAAAAGAAAAGAGAAAGAAATGTGTGAATAAGCTCATTGTTGAAAGAAAAATCCCCCACTAGTCACCTAAGTTGAAAATTTGAGAAATAAAAGGAGGTATAAGGAGAGAATTTGGAAATTGAGGAAAGTGCTAAAAATCAAAGTGTTGTGAAGTCTGAAAGTGCTTAGGGAGCTTAGTCACTATCTTGGCTAAATAGTTTCTACACGTCTCTTAGCCTACATTACAACCAAATTAAAGTCCTAATTGATCCTTGATTCATAATTCTATATTAACGAAGTATTACACTAAGGGCAAGCCTATGGGTCGCCTTTTTGCATGTATGTTGTGTTCTTTGGGAGAGTGAGAGGATATTGTTTTATTTATGCCCAAGTTAATCTTATTCTATATCTTGTGTGCAAATGGGCATCTCTCCAAATTGTGAGGGGCACAATGGTAAGACTTTGGTTTAATCTTTATTGTTAAATTACATATAATTCATGTTGGCCCAAAATATGTCTTGATGAGTTAGTTTTAAAAATCTAAGTGATTTCGAACTTTGAGATCTTAATGTTTAACCTATATGCATGCGAGTGAATTGTTTGAGCTTCATTGATTTGTCTCATGATTCTAAGTGAAAGAAGACCTATTCGTAGGATGAATTTTGTGCTTAAATGTGAGAAGAGAAGTAGTAGATTGTTTGAGGACAAATTATAGTTTAAGTGTGGGGTATTGATGAAGAGCGTATATACGCATTTCATAGACATATTTTTGCCCATACTTTACTATATTTTGAGAAAAAATATGTGTGTTTGCATGTGATTATGTTATATATTTGTGAAATTAGCTAACACACATGATGAGATGTTTTTAGGGCTTAAAATGATGAATTTGAAGGTATTTGAGGCTTATTGATCAAATGTGAAGAAGTGGAGTTTAAGAAGAAGGATTTGAATTAATCAAGATTTAAGGGAAAAAATAGTGTAAGTGCATTGCCACGCCCACGCTGCCAGCAGCGCGAGGCGCCAGCACCTCAGCACACCCAGACGCGCGAAGCAGCAGCAGTGCAGCGCCCTGAGAGGCGTGAGCCGCCAGCAGATCAGGAGCTAGGACAAGCGCGAGGCTCCAGCAGATCCTGCACGTTGGCACGCGTGAAGCAACCCCTTCCCCACGCGATGGCAGGCGCGCAGCAGCACTGTCTAGGCGCATTGTCATGTGCGATGCGGCACTAAGAATGCGGCAATAGAAGGTGCGATGCGCCTAAGGTGTTTCACACAACCAAAAACCAATTCCTACTTCAACTAGGAAAAGGAAATTTGAATCCCAAGTTAAATTCATCAAGGAACAAGAAAATGCATAAATCTACTACTGTAAATACCCCTTTATTTTCATGTAATAGCTATCAAGTTTCAAATTCAAATGTCTTCAACAGTGGATGTTTTACAACAACTGTTTAGAGTAAATTTTAAGACGTGTTAGAAGACATATTTTGAGATCATTGTAAAGTTGTTCTTCCAAATTTTGCTTTAATCAAGTGAAGGTTCTTCAAATCATTGTTGTAAGTATAAATAGTTTTTATTTATGAATTCTATTAATTTACTTATAAACATGATAGGCTAAAACTACCACAACTAATGTTGTGGGAACCATGGTAAATTAACAAACGAGGGTTTAAACGAAGATTCTAAACAAATACTAAACACTTATATTGTATTCTCTTCATCTTTAATGTTTCTTAATGGTGCACAATGTTAGGAAGTGCCCGAATTCTTTACTTGCTATGGTCGAAGAGGTAGAGATTAGGAAAAGAGAATTACAACAAAGCCTTAATCTTGATGATCATTGTATTAACTTGAGTTGTGGTCACAGGATAGTTATATATGGAACAAATTAATAACTGTTAAATTTAAATCGCTCATGAGACTTGATCGAGTAATTGAGTATAGTCATTCAATAGGGACTGGTCATTCGTTTGAATGAACCTATGTTATTAGTTCTATAAGTAAAGTATTGCAATAGATCACTAGTGTAAAACCTGAAGTAGTTAAGGATCCAAGGGGAACACTTATCCTAGTTAATTGCACTAATTTTGAAACAACCATCAATTTCTCTACATTGTTACTTATTAATTTTACAAATCCCTCCTCTTAGGAAATAATATTTACTAAAAAGCTTAAGCACTAGCGCTCTTCTACATCCTTCCATATTCGCTGTGGGATCAACCCCAACCTCTAGTTGGTTTCTTTATTGACAATGTCCCCTTCTCACTTCAGTAAGAGGTGTGGTTCGAGCATTATCATCCTTGCCTTTTCTTTTGGATGTGTGGGGTTCCTTTCCCTTGTCTCCTTTCCTGGATGGAGTCATTATGCTGCAAAAGAAATGTTAGTTTCATGCAATACTATTTTTGTTTTTTTATGATATGAAAGTAAAGGAAACAACTCTTCTAAGCTAGAAATAAAATTCCAATAATTGTATAAAAAAAGGTGAAATTTAAAAATCATGTATCAGCAGTACTGGTGATGCATCTGTGAGACGTTGGTGGAGACCCATGATTCATCGCTGAGATGGAGGTCTAGGCAGATAATTGTGCAGAATATTTCCCTACTTGCACTACACCAGCATTTCGTCGGTCATGATCCCAATGCGCAGGTGAAATGTGGATGTTGGGCAGTGGCTTGAAGCCTCAAACCCGCACCTATGTTTCAGCCTGCGTTCAACCAGGTCGACCGGTGACTCGCAGGTGGAATGCTGCTCAGTATTTCATGCCCTAAATAAGTTAAACAAAAATCCCTCAAACACATGCCTTACTCAATACGCACCACACATTAAAATTTTCCCACTTCAAACTGCACAACAAAATAGATTTTCCCTTAAGAACGATGTCACCAGATCTATCATCAGACAAATCTTGCATTTAAGAACACGGGGTTACTCAAACTTCAACCCCAACTATTATATCAAACATACATTTCATGTAGCATTTCCACCAAAATGAGCACCCACACCAACATCATGCAATTATCATTACCCCAACATACGCACACTATGAGAATCATTCAACAATGGAAAAGGACAATATGGGAAATAGGGAACATGGGTATGGAAAATTTAGATCTAGCCTTCTTAATCTTTAACTCGCATTCTCTAACACAAGAAATATAAGGGAACGAACACACATATTGATTGAGCAATGAGAACAAAAAGCAACTAGATTTGAGTTTGGTGTGTTGACCAATAATGGTGTCTCCAACAATGAGAAATGCTTTTGACCAGTGAGAGTTGTGTTTGGTAAGGTGAAATGAAGAGAATGAGAGGGAGGTAATTTATAGGCTAAAAAGAAGGAGAATGAATTGTGGGTGAGAAGGTGGGTTTAATGGTGAGCTTAATGGTGGGGAGTTGGAAAGGTGGAATGGTGGGGAAATGGGTTATTGGGAAGGCGAAAAAGTAGAGAAGAAAGGGGTTTTTAGGGATTTAAAAAGGTTTGGTTGATTTTTTTAAAGATCCATGGGTCCGGTTGGTCAATGGATCGGTCAAGATTTTAAATGATATACTTACATCCACCTGCATTGAACCTACGGTCGCTGATGAGTGTCGCATTTTGCCGCTTCAAACACAGGTGACCTCTACTTGTGCCAAGTTCACTACTCTACGAACTAGAATAACTAGTGGTTCACAGGATGCCACCCTCGTTTTGCTGGTAAAGTGTCGATTCCGTCATTTTACTCCCCTCTTTCTGCCTTTCTCTTGCATTGGTAAGGCGACTCGCGCTTGATCACCTGCATTTCACAGGTTTCATGCTGCAGTTGCCCTATTTTTCTTTCACCTACTTCTTCATCCAATCAATCCTACAAAACAAAATTAAAAAAACATCAAAGCATCGACATAAAAACGCTTGGGTTGCCTTCCAAGAAGCACCTTATTTAACGTTGTTGCACAATGGATACCTCCTCAATTGTTAATGCTCTAGAGAGTCATCCTCCGAATCAACCTCAACATCCCAAACTTCATCTTGCTCTACCTCATCATTTAAGCCGCTATCAGGTTTCACTCATCCGGGGGCTTAGTAGGTTGACATACATTAAAGGTGACTTAATCATCACGTCCATTGGTGCTCTACCCGTGGCCAGTAATGGGTTCCCCAAGATGATGGGCACCTCAACGTAAATTTTGCAATCCAATACCACAAAGTTGGCTGGAAAGATAAATTTTTCCACTCGAACCAAAACATCTTCTAGAACTCCCATGGGTTTCTTAATAGACCTATCCGCCATGAATAGCTTCATAGTAGTAGGCTTGGGATTTCTCATACCTAACTTATTGAAAATAATAAGAGGCATCAATTTTATGCTTGCACCAAGGTCACATAAAGCCTTTTTAAAAATGCACAGCCCATTTATGCAAGGGATTGTGAAAGCTCTAAGGTCCTGTCTTTTGGGAGCAATATTGCTCATCATCATTGCACTGCAATGGTGTGTCACTTCGCCTACACCAGCATCAATGACCCTCTTTTTCTTCAATAATTCCTACATAAATTTTGCATAGCTCGGCATTTGGAGTAATACACCACCAATGGTATATTTATGGACAACTTGCTAAACATCTCAATGAATTTCTTAAATTGGTTGTCCTCTTTCCTTTTTTCTAACCGCTAAGGGTAAGGATGCATAATTCTAGGCTCCTGGCCTTGTGCATTTGAGGCCTCCTTGCTTTTTTTCTCAACATCAATAACCTTGGGCACAACAACCCCTTATTCTTCAGCAATCACTTCTTCATCATCAATAGCGTTTGACACCCACGCATAGCTAATTTGGCTCGACCATTCAAGCTACGGCTATACAGATTATTTAAGATAGCAAATCATCAGGAAAACATGCATGGTCTCATCAATACAATGAAGTACACCACATTAAGACCTCCTAAACTCAAGAATCGATTCTCGATCTTGGCACACTCGTGAAAATCAACTGATCAAGACATCCGACACGAAATTTTATCTCTCGTCAAGCATGTGCCCTCACAAAACAAGAGAATTACCCCATTTGCCATCATACGATTTCCAAAGCACTACATGTAGGGGTAATGAATACGATTTCGCTCTCTCTCCCAAAGAATTCACATGCATCATGTCATGAACCATAATCTTGCCCCTAGTGTTTTACTCCACTAATATAAGGATGCGTGATGTAAGATCACATAGGACTTAATGGGGTGTAATGTAAGCTAAGGAACTAGTAAATACTGGGCTAACCAATAATAGCAACTAGCTTCCTTAAGCACTTTTCAATACATCCCACCTTTATTACGGGAATTGCTTCCTCCTCCATCCTCTCATTCTTGAATTTTCTTCTTTGTTTTTGTTCCCATTTCTTTAAGCACACTCGACTTACTAGCAAAGAGTAGTTATAAATCTTTATTTTTTTTTAATTTCAACAAGTGCACCTTTGACCTTTTCTTTAACTTTCACAACTTCCGCTTTCCTTCCGTTTCACACTTCTCACTCCTTTACACTTTGGGAAAATTGTTTTTCTAAAGAGCTTAAGAGTTTTGGATCAAATTCATGGCTAATGAAAAGAAGGGATTATGCTCGGTTTGTACCTCTTTAAAGAAATAAAAAAATAGGCTAAAGGTTCAATGGGGCTAACTAGGATGTACATTCAAGGTAGGTATGATAAGGGAGAACTTTCGCTTTATTCAAAAAAATGCCTACATCCTTTCCTACAATACACATCCTTCATTTCGTTTAGTACACACACCAGGCAAGTTCTAGACACTTCACAATAGCATGGAATAGTCGAAACCTGACCTCACACTGATTGCACATGCTCAACTCAAGACATATTCACAGACTCTTCAATCAGCTAATTACAAGAATTCGCTATTAAGCCTCGATCACACAGAATCGACTCTATGGCCTAGGTATCTCAACATGTTTAACACATTTGCATGCTTTCATATGAATCACACTTGCATCATTATATCATGTACAACACGTAACAAGACTTCCGAACCATGAGTTAGCGATACGTTTGGGACACAAACAAAAGAAAGAAGAAAAAGAAAAAAAACTACTCCTATCGACTACATTTCCCTTAAGACGGTCGTCATCCATCCATCATAGGGAATAGTCGCTATCTACGACGTCGGTTCAATGGGACTATTCTCGGTAAAAGCACCGAAAACAAAAGCCGAGAAACCCAACATAAAAAAAATAAATAAAATTTCAACAAAAAAAATTTGATAGAAAAAGATAAAAATATAATTTGAAAATTTTTTACACAACACAACCAACAGCAGCTCAATATTCATTACAACACCACATTAATTACAGAACACTAAACACAGAGTAACAAGGTCACATTTAGTACAAGCACAACAAACGAAAACAAAACATAAACAAAGCAACTGGCACCTAACTACTCCCACCCCACACTTAAACCGAACACTGTCCCCAGTGTTCACATAATTTCAAAATATCACAAAGGTTGGGTGGTGAAACTCCCTGATCAATCAAAGTGTTCAACTTCTTCATCAGGTGCTAGTGCTTCGTTGCCCATGTCAGAATCGCCCCCGTCGTCCTCGTCCGACTCAACATTTGAGTCCTCTCGACGCGTCTCCTCATCGGTAGGGACATCATCATTTGCGGGCTCCACAAATACAGGCCCCACTCTACATAAAGCCCAAGCATTCTCGTTGAATGGGTAATCCAACTCGAGCTGCCAAAGCTCATCCTCCATTGCCGGCCACCCGCTGATGCGCAGCTACAACATCTGCATCCCGTACATATGGGCCATATACTGATCATCCCGAGCATGTCGCTCGGTTAGTGTGAGCACCAGCCCAAAAGTAGTATCAGGTGCCTTGGTTTTCGTCACATCCAAGGCACGCCTATCGATCTGTGGTATGTAATCTAGGGCCTCCTCCTGAATATCGCTACCCCTCAGGAACGTGGTAAGCAGACCACCGAACCCGTATCTATGCCCCTGATGCAGTCGGGCTCTCTTCATGGCGGAGATGATCACCGCCCCCACATTGATTTCCAGCCTCTTCATCAGGGCATACACTAGACGAACTCTATCCCGGGTGACATCTGTCATGTGCACCCCCTGGATCAGGCAGGAATACACAATCTTCAACCAAATCCGGGCTTCTCGGTTTATCTGAGAGTAGGGCAATGTCTGATGGTAGCCCCTCTCCTTATGTCTGCCCCACCTGGTTGTCGATCGGGCTCCACATAAGGTGCGTCTGATGTCCGTATAGGGTGGAGTGATGTTCAGCGGATGTAGGTCATGAGCGTCTGTGCCCCGCGTCTCAAGGATTGCATTCAGATGGTGGGGTTCAAAAGTGACAACCTTCCCTCTGATTTTTATAGTGTGGCTGCGTAAGGTCGGGTTCCAATTTGCATAGAACTCCCAGATAAGATGAAGATTGAACTCCCTAGGCTCTTTGAAAATGAAGTTTAGCACAACGGTGTCAATCCGGTGTACAATCTGTGGGAATTCTATGCCAGCGGTTCCCGTGCTATCTGCTCTTTTGGGAAGTATTTGGTTTCTTTATGTTTAGCATACCACTTTTTCCCTTCATTGCTCACCCATCTGGTTCAGTATTGTCTGCGTTGACCTCTAGGAACCACTGGTGCTGCTGGAACTTCTGTTCCCAATCTTACCCTTTTTCTGCCTGGCGCCTGATGTGGATGTGCCCTTGCCCTTGTCTTGTCGGCCTGACATTGTTCCTGTACATTCAAACATACAGTCCAAATGTTATGCAAGTCATAATTAGCTACAACTAAGGTTGGGTTTAATTGGATCACCCCACACTTAGTCTTTAGTTGCAACCAACACAATTCGACAAGACATTCATGAGTTTGCTATTCTTAGCATTCAACAGGCTTAGTGCATTCATATAAGTCGATGGAACCATTACTATGTACTACTCAGACTTCGTACAATGAACACAAATTTCTCCATTGATTCAATTACATCATCATAACATTTAGCAATTTTTCACAACCTATGTAATTGTCCAATTGCATTCTCCCGAAAATCCCTCTTCTAATTTAGCATATTCAACTTTAATCACAATACATTTCACTTCACCCAATGTTCACAACCCAATTCATCAACATTTCAAAGCATTTAATCTTCTTCCTATTCGATCTTCAACCCTAGCTATCAATTTTGCAAAAGTTTCAACAAAACATGCAATCATTGAGTTCATATACTTACAACGATACTATGAACATCATTTAATCATAACTCAAGTGAATTCAAGCTTATTTTTCACTTAGGGTAAGGTTTAATCACCAAACATGTTCAAGAATCAAAAATTTGAGCAAAAAAAGGAAAAATTCAAGAACATACCTTTACTTTGATGAAATCGAAGAAAACTCGAAGAAATTTGATCATTAGGTCCGTGTCACGTTGGGGGAGAAGGGGATTTTTGGTGTGGGTCACGGAGGGAATGAAAAAGTAGGAAGAAAATGAAGGAAATTGGGGTTTAAAAGGGATTTTTCGCGTGGGTTACCCGGTGACCCGAGCTGACCCGACGCGAAATAACCCTCAACGTGTCACGGAGTGCGATGCGGAGCACTGCCTCCGTGACACGGAGCCATTGCGCAGGCATTCTGAATTTTTTAAACATCTGGAAGAAGCCTCAACGTGTCACGGAGGGTAACGCGGAGGCCCTCCTCTGTGACACGGAGCCATCGCGCAGTCTCACTGGAATGTGCCAATTTTTATTTTCTCACCTCGATTTTTTTCCTTTTTGTTTTTTTTGTATTCTTGCCCTCTGATCCACCTGAAAATCATTTCACCACAAGAATTTGGTTAGAAATCATAGGTTTCAACGCAAAAAATTTCTATTTTTCTTTTTCTTTGTTTTTTTTTAAATAATTCTACTCTTCTATTACAACACATTCACGGGTTGCCTCTCATGCAGCGACTGATTTACAGTCGCGGCTCGATGCCATTCATGCTCAATCATCCTCTAGAGTGATGGACGTCTTCTCTCTAATAACTTCCTCACCCCAATAATGCTTACATCGTTGCCCATTCACCAAAAATATGGCACTTCTATCTTCTTGCCACAACTCCACTGCCCCGTGTGGGGTCATTCTTACCACTTCAAACGGCCCTGACCATTTGGACCGCAATTTACCTGGAAAAAGCTTCAGTCTTGAATTAAATAACAACACTTTCTGCCCCGGCTCAAAGATCCGATGCACCATATGCCTATCGTGCCACCTCTTCATTTTCTCCTTGTAGCATTTGGCACTTTCATAAGCATGCCATCGAAACTCATCAAGTTCGCTGAGTTGCATCAGCCACTTCTTCCCTTCTAGCTCCGGATCCATGTTCAGCTTTCTGACGACCCAAAAAGCTCGATGTTCCAGCTCCACAGGCAGATGACATGCCTTTCCATAGACCAATCTATACGGAGAGGTCCCAATGGGTGTCCTGCACGCAGTTCTATAAGCGCACAACGCATCATCGAGTTTGCTTGACCAATCAATTCGTTGTGCATTCACTGTCTTCTGTAGAATTTGCTTTATCTCTCTGTTCGACACCTCCACTTGCCCACTAGTTTGGGGATGATATGCTGTTGCTACCTTGTGCCGCACCCCATACTTAGCTAGCAAATTCTTGAAAGTTGCATTCACAAAATGAGCCCCTCCATCACTGATAATGGCTCGGGGTGTCCCGAACCTGGTGAAAATATGCTTTTTCACAAATTTTGTCACCACCTTGTTGTCATTTCTGGGGCAAGCTGTTGCCTTGACCCACTTAGATACATAATCAATGGCTACCAAGATGTAACGATTACCAAATGACGGTGGAACAGGCCCATGAAATCTATCCCTCATACATCAAAGATCTCCACTTCTAATATCTGTTGCAATGGCATCTCCTACCTTCTCCCAATTGTGCCTGTTCTTTGACATCTATCACGCATTTTTACATATGCCATAGAGTCTCTAAACAGTGTAGGCCAAAAGAAAACTGACTGTAGCACCTTGTCAGCTGTCCGCTCGCCTCCGTGGTTCCCTCCATACAATGATGAGTGACAACTCCTCAATAATTCTGCAATCTGGCTCTCTGGAATGCATCTTCTTATCACCTGATCCGGTCCCTGCTTAAACAGATACAACTCATCCCACATGTAATACCTGCAATCATGTCTCAACTTCTTTCTTTGTTGAGTCGTAGCCTCCGGTGGGTAGACTCCACTTACCATCAAATTCACGATGTCTGCATACCAAGGGATTTCAGCTTCCCTTATTGCCAAGAGCTGCTCATCTGGGAACTCTTCTTTGATGCTATCACCTTCCTTCATATGCGACCGGCTTCCCAATCACAATATGTGATCTGCCACTTGATTCTCGCTCCCCTTTCTGTCCCGAATCTCTAGGTCAAACTCTTCTAAAAACAATATCCATCTGATTAGTCTAGGCTTTGCATCCTTCTTATTAAATAGATACCGAATTGCTGCATGAGCGGTATATACCACTACTTTAGAACCCACCAAGTAGGACCTGAAATTATCAAATGAGAACACCAATGCTAGCATCTCCTTTTCCGTGACTATATAATTGACTTGGCTGCGTCAAGTGTTTTGCTTGCATAATGAAT
This sequence comes from Datura wrightii, assembly GCA_035772735.1. Classification (NCBI taxonomy): domain Eukaryota; kingdom Viridiplantae; phylum Streptophyta; class Magnoliopsida; order Solanales; family Solanaceae; genus Datura; species Datura wrightii. Next base: position 36,988,976 of record JASDFA010000007.1, read on the forward strand.
GGAGTGAAAAATTCTATTCCTCCGCTGCCCCAATACAGCCCCTACAGCCACGTCACTTGCATCACACATTAATTCAAACGGTTGCTCCCAATCTGAAGAAATGAGAATAGGTTCTTCTACCAGCTTCTCTTTCAACTCCTCAAATGCTTTAACACAATCTTCGTCAAACTTGAACTTCACCTCTTTTTCTAGGAACCGGCATATCGGTCTAGAAATTTTAGAGAAGTTCTTGATGAACCGTCTGTAGAACCCTGCATGTCCGAGAGAACTGCGAACACCCTTCACTGACACTGGTGGTGGTAGCTTATTGATCACTTCGATCTTTGCAAGATCGAATTCCAACCCCTTGCATGACACCTTATGGCCAAGGACGATACCCTCCTTGACTAAAAAATGACATTTCTCCCAGTTGAGTACAAGGTTGGAGTCTTCACATCGAGCTCGCACCCTGTCAAGATTCTTCAAACATGTAGCAAATGAATTACCGAAAATAGAAAAATCATCCATAAATACCTCGACAAAATCTTCCACCATATCGTGAAAGATCGCTATCATGCATCTCTAGAATGTGGTGGGTGCATTGCATAGACCAAATGGCATCCGCCTGAAAGCATATGCCCCATAAGGATATGTAAAAGTGGTCTTCTCCTAGTCCTCCGGTGCTATGGCTATTTGGTTATAGCTAGAATATCCATCAAGGAAACAATAGTATTCTTGCCCTGCCAACCTGTCAAATATCTGATCAATAAATGGGATAGGATAATGATCTTTCCTCGTGGCCTCATTAAGCTTTCTGTAGACCATGCAAATTCGCCAGCCTGTGACTGTGCGTGTAGGAATCAGCTCATTCTTCTCGTTGGTGACCACGGTCATCCCTCCTTTCTTTGGGACACACTGAACGGGACTGACCCATTCACTGTCTGAAATGGGATAGACCACACCTGCATCAAGCCACTTGATCACTTCCTTCCTCAATACATCAGCATCACCGGATTCAACCTCCGCTGATGTTGTACAGTTGGCTTTGCTCCTTCTTCCATAAAAATCCTGTGTGTGCAAAAAGCTGGATTAATTCCCCTAATGTCTGACATTTGACACCCCATTGCTTTCTTCCGCCTCTTGAGAACCACCAATGCATCCTTCACCTGTGCCTCTGTTAGTTCCGCGGAGATGATGACTGGCAAGGTGTCATCTTCCCCTCAAAATACATTCTTCAGATGTGGAGGCAATATTTTCAACTCAAATTTTGGTGCTTCCTCAATTGATGGTTTTGGCAATGGTTCTAAGGACCTCATCAATGGCTAAAAGTCTTGCTTCCTAGGAAACCGTTTTGGTTCATTCAATATCTGCACCATCTCATACGTAGCCCTGTCTCCGAAATGATCAGAGCCCATCAAAGCTCTCTCCAATGGATCTTGAGAATCAACAATCTAAAGAATTGCTTCCTGATTTAGCACATTGATTGCTGACAGCTCCTCATAAATGGTCGGAAGCTTCATGGCCTTATACACATCAAAAACCTCCACTTTATCATACGCTCGCATTGTTAGCTGCCCCGCAGCCACATCAATCAACGCTCACCCGGTTGCCAAGAAAGGACGTCCTAAAAAAATGGGACTTTCGCATCTGGCTCGAAATCCAAGATAATAAAATCCACCGGGGAAAATGAGGCCCACTTGCACTAGCACATCCTCCACAATACCATCTGGTCTAGCCAAAGAACGGTCAGTTAGCTGCAAGATCAAAGTAGTTGGTCTAGGGCTGCCCAGCCCCAACTTCTTGAACACCGATGTCGGCATCAAGTTTATGCTTGCTCCCAAATCACATAATTCGTGAGCTCAAATACTTTTCCCGATTGTGATCTGAATGGTAAAGCTCCCAGGATCGTTGAGCTTTGTCGGCAACCTGTTTTGTATCCGGGAAGTGCCCTACTCCGTAAGCGCCACCATAGCATGCTTCGTCAATCTACTTTTGTTTGCTACGATGTCCTTGATATACTATTCATATTTCGACACTCCCTGCAAAACATCAACCAAAGGTAAATTAATGTATACCTAATTCAGCACCTCCATGAACTTCTTAAAGCAAGCTTCTTCGTTCTGCTTCTTTAATCATTGAGGGAACGGGGGTGGTGGTCTTTCTGCCTCAGCTGCCTTTTCCTTCCCCCTCTCATCATCATGTTCCCCATCTTTTTCCACTGCTCCAGATTGCTGAGGTTGTCTTTATGGTTCCACCTCCTTAAGTTGTAGTTCACTCCTTGTGGTCACTGCATTGACTTGCTTAGGATTTGGGTCAGTATCACTCGGTAGTCCTCCTCTGGGCCTGGTGTTTTGATCTCCAGCTAACTATCCAAATTGGTACTCCAACACCTTTGTAGCTAACTGTTGAATCTTCATGTCAGACGCTAATTTCACATAATCAGCCTACATTTGCGCTTTGTTAGATATAATTGTTTTTAGCATGTTCTCAATGTTGTTGGGTGGTGGAGGAGGTGCATTGTGTCCTCTGTATTGAGACTGAAAATTCTGATGCCCCCCTTGATTTCTCTGCACTCCCTGATTCGAACTCTTTCCTTGATGGCTATTACTACCCCAAGAGAAATTCGGATGGTTCCTCCAATTTAAGTTGTAACTGTTGCCATACTGTTGATTATTATTCCTCTGGACGTTCCCAACAAAGTTTATCGAATCTGGATTTGCACCACAACACTCAGCTGAGTGTTCATTACTCCCACATACTTCACACTATACCTACTGAACTACATTGACTAGGGCTTGTGCTTGATTCAAGCTCATACTATTGAAGTGGGTGTTGAGTTGATTTTGCAACGCAGCTATCTGTGCAGCGATAGCTATAAATCCATCCACCTCAAAGACTCCTGCCACTTTCCTTGTTCGTCCTCGTGATGAGTCCGCATTCCATTCTAGATTTCCCTGTGAAATACGATTTAACAAAGTATAAAGCTCCTCATAAGTCTTTTCCAATGCCTGCCCCCCAGCTACTGAGTCTAGCAAAATTTTTGTATGTGGTTCCAAACCCTCAATGAATGTATGCACCAAAACATCATTAGACTGGTGATGGTGAGGACAACCCTTAACATTGATTTGAACCTCTCCCAAACTTGATACAAATTCTCACCCTCTCTTTGTTTAAAACTTAGAATCTGACTTCTAAGTCTGGCTGTCTTCCCGGATGGAAAGAATCGTATCAAAAAACATTCTTGCTAGATCATCCCAAGTAGTGATAGAGTTAGGAGGTTCAGCTTTCAACCACCTCTTTGCTTCCCCCAATAATGAGAATGGGAATAAGGTAAACCTCACATAGTCGGATGATACTCCAGCGGGAATGTAAGTGTCACTTATCTCTAAAAAGTTTTGGAGATGTTGTTGTGGATCTTCATGAGGGACACCTGTGAATTGCCCGCTGGTGTGCAACAACTGCACCATGTTCTGTTTAAGCTCAAACCTCCCTCCTGGCTTTGGTCTGCGAATACTAGATGTAATATTGTTTGCATGTAGGATTGCCACTTCGCGAACCGGCCTTACTGCCATCTCCTCGGGCACTAAAATGCCCTCACAAGTGGTGGATTCTATTGTCGCTCCAGAATTGCCTGTCTTAGCAACTGCAGCTTTTTCTCTAGAGCTTCCTTTCTTTGACAATGAAATTGTCTCTCCGGCTCTATAAGTGAATCCACCGACCGCTTATCTCTGTGCCAGCGTTAAGAATAATTAAATATCTGCAAGAGAAAGGCTTAGATCAAGTTGTCAACACTTATATAGAATTTGTAAACTAACACTAGGAAAATAGATTTACCAATTGCCAGTCCCTGACGATGGCGCCAAAAACTTGTTCGGTTGTGGAAACTACACGCAAGTGCACATGGTCGAACAAGTAGTAAAGTGGCTTATTTCAAGCCAAGTATCGATCCCACAGGGACTGAACTACGGTGTTAATTAACTTCAACGTCAGTGAACGATATCTCTATGAATGTAGACAACCAAATAAATAATGTTTTAAGAGTTAAATTTTACTAAGTAATGAGAATCTAAGTCAAGATTATAATTTGAGTCTGAACAATAGCAATGCACAAGCTAAGGTTAAGACAAACATGCAGGGATGTAATTTATCAATTTAATTCAGCTAATCTTCTCTTCGGTTGCTAGTTAGGAATTTATTGCCTATGGATTGGATCTTTCGACTCCTACCCAATTTAAGAATCATGAGACCTTAATCTACATTTCTGTGATATAAGAATTTCATGCTCTAGCCATACGTAACCGGTTTCTTAATTGACTAATAAGACTGTCAGATATATTTCTATTCTGAATGTAAATCTTTTCTCAATTTTTACAGCAAGAAAAGATCATATCCTACCAATTCACATCTGTCCAATTTCTTTCCTTTTCAAAATCAAAATTGGATTTCTGGATATACATTAACATGGGCCAAACATTAATGCAGTAAAAACAAGAATTGATAGAACAACCATTGAAGAAAAGATGAAAACTGAAATGATCAACAATTACATTCCTCTACAATTATTCTTAACCTCATCAAGAAGTGAATTAGCCACTCATTTGTGGATTACACATCTTCAAATAAGTAGAATTCATACAAACAATTGAGATTAAAGAGAAAGAGAAAGAGAAGAACCCTAGAATTTTCGTCCTCTCAACTGCCTGTAACCCACGTTCTTGCTCAACCAAGTCAGAATGTTTAAAATAAAACCTAAGTGTGCTACTTATACTATTGAGAATTTTTCCCGGAATAACAAGCAACGTGGCACGGAGTGTATCATGGAGCACTCACTCAGTATCACGTGGGTGTCGCGGACCATCACTGGAAGTCGGCTCTCAGGCAAATGCACCTCAACATGTCACGGCTTGCATCGCGGAGCCTTGCCTCCATGCCACGGTGCTATCGCGCACCTTCACTGGAACTTGAGATTTCAGGTAATTACACTCAACATGACATGGAGTGCATCGCGAAGCACTGCCTCCGTGTCACAGAGGTAACGCGAACCCCCACTGGAATTTTTCCAAATTAATTCATCTGAGGCAGAATGCCTCCGCGATGGCAGTGTGACACAGCTCAATCGCGGAGCCCTTATTTTTGCTGCTTTCCCTTGTCAACTTCCACTCCTTGTTTCCAAGTCCATTCCCGCACTTCACCAACATATATATTAGCTTCCAAAATTTCCTTTTACCTACAAAACAACACTAATCATGTTGGTTAGTATAAATTCACATTTAACTAAGAATTACATGAGAATGTACACATAACGATAGATAAACAAGTAGAAATTAAGCATTTGAGTATCACTTGGGCATGCAATTCTGCCCAAGATCACTGGTAAATTACCAACTCATCAAACCCCCAAACTTGAACCATTGCTTGTCCTCAAGTAATGCAATTCTCGTTTGTTGAAAAACATGTAACTCTACACAAATTTAAACATCAACAATCACCTGATTTTTGACAACCCAAAAATGCTCACCAATCTCACTAAAAAAGAGAAGCAAATTCCCCAAAAGACCAAGACAATGAAGATATATCAAGAGTTTACCACTTTTCACCAACATGGTTCATGAAAGGATTCATTTTGTAAAACAAGGGCATTGCTTAAATTGAATAGAATCTCAAGTCATAATCAGTGCACATTCAAAACATGTCTTAGAGTTTACACTTATCATGCCCTATCCACACATTAATTCTAAATGCACTTATGTCCTCAAAAAGTGATGATGCCACTCACAGAAATAAGAATCCCTATTCTTTTGTAATGTAACCATTAAATTCACACAAGAAATTGTTTGGAAGAGACGATCATGCTCACTCTCACAAAAGAAGTCTTCATGCACACTTGACACATAGTCTTGCCCTTTAAGTAATTCGCCACAATATAGAGAGGCTGCACTTAGAATCATTTAGGGCTTGCGGGTTATGATGTAGGCTTGGGTTAAGGGTAGGTTGAAAATTTGGTTGTAGTGACTAGATCATCCCTAATGATTTTTGTGAACATACCTCCCATCAACTCCTTCCAATCACTTTGTTTCTCTTCTTCCATTTATTCTGACTTTTATTTCTCAATGACCCTCCTTATAACCCCTTTGGCTTTCAAAATCAGCCTTATCTCCTCAAGAGGAAGCACTAGTTCACAGAAAATATTTATCTCTTTTCCATTTATCATTTTATGCCTTTTGGCACAATATGGTGCTACCTCAAACTGAAATTCTTATGTTCCCCTTGCACACCCCCAAACTTAGGCTTTTGCCTCCATTCTCATTTTTTATTACTCCCTTTCTCTTAGGCTTAAAGCATCATTTCATCACTATCTTATCACTAGCACATAGGGACGATGGGTGTCGAAGAGAGGTATTAAGAATGGTATCAAGACTTGTAATGTGGTTGACAAAGAAGGGTCTAAGGGTCAACATTTCCTAATAAAGATCAATGTTCAAGGAGGGTATATGATAACGGGCAAAAATATATGCCCGAGATACTCTTTATTACTTCAATTAGTCTTGTTTATCTAAGTTATTGTATACATTTTCATGTAATTTTATATAATGTGGAGATATGTGCTAACCAACATGATTAGCCTTTGTTTTGTAGGTTTTGATGATGTTTGAGTAACTAATCCATGAGTTGGTGAAGTAGAAGCTTGGAAACGGAATTAACACGCGAACGTCGGCAAGGAAGAGGCACAAAATAGCCCACCGGCGCGTCGACAAGGTGCCATGGCAGGCAGGCCGCTCAAAACAGCCCACCTGCACGTTGGCAACATGCCACGACAGGTGGACTCCGCGACCATGGGGCTACAACGCGCTGCCCAGGCAGCGTGACACGTTGCCAACGCGGCAAGGTGCTGCCTGGGCCGATTTCAGGTGATTTTCCAGAGAGCCTCCGCGTTCGTAGCGTGTCACGGAGGCCGTGCTCCGCGATGCACTCCATGACACGTTGCTTGTTAATCCGGGAAAGATTCCTACTAATATAAATAGCCCACTTAGGTTTATTTTTCATAATTCAGACTTGGTGGAGCTAGGACGTGGGTTAGCAGCAGTTGAGGGACGAAAAAGCTAAGAGATTTCTTCTCTTCCTTTCTTCTTTCTATCAATTGTACGTATGATTTACACTCATTTTAGGATGATCAATCCACAAATGAGTGGCTAATTCTCTTCCTTGCTAAGGTTTTGAACATGTGTAGTGAATTTTGATTGTAAATGATATGGTTTTCTTCTTCTTCTTTCATGTTGTTCTATTAATTCCTGTTCTTACTGCATTAGTGCTTGGCCGACATTAATGTACATCTAAAAAGTCCAATTTCACTCGAGAGAGCAAGAAATTGGAAAGTTGTGAATTAATAGGGTATTGTTCTTAACTTGATTTGGGAAAATTGGGTTTTGATGTGCTTTCCTGATAGAAATATACTTGAAAGCCGTATTAGTCAGTTTAGGAACCGGAATTGTATTGCTAGGTCGTAAATTGCATTTGATCACAGAAATGTAGACGAATGGTTTATGATTCTTAAGTGAAATTAAATACGAGAGTTTTAATTTCTAGGCTATTGTTCTTGGCTAGCAACATGAAGAAGAGATTAACCGAATTATTATTACAATCGAATTCATTACTTGTTCTTATCCTTGGCATGCTCATATCCATAGTTTAAATTCACCATAAATAATTGTTAATAGTTTTAGTATATATTTTATAAACAAAAACTCAATTAACTGTTGGTTACGTTGTTGTTAGCATAGTTAGAAGTACAATAAGAATATAGTAAACTTAGGCAATTTTTACATACCCTGAGCCTCCTTGGATCGATACTTGGCTTACTTAGCCACTTTATTACTTGTTTGACCACGTGCACTTGCGTGTCGGTTTTACACCTATAGCAAACACACCGAACAGTATATGGGTGAAGTGCATAGACAAAGGAAATCCTAAAATCATGTTCTAAGTGAAACTATATCTAGGATTTCGCCTTGAGTAACATTTGGAGCAAATTCTAGACAAGAAGTCATGCATGAGATTTATCGAAAACTTCCCACCACACAAGGCATCACCCTTAAAGGGTCCATAAGAGTAATTTTCATCACAATATTTCAAGTTAGGACATGAAAGCAGGAAAACTCATAACTCAAGCAAAGAATTTACAACGTATGACAAAGAATGCTATGCTCAAGCTTCCAACATCTACTCAGTATCTTCATTTTCATGCCCTCATTTTAAAATTCCATTTCAAATTTTTTTTCTAGTAGTGCCTCTCAAAACAACTTTATAAGAGACTCAAAAACAACATGGTGTTTTCCCTTAAGAATGTCGCCACTCAATCTATCATTGAAGAATGTCAACCTGGATCGATAATGAAAAGAAAAAGACACGAAATAGTGCTCCTCGGAAAATAACCATTGTCTAAAGAAAATGTAATACCCCAGGAACCAAAGGATAAGACCCGGGAGTCAAAAAGGGGGAAAATGTAAAACTGGAGTTGCAGGCACAGAACTAGTCGTTAGACGACTCGTGAGGACAGCCCACGAGTCGTCAGGTAACTCATGTGGAGGCAAGGAAAGAGTTGGGAAGTTTGGAGGAAAAGGGGGTCCCCACGGGTGTGGGAATGACTCATGGTCTGAAACCATGAGTCGTTAGGACAGCCATGGGGTAAGGGAGAAGGAAAATAGAACAAGGCTATGTAGTGCACTTAATGGAAGCTGACCATAACTCGTTGGATGTGGTAACGAATCGTGGTGTGAGTCGTGGGATAATATAAGTGTGAAGTGATGTAATTGAGGCAGTGTACTTGACGATTGGTGACCACGAGTCGTGTTCACCCCTAACGATCATTATGTCAGTCGTTGTGAGTCTAAGACGTTAAGCTAGGCAGTGTATTGATTCATCAGGTCGGCCGTTAGGACCAACTGACAGTTATTTTCTGCGATGTTAGTAAGGGCTTTTCCATAATTCCTTAGTCCTAGAGGCCTATACTACGTCGAATAAGGATTGTTTTAGTGGGTTTTAAGAGGGGAAAAACCAATTCTAAGTCATTCATTACATGCATGCAAGCTTGAGAGGTTAGAGAGGTGATTCAAGGCTAGTATTCAAGGTTTTCATCCAATTTCCTCTGGGGAATCAAAAATTTTGTGGAATCAATCCCTTCAAGGTACGTAGGATTATGAGTGGGTATCTTCTTCTACACCCATGCCCAATTTCTATCGAATCATTAAAATCTCCTATGATCAAGTGTGACGTTTTATCCGAATGCATGAATATTCAATTTCTTTACATGGGTATAAGTTGATTATGATTTTATTATCGAATTGTGAAACATGAACTGATTTTACAATGATTTCAATTAAAATTATGTTTCTAGCTTTTATGAATGTTGAAGCCTATTGATGATATGATCACGAAAAGTAAGATTTACGAAGTAATGTGATAATGATGATATATTATGATGACAAGCATGATTTGAAATTACCCATATCTATAATTATGTCTTCAATGAAATTTGAGCAATTCTAAGTATGATAAAGCTTTGGGAAATGCCCACATGTTGATTTCAAATGATGATTTTCCTGAAATAAGCTTACCGTAGTGTTTTGGGGTGAAGTCTTCCAAATTCCATATTTTAGCTTGTGGTATGTTTGAGTTAAATCTTCCTATGTATAGCTTACAACATGGTTTTGGAGCAAGGGCTCCCAAGTATGTTTAGCTTGTGGTATGTTCTAAACTAAACTTTCTCATATACATGAATTCAATTGAGATATGTATCATTATTAAGCTTCATTTTCATACGATGTTGAGTCTATGCATGATTTCATGTTGAGCTTCATTATATACGATATAGAGCATATGCATGTTTTCGGAGAAGAGTCTAGCACCAAGTGGGCTAAGGGTTGATCACCCTATGCCCCAAAACTATGCGCCAACGTAGGTTGATACTATTATGTTGTTGGGATGTCCCTTGTGAGCTATCCCCAGCCCTAATGGCCCATGAGCTTGATATCGATATTATGGTACCGTCCTTAGCTCTGTCAGGGTTTTGGACGGCTCTGCCTAAATGAGTAATTATAAGATCAATCTAGCAACACATAATCCAATTTAGCCCCAATCCAGATCAATCTAGCAACATTCAATTCAATTTAGCTCCAATCATGCACACACCCCTAGTAAAACATTTAGCCACTCATAAATGAAAGATACAAAATTATATTGGAAAATAAATTCATAGAATTCATCATTAAGAGTAACTTTCGAGCTAAAATTTGCCTTCAATGAAGGTTTTTACCTTGAGGAGGAAGAAGAAGAAGATGAAGAAAAGCTCACTCTATTCTTTCTCTCTCAAGGAAATTAAGAACTATTCCCGACAATACAAATTCAATATTCTAATGAGAAGGAATGTTCAGTACTTTTCAAGGAATGTACAAAAGTATATTAAAGCTACTCCTCTTTTCCTGTGCTGGATGATTTTACCCTTCTGATGAAGGCCTCACTTGCTAGTCACCGGTGTTCCGACGATGCCCATCCCTGGGGTGCCTCTCTATCGCAACTGGGCCCAGGGACTTCTATAGTAGTCCAGCATTGGCACCGGTGGTTCGCAAGTGCTTATTCATGTTCTACCGGTACACCTTCCACTTCAACACAGTGTGCTCTGGCGTTTGGCCGACGTTTCACCGGACTCATCTGATGGAGTGCAGGTCCTCTTCTTTAGGCTTCATGCTATTGTTCAATTCCTTTATTTCTCTCTTTAAATTGAATGCCTGCAAAAACCAAAGAGTTGTTATAATTCATAATTCATGTGTGGTCCTATCATTTGGTTATGGTAGTCACTGAAAACTTTATGAAACCCGTCTGAACTCCTTATGGAACTCACCACCCAAAGGTTGGATATTTTGGATTGAAAGGTAAGTAACCAAAAAAGAAAAAGGCATATGTGATTGTGGTGGAGGTATATATAGTCGAGGTACATATGGTGGAGGTGGTGGGACACATGATTGTGATGGAGGTACATATGGTATGGTAGTATTAGATAATGGAGTGGTAGAAGATGGTAGTGGAGTGGTGGAGGTGGGATAGAATATCCTATGAAAAGTTTGGGGTAATATCGATGAAGAAGAGTCATGACGGACTCCACTTCTTTGCCCATCATAGTGATAGAAAGGAGTATAAGAAGAGTTCCTATTTCTTATTTCAAGGTCTACCAAATGATTACCCATATTATTCAACCTCCCATCAATTTAGGATATCATGTTTATCAAATTATGTAAAGTGGATTCCACGCGATGCTCTCACTTTTTATCTTCTTGATTGGACATTGTACTTATTGGAGATACAAAATTAAAGCAACAAACACATTAAGTTAATGAAAAAAACTCACAATAGCTCAAAAGATTCTCGTCTTATATGCCTCACAAATTTCCATGGCAAAGATTGTAGCTTGTTTAGTTCATTGAGTTACAAGTGTCCAATATCTACTTGAGGTCAAGAGTGAATTCTTGTTTGACTCAACGAATAAAGATCAAGCTAACGGAAGAGAATCAAGAAGCTTCAACAAGAAAAAAATGGACTAAAAAATAAAACTAAGTAACATAAAGTAGGATGAACTATTTGATGTTAAGTAGTTTTGAAAATTAATAAGATGAAATGATAATGAAGAACTAATCAACAAGTAATTAAAAGCGTTAATTAGATGTTTACTAGTTGTGAAATCGAAAAAAAATTGAATGTTGAAGAAGATTATGAAGTTTTGACACTTAGAAAAATTTTTGGGACAAGAAATTAGAAGTGTTAATTGAATGTTAATTAGTTGAAAAATAAAAAAAATAGTGTGGAGAAGACTATGAAGTTTTGTCACTTAAAAAAATTTAGGGACAAGTAATTAGAAGTGTTACTTTTTTGAGAAACCGAAAAACAAATTAGCGTGGTAGAAGACTATGAATTTTTTCCACTTAGACAAATTTTTGGGTTGGAAAAAGTCCCAACACTTAGAAAATTAGGCAACACGTGCCTGCAAGTGTGACTGGGCCTGGCAGGACGCACATGGCTAATGTGTTTTGCTCAGCTAGCTCGTTGGCGCTTATATGGAACCGACATGGCATCCACGTTAAAAATATTTTATTTCTTAATTTTTTAAAATCTGATTTTTTAAATTCAATACCTAAATCTCAAGATTAGGGTTATAAAAATATCACTAATCCCTAGCTCTGGATACCCAATAATTCAAAAAGAGTAAGGATAAAGAATTATACACAAGATTGAAAGTAATAAACAACCCTTGTTAAAAAGTAAGGACCTCAAATTAACAATTCCAACAAGCACCTAGCTATGAGGAAGACCTCAAGGGAAATCAAACTGCCAAACAACCCTTCTTTCTACATAACTCACGAACTAAGGCTTTAGACAAGCACACTACACTCAAAATAGTTTTAAGTTCAAATATCATCAAAATCTATTATGAAAATTAAATGAGATCTTATTTATACTATGTAAAGGAAATGGAAGACTACTAGCAATATAACCTTAATGAATAAGGTCTTGTTTGGTTGTCTTCCTTTTCCTTGAAATCAAGGAATGACAACTTGAAAATCTAGTTACTTTCTTCACTTACTAGGCCAATTGCTCCTTCATCCATCCAAGCTATTATCCATAAATAGGCACCTCAGATTGTATCATTGAGTCTTTTTACTCCTTTCAGAAACATTGCTTCCTCGTTCTGATGCATTGGGAAGATCCAAAGACTTGAGTTAATGCAAATGACACTTAAGTGCTTGTTGTCCAAGCGTGCTTTCTTTGCTCATCGTGACCGGTCCAATACTTTCAAAAGTTGTTCCAAAGATGTTTTTCACTTAAGCAGATAACTTGAAGTCAGCAACCTTCGGGAAAGTTGATTTGGAGTTGATCTTCTTTGAATCTATTTTGATGTTCTTGAACTTTGGTTTTTGAAAAGATGAGATGAGAGGTAGAGTTTATCCCACTGAACGTACTCGAATTTGTATAAAATTCACACTTAAAAAATAATAATCAGGACGAAAAATTATCGCAACAATTATAGTATTTTATTTCAAGTATAAGTATTACAATCTCTATGGATGTTTAGATTCTTCTTTTAAAATATAAATTCACAGGCTTTTGAGCTTGATCTTGAACTTGATGGATTTTATCTTGATTTATACTTGAATTCAAGAGCTTTTGAGGTTGATCTTGAATTAGGCGGTTTTGATTTTGATTTTGATTCAAATTCAAGGGCTTGAAGCTTGTTCATGAATCTTTGTCTTGATCTATGAAACTTGTAGAGAAATATTTGAGTTTTGAATGCTTGTAGCTTGTAGAGAAATCTGCGACATTTGATCTATGTTCTTTTTCTAGCTTCTTGTTGTAATTCATGCCCCCTTTCTGAAATATAAGACCCATATTTATAGTTGTAAGATGAAAGAGTTGTGATAAGGACAAACTTCTTTCAACCAATCAGATTTAAGTTTCCATAATGATATTTGATTGACAGGAACATATCAATTTTACATGTGACGTATTTTAATTGGCCTTCGATCTGAGTAGACATGTTTTCCATTTTGACATGTGACATGATCCTATTGACTCTTTGTTATTTGACATGACACGACACGACACGACACGTTATTTGACACGTGGCACCAATTTGGACCTCTAGGATAAGATAACATCTTGGATTCAGTAAAGTGGGCTCATTATTTGTAGCCCAATTTGATGGACTAGCTTAATAAAATTGAACTTTAATTAAATACATATTTATTTGACTTAAATATTTAATTCAAATATATTAGCCAACAATATTTACTTGGACTAATATATCTTGAATTTAATATATTTTAAATTTATTGTGGATTTGAATTTACTAAAATTTCTTTGACTACAACGCTATAAAAATATTTTTAGTCACACATCCTTTTCTACACCACTACCAGTCATTATACCATAGCAGCAAAGTAAATCTTTGCGAATAAATAATTCGTTTCGGCTCACGAATAAAGTGTTCAAACATGTCTTTCCAGCAATGATTGAAATTTAAAGCGAAGTTCAACCACAAATTTGATCTCCCTTAATGACATGAACAATTTCAGCACATTAGTAAGAGAGATGAATTGGAGGGAGAGAAAATTCATCAGAAGATTTGACAGGAATACTTTTTACCAAAGTTAAAGCCTAAAATTAAGAAAATGCACCTATTCCATTAAGTTGCTACAAAATAAATATCTTGTTATGTAGGGTAATTATTTTAAAGTGTCAATATAAAATTATTACTAAAGCTCCTAAATTAACTTATGGTGAAATTCTGGGGAACAGTAAATAGTTCAAAATCTATCATGACAGAGTGCTTCAATAAAGAACATAGGCATTAGGCAGAATACATAATTTGCTCTCAGAACTTAAGGCTAAATCTTTTTGATTCACCTCTAGAATACGAAAAATCGCTACATATTAAGCTTTTTTCACGTGTATTTAATAGACATCACTTTGGTGCTTGATCACTTATTCTTGAAAATTTCATTTCATGCGTCAATTAAAGCACGACATGTATCATAATTTAGTGAAAAAAATATCTAATTTACACCACTAATTAATAATATTTTTAAAAAAAAAAAAAGTAAAGAAAACAAATCCTCCTCCCACCTGTGTCTCGTCTTTCCAATTGCCCGTCCCTGTCATTTCCTCCTCTAAAAATTTTAACATTCATTGCAGATAGAAATTAAAGCACCTGGAAGAACCCAAACTCTACGCTAGAATATGCAGATGCCGCAAAAAAGATAAAGAGAGTAGTAGTACCAGAACTTTCTAAATATAAATAGGTGCAAAAATGTAGTACACAATAATAAAAATCAATCCATAAACCCCAACAAGATACTAAATCATGAAGCGCTGGTATTTGAGTACAACTAATTCGAGACACAATTCAATAATAAAGAAAATAGATTAGAAAATAAAATATAAGAGCAGAAGCGGCTTCCACAATTTAATGGTGCTCACCTCAATTGGATGAGATTGACTATTAGCTGGAGTCACAATCAACAATTGGATCTTCACCTTTCATACCTACACATACAGTAACTGTGAGTCTAAAAGACAGCAAAATTATCAAACTCGTTCTCCTAGCCTACCCCCGAGAAAGTCTTTAGAAATCACTAATAGTGCATAGATATACAATATAAGCAATACATGTATAAAAATGATACACGAGTAAAAGAACTAATTTGAGATCATGAATATAAATATCAAAAGTAAAACAAGATACTACTAATTGTTGATAACTTCTTACTGGACATGAAATGTCAGTCCTCACGTCTTACCCTATCATCTGAGGCGTTAGTCACATGGCTACCCCCATCTATTGGAGTTCATGGGCTACACATCTTACCTAGATAACTATATAATAGAAAGCTATTAACTGGCCCTATGACATCATCGTCCTAGGCAGTGTGTATTAGAACTTGCGCAGCGGAATCAAGCATGAATAGGATCAACAACCTTACATGAATCACTAGATAACAACGACGAGTTAGATTACGAAATACTAACGTTAGCTTTCACACAATGCGTCAAACTAGCTCTCCAGGTCTGGGGTCTTCTACTATGTCCTCAATAATCTCCGAGCGAGGAATACTTGTATGGGCAAGTACCACTTCTCAGAAAAAGGTGTATCTTCCAAGAAGGAAAAAGTCCTATTTATAATCACGTTTTTAGGGTATAAAACCCTAATCCCAAAACGTATAGGATTCTTCTTTCCTTGCACAATTCACATGTTTTTAAGGGAGTAAAACCCAAACGTGTACTACTTACCTTTTATGAAGTTGTCAAAAAATTTGTAGGATTTTACTACTTCAAGAAAACAGGTTTCCTTTTCCAAGTTCTTTAATTAATGAGGCATAGCAGGGACCACATATTTAATTAGTGAGGCCTCCAATTATGGTATTAATTTGGAATAATGAATAAATTAACCTACCATAATAAATAACAGATTATTCCATTAAAAATTCGTAATTTCACTCCGAATGGGCGTTAAAGTTGTAGGTGCATGGTTATGGGTCTAAGTGAGAGATTGTTAGGATTTACTATTAACCATGCGGTTTAGTGTAGTATTATGTTTCAGTTTTATGTAAGACTTTTATTTTATTTGTTGGATAAATAAAGTCTTATTTTGAATAGATCGATTTTGCATGTGTGTCCTTTAGTTATATAGTATATGGTTTAGTATATAGAGTTTATCTTATATACATAAGATTAAATCATCGGTTCTTATAAATATAATATTTCTATATGTTCACAATCTAAGATGAGAATTGGACAAATTCATTGGTATGATTGTAGCATAGGATTAAATATAACTTATCTTGATTAAGGGAATGGTATTATTCCAACTCATTATGCTAGTACATTTTGTATGTATTGAACGGATCAAGTACAGAATATTTTTTTTGTTTGATTTAGTAAAATAAATTCCCTAGATCATTAAATGTACTTATACTCTTAATCTAGGTATAAATATTATGATCAATGTCAGTGGCTTGTTGTTTTGATCTATCAAACGGTGAAACTCTTTCGCGAGTTAAAATATCCCCGATAGGTTGGATGATGACAAATGATATTTGTAAAATAATAGTTAGTTGATGGAATCCATGTCTAGACGTTGATATTGATGATACCCCTTTATGATTGCTTATAAGGTTTCATGTGAAAATCCTACAGGTGGATTCTGTATCTATCTGAGACCCCAATTATCCAGTCAGTTCCTGTAATGTGCGAATATACAGAAGTGTTTTCAGATGGTCTACAGGGAATCCCTCCCGAGTGGGAAATCGACTTTGGTATTGATCTTCTTCCTAACACGTAGCCTATATTTATTACTTCTGACAAAACGGCTCTGATTGAGCTAAAGGAGTTGAAGGAGCAATTGAAGGATCTCTTAGACAAGGGTTTCATCAGACCTAGCAAGTACTCGTGGGGTGCACAGGTACTCTTTGTTCTAAAGAAGGATAGTTCCCTCCGAATATGCATTGACTATCCGCAGTTGAACAAGGTCGCAGTCAAGAATAGGTGTCCTCTCCCTAGAATTGATGAATTGTTTGACCAGCTTTAGTGTGCCAAGTGTTTTTCAAAGATAAACCTCAGATCCAGATATCATCAACTTAGAGTTAGTGAGAGTGACATCCAAAGATAGCCTTCAGGACTCGGTATGGTCACTATAAGTTTGTAGTTATGTCTTTTGGACTAACGAATGCACCTGTAGCTTTTATGGATTTGATGAACAGGGTGTTCAAGACATATTTGGACATGTTCGTGATTGTGTTCTTAGATGACATTCTCATATACTCTTGGAGTGAGGAGGAGCATGCCACTGATTTGAGGGTGGTGTAACAGATTCTTAAAGATCGCCAGCTATATGCTAAATTCAGTAAGTGTGAGATTTGGTTAAACTCAGTAGCATTTTCTAGTCATGTGGTATTAAGTGGGTGTACAGGTGGACTCTCAAGAGATAGAAGCTTTGAAGAATTGACCTAGACCAGTTAGTCGTTTAGATATCAGGAGTTTCTTAGGTTTAACTGGTTAATATAGGAGGTTTGTTGAAGGGTTTTCGTCCATTGCAGCACCATTGACTAAGTTGACCCAGAAGAAAGTGAACTTGTAATGGTCAGAGGCCTATGAGAAGAGCTTCCAAGATTTGAAGACTCGACACCTCAGCACCAGTTTTCACTCTACCTTAGGGTACCGATGGATTTGTTATATATTGTGACGCCTCAAGGATCGGCCTTGGTCGTGTGTTAATGCAACAAGGTAAATTTATAGCCTATGCTTCTAGGATGCTTAAGGTCGGTGAAAAGTACTGTTCTATTCACGACCTCAAGTTGGCAGTGGTAGTATTTTCCTCTAAGATTTGGAGACACTATTTGTACGGGGTCCATGTGGATGTGTTTAGGGACCACAAAAGCCTACAGTACTTGTTTACCCTAAAGGATCTAAATCTACGTCAAAGAAGGTGGTTGGAACTTTTTTAAGATTATGATATGAGTGTCCTTTATCATCCAGGAAAGGCTAATGTGGTGAAAGATACTCTTAGCATGCTTT
Organism: Datura wrightii; assembly: GCA_035772735.1. Taxonomy (NCBI): domain Eukaryota; kingdom Viridiplantae; phylum Streptophyta; class Magnoliopsida; order Solanales; family Solanaceae; genus Datura; species Datura wrightii. The sequence continues at coordinate 37,007,069 of JASDFA010000007.1, forward strand.
CTATGGAGAGTGTGTCTCATGTAAATGATAGGAGGAAGGAGTTGGTGAAGGATGGGCATCGGCTTGCACGACTAGGAGTTCATCTTATTGATTAGAAAAATGGTGGTGTCATTGTTCAGAATGGATCAGAGTCTTCTTTGGATACTGAGCCAAGGCTAGGTAAGACGAGGATCCTATTTTGGTAAAGCTGAAGGAAGCGGTTTAGAATCCGAAAGTTGAGGTCTTTTCCCAAGGGGGAGATGGTGTACTTCGGTACCAGGGTCGTTTTTGTGTCCTGTGTGTTTGTGATTTAAGAGAGCGGATGTTGCACGAGGCTCATGGTTCCTGATATTCTATACATCCGGTGGCACCAAGATGTACCGTGACCTACTAGAAGTCTATCGATGGAATGGCATAAAGAAGGACATAACAAAATTTGTAGCTAAGTGTCTAAATTGTCAACAAGTGAAAGTTAAGCATCAAAGATCTGGAGGTGTTCTTCAAGATATTAGTATTCCTACTTAGAAGTGAAGGAAATCAATATGGACTTCATTATAGGGTAGCCTCATACTCGCCGACAATATGACTCTATTCGGGTGGTTGTAGATAGGTTGACCAAGGCAACTCATTTTCTATCGGTCAAAACTACTGATTAGCGGAGGATTACGCCAAATTGTACATTTGATAGTTAGCTCGATCATGTGGAGTGCCCCTGTCCATCATAGTAGATAGAGGTACTCAGTTTACTTCCCAGTTTTGGAGATCATTTCAGAAGGGACTCGGTACTCAGTTCAAGCTTAACATAGCTTTTAACCCACAGACTGATGGCCAGGCAAAACAGGCCATTCAGACTCTTGAGGATATATTGAGAGCGTGTGTGATTGATTTCAACGGTAGTTAGGATGACCATATACCTCTTGTCGAGTTTGCACATAACAACAGTTACCATTCCAACATTCAGATGGCTCCGTTTGAGGCTCTCTATGGGCAGAGGTGTAGATCGCCCAGTGGTTGGTTTGATGTTAATGAATCTACGATAATAGGGCTAGATTTAGTCCACGAGGCTATGGAGAAAGTCTAGTTTGTAAGGGAAAGGTTGAAAATTGCTCAGAGTCATCAAAAGTCCTATGCCGATGTGAGAAAGAGAGAACTTGAGTTTGAAGTTAATGATTGGGTGTTTCTGAAAGTATCTCCCATGAAGGGAGTGATGAGATTCGGAAGGAAGGGAAAACTTAGTCCCTGCTATGTTGGCCCATACAGGATTGTGAGACGTGTTGGCCAGGTGACCTATGAGTTGGAGTTACCCTAAAAATTACCTTTAGTACATCCAGTTTTCCACATGTCTCTCTTGAAGAAGTGCATAGGTGACCCGACTTTAGTTGTTATGGTTGGGAGCGTAAGTGTGAAGGATAGCCATAGTTGTTGAGGAGATTCTGATTGAAATACTTTATCATCAGTTTCGGAAGCTGAGGAACAAAGAGCTAGCTTCAGTAAAGGTTTTGTGGAGAAATCATCATGTTGAGGGAGCTATATAGGAAGCCGAAGCAGATATGATGGCTAAATTCCCGCATCTTTTCCCTTCCGGCCCAGCTCCAACTTGAGGTATCAATTTCCTCCTTAGTACTCTATTCAGTGTCATGGTCAGTTCATTTGTCCTAGTTTCTTTAATATCAATTCATGTATGTGTGATTCATGAATTCTGTTCAGTCAGGTATTTCAGAACAGAGTCAGTCGCTCAGTCAGTTTTCAACTTTAGATGTTCAGTATTGGGATGACAATTCTATTCCCCAGCTTCTCAGTATGTTCATTCACATTCAAGGACGAATATTCCTAAGAGAGAGATAGTGTAATACCCTGAAAGTTCCTAAGATTAGACTCGAGAGGTTCAAGCTAAGAAAATAGAAAAGTGTAGCCTAGGCCACAATATGAGTCATCCTATGACCCGTGGGAGAACTTCACGAGTCGTTAGGTGACTAGGGAAGTGAGAGGAGGGTGGAAAAGGTTCGTTGTCAAGGTGTGACCACGGGAGGCAGCCGCAAGCCGTGAAGTGAATCCATGACTTGTTGAGTTTGAATTGAAGGATGGGAATTTGACTTCACAACTTGGTCACCACGAGTCGTTAGGTACACCATGGGTCGTGGTGACTGGCAGTGTGTAATTTTCCTGCATTTTAGTAACGGTGTCTTCATAATTCCTAAGCCCTTAGATCCTAAACTACATCGTTTTAAGCTCAGTTAGGAGGATTTTAAGGTTGCTTTACCTATTATAAGCATTCTCATTTCATGCGTGCAAGATTTAGAAGCTCATTAGAGATCAAACTAGAGGATTCCTAGGGAAGATCAAGCTTACAACTTTCCAATTTCTTCTCCAATTCCTTCACTCACATGCCCAAATCCTCTTCTAAATTCATGAAATTCAAGGTTGATAAATCTATGGGGTTTTACTTAATTTGTGAAATTCTCTAATTATCCATCATGGGTAAATTCTACTCATGTTTCTAATATTGTTTTAAGATTCATGGGCATGTTTTATAATGATTTCAATTACAAATTTCTGATTTCAAAGTTTTACAATTATGATGCCCAATTATGAAAGTTCATGAAGAGTTGAGATTATGATCTATTTTTTTTATGTATGATGAAATGTCTATGATGAAAGTATGATATTGAATTACCCATGTTTATATCCATGATTTTGACTATCAAGTATGTTTCAAAGAATGTATAAGTTTGGGCAAGCCCATATGATCAAGTATGTTTCATGATTTACATCAATTTCATATTATTAGCTTACCACATGGTTTTGGAGTTTAGACTCCCACTTTTCAGCTTGTGGTATGGTTTGAGCAAAGGCTCCTCATGTTATGTTTTCAAATTATATATGTAATGTTATGATTCAGCTTTGTCGAAAGATGGTGGTTAAGCTTCGTTGAATAATGATGGAGAGCATATTCAAGTTTTTGAGAGTAGTGTCTAGCACCGAGTATGCTAAGGGTCTAGAAAATTCTGTGCCTCAGAACTACGTGCCAATGTAGGCATGTTCATATTCATTGAGACCTCCCTTATGAGATTTCCCTATCCCCAAGGGGCCTTCAGCTTGATATCAATATCATAGTAGCGCCCTTCGCTCCAGCAAGGTTTTGGACGGCTCTGCCCACTTGAGTGTAATAGTCGGGACCACGTAAGCTCTATCGTGGTAATGTTAGTTATATGACGAGTCTCCCATTGTTCTTCATGATTTTAGTTATGCATGTTCATTATTCATGATATTATGTTCTTCAACAGGTTTGACGCAATGTTCAGTTTTACTTATGATAATCAGTTGCAGCTTTGGGTCATTCAAATCAGTTATGGTATTCAATCATGTTTAAATCATGTTTTCAGATAATAGCATACAAGCCTTACTCTCAGAATCTTATGTTGAAATGTTTTATGATATGCATGATTTCAGTTTTACTTATTTAGTAGTTTTACTTACATTGCATACTTGGTACATTCCAAGTACTTACCACATACTCTTTGCTATATCGTTTTATGATACAGGCTCAGATATTCAGGTTCAGTCCCGCCGCTAGCCAGATCCTCAGATTTAGCATTTTCTCAACATATTGGTGAGTTCTCATCCTTCGAGGTCCTTCTCATTAGTTTATCATCAGTATTTTTAGTTTAAGTTTATTAGTGAATTAGTTGGGGTCTTGTCCTATTAACTCCTCAGATTGTAGAGGCTTATCAGACATAGTATGTATTTAGCTTTGGATTAGTGTTATGTATTTTATTGTTCAGACATTATAGTTATTCAGAATTCCGCTATTTCAAATGTTAGATTTTATGCATTTATTATGTTGAACATTAGTTATAATGTTCATGCCATGGATTAACTTGGAGCCATTTATGGTTCTACGTTCAGTGTCTAGATCCAAGCCTATGTTCCGTTCGTGATAGTTAATGTGTCAAGAACTTGTGACATATTTGTACTTCTTTTCATGGAGTTTTTCATGTCCTTGGCTAATAAGGTATGTCACAAACTAACTCTATTTTGCTATATTTTAGGAATCTAATGAGATAATAAAAGAAGACATAGAAGTAACTAAAGTCTTCCTTGAATGGATCAAATGATTGACCACATTTCTATGATGCAGTCCTCATGAATCTAATATTCGATTAGAAGATGAATAATGTTGGCCCTATAGGGTAATAAGTAAAAGATAGAAACTAGAAGTAGGACCTATCGATAGTTGTTTCTTTCCCTACTCCTCAAAAGCTAGACATGACTTAAATTGATGGTAGAGGAGTTATTGCTATAAGAAAAGGTTTTATAGGCAAAGAGGGAAAAAGCAAGACCGTAGAAGCGAGTGAAAAAAGGAAATAAGCAAAATAATTAATTCAGTCATTTCTATAGGCAAGCTCCCGATGATACAGAATATGGTTTTACCATTGATCCATCTCAATTGGATAATGCCATAAGAAGCATAAAGAAAGGCCATTTTCCATAACCAATAAGATCAACAGTCAGAAGGGACCGAAGCTTGTGTTGTGAGTATCCTAATACACATGGTCGTAACATCGGGGACTACATGAACCTCAAAGAAGTAGGTGTTATGGTCCTAAGGAAGGGTTACCTAAGGGAACTATTGAGTGAGTAAGCAAAATAAACTACAAAATGTAGAAAAAAGGAAACAACTAGAACAACCACCCATCAACATGGGATTAACATGATAATGGGGGAGAAGAAGTCAGTGGAATAAGTCAACCAATATGAAAAAAGGCCAAAGTGTCGACAGATGGACGACATAAAGGGCTGGAAATGCCAAAGTTAGAGTCGACATCATTCAGTTAGAAAGATCTAATAAAATTGGTATCTCCACAAAGAAACACATTGGTAATTTCTTTGAAAATTAGTGATCTTTTAGTTAAATATGTGCTTATTGTTCCAAGTAGCTGTCATGACCCAAACATAGGTCCAGATCGAGACACGGGACAAAAAACCCCGAGAGGCTCCAAGACGATCCACGGCATGAACATGATATCTAAACTCAACACAATAATGTGAAAATCTAACATATATAATAGCGGAAGTCTGAAATGCAATAACATCTAAACGTCTGAGTACATAAAAGAATTCTAAAGCTGAATACATACTTTGTCTGATAGCCTCTACATACTGACGAGTTAATGGGACAAGACCCCAACTAACTCACTAAAGACTGCAATTGAAAATACTGAACATAAGCTAATAAAAGGGTCCTCGAAGGATGAGGACTCACTAACTCTGGCTAAGGGATGTAAGCTCTGAGGATCAGGCTAACGGCGGGATTGAACCTGAATGTCCAAGCCTGTATCGTGAAACAATACAACATAGAGTATGCGGTCAGTACTTCGAATGTATTGAGTATGCAAGGTAAGTAAAAATGGACAATTTCAAAAGACATAAGAGTTAATAATAGTAGAGCAGCAAGATCATAAGGGAAATATCATAATATAAGCATAAGGGCTCAAGGTTTTTAATCCATTTATAAACCAATCATAATCATAGGCATAAGAGAAAAACATTATAAAACGTAACTTGAGCTAAAGTAACATAAGCAAAACTATGCATAAATCATGAGGAACAATGTGAGGACTCATCTTAACCGACGCCATCGTGATAGAGCCTTACATGATGCCCCACTATTTCGCCGAAGTGGTCAAGACCGTCCCCTGCTTGCCAGGAAGGGGGACGTGCGTGTATGGTGATATCACAGGGATCCAATAATATATAAATATATATATATATATATATATATATATACCTTCAATGGCACATAGTTCTATGACCACGTGGTTTACCTAAACGTTGGGTCTACTCGGGGCTAAACATTGCTCCCAAAACCATGCTTGTGAGGGCTCATATAGTAACTGTAAAATCATTCTTGAATTTCATGGCTAAATAAAATAATAACATGATGGATCCCACTTGAATTACATGATTATCCATGAATAAGGGCCCCTAAGTTGGCCAAGAGTCATAAATCCATAAGTCATGAAAATCATATATACTTGTAAAACATTTATATACTTGATAATCATAAATCCATGATGAGTACTTGAGAGAAATCATATCATAAATCATAAATCATAAATCATAATTTAGGGCTTAAGAAGATCAAGATCATAATGAAATCATAACTTCACATTTCATGAAGCATACATAAATCGACATAATTTAATTTAAAAATTTGAAACTATAAATTAATAATAAAAATAGTTATGAAATCCGCCAATAGATCATAAAACATGATTTGATACATGAAAGGAATCGACCCATAGATAGATTATATAGAATCTCACAAAATTAGGGATAAACCCCAATAAATCATGAACATAAATCTAGAGTTGAAATCCATGGAATTAGGAAGAATTTAGAGCATGGGATGAAATAAATTCTCATTCATAGTCTTACATACCTAGGTAAACCTGATTTACACTCCCTCTTGAAAGCCCAAAGGAACTTGGAGAGAAATTGGAGAAATTCTTCAAGCTTGATCTCCAAGGAAGAGTTCTAATTTGCATGTATGGAATAGTAAGGCTTAGAGTAGGTTTAGCACTCTTAAAACCCTTCTAACTAAGCTTAAAATGACGTAGTTTAGGACCATAGAGCTTAGGAATTATGAAAATACCCTTAATGAAAAGTCTGGAATTTCTGCACTGACAGTGACAACCAGTGATACCACGGGTCATACCTTGATACCATGACTCGTGGTATCCGTTCGTTACTTCTTCCATCAATTCTTAACTTCTCAGATCCTGCAACCCTGAATCAACAGGACGGGTCATTGCTTCAAACAATAATCCATTGTACCCTCCCATTGCTGCTCTGATGAACCTGCATCTGGACTTCCCATGAGTCACACCACGACTCGTGCATTCATCCAATGATTCGTGGGTTCCATCCGTGACTTTGACTGGGGATTTTTCCTGCTCCTCCCCACAGGCACTTACCATGACTCGTTGTTCCTCACAGGAACAACGAATCATACTACGACTCATACCATCCATCCCTGGTACCCTAGGGACAACCAACGACCCCAACCTACAACTCATTATATCTTCCTACGGGTCGTACCATGAATCCGTTACCCCTAAGTTACATCTGCAGGACCTGACTACGAGTGCCTCTCAACGGGTCTTTAGACCCTCCAATAACTCATACCATGAGTTGTTCTAAGTAAAATCTCAGATTTTTCTACTGCTTTTCATTTCAAATCCCGAGTCTAGTCTTGGGCACTTTAGGGTTATTATAATATCTCCCCCTTGGGAACATTCATCCTCAAATGTGAATGAATATACTGAACGCTGGGGAAAAGGATCGACATCTCAAATACTAAACATCTAAAGCTGAAAAGTTACAGAGCGACTGACTTCGGACTAGAATACATGACTTAACCGAATTCATAAACCACACATACATATAGTAACATGAAAGAAACTGGGACACATAAACTGAACATGAAACTGAATAGAATATTGAGGAGGAAACTAATACCTCAAGATGAAATTGAGCCGGAAGGGAAAAGATGCGGGTATTTAGCCATCATATCTTCTTTGGATTCCCATGCAGCTCCCTCAACATGTTGATTCCACCACAAAACTTTTACTGAAGCTACTTCCTTGTTTCTTAGCTTCCAAACCTAATGCTCAAGTATTTCCATCGGAACCTCTTCATAGCTAAGGTTATCCTTCACACCTACGCTCTCCACTGGGACAACTAAAGTTGGATCACCCATGCACTTCTTCAAAAGAGAAACATGAAACACTGGATGCGCCGAAGCCAATTCTGAGGGCAACTCCAACTCATATGCTACCTTACCAACCCATCTCACAATTCGGTATGGACCAAACATAACAAGGATTGAGTTTCCCTTTCTTTCTGAATCTCATCACTCCCTTCATAGGAGATACCTTCAAAAATACCCAATCATCAACTTCAAACTCAAGTTCTCTCCTCCTCACATCTGTATAGGACTTTTGACGACTCCGGGCTGTTTTCAACCTCTTCCTTATAAGCTGAACCTTCTCCATAGCCTTATGTACTAAAATCTGGTCCTATCAACATAGCTTCACCAACCTCAAACCAACCTATAGAAGATTACATCTCCACCTATAAAGAGCCTCAAACGGAGCCATCTGAATGCTGGAATGATAGATGTTGTTATATGCTAATTCAATGAGAGGCAAATGATCATCCCAACTACCCTTGAAATCAATCACACACGCCCTCAACATATCCTCAAGATTCTGAATGGTTTATTCATCCTGACCATCTGTTTGCAAGTGCAATGCTATGCTAAGATTGACCTGTGTATCAAATCCCTTCTAAAATGATCTCCAAAATTGGGAGGTAAACTGAGTACCTCTATCTTATATGATGGACAAGGGAACTCTATGCAACCAAACTAACTCTTGAATATACAACGTAGCATAATCCTCCGCTGAATTAGTAGTTTTGACCTGTAGGAAAGAGCTACTTTAGTCAACTTGTTTAAAATAACCCAAATAGAGTCATGCTATTGGCAAGTAGGAGGAAACCCCGTAATGATGTCCATATTGACTTCCTCTCATTTCCAAGTAGGGATACTAATGTCTTGAAGCACACCTCCGGGTCTTTGATTCTCAACCTTCACCTGTTGACAATTCGGACACTTATCCACAAACTACACTATGTCCTTCTTCATGCCATTCTACCAATTGACTTCCCATAGGTCACGGTAAATCTTGGTGACACCTGGATGTATAGAATATCTGGAACCATGAGCCTCATGCTATATCCACTCCTCAAGTCATCAACTCCCGGTACACACAAATGACCCCGATATCATAGTACACCATCTCCCCCTTGGGAGAAAACCTCCACCTTCTGATTCTAAACGGCTTCATTCAACTTTACCAAAATAAGATCCTCGTCTTGTCTAGATTTTACCTTGGTCACCCAAGAAGATTTTGATCCATTCTGAACAATGACACCACCAACTATCGAGTCAACCAGACAAACTCCTTGTCGTGCAAGCCGATGCACATCCTTCACTAACTCTTTCCCCTCCTCATCTACATGGGACACACTCTCCATAGAAAGCCTGCTAAGAGCGTCTGCCACCACATTGGCCTTTCCCAGATGATAAAGGACACTAATATCATAATCTTTAAGAAGCTCCAACCACCTTCTTTGACGTAGATTTAGATCCTTCTGGGTAAATACGTACTGTAGGTTTTTATGGTCCGTAAACACATCAACATAAACCCTATACAGATAGTGTCTCCAAATCTTCAAGGCAAATACTGCCGCTGCCAACTCAAGGTCATGAGTCAGATAGTTCTTTTCATGGACTTTCAGCTTCCTGAAAGCATAGGCTATAACCTTACTGTGTTGCATTAATACACAACCAAGGCCGATCCTCGAGGCGTCACAATATACCACAAACCCATCGGTGCCCTCAGGTTAAGTCAACATTGGTGCTGAGGTGAGTCGAGTTTCAACTCTTGGAATCTCTTCTCACCGGCCTCCGACCATTGAAACTTTACTTTCTTCTGGGTCAACATAGTAAACGGTGCTGCAATGGATGAAAACCCTTCGATAAACCTCTGTTTTTAACTAGCTAAACCAAAGAATCTCTTGATATTCGAAGGACTCACTGGTCTAGGCCAATTCTTAACAACTTCTATCTTCTGAGAGTCCACCTTTACACCCTCACTTGATACCACATGACCTAAATATGCTACCGAGTTTAACCAAAACTCAAACTTGCTGAATTTGACATACAATTGGCGATTCTTAAAAGTTTGTAGCACCACCCTCAAATGAGCGGCATGCTCTTCTTCGCTTTGAGAGTATATGAGAATGTCATCTATGAACACGATCACGAACATATCCAAATACGGCTTGAACACCCTGTTCATCAAATCCATAAAAGATGCAGGAGCATTCATTAGTCCAAAAGACATAATACAAACTCATAGTGACCATACCGATTCTTCTAAGCTGTCTTCGGAATGTCAATCTCCCGAACCCTGTGCTAGTGATACCCGGATCTGAGATCTATCTTTGAGAAACACTTGGAACACTGAAGTTGGTCGAACAAGCCACCAATTCTAGGGAGGGGTTGCCTATTCTTGATTGCCACCTTGTTCAAATTGCCAATGGTCAATGCACATTCAAAAGGAACCATCTTTCTTCCAGACAAAGAGAACTGGTGCATCCCACGGGATTTGCTCAGTCTGATGAAACCCTTGTCTAAGAGGTCCTTCAATTGTTCCTTCAACTCTTTTAGTTCAGTTAGAGCCATTCCGTAAGGAGGAATGGATATAGGCTGCGTATCAGGAAGAAGGTCAATACCAAAATTGAACTCCTGCTTTGAAGGAATTCTTGGCAAATAATCTGGAAATACTTCTGGGTATTCACACACTATAGAAACTAACTGGATAGTCATGGTTTTGGATGTTACCTCAGCACCAGTACATGCAACCTTTAGAGATTATCTTTCTGTCCTTAAGGTAGGAAATGAAGTGACCTAGAAGCACAACTAAACTACCCTTTCATTCTAGGACTGGCTCACCCAAAAATTGGAACTCTACCGCATGGGTTCTACAATTTACTGAGGCATAACATGCATGTAACCAATCCATTCCAAAGATAACATCAAAAAAATTCATGGCTAGCTCTACTAAATCTGCTGAGGTAACTTTCTGAAGGACTGTGACAGGAAATTTCTATATACCCATCGAGTTATAACTGAATCACCGACTGGAGTAGAGACTGAGAAGAGTTCTGATAGGATTTCGGGACAGACTCTGAAACTACTAGCAACATAGGGAGTCACAAAATATAAAATAGCTACTGGATCTAACAAAGCATATACATCAAGGTGGAATACTCGTAACATACCTGACCATATCTGGTGAAGTCTCCTGCTCCTGTCGAGAAGCAAGGGAATAAAACCTGTTCTTGTGCCGGCTACCAATTGCACTAGTGGATGCACCATGCTGAGATGGGTGTGTTGGTGCTACTACTAAGATGGTAACCTGAGCACGACCTATACCATCACTCTGTCTAGCCAACAAACACTCCCCGCGACAATGCCCGGGTCTACCATACTTAAAACAGATATTTGACCCAATCACATTCTCATACTCGCAGCTCATTTCCTACCAGTCAAAAATACTAATTCAGCGGAGGATTATGCTAAGTTGTATATTTGGGAGTTAGTTCGATTGCATGGAGTGACCTTGTCCATTATATATGATAGAGGTACTCAGCTTACCTCCTAGTTTTGGAGTTCATATTAGAAGGAACATGATACTCAGGTCAAGCTTAGCACAACATTTCACCTGCAAACAGACGGTCAGGCTAAACGGACCATTTAGACTCTTGAGGATATGTTGAGGATGTGTATACCTGATGCCCCACTATTTGGCTCAAGTGGTCTAGACTGTCCCCACCCTGCCAAGCAGCAGGACGTTCGTGTGTGGTGATATCTCAGGGATCCAATAATAAAGATATATGTACACCTACGATAGCACTTAGTTCTGAGACCATATGTTTTACCTTAAGGCCAGGTCTACTCGGTGCTAGACACTACTCCCAAAAACATGCACGTGAGGACTCATATAGTAACTGTAAAATCATTTATGAAATTCATGGATAAATAACATAATAACATGATGGATCCCACTTAAAATACAAGATTAGCCATGAATAAGGGCCCTTGAGTTGGCCAAGAGTAATAAATCCATAAATTATGAAAATCATGCATACTTGTAAAACATTTATATACTTGATATTCATAAATCCAAGATGAGTACTTGAGAGAAATCATATCACAAATCATAAATCATCAAGTTTGTCACGACCCAGACATAGGCCCGGATAGAGACACGGGATAAAGAACCCCGAGAGGCTCCAAGTCGACCCATGGAATGAGCATGATCTCTAAACTTAATCAAGCACTCCCCTATGCGATTCTTGCCACGCTTTTTGCAGATCGAAAAGGCACGCTCTGCCTGCATGCTCCTCTGTCCCCTTGAACCTGATGCTCTGCTCCTCTAATCACCTCGCGGTCTAGATGGAGCACTGGATGATGATAGCGCTGGAGCTAATGACCTCTGATGAGAATGCTGGCAATGTCCGACTCCTGATCTCTGCTAAGAGAACCCATAACCGTCTGTCCTGGCCCTCTTGGCCTCTCTCTCCCTCAGATGCACCTCCTCCATCTGTTGGGCATACAAAACCAGTCAAGGAAAGTCAATGTCCTGATGAAGCGTAGCAGTCCTACAATCCTTGACCAGGTAGTCCGCTACTCCATGCATAAATCGGCTTACCCGAGCACTTTAATCAACCATTATCTCTAGTGTATACTTGGACAAGCGGGTGAACTCCAAAGCATACTTCTGGACTATCATATCATTGTTCTTCAGGTTCATGAACTCAGCTTCTTTGATTTTCCTCATCTCTCGGGGAAAGAACTGATCCACAAATGCAGTATGGAACTCATCCCAACAAATAGGTCCCGCTCCAACTGTCCTACTATCCTTCCATTACCTGAACAAGATGTGTGCAAACCCTTTTAACTAATACAAGGTTAGATCTGCATACTCCTTCCCAGTCACCCCCATGATCTGGTTGATCTTTAGAACTTCATCAATAAACTTATGTGGATCCTCGCGCACCTTCAATCTGAGAAACTCTAGAGGGTTCATCCTTAGAAAATCTCTAACTCTCGCTGATGCCGCATTCCTATTCTTAGGTACATGCGGTACCGCCTATTGGTTGACTTGGGCGGTTAAATCCTGAGCTAACATCTAAATGGCTGCCCTAAACTCTGTATGGGCCACCTGATCGGGTATATTATCCTCGGGGGCTGGGGGGGCCTGCTGGTGCCCATCCCCATTGCCATTCTCATGGCCGTATCCATTTCCGTTTCTTCTTCCATTAACTCGGTGAGGAGGCATGATTCTTCATACGCGTATAGCATGAGTTAGAAGGATAAAGAGATATTTCATCACACGACATAGATTATGAAAGAAGGGAAACTTCCTAAACGTTTCGTAGCCTCTTCGTCATAAGTGTGGTTAACTTCACACCCATTAAAAAGACCCCACTTAATGTGGCTTTCAAAAACCCTAGGACACTTCAAAACCTAATGCTCTGATACTAAGTTTGTCATGACCCAAACATAGGCTCGGATCGAGAAACGAGACAAAGAACCTCGAGAGGCTCCATGTCGACCCATGGCATGAGCATGATATCGAACCTCAACATAATAATGTAGAAATCTAACATACATAATAGCTAAATTCTAAAATGTAATAACATCTGAACGTCTGAGTACATAACACAATTCTAAAGTTGAATATGTACTTTGTTTGATAAGCCTCTACATAGTGACGAGTTGATGGGACAAGACCCCAACTAACTCACTAAAGACTGAAAGTAAAGATACTGAACATAAGCTGATAAAAGGGTCCTCAAAGGATGAGGACTCACCAACTCTGGCTATGGATGAAAACTCTGAGGATCAGGCTAACGGCAGGACTAAACCTCAATATCTGAGCCTATATCATGAAATGATATAACATAGAGTATGCGGTCAGTACTTGGAATGTATTAAGTATGCAAGGTAAGTAAAAACGGTCAATTTCAAAATACATAAGAGTTCATAAGAGTAGAGCAACATGATCATAGGGAAAATATCATAATGTAAGCATAAGGGCTCAAGGTTTTCAAACCATTCATAAACCAATCATAATCATAGAGATAAGAGGAAAACACTATAATATGAACTTGAGCCAAAGTAACATAATCATAACCATTCATAAATCATGAGGAACAATGGGAGGACTTGTCTTAACCGACATCGTCATGATAGAGCCTTACGTGGTGCCCCACTATTTCGACCAAGTGGTCAGGACCGTCCCTGGCTAGCCATGCAGAGGGACGTGCATGTGTGGTGATATCACAGGGATCCAATAATATATATATATATATATATATATATATATGTACCTACGGAGGCACGTAGTTCTGAGACCATGGAGATTACCTAAATGCTGGGTCTCCTCGGTGCTAGAAACTGCTCTTAAAAATATCCATGTGAGGGCTCATATAGTAATCATAAAATCATTCATGAAATTCATGGCTAAATAAAAAAATAACATGATGGACCCCACTTAAAATACATTATTAGCCATGAATAAGGGCCCCTGAGTTGGCCAAGAGTCATAAATCCATAAATCATGAAAATCATAGATATTTGTGTAACATTTATATAGTTGATATTCATGAATCCATGATGAGTACTTGAGAGAAATCATATCATAAATCATAAATCCTAATTTAAGGCTTAAGAAGATCAAGATCTTAATGGAATCAGAACTTGACTTTTTATGAAGCATACATAATTGGGTATAATTTAATTTAAAATTTAAAACTATAAATAATAATTAAAATAGGTAAAAAAATGTTCCCATAGATCATAAAACATGATTTGATACATGAAAGGAGTTAACCCATATATAGATCATAGAGAATTCCACAAAATTAGGGATAAAACCCAATAGGTCATGAACTTGAATCAAGAGTTGAAATCCATGGAATCAGGAAGAATTTAGAGCATGTGTGTGAAAGGAATTCTCTTTCATAGCCTCAGGTACCTGGGTATATCTGATTTACACTCCCTCTTGAAAACCCAAAGGAACTTGGAGAGAATTGGAGAAATTCTTCAAGCTTGATCTCCAAGTAAGAGTTCTAATCTGCATACATGGAATGGTAAGGCTTAGACTAGATTTAGCACTTTAAAAATCTTGCTAACTGAGCTTAAAATGACATAGTTTAGCATCTTAGAGCTTAGGAATTACGAAAATACCCTTAATGAAAAGTCTGGAATTTCTGCACTGCCAGTGACAACGAGTGATACCACGAGTCGTACTTTGATACCACGACTTGTGGTATCCGTCCGTTACTTCCTCCATCAATTCTTAACTTCTCAGATGCTGATACAATGACTCGATAGGATGGGTTGTTACTTCAAACAACGACCCATTGTATCCTCCCGTTATTGCCTCTGATGAACCTATATCTTGACTTCCCATGAGTCACACCATGACTAGTGCCTTCATCCAACAAGTCGTGGGTTCCATCCGTGACTTTATCTAGGGATTTTTCCTGCTCTTTCACACGGGTACTTACCACGACTCGTTGTTCCTCCCAACAAGTCATACTATGACTCATAGTTCCTCATAACGAGTTGTAACGACTCGTACCATCCATACCTGGTGTTCGCGTGATTTGTGGGTATATAAAACGATACGCAAGTGCACGTGGTCGAACAAGTAGTAAAGTGGCTTTAGTAAGCCAAGTATCGATCCCACAGAGACTTGGATGAAGTGCAATCTGCTCAAGTGTACTATATTTCACTTCTAAAAATGCAAACAACAGTGTAACCAAAAGTTTGATATTTTGTTTTATAACTTTTATACTAAAGCTAAAACAATTATCTACTTTGAGTCTGAACTATGAATGAGAGCATGCTGAGGTTAAACGAACATGTAATGAAATTAATTATTATCATAACTTGGTTAATCTTTTCCTCCAGTTGCTAGCCATGAACATTTGCCAAGAGATTAAAACTCTTGTATTTAACCTCACTTAAGAATCATGAACCATCCACCTACATTTCTGTGATTAAATGCAATTCATGTTCTAGCCATACAATTCCGGTTCCTAAATTGACTAATATGACTTTCAGGTATATTTCTATCCTGAAAGCAAATCAAGACTCAATTTTCCCAAACCAAGTAAAGAACATATCCTATTAATTCACAACTTTCCAATTTATTGCTCTCTCGAGTGAAACCGGACTTTTTAGATGTACATTAACGTAGGCCACACATTAATGCAGTAAGAACAAGAATTAATAGAACAACATGGAAGAAAAGATGAAAAACCAAAGAATCAATGATCACATTTCATCACAATTGTTCATAACCTCAGCAAGAAGAGGAATTAGCCACTCATTTGTGGATTAAACATCTTAAAATGAGTGTTAATCATACAAGCAATTGAATTAAAGAAGAAAGAAAGAGAGAAAAAACCCTGATATTTTCATCCCTCAACTGCCTGTAACCCACGTTCTTGCTCCACCAAGTCAGAATATTGAAAAATGAACCTAAGTGTTCTATTTATACTGCTGGAAATTTTTCCCGGAATAATGAGCAACGTGTCACGGAGTGCATCGCGGAGCACTGCCTCCGTGACACGCTACGGACGCGGACCCTCACAGGAACTGGGGGTCCAGGAATTAAAGTTCAACGTGGCACAACGTGCAACGCGGAGCCAAGCCACCGTGCCACGCTACGAACGCGGACCCTCTCTGTAATTTGGGCGTAATTTCCCTATCCAGGCAGAAGGCCTCCGCGATGGCAGCGTGACATGGCTCCATCGCAGAGCCCCTTTAATTCATGTTGTCCAATGCTTTATCCCTTGCTCGCATCCAAGTCCAACCCCGATATCCTCCAACATACATTTAAGCTTCCCGAAATTACATTTTACCTGCAAAACAATGCTAATCATGTTGGTTAGTATAAATTCACATTTTATTACCAATTACATGAGAATGTATACACGTTGGTAGATAAACAAGGCGAAAATGGTACTTTTGAGTATCACTTGGGCATATAAATTTGCCCAAGATCACCTGGTACCTTGCTGACAACCAACGACCCCAACCTATAACTCGTTACATCTTTCTATGGGTTGTACCATAGACCCGTTACCCTTGAGTTACTTCTGTAGGACCAGACCACGAGTGCCTTCTATGGGTCGTTAGGCCCACCAACGACTCGTACCACGAGTCATTTTGAGTAAAATCTTAGATTTTTCTGCTGCTTCTCATTTCAAATCCCGAGTCAAGTCTTAGGCACTTTCGGGGTAATACAGTAGATCGCACAACATCATCCATATGCGAGTCCTCGAGCAAATTAAAATAGTCGAAGAGATAATCCCAGTAAAAATGCTTCTAGATGTCTTCACAATGTCTAGTGAGATGACTCCAAGGGAAATAATATTACAAATAGATGTGGAAATAGTAATCAAATAAACTCAATTCAACGTAATGGGAGATGTATTACAAAATTATCCTTGGAAAGTTGTGGATTCACGCAATGCTAGCAGTACTATCTACTTACCATCAAGTAACCAAAATTACCAATTTTAGAGGGGATCAAAATAATAAAAGGAGATCGGCATGTATCAAAAGAGATATTTTTTATTGCATTGGTAAAAGGATGACCCAAAGTCGATAAATGCAAAAACAAAGTGCAATTGCATAAATTAAATCCAGACGATGATGATAACCGAAGGGATGAGCTTTGGCATTCTGGGAGGATATATAGGAACCAAGAGGAGATTCAAATATAATTTTAGGGTCTGGATGATCATTACACGACCAAGTACGTATCCTAGGAACTGTAATAACTATTCAAATTTATCAACTTCTCATATAAGAAGGTATATCCGATCATGAGATTAAATTTAGAGCACAAAATAAAACTCATTAAATTATTAAGAATAATATAGATTATTTTTCTTGGTCTCATTTTGACATTATAGGTATTCTACCTGATAGCCTACATGTAGATTAAAAATATTACCCTAGTAAAGAAAAAGGTGAGTTATGTCAGATCAAAACAACATGTTTTTCAAAGAAGAGATAAAATGACTACTTAATATTGGGTCCATCTAGGAGGTAAGATATTCCAAATGGTTAGCCAATGTAGTATTGGTTCTAAAAAAACTTGACAAGTTCACGGTGTGTGTCAACTTCAACAATTTGAACAAAGTATGCCCAAAGGATTCATTCCCCATACTGAGCATTAAGAAATGATTGGTGTAACACCTCACATGTTTGGGGATATATGAGTAAATTAGAATTTGATAAAATATATTTTTATTTTCTTTCTAAATGCCTTAATATTTATGAAACTTTTGGACTGTGATATATTAGTTTATGTGTTAAATTTTTTGTTGTGCCTTCATCCTATACCATGCGCATGAGCGACCCTCAGAACTACTATTAGCCCAAACAAACCCCTGCCTGGCTAACCACAAACTGAATTAGCTAACCGAAAGATGTAAGTGTAATGGGCTTGCAAACCCTAGCTTTTAAGTTCTTGTAAAACTGAAACTGGAGATGTATGAGGAAGAACAAAGTTCCTCACTATGAATAGCCTTATATACCTCAAATGCTCCAATCACCAAAGGAGAATCTACAAAATTGTCTATGGGACCTTTCTAATTGGTTCCTTCAATGATATAAGGTTTCACATCATGAAATGCATTGGAACCCATAGGTTAGGGCTAGAAATCATTTAGCTAACCCTTTGAATAAAGGAGAAGACTTAACTAGCATTTTGTGAATGTTTCACGTCACCTAGCTTTGAGAGAAATGACCTATATTTGGAAAAATATTAGAAAATGACTAGGGGTTCTATTTATAGTTTCCTTAAAAATTGAGGTCCATGATTGTAAGGATGGTCCGTTCTTCTGAATGACGGGCCATCAATGGGACCATCCTTTTTACTCTGATGTCTGGCCATATCTTTAATGTTATTCAACAATTGACAGGATGGATAGTCAAATAGTATGATGAGCCATCAACTCGTCCGTGGATATCCGAGAATGAAATAAGGTCACGGGATAGAATCACAATTCGATCGATGGGCCCTTCTTGACTCTACGATCTATGGAATGGACGTGAATTTCAAAATAGACCTGAAATATCTCTAAATGCTGATACAGAATCTATTATACCTCGGGAACCCAAGGATCAGAACCGGCAGTCAAAACAAAGAAAAACTAAAAATTTGTATCAGATTGCAGGACGACTCGTGAGGTGGGTCTTCAGGAGTGACCACGAGTCGTGATGTGACTCATGGTCAGTAGGTTGGGCTAGCTTAAGTTGACGAGGCCACGGGCCTAACAAAAAGTTGTGGTAAGAACTCACGACTCGTGAGGTGACCGTTGTCTGCATTAGAGGGTTGTCAAGGCTTTTTGAGGCAGTAGGGGTCACGGGTGGGGATCATGAGTCGTGGTCAGCCACAACGATTCATGGGGTCCCTCATGGTGTCCCCATGAGTGTTTTGGGTAGTGGACTTCTCGGGTCCTGGCCACGAGTCATGCCCCTTGGCAACAACTCGTGAGGTCCCTCGTTAGGGGCCCTGGCAGTCTTTTTCCTGTGTTTTATTAAGCGGTATTTTCATAATTCCTAAGTTCCTAAGGTCTAAACTACGTCTTTTTATGTATTTTTCTTAGTGTGATAAGATGGTTTAAGTCCCTAATGCATACCTATTCCCATGCAAGAGATTTTAGAGAGGATTTAGGGAGATTCAAGGTCTTTTTCTCTAAGTTTCCATAAATTTCTTTGTGGGTTTTCAAGGAACTTCGAAACCAATCCATTCCTAGGTATATAGGGTTTAGAATGGGTGAATCCTTCCACACCCATTCCCAAATTTCGATTTAAATCATTAATTTTCCCTATTAAAGTTCTATAGGGTTTTACCCAAATGCATGAAAATGTGATTTCTCTTTATGGATATGATTTAATTGAGTTTTAATTATTGAATTGTGAATGATGGGCAGGTTTTATATTATTTTCTTTAAAATCATGTTTCAAGCTTTTTAAATCTAAAATGTCCATTAACGAAGGTTCATGAATGTTATGGTTTATGATGAATATTGAATATTTTGAGTTTATTGATGATGGAAAAACATGAATTCAAGTTCCCATGTTTATGAGCATATTTTGAAAGAATTGAGTATGTTAAGGTATTGGGCAATGCCCCCATGTTGAAGAATGACTTATGATTTATGAAATGAATTAGATGATTTATCGATTTATGATGTAGGCCGATGAAAAAGGGCCATGTTTTAAAGGGGATCAATGATGATAAATGTTATATTTTATCCAATGAATCTTAATGCATGATGTTATTGATTCACGTATGAGCCTATATGCATGTTTATGGGAGCCGTGTCTAGCACCGAGCAGCTCGACGTTTAAAGGACTACACCGGTGTCTCATAACCACGTGCCATCGTGGGTTTCTAATGATATATTTTATTGATAATGATCCCCTAAAATGTGATATCACGCCTAATATACAACCCTCTCCTGGAAAGCCAAGGTCGGTTCTGCCCACTTGAGTGAGATAGTTGGGGCATCATAAAAGGCTCTACCTTGATGGTGTCGGTTATGACGAGTCCTCCTATTGTTACACATGTGTTATGCACTCATATGTTTATGTTATTGGCTCAAGTTATTTTTTGATAAAGTATACTTAAGATTATGATCATGAGCATTTTATGAATGACTCGAAATCCTTGAGCCTTATGTTTTCTTTCGAAGTTTATGATACAAGCATTTTGTCCTTCTTCTATGTTTATTTATGATTTTATCTTACTTTTAATGTTCGTTCTACTTACCTTGCATACTCGGTACATTCCAATATAGGTGGAAGCTATGGCACTTCCAATATAGGTGGAAGCTATGGCACTTCCAAACAATAAGAGTAAGTCAGTCACTGCAATCTTGCGAAGCAACATCTTTTCCAAAATTTGGAACTCCAAGGGTAATCATAAGTTATAATGGATCACACTTTTGTAATAGGCTATTCTGGGGCTTACTTGAGAAATATAAAATCAATCATAATGTGGAATCACCTTCCCACCCACATACAAGTGGACAAGTAGAAGTTTCAAATCAAGAAATCAAGACAATTCTGGAATCTGTAACCATTGGGAGCGATAAACCTGTTGGATTTTATAAACTAAAGTGATTCGGCTTTGCTCTATAGTTACCTATGCTTGAAAATCAAAATATTTTGAGCACGGGTTTTTTGTTTAAGTGTATTTGAGACTCAATCCCAAGTAGCAAACCATTCTAGTGCTATGATATCTTCCTGCATAGAGCTTCCAACAGGGTTAACATATGGACTCGGCAAAGGTATTAGGTTATGGCCATGCCTAACGGCATATCGGTTGAAGTAGATTCTTATTTGATCAATTAAAATCCTTTCCCAATGATTGGAATATTAAAAAGAGGAAGTTCGTGCCTGGGAACTTAGTACTGCTATAGAATTCCAGACTCCTTTTGTTTCTAGGTAAATTAAGGTCAAAGTGGTCAGGACTGTCCAAAGTGGTTCAAGTGTTTTCACATGGAGCAATAGAGCTTGAAGCCATGGATGGAAAAAGATTCAAAGTTAATGGAAAAAGGGTGAAGCATTATTTCGGTAATTCCGAGGAGTTGAAAGTCTTAGAGAAACTATACCTTGTTGAAGTCTAAGTAATTGAGGGGTCTGCGTCATGCCATGATATTAAATGAAACACTACTTGAGAGGCAACCCAAGATAACTTAGGTGTTACGTTTTATTGTTTGCTCAAGTGTGATGGAAACAAGTTATAAAGTACATAATTGAGTTGTATGGATTGATATAGGACCTCAAAGACGCATAGGCTCAACCCCGCATGGATCTGTACGATGCGCCGGCCAAACTCCACATAGAGAGGCGTGACGCAACTGGACTAAGGCCGCCAATGAGTAAGCGCGACGCACCTAGCTAGTGGCTAAGTAAGAATACCCCTTGATGATGAGGATTAGAGGCCCATGGAGTTCTTTTTTCACTCTTTTACTTATGCTTTATTGTTTTAGCAATGAGAACAATTCTGCTAATTAAGTATGGAGTGGGAGAAGTAAACTTCACTATTCAATGCATGCTTTCATTGCTAAATTTGTACATGGTGGACCTAGTTTTTGTGTGTGTGGTTCATGAATATTCCTGTTAACTTGTAGTAATTTTTTTGATTGACTTTTTTTTGGTTTTGGAATCCCCCAATTTTTTCTTTCGGTACTTTTCCGGTGGACAGTCCCTTAGAATGATTAGTGGGTCTAAACATTTTTAGTCATAGAGTCATGACTTGTCCTAATGATGGATGGATGACGACCATCTTAAGAGAAAATAAGTCTTTGGGAGAAAAAGAACATGGAACCTTATGATTACTAGGTGGTTCACATAGTTATCATTGAGACTTTATGAAATTAACTCAAAATGCATGAAAAGGAATAGACACTTAGACTTTCGGAACTTAACTCCTATGCTTGTAAAAGTGGGCTTAACTATGTTACACATGCAATATGGATATATGTCTTTATGTAATCTTGATTTCCATTGTTGAACTATTTGTGCCATCATGTGAGTGAGGCATCTTTGTATACTCCATGCTTGCAATTTGATGTCTAGAACATGATCAGTGTGTGTGGAAAACCAAATGAGGATGTTGAATCTAGAAAGTGATATAGACAGTTCTTTGGCAGCCGATTTATATCAATTTTTACCTACCTTGACATTATTAGCCTCGTTAGCCATTTTGAGCCATAGCTTATTCTTTT
This sequence comes from Datura wrightii, assembly GCA_035772735.1. NCBI lineage: Eukaryota > Viridiplantae > Streptophyta > Magnoliopsida > Solanales > Solanaceae > Datura > Datura wrightii. The sequence continues at coordinate 37,029,515 of JASDFA010000007.1, forward strand.
TATATGTATATTACAAGCTTAATCTCTTTTGTCCTACTAACCTTTATTTGATCCAAATGACTCTTAGAGCACTTTAATTGATAAGTTTTGCATGAAAGGAACATAAGTTGAGAAGTGAGGGGAAAGAGCTAAAGTGTGAAAATTAGAAGAAAACCAAAAGGTGAAAAATTACTAAACATGGAGGGTGAAGTGGTGAGGAAAGAAAAAAGAGAAAAAGCTTTGAACACGTTTGAATAAATGAAGGATGAAAAATAAATTGTGAAAGAGCTTAAAGTTGAAAATTCCTTACTAGCCACCTAAGTTAAAAAATTGAAATAATAAAAGGAGGTATAAGAAGAAAAATGGGATATTGAAGAATGTACAAAAAATGAAAGAATTGTGAAGTATTAAAGTGCTTAGGGAGATTAGTCAATATCTTAGCCAAATAGTTCACACCCATCCTTTAGACTACATTACAACCAAGTTAATCCTTGATTCGATATTTTATATTAGTGGAGTGTTTAGACTAAGGGCAAGCCTATGGGTTGTCTTTTGCATGCAATTTGAGTTCTTTGGGGGAGTGAGCAGGAATGGTTTATTTATGCGTAAGTTAATATTATTATATATCTTACGTTTAAAGGGAAGCTCTCCAAATGGTGAGGGCGCATAATGGTAAGGTTTTGGTGTATCTTGATTACTTAATTACATATGATTCATATTGGCCCAAATATATCTTGTTGAGTTAGTTTTAGAAGCTAAATGATTTCAAACATTGACATTTGAATGCTGATCCTATATGCATATGGAGTGAATTGTTTGAACTTGATTAATTTGTCTAATGATTCTAAGTGTAAGTAGACTTGTTCATAGGGTGAATTTTGAGATTAAATTGGACAAGGAAAGTAGTAGATTGTTCGAGGAAAAATAATAGTTTAAGTGTGGGGTGGTTTGAAGGGTGTATTTACGCATTTATTAGCAATATTTTCCCCATACTTAGCTATGTTTTGAGAACAAATTGTGTGTTTTTTCTTGTGTTTTATGATATATTTGTGAAAAATAGCTAACACACATGATTAGATGCTTTCAGGGATTAAAGTGATGGATTTGGGCTTAATTGTGGCTAAAAAGAAGAAGATTGGCAAAATGGGGTTGATGAGACGAGTATGATAGAAGTTGGCTATGCATAGACATAGTTGTGATATAGCCTGCGTACCACACAAGACTGATTTGTGCACCAAGAGGCACAACGCGTTAGGTAGAATGGCGCATAGAGGGGCACGATGCACAGGCAATGTCCAGGCATGGTACATTTCAATTCCAATTCGACTAGGAACAAAATTTGCAAAATCCAATTCTAATCCAAAAAAGAACAAAGAAGTCTTAATCTACTATTATAAATTCCCTTTATTTCATGTCTTAGGCATGTGGTGTAGAGAAGTACAATTCAAAGTGTTGCATAAATTAATACTTTATGAATTTGTGTAATAGCTTAGTTGGGTATTTTAGGAAGTTCATCAAGTTATTGTGACTCAATATAGCTTCGGAGATTTTGTTAACAAGTTTATATTATCGTAAGTATTTCATTATGAATTCTTCTACATTTTTTGTTGTTATTCTCATAAACATGAGTGGCTAAATCTCTTAATCTAGGGTTGTGAGAGCCATGATGGACTAAAGAAACTAGGCATAACATAATAGTGATTCTTGAATGGTGAATTGGGTGGCTTGTATTCTCTTCATTTTAATTAGTTTTAGTGGTTGTAAACACTGAAACGTGTCTATGTCTTTAACTTGCCCAGCCAAAGAGGTTGAAGTTAGCAAAAGAGAATAACAATGACAATTTAAGGCTACCAACACTCATCTGAATTAACCTGAGCTCTAGCTTAGGATAGTTAAGACAAGACTTATGGCGAGGGGAAAATATACGTAATTTGAGTCCAAGAGGAGATAAGTAAAATTCATCTATGTAGGTCGAGAGATGTCAGATGAACTTAATCATCAGTATTACACAAAATTAACCAGGATAGATCACTAGTACAAGCGTATTAATTTATGAAAATCATGGGGAACATAATCCTAGTTTTGTCTTGATAATTTGATACACAACTCAATCTTTGTTAGCATTATTTGCTTCTCTTTATTTGCAAAACCCCTTCTCAAATATTGATTGCAAGTTATTTTATTCATCATTAATATATTATTTCTTCCCTATTCCCTGTGGGATTGACCCAACCTAGTTGGATTATTATATTTGATAGCGACCACTTTATACTTCAATCATGAGGTGTAATTTAGTTGTGATCAACGGTTCGAGGTAGGAGAGGCTACGTTAATATGGCCAATTTCTTTTTCTGAGGTAGTGGAGAAAGTTCAGCTTATTAGAGAAAGGTTGAAGACAGCTTAGAGTCATCAAACATCCTATGCGGATGTGAGAGGGAGAGAGATTGAGTTTAGTGTTGAAGATTAGGTGTTTCTGAAGGTGTCATCCATAAAAGGGTTGTGAGATTAAGCAAGAAAGGAAAGCTCAGTCCCCGATATGTTGGTCCTTATAAGATTTTGAGGTGTGTTGGCAATATGGCTTATGAGTCAGAGTTGCTTCCAAAGTTGGCATCAGTGCATCCAGTTTTTTATGTGTTATTATTAAAGAAGTGCATTGGCGATCCGACTCTAGTTGTGCCAGTAGAGAGTATTAGTGTAAAGGATAGCCTTACTTATGAAGAGGTTCCGGTTGAGATTCTTGACCCTCAGGTGTAGAAATTGAGGAAGAAGGAGGTCACTTCAGTGAAAGTCCTTTGGAGGAATCAGATTGTAGAGGGAGCCATTTGGGAAGACGAAGTAGATATGTGGCTAAGTACCCTCACCTTTTCCCTTGTAGCTCCGTTCCAGCACGAAGCTCCAGATTCCTCCTTAGTACACTATTCAGTTTCATGTCAGTGACATGTCGCTCAGTTCCTTTTATGTCCTAGTATGCATGCATGTTCTATGAATTCAATTTAGTATATGTATCTATTTTCGGAGTCAGTCACTCGATCAATACTTAGCTTATAACTATCAATTTTTGGATTACATCTCTTTGCCCATCTCTACAGCTTATCTAGTCTCTAATTGAGGATGAATGTTCCCATGGGGGAGATAATGTTACATCCCAAAAATCTTTAAGATCAGATTCTAGACATGAAGCTGTAAACTAGTTGAAACCAGTCAAAAATCATAGAACGACTGGTTAAGTGGTCATCAAGTCACCTAATAGTTCGTTAAGTGAGCCATCAACTATTGTTGTTTATGAGTTTGGAATTTTTCTTCCCAATGGTGACGAGTTAGGCCACGATTCGTTAGTTCAAGTAATGATTCATTAAGTAGGTTATTATGATGGACATCGGGTTGAAAATTAGGGGATGAAAAAGTTCACAGGAGGGCCTAATGAGTCATCAAGTTAGGTAACGACTCGTTAGGTGGGTCATTACCATTGGCGAGGTGAAAATTATAGATGGGATCTCAGGGGTATTATCTTAACTCCCTATACTTTTAACTCCTCAAATAGGTCATATTGGGTTTCCTAAAGGGATTTACATATCCTAAACTCTCATTCCTCTTGAAACATCATAAGTTGAAGATCAAAACTCTCCAGGTTCTAAATTTCCTAGGTTTCTTAATCTTCTTAAATCTCTTAGGTCTCAAGTCTAAGAAAGAATTTATCAAAGCCCAGGTATGTGGGATTATGAATGTGGGATTTCTTCCACCCACATGCCCTATCTGAAGTTTAATTTCATGAATTCAATTCCTTTAGTTCTCTAATTATGATTTTGATGAATCTCTAGGGTTAGACCCTTTTAATGCAAAACTCTATGAATCTCTTATGAATTTAATCTCACATGCTTATACCTATAATTTATGAGTATAATTACATGATTTCTATAGAAAACTCTCACGAATCTCTGTTTTCAATTTATGATGATTTGCTCAAGTATGCATGAATTTCATGAATTTTAAGTTATGTATCGTGGTTTTAATTTTCAACATTATTTTCACGGCTAGTTCATGAATGTCAAGGAATTTATGTATTCATCATGTTTTAAATCTAGTCCATGTAAAACCCATGTTTTGTGATTATGATATGAGCACTATGTATGGTTTTAGGAGTAGTCTTTAACATCTAGTAGGCCAGGGTTCAGTGCACCCAGGTCTCAGAACTACGTGCCGCCATAAGATAAGGAGTCCTTTCCAGTTGAGAGTGTCTCCCTTTCCCCTAGCCTAAGGGTTCCTCTCTTGTTGAGAGTGTCTTCCTTATGCTACTGGGCTCATGAGTTATATCATGCCTTCATGTATCTTAACCTTGGCAAGGTATGGACACCCTCCTGACTGGGGGTATATGTCAGGCTCAATAATACTCACCTGGAGTATGTCAGTTATGAGAATCTCCCATTGTTCCTCATTTATTATGTTATTCCTGTTTAGCATTTAGGGTATCGTGTTTTAGAGTATTTTTGACACATTGATCATCTTATGAGTTTTATTTATGATTTCAAGCGTTTTAAGCTTTATGATTTTACTTACAAAACTTTAGGTCACTATACTTCAATTTATGATGAAGCTTTATGATTTTACTTACAAAACTTTGGGTCAGTATACTTCAATTTATGATGAACAACTCACATTTTATGGCTATCATGATCATGGTTTACAACATGTTATCCTTACTCTCATGTTTTACTTATCCTCCATACTCAGTACATTCAAAGTACTAACCGCATAATTTTGTGCTATATCATCTCATTATATAAGTTCAGTGATCAGTCTTGGCCTTACTGTTAGATCCGCTCTTGTCCCAACACAAATATCAGCTTGTGGTGAGTACTCGTCATTCGAGGATATCAGTTTGGCTTATGTTTAATTTCAGTCATTTTAGTTTCCTGTCTTAGTAGAGCTAGTTAGGCGTTTGTCCCTTCAGCTCATCTTATGTTTTAGAAGCTTTTAAAACTTGATGTATAGATATTCAGCTGTGTTGATTAGTTGTCCCTGTTTATGCGTTTGTGATATCTTAGACTTCTACTTATGTTATATCTTATTTCTGAGTAGTGTATGCTTATACTTATGTTTGCATGTACCATGGGTTAGCTTATCCTGTTTCACGTCTGTATGCTCGAGGTCGTGACACATAACCCTTGAGCAACTCAAGCCATCTTCTCTATCTCAGATTCAGCTCCTTTTGGCTGAATAGATATTGCAAACTCTTGTGGTCTGTGAACACATCAAAATGCGTATCATAGAAATAGTGACGCCAAATCTTCAATGCGAATACAACTATTATATATTAATACAAATCTAGTGCCTACTTTTGAGGCATCACAATATACAACAGATCCATTTATACCCTCTGGTAGGGTCAATACAGGAGCTGTGGTTAAACTAGTCTATAATTCTTGAAAGCTTTTCTCACAAGCTTCAGATCATTGAAATTTGGTCATCTTATAGGTCAACTTAGTCAATGTGGTAGCAATATTATAAAACCCTTCTACAAACCTTCTATAATAGCTAGCTTAACTGTAGAAACTCCTGATGTTTGTCGGGGTTATGGCTCGAGGCCAATTCTTAACTGCTTCAATCATTTGAGAGTCGACCTTAATACCTTCGTTGGAGACTATGAGCCCTAAGAACACCATGGACTTCAACCTAAATTCACACATAGAGAAATTGGCAAATAACTCCTTGTCCTTAAGTGTCTAAATGACTATTATGAGATGGTTAGATAGCTCCTCCTCGCTCTTGGAAGAGACCAAGATATCATCAATGAAAACAATAACAAATATGTCCAAATATGGCTTAAACACTCTGTTCGTGAGATCCATAAATGTTGCAGGTGCATTAGTCTATCCAAAGGACAAAACAATAAATTCATAATGACCATAGAGGGTCTTAAAAGCTATCTTGGAAATATCACTTTCCCTTACCCTCAACTGATAATAGGCTGATCTGAGGTCTATTTATAAGAAACAAGTAGCACTCTAAAGCTGGTCGAACAAGTCATCGATTCTAGGAAGAGGATACTTAATCTTTATTGTGACCTTGTAAACTGTTCATAATCTACAATCTTTTTAAGGGTACCTCTTTTGTACGCATGAAGAGAACTAAAACACTCCAAGGTGAAACACTGGGGTAGATGAAACTTTATCTAGAAGATCATTTAGGTTCTCTTTTAGCTCTTTAAACTTGATTGGAGCCATTGTATATGGCTTAATAGAGATTAGCTGAGTATTAGGAATAATATTGATTCTAAAATCTATCTCCCTATTTTGAGGGACTCTTGAAAGATCATCGGGGAAGATCTCAGGAAACTCATTATTAATAGAAACTGATTGAAAGATAGGGTATCAACATTAGCATCTTTCACTCTTAGTAGATGATAGACACACCCCTTAGAAATTAACTTTCTAGCCTTAATGTATGAAATGAAACAACCCTTTGGCATGGCTGGACTACCTTCCTAAACTAGAACTTGCTTATTTGGAAATTGAAACTCTATTACACGAGTCCTACAATCAACTGTGGCAGAACAGGAATATAACTAATTCATACCTAAAATAACATCAAAGTCCACCATATCAAGCTCAATCAAGTTGGTTGTGGTGTCTGTATGATGGACTAAAATTGTATAATTTCTATAGATTCTCTTAGCTAAAATGGACTCACCAATCGAGTTAAAATTCTATAAAGCTCTAAGAGTTGTTCCAAACACTTTCCAAACTTATTGGCTACATAAGGAGTCACAAAAGAAAAGGTAGCGCTTGGATAAAGAACATAAACAATAATGGAGAAGACTTTTAACATACCAGTAACAACATTTGGGAAATTATCCAAATCCTATTGATTATACATAGCATACATATGGTTTTGACCTCCACCAATCCTTGAAGTAGTTCCCATTCGGGCAGCTCTGCTTGCTGATTGAGTAGGTTGGGCTCATTTCCTTAATTTTCCTGCTTGGATGGGCAATCTCTCAAATAGTGGCCCTGTTGGCGGCATCCATAATATCCGTTGTTTCCCAACTGGTACTCAACCAAATAGGCCTTACCACACTTGTTGTAAGGTTGGTGTTGCTGGGCTCCCTAAACATTGCTATCCTATCCTTGTGATTTCTGCCCGTACTTCTAACTTTGTGCTGGAGCATTAGCTGTGAGTGTCGGTCCAGAGGACCTCTTTCTAAAGAAGGACCTATTTCTATTTCCGTTCCTATATTGTGTAACCTTATTATCTGCTATCTTAGCTTTCTTGGTTTGGTGTTCTTCCATATCTTTCTGCTTGTCTTCCTCTAGCTGTTATGTGTATACCATCAGTCTAGACACATCTATGTGACTAGTCAGTAGTGAGTCTTTGAATTCCTTCTTAATATGTTTATCCAAACCAAACACGAACTTCCTCATTCTAGCCCTCATGTCTGGTACCACCTCCAGAGCATATCTAGATAGCTGAATGAACTTAAGGTTGTACTCCTTCACTCTCATAGTACGCTGGCTCAGGTTAAAAGATTCCTCTTCTTTTGCCTCTCTTAGCTCTTGGGGAAAGAAGTGGTTCAATAAAGCTTCCTAAAAAATATCCTAAGTAGTTGTAGATGCATTCTTACCTCTACCTTGCTCCTATTGGTCATACCAAATGTTAACAATATCTTTGAGCTGGTTGGAGGCAAGCTAAACTCCCTCGGTCTCAGAGGCATGCATTGCGCTCAGAATCTTCCAAATCTCATCAATAAAGTTCTAGGAGTCCTCATCAACCTTTGATCCTATGAAAACTGGTGGGTTCATCTTTAGGAACTCTTTAACCCTTGGTGCTACTGAGTTGTGTGAATTGAAAATAGTCGATACTAAGGTATGACGACCTGATTGAGCAGTCACCAGTTGAGTAAGCATATGGATAGTTCCTTTGAACTCTTCCTCTTAAGTACCTATAGTATGAGGCCTCCTGCTAGTTATTAGTGCACCTTGGGCTCCAACACTTGCTCCTTAGACTGGAGTTCGTGGCCCATTCTGGGCCTCTATCCTTGTCTGTGGAGGTATATTTTCTGCATTCCTCTGACCAGCAGTGCATTTTGGAGGCATGATCTGAAACATGCAAATACATGAGTTAGGAGGTCTTTATAGAGTTAAACTCTATCGCATGACTAGAGTATGAAAGAGGAGATGTATTTCCTAATGCTTCATAGCCTCCCTAGTGTGGCATGCTTCACACGTATAAGGACACTACTAGTCGCGGCTTCATAGACACCCTAGGACTCTTTAAAAACCTAAAGCTCTAATAGTAAGTTTGTAATGCCCCAAGTCTACACCTTGGATGTCGATCGGCACTCGAACTACTTTCGTGATGCAAGAGAACCCTTGGCCTAGTTTACTATGAGTTTAGATCTTAATAAATAATGCAAAAGTTGGGACATAGTAAGCTTAATATGATTAAAGAAAACTTATTCTATAACTAAAATAAATGTTAGAAAGTGACTTAATATCTCACTCTATCTCTATGAAGCCTCTAATAACTGAAGATAAGTGTCGGGACAAAACTCCTATGGCTACCTTAAACTCTATAAATAAAAGACTCAAATAGCTGAGACTCTCCGAATATAGGAGGCCGCGCCAAAAGCTAAATATAGATGAAGTCCAAGCGAAGCATCTACTGCTACCTGCCAACTTGTGTCTGCATCCTAATAAGATATAGAACCAAATATCATTAGTACATGGAATGTATGGTATGCAAAATAGAAATAAAACTACACTAGCAAGAATATCACAAGTGAAGGAAATCACAGGAAACAACCAACTAAAATTGTGCTCTGAAACTATGAATTATGCATAAGACACAATATGATAATATGATCAATGTGTAGAATAGTTTATGAAATAAAACATATGCATCAATATCATCTCTATAAATACATATGCAAGTAATGTATATCAATAGTTGGTTTGTTCGGAGATTCTCATAACTGACATAATCATGAATGAGCATATGATGCCCAACTATCTTGCTCAAGTTGGCAGAGCCAGCCTTGCCAGGGCAGAGAACGATCACAATCTTGGATCCAATATAATCAAAGTCCATACCAGGGCACAATCCTATCCAACATTGGCTATGTAGTTATGGGGCTTATGGGTTACCTGAACCCTTTCACCCAACTCGGTACTAAATACTCCTCCCAAAACATCTTACTAATTTCCTTATGCCATTCTAAGGCAACATAAAAACATCATTATAAAACACTTAGCTATATATGCTGAACCTTTTAAAATCATCATTTGTTCAAAATCTCTATAAGCTTTTCTTATGAGCCTCTCACTCAAAACATCGTTTAAAACATCTTTAAAAACGTCAATTTTGAGCCTCTCGCTCAAAACATTCTTTAAACATCAATAAGGAGCCTTTCGATCAGAACCATCTTGTAAAATTTAAAAACAAGACTTTACTTAAGCTTTTGAATATCATGTAAAAGTAATCTCTTTATGCTCAAAATTTCATCATGATATTCTCTTAGAAATATGCTCAAGCATTATGAAAACAATACATTTACTTTAAAAACACATGCTTTCAAAACCATTCTTCTAAAATCATGCTTTCATGCAATTGGGTTCATGGATAAGAGACATGAACCAACTCATCGATCAATCAATCAAGAAGAAATAGAGGATGATCAACAATTCAATAGAAAAGATGACAATCAATACATATCAACATTCAACTAAATGTGAAGAATATAATAAAGGCAATTCAACATATACAGATAGGGTAGAAGATCATGAATTGAATAATAACCTTAACTTAAAACTCAACAATCTCAACCATGAACTTAGTGTATGAAGAAGATTAGTATTTTCTCACTTAAGTTAGCCTTAAATACCTAGAAAATAGAATCTTAAACTTAATTCGAAGAACCTTAATTGAGGAAGATGAAGTCTCTAACTTCCTTGATGAACTTGAGAGCTATTAGTCTTGAATTCTATGTTGTAATAGAAAGAATAGGAGTTTAGGCTTTAGGAACCCTTAAATAATCCTGTTAGGAATCCTAAAATATTCTGATTTAGGAAATAAAAGCATAAAAAATTACTAAATTACCCTTAAAACCTGTTTGTGAAATCATGTCCGTTAGGGGTAACAACTCCTGCTATGGGTCGTACCACGTTACTACGACGCGTACTGAGTCTCGGAGGAAGTACCCTATCAGGGGAAATTCTCTGATCCTCATCATACGACCCCTTAGTACGATTCATACCTCCCTAGTATGATTTGTAGGTTGCTATCGTGATTTCTTGGACAAATATTTGACTATTGCTTTGATCCTCACCCTATGATTGTTGGGACGATTCATACCATGTTGTTATGAGTAGTATTGATACACCTACTAAGGAAAACGTCTTTTTTTCTATTGATTTTTACTTCCAGTCTAGGATTAAATCTAAGGACTTTTGAGGGTTGTTACACATGACAAGGAACTCAAAATGTCCATATCGAGTCATGAAAGTTATTTTCAAAACATCTTATTCACTAACCTTCAATTGATGATAACTTGATCAGAGGCCAATCATAGAGAAACACTTGGCACACTATAGTTGGTCAAAAAAATCTTATATCCTCGAAAGTGGGTATTTTTTCTTTATAGTAACCTTGTTCAACTATCCAAAGTCAATGCACATACGTAATAACCATTCCTTCTTTAAGATATACGAGACCGGTGCTCCCTGTAGTGAGACACTTGATCTAATGAACCCCTTGTCAAGTAGGTCCTTCAATTGTTCCTTAAACTCTTTTAATTCTACTGGCACCATTCTATACGAAGGAATATATATTGCTCTAGTACTGGGAAGAACATCGATCCCAAAATCGATCTCCCTATCTGGAGAATCCCTAGAAGTTTGTCTATAAACACCTCTGGATATTCATTAACTATAGGTATGGATTAAAGAGACTGTGCTTCACACCAGTGTCCGTCACATGAACTAGATGATACAAGCATCACTTGGAAATTAGCTAGCTCTAAGATAGGAAATGAACCGACCCTTTGGAATAATGTCATTATCCTTCCATTCCAAGACTGGCTCATTCGGGAATAGGAAAGTAACCACTCTGGTCCTACAAATAAGTGTAGCACAACAAGATGACAACAAATCCGTCCGCATAATGATATCTAAATTGACCATCTCTTATTCAACAAGATCGGCTGTCGTGGCCCTATTACACACCGTAATTGTACAACCTCTACAAACTCATTTGGAAACAAATGACTCATCAATTAGAGTGGTGATAACGCTCAAACTCACACTTCCTGGAAAAGTATAAAGCGGATGTTGTCAATAAAGAACCCACCAAAAAGGTTAGGGTCGAACCCACAGGGAATAAGGTAAGATCTAGACTAATATAGGTACTTAAACTTGTTGGTAAGCTATCTCAAAATTGGGGGGTTTCAATGGAAAATAATATTAAAATAAAATTATAATTGTGGTTGTTGTCAAGATTTACAAGAAACAAGGATAAGTGTTCCCTAGGGATTCATAACTACTTAGGGTATACATACGTGAGCAATCCCAATGCTTACTTGTAAAATTGATAACTAGGGTTCATCCAAACGACTGGTTCGTCCCTATTGGATGACTATACTTATTCATTCGGTCAGGTCTCATGAGCGATTTCTTTCTAACAATTATCATTTTGTCCCAAATTTAACTATCCTGTGACCACAACTCAAGTTAATACAATAATCATAAAGATCAAGGCTTTGTTGTCATTCTCTTTTCTTAATCTCTACTTATCTAGGTTCAAGCAAGTAACGAATTTGAGCAATTCCCAATGTTGTACACTGTTAAGAAATGTTTATTGATGAAGAGAATATAATACAAGTGTTTACCATTTGATTTTGAATCACTTTTGTGTAACCCTATTTTGTTATTCCATCATGGTTCCTACACAATAGTTGTGGAGGTTTTAGCCTCTCATGATTGTAAGATTATGTTTTGTATTCATAGAAAAATACATAATTAAATACTTATAATAAAAATTGGAAGAAAACCTGCTTTGAATATCAATGAACAATCTCAAGAATAATTAATGAAATCAAGTGTTGCTCCTAAGAATTGCTCTCCAAAACTTGATAAAAATTCACAAATAATACTTTTGACACATCTCTCCTACCTCCTATCTAGCTTTTCTACTGAAATAAATCATAAAAGATATATATACAGACATTAGAAACCTTTTCCTAAGCTAAAATGGAGTTTTACATATCTGGCACTGACTTGACTCACGACTGATCCTACGATCCGTAAAAGGATTATACGGATTGTACTTGCCTCTCATACATCCCTTGGATGTTTTAGATTTGTCTAAGTGTTGGAAACTAGTTGGACTCATTCAATGATCCTACGAGTCATTCAATCCATCCGTGGCTTGGCGCTGAGAAATTTGACACATTTTGAAGTTTTCCATGAGTGTTGTGGTAAGCCTCGTACCTTCCTCTTAGAACTCATACTTTCTTGTTGAATCTAATGTTTTGCAAAGTCATTAAGAATCACTGAAGCTCCCCTCAACTCATGGTACAGGTCGTAAGTGGTTGCTACGATCCATAGGTTCCACCCGTACCAAGAGACTGCCTTGTGCAATTTTCTCTGAAAATTTCTACGACTCCAGTTATGTCTCATACCATCGTGGTACGGCTAGTACTGAGAATCGTACTTCTCCTTCCTCTTATTTCGGCCTTCTACTTTTCACCACGATTCTCAATACGAATCGTACAATCAAGGTACGGCTCGTACTGAGGTTTGTACTTGGCTGATTTTCTGCACTTTTATGCCTCTTTTGCACATTTTTTTCTCCAACACCTATTTTCCCTGAAAACAAAGTAAAAGTAGCTCATATCCATATAAACATACCTAAGTCCAGGCTATTTTCTTAGTTTAAGCGAGTTCTGTAAACTCACATCACATCAACACTCTCAACTTAAGACTTTTGCATGTTCTCAGGCAAAGAAAACAAAATATTAAAAATGGTACTTAACTAGAAAATAGACCTAGGATACTATAGCCAATAATCAATAAAAATTTGCACCATAACTCAAACAGCTTTGACTCTTTTTCCCGTGAATCGAATTAGCACATGCAAATCAAAAAGTCAAGTCATCACCAATGCTTTTCACACAGACAATTAGTATTATTAAACATAAACCATGTATCCTCATAGCAAATGAAGTCCCTGACTCACAGATATAGGAAAATATGAAACATGGGACTGAATAAGTGAGGTTCTCACCCTCAAAAAAAAAGTTCCAAATACGGGGTGTCGGATACCATTGGCTTGTCCATATTTTTTCTACTTTGGCTTGTCAGATGATCAGGCTAGGATCACTATAATACTTGATTCAGCTTGTATTATAGGCTTTAAGACTGAGTATGGTAGATATGGAATCTTTTTAGTGACTAAACCCTTATTGGCACTACATACATATGCCTCCATTCTTCACTTTTTCACCCTTTTTTCTTTTTCAACTTTTTCTTCCCTTTTCAATAATTTTTGTGCACTTGTATGGGTGTTGTGTGTTCTTACACATTTCCATTCATCTTTCTCTTTTTGCTTCTTCTTTTTCAATTTTTCTCTCTTTTTTTATTTTTCTTCTTCTTTTGTCACACCACACTTATCTTAAACTCTTTTTCTTTTCTCTTCCTTTTTTACCTCCCCAAGATTTATGCACCCCTACTCTAGCCACCCTCAACTTAGAAATTTTGCATATGTTGAGGTTCACAATTTTCAAGGAGGGACCAAGGTCAAATCATGTTCATTATAAAGATTGTTACGGTTAATTGGTTAATCAAAGAAAAATGGTTCATTTAAGGCTCAAAATCGGGATCAAGGGAATGATATTATTTTGGTAGGGTCATTTTACACTAAAAATGGACTAAACAAAAATAGCATATTATCCTTTCCTAACCAACCATCCTTAAACCTATGTAAAGACCAACCAGGCAAGTTCTGGATCCTCTACGTAGTATTGAACTAGGTATTAGACCTCAGTCACTCATGGTACATGTCTTGCATTCATTCTACCTATCCGGTTTATACATGGTTAACAAGAACTACTCATGTTAATACGCTAAATTACATAAAATGATCAAGAGAAATCATACTTTGCAATCAAAAAGTACATAGCTAACCATCAAAAAATTTTAAACAGGGTCAATTTTCACAAATTCAAAACTAGTGCACTTTATTGGCCAAGTACTCCTAAGCTACTTTCTAATTAAATAAAAACATAAAAATAAAATCCTAAACATGTCGTTTCTACTACATAGCATGCCTGAGGGAAAAGAAACACGGCAAGAAAAACCCTCAGACGAATCCAATAAAATCTTAAAAGTACAAGTACACCCCCTCGCTCTTTTTAAAAAGCATGCTTCATTCCCGAAGCATAGAATGTGAAGCAGAAGGAAGGGAACATACATGTGTCTACTCAGACTTCACCATCCATGGGTTGCTCCCATGCAGTGCCTGATTTAATGTCGTAGCAAGAAGAAACTTTTATAATACTTCAGGCATACTCGGTACATTCCATGTACTAACCGCATACTCTATGATGTATTATTTCATGATACAGGCTTCGGTACTCAGATTCAGCCTCGATCCTCGCAAGCCTTTCAGAGTTAGCGTCCCACATCTGTTGGTGAGTCCTCATCTTTCGAGGACCATACTTTATCAGTTTTCTCTATGTACTTTCAATTTTTAGCTTTAGCGAGTTAGTTGGGGCCTGTCCTATCTTCTCATCAGACTTAGAGGCTTTTCGGACAAAAGGATGTAATCAACTTTAGATTTATGTGTAGTTTTGATGTTATGCTATTTCAAATTCTGCTAAATTTATCATGTTGTTTCTTTCTCTTTATTTGATTGAGTTAGATGTATGTTTATGGAATGGGTAGAACTGGAGTCCCTCGGGGTTCCTTGTTCCGTGTCTCGATCGGGCCTACATTTAGGTAGTGACAGTCGAGTTGTGACACAGAGCTCCAATGGGCAGCAAGAGTATATGGGGCATTAGAAACCGGGCGGGCTAATTTAGAGAATAGTCGTGCCTTCGTGTAAGTGGGAAGTAGACAATAGGAATATAACTATAAGGTTACCTTGTCATTATTGAGAAGCTAATGAGATTGACTTATTTCCTGCCAACTGGAACGACGTTTTAGCTAAAGATTACGCTGAATTGAATATGAAAAAAACATTCCAACTATATGGTATGTCAGTGTCTATTAACTTTTGAAAAAGGAGCACAACTCACAGTTAAGTTTAGGAAGAGCTATCATGACAAATTGGGATGCATGTTAATTTAAGTATCGCCCCTCGTCCCCAAAGAAAAAGCCAAGCAGAGCACGTGACTCAAACACCCGGAGTTATGGTAAAGGTGGGAATGTAGGTTTCCTATATGACAACCTGAAGTAGGTAAGTTGGGGATAATTGAACAGAGCATACTGCATCAGTCGGAGGGAAACAGTTAAACTAATTCAGAGATATGTACCGATAATCGAGGGTCGCCGGAAGTCTTACTCTAGCATATGGAGAAGTTTGAAATTGAAGCAATGACTGGGTGTTCCTAAAACTTCACCAATGAAGGGTGGGATGGGATTCAGTAAGAAGGGCAAGCTTAGCCCTAGATTCATTGGGCCGTATCGAATCCTTCAATGAATAGGTCGTGTGTCATATGAATTAGAGTTGCCTCTAGAGTTGGAATCGGTTCACCCAGTCTTTCACGTGTCTATGTTGCGAAAGTGTAAAGGGGACCCATCTCGAGTTGTTCCAGTTGAGGTTATTCATGTTAACGAAGAGTTAACTTATGAAGAGATGCCAGTTGCGATACTAGATAGACAGGTTCGTTTACTGAGAACTAAAGACATAGCTTCCATTAAAGTCTTATGGAGGAACAGAAATGTGGAAGAAATGACTTAGGAAGCCGAAGATAATATGAGATTTAGGTATCTTCATTTGTTCCAGACTTGACCCAGATAGTACAATTGAGGTGAGAACATTGTTAAGATGTTATTTCATTACTTATATTACTAAGTACTGCTCAGTTATTAACTTCTATATTGTAGGATAGTTGATTGTAGCGTCCTGTTAGAGTCCTACGTTGGACATTTCTGCATTTTAGGTTTTCATACGGTCCATATTACGGAGGAGACTCTACCAAAATTTTTCTGGCAGTAGTTAAAGAAGTTAAGTCTTTGGAGCCTCAAGACCACATTCAAAGACTAATGTTCCTAAGGGGGGGAGGATGTTACACCCCGTAAATCTCCATAGTACGATCGTTATGTGCCCATGTACATTGAGAGTTGTAGCATATGAAACACCCGGGAGAGGGCTCGGGAGGTGAGCACACGAGTGTGTTGTAAAAAGGATAGGGGCCGAGGCCAGGAGGCTGGTGCACTGGGCGCCGCATCGCGCAGCCTGCCCTGGTGCGGGTAGCAGCGCATCGTGCCACTAATGCAGCGCGATGGGGGGCGTGCCGCACCCCCCCTTCCCACCTCCCAACTATAAATATATATGTTCCTTAGTTAAGTTAGATCATTTACATGAAGTATCCTTCAGCCAAAATAAAGAGAACTGCGCGATTTTTATCAAATTTCTTTCGAATTACGTCGTCAAACTTTTTCTACATACAAATTCGCCTTGGGCAAAAAGTCCTAGGCCAATGAGGATCATCACTATGGAGTTATTTCCTGTAAATTCGCTCGGTGAGCTGGAATTCTGCCGAGTAAAGGTTGTCGGAATACTCCAAATTGAATCCTAAATAGCCACAGGCAACAAGTAAGCATTTCTCCCTTCTGAACTCTTGAGAAATTATCGGATTTTGATTGAGTTAAACAGAGTTGAGTTATAGTTAACGTTGTTATTGAAAGATATTGTTATTTGCCGAATATAGTATTAAAAATAGCCCTATTCTCTCAACGTAAGGACTGTAGTTGAGTGGAACCACTGGCTACATGATGAAACTACTTAGTTAAATGAGAATTGTTATTCGAGGTATGTTAAGGCTTATTGCATCGTCAAGTTATTCTAATTGTATAACGATACAACTTATGTTTCTGAGGATTGACAATGATCCTATATATTATAATTAGCTGTTGCCAGTATATAAGGTTTATGTATGTTATGAATAGTTATTATCAGTTGATTATGATTACATATGTTGTGGCTAGGTACTAGAGAGCATACTAAGAGTATAATGCAGTAAGCCTTGTTGGGAAAGAAGATGTTAAGGGTGACTCACGCTTGAAGCGTCATAGAAACTCCTCTGCTATTTTGTTCACTTTGTGAGTAGAAACGATGTTTTACTATCATGCTTAGGCTTCAGAAGTTTGTGGATAGTAGTTGGTCCTGAGTTAGTAAGTTGAATAGCATAGGCGCAACCGAGTAATATAACTATTAGGTGGGCGCCTGTATTGTCAGTAAAGCTCATCCATATGCCGTTGGTGTACCTTGATGCCTCTAGGGCTAGAATTATTTTAGTATGGCCTTACCATAGAGTCAGCGACATCAGAGTTTCCTAGAGGTTTGAGGGTTAGTCTGCCACATAGTGGCTACCGCCAGTGACAGTTAGTTTAAGTCAATGTGGTGCTTGTCGTACAGGTCACTCAGGGCACCACCCCAGTTGTTACCAGTATGATAGAGTAGTAGATACCCTAAGGAGGAAGCTTTTTTAGTAGCTAGATACAGGGCTAATGCACTAGCCAACTCTTATAAGATACTTAGGTATAGGTTGCCGAAAACGGCTAAGTCTAGGTAAACATACCTACAATGTTAGGAATCGCCCAAAAGAAGGCACATGAAATATGATCTGACCAAGTTAGTGTATAAGGGACTGAAGCCACAGTACTTTAGTATTACCTCCGGGCTAAGAGTTATAATAAGCTTCCTACGGAAGGTTAGGCTGACTACTCAGGAGTATATCTTATTAGTAGCAGCCCCACAGTTGTTCTATGCAGAGGACAAGTATTCCAGAGTAAGAAAATTATGGTCAGCTGCTATGAATAGAATTAAGATGACAACAACGACATAGTAACCCTCGTCAAAGATAAACCTAGTTGGTTTGGTCTTTGCACACAATATTTGGGTTGAGGGATATTCTATGGCCTATAGGGGTATGCTTGTAGAAGCATTATGATACCTGTAGGGATTAGATTGAGGTCGTGAAGGACATATTGAAATACACCAGATTGAGGTCGTGAGGGCCTTATTGAGATACACCATATTGAGGTCGTGAGGGTCGTATCTAGTTATCAACAGTTACATTATGACCCATAGTCGAGCCAAGGCTCGGGGTCCAATTACAACAGTTACATTATGATCCATAGTCGATCCAAGGCTCATAATCTAGTTACAACTAATACATTATGATCCATAGTTGAGCCAAGGCTCGGGATCCAGTTACAGCAGTAACACTATGACCCTCAGTCGAGCCAAAGCTTGGGGTCACGATATAGTTACAGGAGTCCAGATGGCTCAGATACAGTTATAGGAGCCCAGATGAGTCAGATACAGTTACAGTTACTTGCAGAGTCTATGAGGAACCAATAGGGGTATATAGAATGAATGGTACCTGCCGAGGTATATGAGGGCCCAGGTAGGTTATTCTGTATTACTTGTACCTTCCCGACTTATGGGGGCCAGGTTAGGTTCTTGTCTGTGTATTTTTCTGCTAGCTATAGCTTATAAATGAATAGTTATACAGTTTCAGCTCATATACATGTAGTGATTTACCACACGCAGGTTATGGATAAGAAAACGTACAGGTTAACTTTTGGCCCTTACTACTGTTCACTTTCAGTTATTTATCAGTTTAATCAGCTTCTTTAACTTTTGGCCCTTACTTCGGTTCACTTTCAGTTATTTATCAGTTTAATCATCTTCGTTTACTACCTTACATATTCGGTACATATTGTACTAACGCCAAACTATGGGGCACTGCATACTTGCCTGCAGGTTTAGCCAGACAGAGTGCAGGACCTCCATTAGCAGCTTTTCCGGGTCAGCAGTTCAGCCAGCTCCTTTCATCCGGAGTTGCCAGGTTGTAGAGATTACTGTCTTTTATTGGAATAACATTTGGGTAGGTTGGGGCCCTTTCTCGACCAATATTTTTTTCAGTATTAGAGGCTTGCAGACTATAGTCTTCAGATAGTTGGTTGTTTTTGGTCGTGAGGGACCTATGTATGTCTTATTTTACGTATTGGCCATGTGGGGCCTAGTATAGCTGCCTGTTTTCATTCCTGTTATAACTGGACAACATGTTGGTCTTGTCGGCCCACACAGGATCCTTTTTTAGTTCTGTATTGTCTAGGATAGCTATTTTCTTTTACAGGTGCTGCGTGGCCTTATCGGCCCGAGGCTGTGTTTATAACCGAGATATAGTAGTTTGTTTTCTTGGTTATGAGTCACTGGTAGGCACTAGTAGTGCTTGTGCCCAGCCAGGTCAGCCTAGATCCCAGTGTGGTATTAGGTTCCAATCATGCCTCTCAAGGTGGGGTGTGAAAACGACTCGTACAATCAAGGTACGGCTCATTCTGAGATTAGTACTTGGCTGATTTTCTTTACTTTTATGCCTCTTTTGCACATTTTTTCTCCAACACCTATTTTCCCTTAAAATAAAGTAAAAGTACCTCATATCCATATAAACATACCTAAGTCCAAATTTCTTAGCGACAGAAGGGGTCACATAAGGCAATGTGGATCCAGGATCCATTAGTACATAATCATCATAAGTAAAAACTTTTAATAAACTTGTTGCAATGTCTAGGGATTCCTCTAGATCCTGTCGACCCGATAAAGCATAGAGGCAATTCTGTCCTACGCCTCTATTATTACCTCATCCTGTTGGGGTTTGAGAATCACATGCATAAGCCGTCTGAGTGGTTTTTATATTCTAGGTTGAAGTGGCATTGCCATTTTTACCTCTCCTATCATTACTATATCTGAAGGTGGTGCACTTGTGGTAGATTGTGCCCTGTCTGATGATCTCCCATTAAAGAAGTTCCTACCGATGTTGCGGTAATTATAGCCAGTTGATCAAGCCCTCTTGTGTTGATTGCTTTCTCTATCTACTCTAATCCTCTTATTCTGGTCCTCCATCAGTTGAGCACAAGCCTTTAACTTTGAAATATCCATCTCCTTTTTAAGCAAGGCTAAGGTACAATAACCAACCAAGTGATTATCCAAACCACATACATAACAGTGCATCCTTGACCGCATAGTAGAAACCATCTATTGAGCATACCGTGAAAGTTGAGTGAACTTAAGACTATACTCTCTCACACTCATAGAGCCTTGTTTGAGAGATGTATACTCCTCTACTACATCTTCCCTCAGCTTTAAAGGTAGGAAGTAATCAATGAAGGCGTCCATGAAATAATCCCACACAACAGGGACTGCATCTTCCCCTCGAGATAATTCCCTTTGCTCGTACCACGTGATAGCTATATCCTTCAGCTGATAGGAGGCAAATTTCACTGCCTCGGTCTAACTAGCATGCATGACTCATAAAATCCTTTGAACCTCATCAACAAAACTATGGGGATCCTCCTCTGGCTTAGACCCCATAAACACTAGTGGATTCATCCTGAGAAATTCTCTAACCCTCGATGTAGTTGGACCCTAATAAGATCCCATACTCTAGGATGGTATACCTTGATGTTGAGTCTGTGCTACAACTAATTTGATAAGCATTTGAATAACTCCCCTCGTATCAGCATTTTTCGTACTAGTGGGTGGCACGTACTTTGTAGGGTTCCCCATAGGACCCTCGATAAGTGGTGGAGAAGTACGAGTGGTCTGGCCTGCTAAATTACCTCGAGACATCAACTAAATTCCTTGAGGTTCCTTGAGTTTGCCTCGTTGACAATGTTAGCCAAATGTCTTGAGGTTGTCTTCCTAGCTAAAGGCATTTTCTATAAGAAACACAACAATGCAAATGTTAAAATATTCATTTAGAGTTAAACTCTATAGCACGATTCAGTGTAAGAAAGAAGAGTAGCATTATTATATGTCAGGAAGCTTCAAACATATAATTGTGGCACATTTCACACTTATATGTCAGACTCAACTAGACCCAACTTTATAGACTCCCGGAGACAATTGAACGTAGTGCTCTAAACCCAAGTTTGTCACACCCCAACCCTAGGCCTAGGCGTCGCCGGCATTCGAAGACTTGAGCGAACTATATAACATGGTATACATCAGAAGCATACATCTAATCATAAAAGGAAAATAACTAAACTTAATATTTAAATGTGAAAATACGCAATTTATAGAAAAGACTTGTCAAGTTTACTTAACATGAGAATTAATTTATGAATCCTCTAACATAATAGATTAATTGTTTTACCCAGACAAGGCATATGACATACCTATAAATCAACATTTGATAAATATGAATAGTAAAATACGTCCAAAATAAGTGGGGCTCGCCAATAGCTAATGAAGTGGGATCCTAGCGAACAAGTGGGTCTCATCAATAGCTGAATGAAGTAGGATCCTACCAAGCAGCTTGTTCATTGGTATGAGCACCTGAATCTATATTATAAAACAATGCAGTGCCCTCGCCCAAAGGGACATGAGTATACTATATGTAAAGTGGCTAAATGAGACATAACATAGTTGAACAATGTAATAAGTAATAACCAAGATACGGACATAGCATAAAGGAAAACAAGGATCTAAAAATTAGTAAGTAGACCCTCTAAAAATTATGTGGGAGTTTCTTATCTTAACTGACATAATCCACCATGTAAATATGAAGTCTAATCACTACTTGATCAGTTAAATCATCTCATACCTTGCCGGGGTATGAGACATTCATATCATAGTGCTAGCAAGGATCCATAAAAGCCCGTACTAGGAGCACATAGGAGTCACCCAAACCAGTAGAAAGGATCCATCATCCTACATTGGCATATGCAGTTTCATGTATGAAGTCTTCTCAGTTATTAATACTACTCCCCTTTCTTTAAGTAATGTGATTTGCTGGAAATTATAATTAAGCAACCAAGCTTGTCATCATCATTTATGATTGTATCATAATCATATTTCTTCTTTATCATAAGGCCATTAAATTAATAATTTATCATATCATAGTCATTGTGCATAAAAATCATTGAAATATTTCTTTTAGAGGGAAAATTATAGATCATAGAGTTTGTCTTTTCAACAGAAGGATGCATAGGACTCATGGAAAATAAAGGATAATCATATTTCATATGTAGGAACTCGAAGAGTTTTAAAAATTATTTATTATGGACATAATGTTCTTGACCTTAACCCTAACAATTCAAGAAGGGTTTTATGTGGAAATTTCATGAAGCATGGTGTGGGAAATGAAACAAAGTGTTCCCCCATAATAGATAGCCTTATATGCCTTGTCATTGGCGACAAAACTATCACTACGAAGCAACAATCCTTTCATAACATCAACCTACTATAATTATATGGATAGGAACTACAATCAATAACTTAATGAAGAAGTTCAAATCATAGAGACCTTCTCTCGAACATCCAAAGGGCATAGGAAATTCGAGCCTCTTATGGGTGGGGTGTACTAGCACCCGCCTCTTTCTACAGTGCCTTAACAACATGCATAGCCATTACAAGTCCAACCAAAATAGCCACATCCATCCTCAACACCAAAATAGTCCCCTAAACCCTAACCCTAGGTCATTACATGAACTCATGGATTCCTAGAACCATCCCATGAGTCCTGACCTTAAAATATCCATGAGGAGTAAAAAACAATACTCATGTAAGGTTTTAGTAGAGTTAGTTACCTTGGAGCAACAACAAATTCTCAATATTTAAAGTCTTGAAACTTAAAAGTTGTTCTTTACCTTGCTAGAGATAGGAAGATGATTTTGATGTAAGAATCATGAACAACTTCATGGATTTATGTTGTAATTTGATTAGCAATACTTGCCTAGCCTTCGGAGGGTTGCAAAGAGATCTTGGAATTGATAGGGTTGATCGGGAGGCAGAAAAATAACAAAAAAATATTTAAGGCGATTTTTGAAAGCCTAGAAATCCCCAAGTGATGGCCCAAATGATGAGTTGTCGGTTGGTCGACAGACCATCGACTTGCCCATAATTTTTGGGTGCAATTTCATAGTTTTTGGCCACAAATGATGGCCCAAATTATGAGCCATCAGTTAGTCAATGGACCGTCATTCTTTTTGTTGAACATGACAGTGCTCCACTAAACTGCTCATAACATTTTACTCCATACTCTGATTGACGCAGGGTGGGATGCATCAGAAAGAAGACTCAAAGGGATTCAATTTATTAGTTTGAATAACCCAAAAATACTTCACAAATTGGGAGTTATGATCTTTAAAAGTTGACCCTTGTAAGAATGTCATGACCCTTGTAGGCCTGGATAGAGACACGGGACAAGGAATCCCGGGAGGCTCCAAGTCAACCCATGGCATTAACATAGCAACTAAGAGAAAACAACAAGTGGTACTGATAAAATAAAGATGTTTAAGTGGAAGTCTGCATATATATCAATCTAAAACAGAATCAACACTTACAAGCTGATTTACTACATATTGTCTGAAAAGCCTGTAACATAACCGATGAGCTAATGGGATAGGACCCCTAGCTAGCTCGACAAAAGTCTGTAATTGAAATAACATATCAATGAATAACAGAATGTCCTTGAAGGATGAGGACTCACCAACGCTTGCTAAAATATATTTGAGAGGGAAGCAGGACTAATGATGCGACTGAGACTAATCCTTCGGACCTATATCATGAAATGATATAGCATAGAGTATGCGGTTCGTACTTGGAATGTACTGAGTTTGCAAGGTAAGTAAAAACGGATAGGTAAAAATATAAGTGTTCATAAGAGTAGGACAGCATGAACATAAACTAAATATCATAGCGTAATATAAGGGCTTAAGGTTTTCAAACCATTCATAATCTAGTCATAATCATAGTCATAAGAGAAAGCTTATAAAAAATAACTTGAGACAAAATAACATAAACATAAGGATGCATAAAAATTGAGGAAAAATGGTAGAACTCATCTTAACCGATACCATCATGATAGAGCTTACATTATGACCCAACTATCTCGCTCAAGTGGGCAGAGCTGTCCCAGGCTTGCCAGGCAAGGGACGTGCATGATGTGATATCATAGGGGATCCATATATATATGTATATACATACAGTGGCACGTAGTTCTGAGAGCACGGGGTTTACATAAACTCCAGGTCTACTCGGTGCTAGACACTACTCTGAAAAATATCCACATGAGGCTCATATCATAATCGTGAAATCATTCGTGAAGTTCATTGCCAAATAAATAATAATATACCTTATTATACTTGAAATGAATGATTAGCCATGAATAGGGACCTGTGATTCGGCCAAAAGTAATAAATTCCTAAATTATGAAGACCATGCATACTTGTGAAAATTCATATACTTGATACTCATAAATCCATGAAGAGTACATGAAGAGAAATCATAACATGAATCATAAATCATAATATAGGCTTAGGAAGATCAAAATGAAAATAGAATTACAACTTGACTTTTCATGAAACCTTGCATAATTGGGCATAAATTGATTGAGATTTGAAAACAAGAAAAAATTATAATCAATTTAAATATAAAATTTGCCCATAGACCATAAAACAATATTTTGAACATTAAAATGATGTAGTTTAGGACCTTAGAGCTTAGGAATTATGAAAATGTCCTTAATGAAAAATCTGGAAAATAGGCCCTGCTAGTGACCACGACTCATACCACGAGTCTTCCTTTCATACCATGACTCGTGGTATCGCTGATTACTAACACCAATGCTCACCTCAATTTCTGCTCTTCAAATGATGGTTAGGCAGGATGAGTCATTACTAGACACAACGATCCGTTACTTCCTCCCGTCGTTGCCTCTGCCCTCATGAACTAAGCTTCTGTAATTCTCACAACGGGTCCCAACTACGAATTGTTACGGGTGATAATGGGTCGTTGGATCATCTGTTATCACTATTCTAATTTTCACTGCACCTCCTCATGAGCAATTACCACGATTCATGGCTCCTTATAACGAGTCGTACCATGGCTCATACCATCCAATCCAAGTATCACAGATACAAACAATTAATTTAACCCACGACTAGTTACATCACCCAATGCGTCATCCCTGGACTCATTATTACCGAGCTTCCTAGTGTAGAGTTTGACCAGGGGTGGTTCCTACGGGTCATTAGTCCTTTCCACGATTCATACCATGAGTTGTTCTGAGTCAAATCTAAAATTTTTCTACTGATTTCATTCCCAAATCCTGAGTCTGGTCTTAGGCACTTTTGAGGTATTACAAAGAACTTATATGAACACTCAATCGGTAGAAACGCTCTCGACTCAACTTTGTGCTAAGAGGTTCCTTATGATCCTATTCATATCCAATGCACTTTCCATACATAAGAATTGATCTTAACATGTAGTTTCAGTTAAAACCAATGGGTTTGGGTCTATCTACATATCGAGTACAATTTCAAATGATGGACTAACTGGTCTATACCATTCTTTCAACGTCATGTACAGTGATTCCTTGGGACACTTTACATCCATATTTCCCACTTTTTCTTACTTCTTTTTTTAGGAAAAGGACTTCACTCGCCATCATCACCCTTCCAAATACTTAATGGCCATGGACTAAGGTTTGGAGCTTCCTCTAAGAGTATGGGGTATTACACAGACTTCATGGAGTTCCATTATCCATCATATCAGATAGGGGCACACAGTTCACCACCTAGTTTTGGAAGTCATTCCAGAGATGTTTAGGTATCAAGGTGAACCTTAGTACATCTTTCCATCCGCAGACAGATGGTCAGGCACAGCGTACTATTCAGACCTTGGAGGATATGCTAAGAGCTTGTGTTATTAAGTTAAAGAGAAATTGGGAAGACTATTTGCCTCTTATAGAGTTTGCATATAACAACTATCACTATAGTATTCAGATGTCTCCCTCTGAGGCTCTTTATGAGTGGAGTTGTAGATCTTTGATTGGTTATTTTGAAGTTGGTGAAGTAGAGTTGATAGGATAGATATAGTACAACAAGCCACGGAGAAAGTTAAGATCATGTAGGGAAAGGTTGAACACCGTGCAGAGTTGCCAAAAATCTTATACTAATGTTAGGCGTAGAGACTTGGAGTTTGTGGTAGATGACTGGGTTTATCTGAAGGTTTCGCCCATAAAGATAGCTATGAGATTTGGGAAAGAAAGGGAAGCTTAGTCCCCACTATATTGGTCTATATCAAATTTGGAAGAGAGTTAGCAAGGTAGCCTATGAGTTAGAGCTACTAGCCAAACTGGCCTCAGTCCATCCAGTCCTCAACATTTCTATGCTTAAGAAGTGTGTGGGTGACCCATCACACATTTTGGCTATAGAGAGTGTTGGATTAGAGGACAATCTGTGAGGAGGTTCCAGTTGGGATTCTTGATCATCAGGTTTGTAAGCTGAGAAACAAAGAAGTCGCTTCTATGAAAGTCTTATTGAGGAATCAGCTAGTTTAGGAAGCTACTTGGGAAGCCAAAGCAGATATGATGGCCAAGTACCCTAATCTTTTCCATCCTAGTTCAGAATCATCTTAAGGTAATAGTTTCCTCTTGTAGTACTCTTATCAGTTTCATATACCATTAGTTATCATTGAAACTCTTAGTATATTTGCACATTCCATGAATTCAGTTAAGTTCAGTTTTGTTACTCTCATTCATATCATCTATCAGTCCAGTTTAGTCTATATTCGAGGATGAATAATCCTAAGAGAAAGATAATGTAAGACCGCCAAAATTACCCAAGATAAGATCCTATAAATGAAAAAAAAAACAATAGGAAGTGGACAATTTCCCATAGAACGACCCACACCACGAGCCATGGTGAGGGACCACGAGTCACGTTGTGGCTCGTGGTAAGCACCCAAAGTTCCCATATTCCTAGATACCACGAGTCAAGAGATGGCTCATGGTATAATATCACAACCCCTCCTATATAGATGTAGTAAGATGTAATGCCCCGAGAGTCCATAAGATCAGACCTGAGGGTTGAAATGCAGAAAATAAGAAAACCTGCACCAAGCCACAAAATGAGTCATCCACTGACTCATGGTGTGACATAACGAGTCGCTAGGTGACCCGTTAGGAGGATCACAATATTGAAGAATTATTACTGGGGGAAATGGGTTGAAGAATGACCTGTCACGTGACTCAACGAGTCATTAGTGAGCCCATCATGAGTGCACAGAGGATGTTCAAACTAGGAGATCTAACGGGTCAGAAAACAAGTCGTTGTGCACCTAATAACTCATTAACTAACCCATGGGGTGAGGAAGTTGAGTAAATGAGGATTTTCTTGTAAAGATGATGAGAGAGGATCACGAGTCATTAGTAAACCCAATGACTCGCTAAGTCCCTCGTGGCGACAGGTAATGTCACTTTTCCAGCAAATTTAGTAAGGGTGTTTTTGTAATTCCTAAGCCCCTAAAATGAAAAAGCTCTTTTAGAAGGGTTTTAAGAGGGGTTAATCCAATTCTAACCATTCCCCTCCATGCATGCAAGCCTAGATCCCTCCATTGAAGATTAAGCTTAGAATTCTCTAATTTCCCTTCAAATTCCTTTGGGCTTTGTAGAGCAAGTGTAGATTTTATTTTTCTAGGTATGTGAGGCCAAGAATGAGGATTTCTTCCACCCTCATGCTCATAATTCTTCTTAATTGTATGAATCAAATCTTAATTTAATTTATGATCAAAAAGGGATTTCAATCTAATTTATAGAAGTCTTACAAATTAGATATGGGTTGATTCCCTCTATGTTCTAAAGTATGTTTGATTGCTAATGGACATATTTTATACATGTTTTGATTACAAACTCATAACTTTATGTTTTAGAAGATTTTTCCCAATTATGCAAGTTTATGAAAAAAGTCTAGCTTATGGTTGATGATTTCAAGTATGAAGAAATATCTAGCATGCATGGATGTTTAAAAATTACCCATGTATGTATTTATGATTTTATTTATGAAGTCTATTTCATGCAAGCATGATTTTAAGATTTGGGCAAGCCCACTCATGTTAAGCATGATTTCATAATTTATCCAAGAATAATAACTTCAGTTATCTCATGTGTTGGAGTCAAGATTCCCCATATGTTAAGTTTCAAGTTATGTATTGATATATGACTATATGAGCATTATACATGATTTAAGAGTAGTGTCTAGCACCAAGTAGTCTAGAGATTCCAAGGTTCCCCAGCCTCATAAACTACGTGCCAATGTAGGTATACTTTGGGGCCTCTAAAGAGAGCGTTTTCCCCGCCCAAGGGCACACTGTGATATCACACCTTACTTAATCCTTCACCTTGGAAAGAATTAGGATGACCCTCCTCCACGTGGGTAAGACATGGGATCATCGTGCGCTTATACATGGTGGTTGTCAGTTAAGATGAGGCTCCCATTGTTACTAATGATTTCAGTAAAGCATGTACTATGAGATATGATATACTATTTTCAGCAGGTTCTATCCAAGGATCAGTTTATGAGAGTTTACTTATGTTTTTAGATATGGCAAGCCATATGCATTTATTTTTCAGTTTTGGGTTATTTGATTCAGCTTTGGGTTGTGGCTAGTACCGTGCATACTAAATACACTTCATGTAATGACCACATACTCTATGTTGTATCATTTCATGATACAGTTCCTAGTGATCTGACTTAGACACATTGTTATCTCACTCTCGTTCTAGCTCAAACCCTGCCTTGGGTGAGTCCTCATCCTCCAAGGACATCTATCTTTCAGTATTTTCTTGTCAGTTTATTTCAGACTTAGAGATAGTTGGGACCTTGTCCCAGCATCTCATCAGTTAGTAGAGGCTTTTCAGACATAGACTTGTATATTCAGATTCGAGTTCAGTGTTATGATATTACTATTGGATAGATGTTTTGTAATTCAGAGTTCCGCTATTTCAGAATTTAGTTATCATGAGTGCTCATGTTGATTTTAGTTATCATGTTCAGGCTATGGGTTGACTTTGAGCCTTTATGGTTCTAGGTTCCGCCTCTAGTACTGGGCCTATGTTTGGATCATGACAAACTTGGTATCAGAGCATTAGGTTTTGAAGTGTCCTAGGGTGTCTAAAAGTCGCATTAACTAGAGTCTTTTTCATGGGTGTGAAGAACACCACACCTATGATGAAGAGGCTACAAGACATTTTAGGAAATTTTCCTTTTTCCATAATTTATATCGTGTGATGAAGTATCTCTCTATCTTTTTAACTCGTGCTATACTCGTTTCCGAAATCATACCTCAACACTGAGTAAATGGTAGAAAGAAAGGGAATGGAAATTGCCACGAAGATGGCAATAGAGATAGGCACCAGCAAGCCTCGCCAGCCCCAGCTGGTCCATTGCCCAACTAGGTCTCTCATGTTGAGTTGATGAAAGGTTTTTAGATGTTGGCCCAGGCTTTGATCGTTCAGGTCAACCAGCAAGCGATAGCTCATGTAACATAGAATGGGAGCAAAACAGTAGCTCGAGTTCAAGATTTCCTTAGGATGAATCCCCCGAAGTTCCTTGCGTCAAAAGTGGACGACGACCCACACGAGTTTCTGGAGGAGATACGAAAGATCACCTAGATTATAGGGGTGATGGGAGAAGAGAGCGCAGACTTATCCTCCTATCAGTTGAAGGGGGTTTCTTATATCTGGTACCATCAGTGGAGGGACGATAGAGCAATGGGTGTAGTTCCCGTGAATTAGGTGCACTTCCCGTGAATTGGGAGGAGTTCATGATAGTATTCTTAGATTGGTTCTTCCTTATGGAGTTGAGGGAGGCAAAGGCGGTGGAGTTCATCAACCTGAGGCAACATGATATGACTATCCATGAGTACACCTTGGAGTTCATCCAGCTGTCCAAGTATGCACCGAAGATAGTGGTGGACCAGAGGCTCGTATGAGTAAATTTATGTATGGAGTGTCCGACTCCCTAGTTAAGGAGTGTAGGAAAGCAATGCTGAGCAGTGACCTATACTTCCCCTGATTGGTCATATACACCTAGAAGATGGAGGTAGATCAAATATGGAATAGGGAAAGAGAGGCCAAGAGGGCCAGGACGAGCAGTTTTGGGTTTTCCCAGTAAAGGCCCAGTGGCGGACATCATCAGCAGTCTTTTCAGAGACCATCAGCTCCAGTGCCGTCGTCAGCTAGTGTACCATGTTGATCTCGACATGAATAGAGAGGAAGCACATCAGGCTCTAGAGATCGGGGAGCAGTTTGGGGGATCCTAGCATTTTGGTTTGTGGCAAGTGTGCTAGGAAGCACCCCGGGGAGTGCTTAACGGGTTCAGGTGCATGTTACAGGTGTGGGAAGCCCAGACATTTGCTCAGAGATTGTTCGGTGGATAGACAGTGCCATGGTACAGGTCGTGACCCAGCTTCTAGTTTAGTAGCTCAACCCGCATACTCAGCTCAGTAGGGTGCATCCACTAGTACAGGTGGTGGTCAGCGTCAGAATAGGTTCTATGCCCTCGCATCACATCAGGAGCTAGAGGTACCTCTGGATATGGTCACTGGTATGTTACAAGTATTCCTTCTTAATATATACATAAATTATTAGATCCAAGGGCTACTTTATCCTTTGTGATGCCTTATTTTACTATTAATTTTTTAGTTAGTTCCGAAATGCGATCATAACCCTTCTCAGTCTCTACTCCAGTCAGTGACTCAGTTATAGCTCTATGAGTATACATATATTGCCTTGTGACAGTCCTTTAGAAAGTCACCTCAGCCGATCTAGAAGAGTTAGACATGACTATTTTTGATGTTACCTTTGGTATGGATTGGTTTCATGCATGTTATGCCTTAGTAAATTGTAGAACCCATACGGTAGAGTTTTGGTTTTTGGGTGAGCCAGTCCTAGAATGGGATGGTAGTTCAGTTGTGCCTGTTGGTCGCTTTTTTCCTACTTTAAGGCTAGAAAAGATAATGTTCAAGGATCACATTTACCATCTATTTTGGGTTAAGGATGAAACGTCCAAAGCCTCAATTCTCCAGTCAGTTCCTATAATGTGTGAGTATTCTGAGGTTTTCCCAAATGACCTAATAGGTGTCCCGCCCGAGTGGAACATTGACTTTGGTGTTTGCATTATTCCCAATATACAGCCCATATCTATTCATCCTTACAGAATTGCTCCAGCCGAGCTAAAAGAGTTGAAGGAGCAGTTGTAGGATCTTTTAGATAAGGGATTCATCAGATGTAGCAAGTCCCCTTAGGGTCCACCACTTCTCTTTGTTCGAAAGAAGGATGGGTCTCTTCATATGTTCATTGACTATCGTTAGCTGAATAAGGTCACCATTAAGAATAGATATCCCTTCCCTAGAATAGATGACTTGTTTGATCAACTTCATGGTGCTAAGTGTTTCTCAAAGATAGATCTCATATTAGGTTATCATCAACTCATAGCTAGGGAGAGTGACATTAGCTTTCACGACTCAAAATAGTCACTATAAGTTTGTGGTTATGTTCTTTGGAGAAATGAATCCTATAGATTTTATGGATTTGATGAACAGGGTGTTCAAGCCATATTTGGACATGTTCATTATTGTCTTCATAGATTACATTTTCATATACTCTCGGAGTGAGGAAGAGCATGCCGCTCATTTGAGGATTGTGCTACAAACTCTTAAGAATCGCTAGTTGTTTGTTAAGTTCAGAAAGTGTGACTTTTGGCTGGACTAAGTAGCATTTTTGAGCCAAGTTGTGTCAAGTGAGGGTGTGCAGGTGGACTCTCAAAACATAGAAGCTGTAAAGAATTGGCCTAGACCAGTTAGTCCTTTTGATATTAGGAGTTTCTTAGGTCTAGCTGTCTATTACAAGAGGTTTGCTGAAGGATTTTCATCCATTGCTGCACCATTGACTGATCTGACATAGAAAAAAATCAAATTTCAATGGTTGGATGCCTGTGAGAAGAGTTTTTAGCCCCAATGTTGACCCTACCTAAGGTTATAGATTGATTTGTTGTGTATTGTGATGCCTCTAAGGTTGGTCTTGGGTGCATGTTAATGCAGTAGGGTAAGGTAATTGGGTAAGCCTCTAGACATCTTAAGACATATGAGAAGAATACCCGACGCATGACTTGAAATTAGCAGAGGTGGTTTTCACATTAAAGATTTGGAGACAATATTTGTATGGGGTCTGTGTGGATATGTTTATGGACCACAAAAGCCTACAATACGTGTTCACCCAAAAGGATTTGAATTTGTGACAAAGGAGTTGGCTAGAACTGCTCAAGGACTATGACATGAGTGTCCTTTATCATCCCGGCAAGGCCAATATGATTGCGGATTCCCTAAGAAGGCTATCCATGGGGAGTGTTTCACATGTTGATGATGGCTGGAAGGAGTTGGTGATAGATGTGCATCGACTTACGAAGTTAGAAGTTCTCCTTGTGGATTCAACATATGGTGGTATCATTGTTCAGAACGGTTCAGAATCCTCTTTGGTTACTGAGGTCAAGGCTAGGCAAGATGAGGATCCTATTTTGGTTTTGTTGAAGGAAGCGGTTTAGAATCAGAAGGTAGAGGTCTTATCCCAAGTGGGAGATGGTGTGCTTCAACATTAGGGTCATTTATGTGTTCTAGATGTTGATGTTTTGAGGAGCAGATGTTGTAGGAGGCTCATGGTTCCTGATATTCTATGCATATAGGTGCCACCAAGATGTACCGTGACCTATGGGATGTCTATTTGTGGAATGGCATGAAGAAGGACACAGCAGAGTTTGTGGCTAAGTGTCTGAATTGTCAACAAGTGAATTTTGAGCATCAAAGACAGGGAGATATGCTACACATAAGTATCCCTACTTGGAAGTGGGAGGAAATCAATATCGACTTCATCATAGGGTTACCTCGTACATGTTGACAATATGACTCTATTTGGGTGGTTGTAGACAGGTTGACTAAAGCAATCTATTTTCTACCTGTCAAAACTACCGACTCAGTGAAGGATTATGCCAATTTGTACATTCAGATGTTAGTTCGGTTGCATGGAGTACCTTTGTCTATCATTTCAAATAGAGGTACTCAGTTCACCTCATAGTTTTGGAGATCATTTCACAAGGGAGTTGGTACTTAGTTCATGCTTAGCACAACTTTTCACCCACAGAGAGATGGTTAAAGCTGAGAAGACCATTCAGACTCAGGAGGATATGTTGAGAGTATGTGTTATTGACTTAAAAGGTAGTTGGGATGACCATTTATCTCTTATTGTGTTTGCTTACAAAAACAGCTACCAATCCAAATTTAGATGGCTCCATTTGAGGCTCTTTAATGGTTGATTTGAGCTAGGTGAGGCTACATTGATAGGGCCAGATTCAGTCCATGAAGCTATGTAGAAGTTCAACTTATAAGGGAGAGGCTGAAAACAACTCAGAGTCATCAAAACTCCTATGCTGATGTGAGGAGGAGAGAACTGGAGTTTGAAGTTGATGATTAGGTTATTTGAAGGTGTCTCCCATGAGGTAGTGAAGAGGTTCGGAAAGAAAGGGAAGCTTAGTCCCCGATATGTTGGTCCCTAAAGGATTGTGAGACGTGTTGGCATAATTGCTTATGAGTTGTCGCTACCAGCGAAGTTGGCTTCGGTACATCCTGTTTTCCATCTATCATTGTTAAAGAAGTGTGTTGCTTATCCGACTTTGGTTGTTCCAGTGGAGAGCATAGGTGTGAAGGATAGTCTTAGCTATGATGAGGTTCTAATTGAGATCCTTGATCTTCAGGTCAGATATTCAGGAACAAATAAGTAGCTTCAGTGAAAGTCTTGTGGAGGAATCGGCCCATTTAAGGAGCTACATGGGAGGTAGAAGTAGATATGATTGTTAGATACCCGCATTTATTCTCTTTCAACTCAGTTCCAGCACGAGGTATAAGTTTCTTCGTTGGTACCCTATTTACTTTCATGTCAAGTTCATGTCTATTAGTCCCTTTCATGTTAGTGCATGTATGTGTGATTTATTAATCCAATTCATGTATATCAGTCCTGAGACAATCACTCCATCAATTTTAAGTTTTAGATGTTCAGTATTTGGAATTGCAGTTCATTTGCCAGCTATTCAATATATTTACCCACATTCGGGGATGAATATTCCCAAAGGGGATATGTTGTAATGACGAAGAAGTCCCTAAGATTAGACCTGAGGGTTAAAACGGAGAAAATAGGAAAATCTGCACCAGGTTACAGAACGAGTTGTCCAATGACTCGTGGTGTGACATAACGGGCCGTTAGGTGATCCTTAAGGAGGAGCCTAGTTTCGAAGAAGTATTACCATTGACGATGAGTCGAGGAACGACTCATAACATGACTCAATGATTCATTAGTGAGCTCGTCATGAGTGCATAGAGGAAGTTCAAACTAAGAGATCTAACAGGTCAGGAAACAAGTAGTTGTACACCTAATGACTCATCAAGTGACCCGTGGGGTGAGGAAGTTTAGTAAATGAGGATTTTTCCAGTGAACATAATGAGAGAGGACCATGAATCATTAGTAGACCCAAATAATCGCTAAGTCCATCGTGGCGACTGGTAGTGTCATTTTTCCTGTGAATTTAGTAAGGGTGTTTTCGTAAATCCTATACCCCTAAGCCCTAAACTACATCGTTTATGCTCTGTTAGGAGGGTCTCAAGAGGGGTTAAGCCTATTCTAACAATTCCTATCACATGCATGCAAGCCTAGTGTCACGCCCCGAGTCTACACACTGGACGTAACATGGTACTTGAGGCCTGCACAGCGAAACTTAAAATAATATCATAAAAATATTTGTGAAAGACAAGTTTGAAAGTAAAATGTTCAGACATTTAAATAACACTGAATAAACTGAAACTTATGTCTGAAACCATCTGCTGAGGAGTTATTGGGACAAACCCCCATCAAACTCTAAGTCCAAACAAACTAATAAGAAACCGAAGAAAGAAGTTATTCCCTCGAATGATGAGGACTCAAACTTCGACTTCTGGGAAGAATACTCTAAACTGTGACAGTTATCTATGCTGAGCCTTAGAACCTGCAGCTGTATCATGAAGTGATATAACATAAAAGTATGCGTAAGTACTTTGAATGTACTAAGTATGTGAGAGAAACATAACCCAAGATAAGTAATACAATACTGAATTTATAAAACATGCAAGACCTGTCTAAAGCTGCTGAACTGAGTACTGATATAATGTGATGGTCTAAAAGACCCCGTTTGACTATCAGTCATGCTCTAAGTCTGATTCTAACCTAAATTGAGCTAAACTGAACTGAACTGGATTGATCTATACTGAATTGAACTGAACTTGACTGACTTGTTGGAGAGTCTCCAACCGACATATAACCACGTGAGCTAGACATGGAGTCCAATGTATACACCCCACCGGGAGGACCCAATACACCTTGTCAGGGTATGAAGGCATGAACTGTGTGATCACAAAAGTTTGGGGCCAAACAGGCCAATAAGATGAAACTGAATCCTACACTAGCAATGTAGTTCTAGGAACCTGGGTGCGCTGGAACCCCGGTCTGCTCGGTGCTAAGTCCTACTCCCACTGAAAATCCTATTCTGAACTACTAAACTTATAGCTCGAAACTAGGGTCCAAGACTAGTCAGAGACGCATAACTGAAAGTACCCTGAGAGTTTTATTGGCCCAGATGTTGAAACTGGGTTCTAAGACTGGTTAGAGCTTCTTATCTGCAAGCGTCGTAACCGTTGAAAGAACAATTGATCCTGAACTGGGTCCTGGTGTAGGTCAGAGCTACAACTGGAATCTCATGACTGCCTAATGGACCAATTAATCTGAGATCTGAGTCTGATTCTAACAACTTAGAGGCACTACTGATGCCTTAGGGAAATCTAAAGTCAAACTGGGCGATTGACAATTTCTTAATATTTCTGAGGGAATCTTGCATTTTTTTTAAGTAAAATGAGATACTGAGCAACAAATAGAGATTTCAACTCATTCCGACAACACTGGAATTTCATAGCATGAAAACCACTTAAGACTTTAAGAGAAATTAACATCTGACAAGGCTAGAATCTTTCTCATACATAAGATATTTTGCTCATTGTCTATGTATTAAAGTTTCAAGGAAATTCTGCCCAAAACATACTTCATTCAACTAACAACAATTTATATGCGCTGATCTTTTCTCAAAATTTTGGACTGGAATTCACTATTTCAAGATTCTAGGTAACTTTTGTACAAACTGCTGGAAAATCATATCAATAATAACAGGGATATCGTTCTATAAGAAATTAATGAACAATGACATGCAACATCTTGTACTCAAAAATTCAGAGCTAAAAAAACTAATAGAAACTAGTAGAGGTTTTTCAGTACACAAGGGAAGAACAATTCCCTTGTTGAATTCCCACATACCTGATGAAAATTTAAGAGAAAATTACTTGAAAATTGAAGAAGAACTATCTGCCCTAGCTAATGCCCTGAATTCTCTGAGAGGAACTCTACGTACTTTTTCTTGGAAGTCTGAGTGGGGAATGAGGGAAAGAACCCATTATCCCCACTAAAACGTCTGAAATTGAAGCTAAAATGATGTGGTTTAGGGTCCAAAAGAGTAGAAAAGTCGAATTTGCTCTTAATGAATTTTCCCTGTAAAATAGTTTTGGCCCCGACCACGAATCGTACCATGAGTCGTACCACGAAGTCATGCTCGTGGTCATCTCTCGTGGTCACCTCCCCACTTTTCAATCTTCTGAATCTGGCCATGACTTGCATACCACGACTCGTAGTACCATCCTACGGGTCATACCATGACCCGTGACAGCTAACTCTGGCACCCCTGAGAATTTCACCACGACTCCTAACCACGAGTCATACCTAGGAATCACTATTCGTAGGACCACCCATGATATGACCTCAGGCTCCCAAAATTAATCACGACTCAAGTCACGAGTTGTAGGTCCTTACCACGATTCGTACCTCGAGTCGTCTTGGTGTGAAATTCTAGGTTTTTCTGTAGTTTCCAGCATCAATTCCCGGGTCTATTCTTAGGCCCTTCTGAGGTATTACCATATCTCACCCTTGGAAACATTCGTCCTCAAATGTAGGAAACAAGCAGCAAGCAGAAACATACAATTACCATATGCAAATTCTAATCATTTAAGCCGAAAACTGACTGAACGACTACCCCCGAAAAGAAGTACATAGCTGAACTAAATTCAGACATCCCATACATATATCATATCATAAAACAAACTTGCACGCATGAAATAAACATGAAAAACTAATTACAGGTCTAGGGAAAAAACTGATACCTCAAAGTGAAACTAGGCCAGTAGGGTACAAGTGGGGGTATTTAGCCATCATATCTGCTTCAGCTTGACGTAACTCCCCCAACATGCAAATTTCTCCATCACATCTTTACTGAAGCTACTTGCTTGTTCCTCAATTTACGAACCTGACGTTCAAGGATCTGCACTGGTACCTCCTCATAGGTGAGACTATCCTTGACTGCCACACTATCCAATGGCACCACAGAGGTTGGATCTCCACTACACTTTTTCAAAAGTGAACATGGAAAACTGGGTGTACAACTACTAGTTCTGAAGGCAACTCTAGCTCATAGGCCACCTTGCCGATACACCGCAAAATTCTATAAGGTCCCACATACCAAGGACTGAGTTTCCCCTTCTTTTCGAACCTCATTACCCCTTTCATGGGACAAATTTTTAGGTATACCCAGTCGTCAAGTACAACCTCCAATTCTCTTCTCCACATATCGACATAAGATTTCTGACGGCATTAGGCTATTTTCAGCCTATCTCGGATGAGATGAACTTTCTACATTGCCTCGTGAACCGAGTCTTGACCTATCAAAGTAGCTTCCCCGACTTCAAACCACCCTATAGGAGATCTATACATTCTACCATACAATGCTTCAAACGGGGCCATTTGAATGTTGGAATGGAAGTTATTATTGTACGCAAACTCAATCAGAGGCAAATGGTCATCCCAATCACCCTTAAAATCAATTTCACATGCTCTTAACATATCCTCCAGGGTCTGAATGGTTCGCTCAGCTTGCCCATTGGTGTGTGGATGAAAAGCCATGCTAAGCTTGACCTGGGTGCCTAGTCCCTTCTGAAAGGACCTCCAGAAGTGCGAGGTGAACTATGCTCCCCTATCTGAAATGATGGACAAGGGCACCCCATGAAGTCTGACTAACTCCCGAATATAAAGTTTGGTATAGTCCTCCGCTGAGTCTATTGTTTTTACTAGGAGGAAGTGAGCTGACTTGGTCATCTGATCTACTACCACCAAGATTGAGTCATGTTGCCGACGAATCTGAGGTAAACCTATAATGAAGTTCATATTTACTTCTTCCCATTTCCACGTGGGTATACTGATGTCTTGGGTCATGCCTCCTGGCCTTTGATGCTCCACCTTGACTTGCTGGCAATTCGAGCACTGAGCTACGAATTCGGCAATGTCCTTTTTCATGTCGTTCAACCAGTAAATGTCCCTCAATTCGCGATACATTTTAGTAGCACCCGAGTGAATGGAGTACCTCGAGTTGTGTGCTTCAGCCAATATTTGTTGTCTTAACTCACCAACATCTGGCACACACAACCTTCCCTGGTAACGGAGTAGTCCATCTCCCCCTTGGGAGAAAGCCTCAACCTCCTTTCTGAGAACCGCTTCCTTGAGTTTAAATAGAAATGGATCTTCATCTTGTCTGGATTTCACTTTATCCACCAGGGACGAATTTGACCAGCTTTGCTTTACTACCCCACCTTTGGTTGAGTCTAATAGCTGCACCCCTAACCGAGCTAGTCTGTGAACTTGTTTCACTATTTCCCTTTTGTCTTCCTCAATGTGAGCTAAACTTCCCATAGACTGTCTTCTTAGGGCATCATCCAGTACATTTGCCTTTCTTGGGTGATACAACACACTCATTTCATAATCCTTTAATAGTTCCAACCACTATCTCTAACGCAGGTTTAGGTCCTTCTGACTAAACACGTACTGAAGGCTCTTATGATCTATGAACACATCTGCATGAGCTCCATACAAGTAGTGTCTCCATATTTTTAACACGAATACCACCGCCGCCAGCTCCAAGTCATGAGTTGGATAATTCTTCTCATGAACTTTGAGCTGTCTGGAGGCATAGGCTATCACTTTGCCCTGATGCATCAGAATGCAACCAAGTCCAACTCTAGAGGCGTTACAATATACCACAAACCCATCTGTTCCTTCTGGCAGGGTCAAAACTAGAGCGGTCGTGAGTCGAGTTTTTAACTACTGCAAACTCTTCTCACACTCATCCGACCACTGAAATTTCACCTTCTTCTCGGTTAACTTGGTCAGAGGGGATGCTATGGAGGAGAAACCTTCCACAAATTATCGGTAATAACATGCTAAGCCTAGGAATTTCCTGATTTCGGTAGGGGAGGTAGGTCTGGTCCAATCTTTCAATGCAGCAATCTTGTGAGGATCCACTTATATCCCCTATCCTGAGACCACATGATTGAAAAATGTCACAGACTTTAACCAGAATTCGCACTTGCTGAACTTGGCGAATAACTGGCAATCCCTGAGGGTCTATAATTCTATCCTTAGGTGATTGGCATGCTCTTCCTTATTTCTAGAGTACACTAGAATGTCATCGATAAATACAATGACGAACATATCTAAGTACGGCTTCCTTATTCATCAAATCCATGAAGGCTGTTGGGGCATTCGTTCACCTAAAGGACATCATCACAAATTGTAGTGACCATACCGAGTTCCTAATGCTATTTTCGGTATGTGACTCTCTAAGTATTAACTGAGGGTACACTAACCTGAGGTCGATCTTTGAGAAACAACTGGCTCCCTGAAGTTGGTCGAACAGATCGTCAATTCTAGGTAGAGGGTATTTGTTCTTAGCTATGACCTTGTTCAGCTAACGGTAATCTATGCATATTCTGAGGGTACCGTCTTTCTTACGTACGAATAGCACTGGAGCACCTCGGGGAGAGATGCTAGGTCTGATAAAACCCTTATCAAGAAGGTCCTTCAACTGCTCCTTCAGCTCCTTAAGCTCGGCATGAGCCATTCTGTAAGGAGGGATGGAGATGGGCTGAGTGTCTGGGAGAAGATCTATTCCGAAGTCTATTCCTCGTTCAGGGGGAACTCCTTGAAGATCCTCAGGAAACACATCTGGGAACTCGCTGACAACTAGAACTGACAAACGGTTGGGGTCTTAGAGTTAGAATCCTTGACCCGAACCAGGTGGTAAAGGAATCCTTTTGAAATAAGTTTCTGAGCCTTAAGGTAGGAAATAAACCTACCCTTAGGCATTGAGCTGCTGCCCGACCATTGTAATATGGGCTCATTTGGAAACTGAAACTTGAAAACTCTAGTTATACAGTCAACTGAGGCATAGTAGGAGTGTAACCAATCCATGCCAAGAATAAGGTCGAAGTCGGTCATGTCTAGCTCTACAAGATCAGCTGGAATTACTTTGTTCAAGAATGAGACTGGGCAATTTCTATACACTCGGCTAGCTCTAACTTACTCTCCAATTGGGGTGGAGACTGAGAATGGTTCTGAGAGGACCGCTGGACTGGTGTTGAACTGAACTGCTATGTATGGAGTCACGAACGAAAGTCTAGCTCCTGGATCTAAGAGGGCATACACGTCTTGGTGGAAGAGACGTAACATACCAGTAACCACGTCAGGTGAGCTTTCCTGATCCTGATGAGAAGAGAGAGCATAAAAACAATTCTGGCGCTGACCGCCATCTGTACCTGATGAGTTGGCCTACTGAGCTGGTCGGCCTGCTGGAGTTGCTGAGGCAGTGGATTGTGATCTCCCTCGCCCTGCCAATGGACATTATTTAATTGGATGCCTGAGTTGTCCACAACCTAACCAACCTTCTCTACTCTATAGACACTCTCCAAGATGATTTTTTCCTCACTTAGGGCATACTGGATACCTGTTCCCTAAACTGTGGGCCTGAGACTGAGTGCCAGATAACCCAACCCTCCGATCCTGGTGAGACTGAAAGGTTGGGGCGCTGGCTTAGCTAGGTGCTGGGGCTCTGTGCTGCTGCTGTTGCTGTGGGTGGCTACCACCGGTAGATCTTTCCTGGCCAAAGTCTGAGTGGCCAGTTCTTGCTCGCTAGTTCTTTCGCTCCATATCTTTCAGCTTCTCAACCTCAATCTGTTGAGCGTAAGCAATTAGGCTGGAAAGTTCCATGTCCTTGATCAGCATTGCGGTCCTACACTCTTTGAGGACCAGATTAGATGTCCTGTTGACGAATTTCAGCATGTGATCCCTTGGCTCAGCTACCACCACTGGAATATACTTTGACAACCTGGTAAACTCCAGAGCATACTCCGCCAATGTTTAGTTTCCCTATCGCAGGTTCATAAATTCTACCATGTTCTCCTCTCTCAGCTCCCGGGGAAAAATCTATCAAGAAAAGTTGTGTGGAACTCCTTCCACTCCACCGATCCTGCTCCCGCTGGTTGCCCCTCCTTCCACTGCTCATACCAAACCTGAGCTACCCATTTACGCTAGTAGGAAGCCAGGTCAGCACTCTCGGAGGAGCTGAAACCCATGACACGGGTAATCTTCCTAACATCATCAACAAACTCTTATGGGTCCTCTCCCACCTTCATTTCGTGGAAATTCGTAGGATTCATCCGAGTAAAATCTCGCACCCAAGCAGCAACTGTCGACCCATTTGTGGCTACTAGAACCACCTGCTGGTTTACTTGGTTGTTGAGGGTCTAGGCAAGCAATTGAATGGTTGCCTTTAATTCGGCGGTAGATAGGGAATCGTCCTAAGGAGTTGCCGGAGCTGGTGGAGCGGGCCTATTGGTGTTTCCGGCCTTGTGTCGATTTCCACACCGAGGAGGCATTGTTCATTAAAATGAAATAGAGCATGATTTAGATGGACATTTCTAGATTTGAACTTTAATGCACGATAAAGAATGTGAACAAAAGGGGATTTTACCTAATAACATCTCATAGCCTCCTCATCATAAGTGTGGTGCGCTTCACACCCATGAAAAGGACTCTATTCAATATGGCTTTCAGACATTCCAAGGATACTCTAAACCTAGTGCTCTGATACCAAGTTTGTCACGCCCCGAGTCTACACCCTGGACGTAACACAGTACTTGAGGCCATAAGTGACCCCAAGTCAACCCTTGGACTATCATTCACTAGCATTCATAGTATACATGCAAAGCGGAACTTAAAATAATAGCATAAAAATATTTAATAAAGACAAGTCTGAAAGTAAAATGTCCAAATATTAAAATAACACTGAATAAACTGAAAGTCATGTCTGAAAACCATCTAGCTGAGGAGTTACTGGGAAAACCCCCCAGCTAACTCTAAGTCTAAACAAACTAATAAGAAACTGAAGAAAGAAGTTATGCCCTCGAATGATGAGGACTAACACTTCGACTGCTGAGGCGGAATACTTTTAACTGTGATAGCTATCTGTGCTGAGCTTGAGAACCTGGAGCTGTATCATGAAATGATACAGCATAAAAGTATGTGTCAGTACTTTGAATGTACTGAGTATGCAAGAGAAGCATAACCCAAGATAAGCAATACAATACTGAATTTAGAAAACATGCAAGACCCGTCTAAAGCTACTGAACTGAGTACTGATATAATGGGATGGTCTAAAAGACCCTGTCTGACGATCAGACATGCTCTAAGTCTAATTCAAACCTGAAATGAGCTAAACTGAACTGAACTGAACTGGACTGACTAGTGGGAGAGTCTCCAACCAACATATAACCACGTAAGCTAGGCGTGGAGTCTAATGTATACACCCCACTA
Source organism: Datura wrightii (assembly GCA_035772735.1). Lineage (NCBI taxonomy): Eukaryota > Viridiplantae > Streptophyta > Magnoliopsida > Solanales > Solanaceae > Datura > Datura wrightii. The sequence continues at coordinate 37,072,374 of JASDFA010000007.1, forward strand.
ATAGGACCCAATATACCTTTACAAGGTTAGGCATGAACTAGGTGATGACAAAAGTTTATGGCCAAACAAGACAATAATATGAAACTAAATCCTATGCTGAGAACCTAGTTTTGAGAACCTTGGTGCGCTGGAACCCCGATCCGCTCGGTGCTAAGTCCTACTACCACTGGAAATTCTATTCAGAACTACTAAGTTCATAGCTCAAAACTGGGGTCCAAGACTAGTCAGAGACGCATAACTGAAAGTACCCTGAGAGTCTTATTAGACGAGATGCTGAACTGGGTTCTAAGACTGGTCAGAGCTGCTTATCTGAAAGTGTCGTAACCGTCTAAAGAACAACTGATGCTCAACTAGGGTCCTGAGGATGGTTAGATCTATAATTGGAACGTCATGACTTCCTAATGGACCAATTAATCTGAGTTCTGAGTCTGATTCAGATAATTGAGAGGAACTACTGAGGCCTCGAGGAAATCTAAAGTCAAACTGGGCGGTTGACAATTTCTTAATAATTCTGAAGGAATCTTACATTTTTTAACTAAACTGAGCTACTGAGAAGCTAATAGAGATTTCAACTCATTCCAACAACACTGGAATTTAAAAGAATGACAACCACTAAAGAATTTAAGAGAAATTAACATCTGACAAGGCTAGAATCTTTCTCATACATAAGATATTTTGCTCATCGTCTAAGTATTATAGTTTTAAGGAAATTCATCCCCAAAAAAACATACTTCATTCAACTAACAACAATTTATATGCATTGATCTTTTCTCAAAATTTTGGACTGGAATTCACTATTTCAAGATTCTAGGTAATTTTGTAAACACTGCTGGAGAATCATATCAATAATAATGGGGATATCATTCTATAAGAAATTAACAATCAATGACATGCAACATCTTGTACTAGAAAATTCAGGGCAAAAAAAAACTAATAGAAACTAGTAAAAGTTTTTCAGGACACAAGAGAAGAAAAATTCCCTTGTTGAATTCCCACATACCTGATGAAAATTTAAGAGAAAATTGCTTGAAAATTGAAGAAGAACTATCTACCCTAGTTGATTCCCTGAACTACTATCTACCCTAGCTGATTCCCTGAACTTCTCTGAAAGGAACTCTGCATACTTTTTCTTGGAAGTCTGAGTGGGGAATGAGGGAAAGAACCCATTATCCCCACTAAAATAGGTGAAACTAAAGCTAAAACTACGTGGTTTAGGGTCCAAAAGAATAGGAAAGTCAAATTTTCTCTTGATGAAATTTCCCTGAAAAACAGTTCTAACCCCGACCACAACCCGTACAATGAAGTCACGACTCATGGTCATCAATCATCTAAATTTGTCCACGACTCACATACCACGACTCATAGTACCATCCTACGAGTAGTACCATGACCCGTGATGACTAACTCTGACACCCCTGAGAATTTCACCACGACTCCTAACCACGACTCCTAACCACGAGTCATACCTACATGTCATGATTCATAGGACCACCCGTGATATGACCTCAGGCTCCCAATATTCATCACGATTCGAGTCATGAGTTGTAGGTCCTCACCACGATTTGTACCTCGAGTCATCCTGATGAAAAATTCTAGGTTTTTCTATAGTTTCCAACTTCAATTCCTGGGTCTATTCTTATGCCCTTTCGGGGTATTACACCTAGACCCCTCTATTGAAGATCAAACTTAGAATTCTCTAATTTCCCTTCAAATTCCTTGGCGCTTTCTAGGGAAGGTGTAGATTTGATTCTTCCAGGTATGTGAGCCATGAATGAGGATTTCTTCCACCTTCATGCTCATAATTTTTCTCAATTTCATGAACCAAGCTTAATTTAATTTATGATCAAAAAGGAATTTCAATATAGTTTCATAGAATTCTTACAAATTACTTTTGGGTTGATTCCCTCTATGTTCTAAAGTATGTTTGATGGTTAATGAGCAAATTTTATACAAGTTTTGATTACAAACTCATAACTTCAAGTTTTAGAATATTTTGCTCAATTATGCAAGTTTATGAAAAGTCTAGTTTATGATTGATGATTTCAAGTATGATGAAATATCTAGCATGTATGGATGTTTACAAATTACCCATATATGTCTTCATGATTTTACTTATGAAGTTTATTTCATGCAACCACGATTTTAAGATTTGGGCAAGCCCACTCAAGTTAAGCATGATTTCATGATTTAGCCAAGGCTAATAAGTTTAGTTATCTTAAGTTTCAGATTCAATACTCCCCATATGTTAAGTTTCAAGTTATGTTTTGATATATGACTATATGAGCATTATACATGTTTTGGGAGTAGTGTCTAGCACTGAGTAGGCTAGGAGTTCCAAGGTTCCCCAGCTTTATTAACTACGCGCCAACGTAGGTATACTTTGGAGCCTCTCAAGAGAGCGTTTCCCCCGCCCAAGGGCACAATGTGATATCACACCTTACTTAATCCTTTGCCCTGACAAGGGTTAGGATGACCCTCCTCCACGTGGGCAAGACGTGGAATCATCATGTGCTCATACATGGTGGTTGTTGGTTAAGACGAGTCTCCCATTATTTCTCGTGATATCAGTAATGCATTTACTATGAGATATGATATCATGTTTTTATCAGGTTCGATCCAAGGATCAGTTTATGAGATTTTACTTATGTTTTCAGACATGGCAAGCCATATGCATTTATTTGTTATGAGATCCAGTTTTTGACTATTTATGTTTTCAGATATCAACATGCCGTCTTTACTCTCAGATTCTCATGATGTTATGATTTATGATATGCATGTTTTTTCAGTTTTTACTTACTCAACCTGTTTTACTTACCTTTCACACTCAGTACATTCCAAGTACTGATCACATACTCTATGTTGTATCATGAAATGATACAGGTCCTAGCAATCAGTCTCAGATGCGCCGTTAGCTCAGCTCTCATTCCAGCTCAAACCCTGCCTTAGGTGAGTCCTCATCCTCCGAGGACATCTATCTTTCAGTATTGTCATTTTAGTTTGTTTCAAACTTAGAGATAGCTAGGGGCTTGTCCCAACATATTATTTAGTAGAGGCTTTATAGACATAGACTTGTATATTCAGCTTTGGGTTTAGTCTTATGATATTATTGTTGGACAGAGGTTTTGTTATTTAGACTTCTGTTATTTCATAATATAGTTATCAGCTATGATCATATTGATTTTAGTTATCATGTTCATGCCATGGTACTTGGAGCAATTTATTTCTCTAGGCTTTGTGTCTAGAATTGGGCCTATGTTCGGGTCGTGACATAAGAGATTTAGAAAGTGATTAAATTGTTCGAGTGACAATGAGAACAGACCACGAGTCGTGATGTAATAGAATGACTCATCCTGCCAAGTTTGGGATAAGTATCAAAAAGTGTCCACCTTGGCTTTAGTGACCACAAGAAGGTACCACGACTCATTGCCAGACACAATGAATCATTGGCACTGGGTTACAATTTTCAGTCCTATTTTCTAACAGTATTTTAGTAACTTCCTATACTATTACCACCTAACCAGGTAGTTTTGGGTTTCCTAAGAGGGATATTAAAGGGGTTTCTATAGTCTAAACTCTCATTTCCTCACATAACACTGTATATTCCAAAATCGTTAGGTCTCAAAGTTCTCAAGGAAGTTAGGGTTCTTCATTTTCAACATTGGAATTCTCAAGAATTAGTCAAGAACCTTCATTCCAAGTATGTAAGATTAACCTTAGTGAGGGATTTCACTATTCCTCATGCCCTACATCTCTAGTAAGATCCAATTTATGTTCAAGCTAGGGTTTTTTCCCAATTCTATTATTTTGGATTCTTCCCTACCAATTGAATTATTCATTGTTTATTTCTCATTACATAGTATTGTATCTTTATTGATTGTTGATTATAATCCTTGCTATTTTGGTTGGTATATTATGGTGCATGTCCTCTAATCCTATGAACCCCAAGTGCATGAAAAGCCATATTTTTTTAAAGCTTTGTAATATTAGATATATACATTGTTTTCATGACTAAAGAAAGAGAAGATTTTCAGAGAGTTTTCATAAAAACAATTTTAGACAGTTAGCTCAGTTTATATCATGATTTCAAAAATAAATTAAGTTCTTGTTTTTGAATCTCAGAGTTTTAAAAGTAGAAGCTCACAAGTTTTTACACATAATTTTTTTTAGTAAAAAGGCTTATCAGCAGAGTATAGTTTTTTTAGGCATAGAGGCTCAACAAAGTTTTAGAACATCAACTATAACTTTAGCTAAACTTCATATAAAAGATGTTTTTAGCTTCCTGAGATAGGCATATCTATATGAGCATAGTTTTGGAGGTTTATTTAGCACCGAGATGGATGAAGGGTTCAGATAACTTGTAAGATAGAACTATGTAGCGAGCACAGGTTTGTATCATGCCTTTAGTTCAGGTGACTGCTCAGAAAACCCCTGGTAAGGGCTTTGTCTGGATCCATTGTTTAGTTCATCCTCTGGCATGACAAGGCTTTGGAAAAATTTTTGAACCTGGGCAAGAGGTTGGTTACCATGTGGTCATTCATAATGTATGTAGGTTATGAAAAACACCCAACTAAAGTTATATATACACACACAAACACACACACATATATATATGTATTTTCAGAGCTTGTTTTGATACATAGTTTTATTGCATAACTATCTACACATCTTTCATACTTGTGTTTTGATGCATCATTCAGAGTTTCATATTCAATCAGTTTGTTTCCTTTCAGTTAAGAGATTCTTGCTTAACTATTGTTTCATTCATCCATTTAACATACTGTACATTCAATAGTACTGAAGCCAATTTGCACTACATCTTATTATGGTGCAGATTCAGATAGACATGACCAAAGCAGATGCATATGTAGGATCTCATTCACTCAGCTTTTGGTGAGGCCTCCTCCTCTCCGGAGGACTTGAGTTGCAGTGTTATTTTTAATAGAGCTTGAGGTAGCTATGAGAACTTTGTCCCAGCATCTATCTTTCAGTCATTAGAGGCTTCATAGAATAGTTAGAGAGTTGAGTTGTTAATGTTACTTTTTAACATTATTTTTAGTTACAGTTAATAAAAATCTTATTTTCTTAAATTGAGCTCACTACAGTTATTTCTTCTATTACACTTTGTTATATTTTTAACTAGTAGCAAACCAGGCAAAGGATTTACTTGGACCATTAATGGTATCAGTGCCGACCACGCTCATGGTGTAGACTCAAAGTGTGACATCATCTCAAATAAAGGTTGACGAGAAACAACAGGATGTCTCATGGTGTTATCACATATCTATCAATGAGAGTTATCCTTAGGAGGATGTGGATGCTGAAGATGCTTTTTTAGAACTTAAAGGAGTAAAGACTATTGTAGACTCCTTAAAGGAAGTTAATTTGGCACCGATAAAGATCCAAGTCCAACCTATATAAGCGCTTGCCTTGCAGATCATGAAGAAATCGCTTATATGGATATAGTCAGATAATATAGGGATGTCTTTGCTTGGAGTTGTAGAGAGATTCCTGGATTGGACCCCAAAGTAGCAATCCATCAGCTTGCAATCAAGAATGGTGCTCATCTTGTTAAGTTGGCCCAAAGACGCTTCAGCCCAGACTTGGTTCCATTGTTGAAAATAAAATTATCAAACTCATTGAAGCTGGCTTCATTAGAGAAGTTAAATACCCTACGTTGATTTAAAGTGTCGTTCCATTAAGGAAGAAAAATGGCCAAATTCGAGTTTGTGTTGACTTTAGGATTCTTAACAATACATTCCCTAAGGATGAGTTTTAGCTTCCCATCCCTAGGGGTGGCATGCTATGGTATATACCAAATACCATACCAAAAGTAAAAGTTTTAATACCACGGTATCGATATTATGGTATTTGGTATGAATTTTAATTTTTTTTGGATTTGGTATAGTACTCAATATTTATAAGATAAATACTGCAATACCATACCGAAGTTTATAATAAAATATATAACTCAGATATATTAAATTTAATATTATTAAATATATAAACTAGTTTAGTAGTATAAACTACATCACATCTAATTTAATGTTAATTTATTTTTAATAGAAGATTTTACTATCAAAACTAATCTTTTATCCAAAAGTACTAAATTTTATTGAACAATTTTGATCCTTTAAGCCTTCTCCATCTAGAATTATATTTGGAGTAGTTCAAGAGAATTAACTACTCTACCATGATTTGAAATATTCTTTTTGTGCAATTGATTAACAAAGATAATTTTTAGTCTAATATAATTTAGACATTTTTAAAAAAAATAAAGTTATAGTCCTAAATTATATGTGTATATATAAGTTGAATTCAAGTAAAGTATGGTTACCGACTTACCGTACCATAAAATATCAATATCAAAGTTAAAATTACAAAACCATACCAAACTAATTTTGTATGGTAATGATATAGAATTTTTAGATACCGAAAATCAAAGTTACCAAATCGATGTTTTCAGTATCATAATGATGATGGAAATATTTACACAGTTATTAACCATAATTTGCCCATACTTAGATATGTTTTGAGAATAAATAATGTGTGATTTCTTTGATTTTATATGATATTTGTCAAAAACAGCTAACACAGTTGATTAGGTGTTTACAAGATGAAAACTGATAGGTTTTGACTCATTTAGGGATTAAAAGAGCAAGTGTCGCTATATAGGACTCGAAAGGAACAAGTATCATAGCTAAAGGGAGGTTGATATCGTGTAGCACCTCCACTGCACTGAGGTTTATGACGCACAGGACAGACTACGACAATGGGCCGCATATGCAGACCCCTGTTGTCCGACACAAGGCCTGCAAAGTCAAATTCCATTCCAAGTAGGAAGAGATGCAAACTTATTTTACTACTATAAAGACCCTTTTTGGACCATTTTATTATTATTATTCATGCATTTCTTCTTTGGATTAGAAAATAATTCACATATTATTGTAAGTGTGGAACACATTATTCCATATAATTGTTGAGAGAAACATCAAATTCTTGTGATTCTATTTAGCTTTCAAGATTTCTCAAACAGTTTTATATTATTATAAATGATCATCATGGCTTTTTATAAATATTATATTATTATTTCTTCAAACATAAGAGGCTAATTTCTTTATCTAGGGTTGTGAGAACCATAATGGATTGATAGAAGTAGGCAAATGAAATAGTGAATCTTGAATGGTGAAATTTAGTAGATTGTTATTCTCTTCATATTAATTAGTTTCAGCGGTTGTAAACAGTGAAACATGTCTGTATCATTAACATGCTTCACCAAAGGGGTTGAAGTTAGGAAAAGAAAATAACAATAAAATTTTGAGGCTGCCAACCCTCATCTAATTAACTTGAGCTCTAACTCAGAAAAGTCAGTCCAAGACATATGACGAGGGCAAGATATGAACACCTAAACTTCAAGAGGATTTAGAATAAAATTCATCTATTTAGGTTGAGAGACGTTAGATGAACTTAACCGTTAGTCTTACACAAAATTCACCAGGATATATCACTAATAAAAAAAGCCTACTACATTATGAAATCATGGGGATTATAGTCCTATTTTCTTCAGATAAATTTGACACAAACAAACTCTTAGCTTAAAATACTTTTTATTTTATTGCAACCCCCTCTGCAATACTGACTACCTGTTGATTTATTCGTTGTTAATATATTATTTTTGACATATTCCTTGTGGTTTTGTCCCAAATCTTATTAAGTTATTATATTTGTCAGCGACCTCTTTATACCTTATCGCGAGGTAAATTTGGGCATGATCAAATTTTTGCACCGTTACTGGAGACTATGGTTTAGAAAAAGTTAAATAGTATTTAAGTTCTTCTTGCAGTGTTTATTTTCTACTTGTATCACTTTATTTTTTTTTCTTGTTTTGGGTTTTTGGGTTTTTTTTGGTGTTCTTTGTTTTAGTTAGTTTTTATTTTTACTATGGTATCATGGAATGAAAAGGGCTTTGGTAATGGTAACCGTTATCTTAATGGGCCATGACCATATTGTGGAGGACCCCATTTGTTGCAAGATTGTGAATATGCTTCTGGAAGAGAGATATGAGCACCTTCTTACTTATATGATGGGTATAATTGTACTTTATGTGGTGGTAAAGTTGGATATTTGGGTGATCATCCCAATTATTTTGCTTACGATGGATTGGTATAAAAAAAATACAAGATATGCTTTTGAGTTTGATAGGAATGATGACAAGGCATATGAAGGACAAAGAACTGCATATGATCGAGAAGCCATGCTCTAAACTTTTTTGGAGAAGGAGTCTATCTTGGAGAAGGTTGTCGACTCCTCAATGCCCATAGAATTGTTTACTCCCTAAGAATAAATCATTGAAAAAATGATTTCAAGCTCGAAAGATGAGATAAAATATCTTTTATGACCAAAATGAAAATTTTGGAATTGAAGAGGAGAAAAAATTTGAAGAATAAATCTCAAGTTCTCAGAAATAAAAAGTTAAGGAGATATTAAGAAGCATAAAAGGAAAAAGTGAACAATGGTGCCGAGTCCTGACTAACTGGTCAGAAAAACTACAACATAATGATGAGGAAGTTATCGAAAACATGAATTTTTCCCTGGGAGGATTTTTCAAGCCTTAAAAATTTTCCATCATGAAGCAAAACTTAACCAGGCGAAAACTATGAGCAATGATTGGCTATCAAAGCAAGCTCAACAACTTAAAGTATATGGGGATCAGCATGAAGGTATTTCATGGATGGCAAGGGACTTCTTACAAAATACATGCTGAGCGAAGTCAAGAAGTGGAGCTATTATTGCTACTCAAAAACTGAAGGCCAAACTAAACAAAGTTATGATTGAGGCATGCAATGCTCAACATCAACTGGTCATAGGTAGTAATTTTGAGTCAGCTCCCAATAAAGAAGATGTCAATATGGACTTTGAACAGCTAAAGGAGATTTGCTAGCGAACCAACCCAACAATAATACAAGATGGTGAAATTGAAGAAGTCTGCAAAAAAAAAGTCCATCAACTCATTTTTTAAGACTCTAGTGCATTTGAGAGGGAGGATATCAAGAAGGAAGCATAATTAAAAATGGAGCAACTTAGACCGCATTCTAATCATTTTTCAACATTGTACTTGGTTGACGATAGGAAATTGAGGCAGCTGAGTCTATGGAGAATTTTAGGGAGGAAGATCAAAGTGGTGACTTCATTTTAAAAATTGGCATGCCAACAGGGCAAAATAACATCCCTTATTTAAGAGCCAAGAAGTGCAAGTTGCGACATATATTGCTTGGTGCCTCTATTTTTGCACCCCCCCCCCTCGAGTGGAGTAGAAAATTTAAAAAGAAATTAGGGGTGAAATTCATAAGTTCAAAGTGGTAAAATTGATGAAGTCATGCCGCGACATTAAATCGGTGCTGCTTGGGAGGCAACCCAAGGTAACTTAGTTTTTTGGTTTAATTTTATAAATTTTTAGATTTGATTTGCGTGCTCAAGTGGACAGGAAAAAAATTAAAAATTTAGAAGGAGGTTCACATTGCGAAAGGATGAGTGGCTAACAACCCTCATTCTAGTGTTGAGGCCACGAACATGAATGTCCTAGCATATTTGTAGTTTGGGTTGAGTTGTTTATCAATTGGTTGTTATTACATTCTTTTCTTACTATTCTAATGATTCCCGACCATTAGAATAAATAATTAATACTTGTGCAAACCAGATAGGAGAAACACTAGAGTAGAACAAAGAATGCAAGGAGTGAGTTCTTGTCTTTAACAAAGAGTAGAGATAGGATTCACATATAGAATAAATATAAATCTAATATGCCTCACTTGGTTATGGAATAGGATGACATATTTAAATGTGCTAAAATTTTATTATCACATCACCACTCAATGATGTAGTTGTGAGGTTAATTTAGCTAGACCATAGTAGTTCTATTAACCCTATAAATCAACAACCTAGATAATCATCTTGACCAAAAGGAGTTGTGGCTTTACATGATTGTTTGCATGTCTACCTTAGAATCCTCATTAATATTGTCTGCACCCCATTTTAATACGTTTGTTCACGTTCAAATTGTGCAAAACAAACAACTCCTAGTTACAATTGCACTTATTTGAATTTTATAGTATTTCTTAAATTGGATATTTTCTATAATCACAAGACCCTGTAGGTTTTAAATTTGACTTGCAAGAGCCATTATATTACTTACACAACCATATACACTTGTTTGTGCGGTTGGAACCAAATATGTTTTTGGCGTCATTGCTAGGGACTTGGAAATTAGTGAACATATAGTTTTAGTCTTACTGTTTTATGTTCTAAGTGATAACAACATGGTCTTAGTCATCACTTTTGTAGGTACAGGTTGTTCCTTGCAGCAAGATGGAAAGGGATAAAGAATTGGTTGAACCCCACGCTGAACCTGAATGAAGATTACGTCAACTGAGAACGGAGGCTGCTACTCTCTATCCCATACATCGGGTTCAACAAGACGAGGTTGTTCTAGCAGAGACAACGGTTAGACCAGTCTTTGAAGTGGTAATCCCACTCGCGACAAATGTCACCTCTAGTATCCACATACCAGAACTAGGGGGATAATTTTTGCTAAAACAGAATATGGTGCAATTGTTCCACACAAACGGACAGTTCACAGGTCTCACCCGTGACGATCCACAACGACATTTATAAAATTTCCTAGAGATCACTAACATTTTTATTCCTACAAAAGTCTCAACTGATTATGTGGGGCTGATGCTTTTCCCATTTTTACTATTGTGAAAAGCAAAGAAGTGGTTTAAGGTAGAACCACCAAATTCAATTACAACTTCTTATGACCTTTCAAGAAAGTTCCTAATTAGATACCTCTTGTCTGGCAAAACTGAGAAGTTTAGAAGTGAGATTTTGAGTTTTAACAAGAGGCCAGACAAAGATTTATATCATGCTTAGGAGCAATTCAAAGCTCTTCTTAGAGACTATGCTCATCACCAACAAACAAATAAGATATTAGCTCATACTTTTGTAGAAAGTCTTGACCCTCACACAACAATCTTGCTAGGCTCAATAGCAGGTGGTCAAGCACTAGAGAAGACTTATGATGAGCTATACACTCTGCTAAATCGTATTGCACAAGGTAATCTAGAGTGGCTCGGTGATGTTATAAGAGGGATGGCAAAGAAGGATACAGGTATGTTAAAAGTGGACAACATCATAGCACTAGCATCATAGTTAGCCTCTTTCCAAAATTAAATGATGACACAATTCAGTAATTGAACATGGCTCAACCTTAGGTGCAAGTAAATGTACTGCAACCAGCTCCAAATTGGTGTGAAATTTATGGAGGTAGTGGTTATTCTGCAAATTTGTGTAGAGCAAATTCAGAGTCAATAAATTTTATGGGTAATGTATAGATAGGGGATTAAAAATACGAAAACACCTACTATCGAAACTGGCAGAATCATCCCAACTTCCCATGGTGTAGACATTAGGGGCATGATCATAATTTTCAACAGCAGAGGTACCAGGTTGATCAAGCCAATAATCCAAGCAACATTAAGGAGATGTTTAAAATGATCATGGTTAACTAAGAATAATTGGAATCTGGCCAAGCCAAGATGGAAGCTGACATTAAAAATCAGCAGTTAGCCACAAAAACTTTGGAGAAGCAGAAGGGCAAGTTAGTTGTAGCTTAGAATTCCAGCCTCAAGGGGGTTTGCCAAGTGACACTGATCAAAATCCAAGGAAGGTTATCTCTATTTGTTTGAGGAGCAGGAGAGAGTTAGATGAAGCACCTCTAAAATAGAAAAATCATGAGGTGCAAGATGAATTGATGAAACCAAGCCCGTCTACAGATTAGGGTAAATCAAAGGTAGTTGCATGACCAACAGAGCATCCAATGAAGAGATCACCACCACCATTCCCCAAAGACATCAAGAAAGTAAGGAGGATGCATGCTTCAAGAAGTTCTTTGATATTTTTAAAGGACTTCACATAAACCTTGTAGGGAATGTCCAAGTATGCCAAGTACTTGAAGGAGGTGCTTGATGTTGAAATATTTTTCCCATACTTAGTTATGTTTTGAGAAGAAAGAGTGTGTGATTGCTTTTGTTTTGTATATGATATTTGTGAGAAGCAGCTAACACACATGATTAGATGTTTGCAAGATAAAAACTGACAGGTTTTGAGTCATTTTTTATAAGAGCAAGTGTTGTAAATTGAACTAGAAAGGAAAAAGTTTCAAAGCTAAAGGGAGGTTTGCATCGTACAACATCTCTACTGTAACGAGCTGAGTGATGCGCAGGTCAGACTATTGTGATGGGCCATGCGGCGGGGATCCCTATTGTCGGACACAAGGCCTGCAAAGTCGAATCCTAATTAAAATAGGAAGAGATGAAGACTTATTCTACTACTATAATACCTCCTTTTAGGACATTTTTTTAATTATTCACGCATTGATTCATGGATTAGCAGATAATTTTCACATTATTATAAATGTGGACTACATTATTTCATGCAATTATTGAGAGAAACATCAAGTTCTTGTGATTCTATTTAGCTTTCAAGATTTCGAACAGTTTCATATTATTGTAACTGATCATCATGACTTCTTATAAATATTATGTTATTGTTTCTTTGAACATGAGCAACTAATTTCATTAGCTAGGATTGTGGGAACCATGATGGATTAATAGAAGTAGGAAAATATAGGGATTCTTGAATGGTGAAATTGAGATGATTGTTACTCTCTTTGTTTTAATTAGTTTTAGCGATTGCAAACATTGAAATATGCCTGTATCATTCACTTGTTTGACCAAAAGGGTTGAATTTAAGAAAAGAACAATGGAAATTTTAGGCTACTAACCCTCATCTAATTGACTTGATATCTAATCGAGGATGTCTAGTCCAAGACATATGACGAGGGTAAAATATGAACACCTAAACTCTGAGAGGATTTAGAGTGAAATTCATCAATGTAGGTTGAGAGACGTTAGATGAACTTAATCATTAGTTTTACACAAAATTCACCAAGATAAATCACTAATAAAGTAAACCTACTAGATTATGAAATTATGGGGAATACAGTCCTAGTTTCTTCTCATAAATTTGACAAAACAAACTCTTAACTTAAAATACTTTTTCTTTAATTACAACCACCCTTGAAATATTGACTACTAGTTGATTTATTCACTGTTAACATATTATTTTTGACCTATTTACCTATGGTTTTGACCCCAACCTTGTTTGATTACTATATTTGGTGTCAGTGACCATTTTATACTTCATTGTAAGGTGTAATTTGGGCGTGACCAAGTTTTTGCACTATTGCCGGGGAATACAGTTCAAGAATAGTTAATATTCTTGCAGTCTTTATTTCACAATTTATTACTTTTCTTCTTTTTCTTGAGTTTTCACAGGACATGGATAAAAACACCGAACTGTTCAACCTCTCCCTTTAGGAAGGATTTACGAAGCACCAGTGAGTGGAAGCTTTGCAAAGGGCCAAATAGGACCAACAAATTCGGCAAACCAAGAAAAATGATCTATATAAGGAAGAAATTAATCTAGAAGAGGTTGGTTTCACTAGGGTACTAATACTACCCCCTCTGTAAGAAAACACTTAGTTTGATATCACTTGTACTATAATATAGTTATTGAGAATGAAGGGGTGTCCAAAGGACTGACATAAGAAGATCCCAACCAGTATTTGATAAATTTCACAGGAATTTGCAATGTGTATAGATTGCCAGGAGTAACACAAAAGGCTATCATGCTCAGATTATTGCCCTTCTCCCTTGTAGGAGAACCCACAATATGGTTGAACGAGCTTCGGATAATCTTATTACTTCTTGGGAAGAGCTTACTACAACCTTCTTGGGGAGGTTTTTCCCACCCTCATGTATGATTCAGTTGAGGGATAAGGTAAACAACTTCAGACAGTTGGCGGGTAAAGCTCTACATGAGGCTTCACATAGGTTCAAGAAAAAGCTAAAGCAATGTCCAAATTATAAGCTTCCATAAAAAGTAATTTTGGAGATATTCTACAGGTCACTCAGAACCACAAATAAATTAATCACTAAAAACATGGATGAAGGCTCTATGCTGGTGCACACATTTACAGGGGCCAGTGAGATACTGGACAAAGTCGCAAAAACCAACAGAGCCTGAAGCTACAACTATCAACCACTCAAGGAGAATAATTGCAAAATTACAAGGGCGGGGGGGGGGGGGGGAGAGAGAGCCTGATCAAGACCTGGCCCATATAAAAGCTCAAATGGAATAGATCACCAATAACTTAACTACTATGAATGCACAGAAAGTGCAAGCAGTTAACACACAAAAAAGGAAATCCAAGAATGATGACTATTACCCCAATTATAAAGGGGAGGCTAATTTTGCTAAATATCAAATGGGGGATTTCTAAGCTTGCACTATACATTGAGCATATTTACGCACTTATTTATCATATTTTTCCCATGCTTAGCTATGTTTTGAGGATAAATTGTGTGTTTTCTTTAGTTTTATATGATATTTGTGAAAAAGAGCTAACACATATGATTAGATGTCTTCTAGTATTAAAGTGAAAGATTTGGACTTAATTGTGATTAAAAGGAGCAAGTATGGAAAAAAGAGGTTGAGGAAGCAAATATAATAGAAGATGTCACCGTACAGGCATAGCAGTGCTATGGCCTACGCGATGCATAGGCAAGGATGGCGCATGGAGCAGCACGGTGATCCAATGCCTTGGCGCTATGGCCTGTGTGGTGCACAGGCTGTGTTGGGTGGCCAAGAATACAATCCCAATTCAATTAGGAACAGAAGCTACAAAGTCCAATCTCAGTCCAAGAAGGAACAATGAAAACTTAATCCACTACTATATACACCCCTTCTTAGGAGGTTTTAGGTAAGAAATTTAGAGTGCAATTTCGGGGATTCAAATATTATGGAATTTAGTGTCAAGTTTGCACAATTCATACTTTACGAATTTGTGTAATTACTTTGTCAAATATTTGTTGAAGAATTCATGAAATTCTTGTGATTCTACGTAGATTTGGAGATTTGTTAAACAATTTCATATTAATGCAAGTATTTCATCATGATTTCTTCTACATCTTATGTTATTGTTTTGTCAAAAATAAGCAGCTAAATCTCTTAAGCTAGGGTTTTGGGAACTATGATGGATTAACGGAAGTAGGCAAAATAAAATAGTGATTCTTGAATGGTGAATTGAATTGAATATTATTCTCTTCATTTTAATGAGTTTTGTAGTTGCAAATGTCGAAACATGCCTGGATCTTAAACTTGCTCGACCAATAAAGTTAAGAAAAGAGAATAATAGTAGTAACTTGAGGCTACCAACCCTCATCTAATTAACTTAAGCTCTAATCGAGGATAGTTAATCAAAAACATATGACAAGGCAACATACACACACCTAAAGTACGAGAGGATTTAAGTAAAATTTATCTATATAGATCGAGAGACGTTAGATGAACTTAATTGTCAGTGCTACACAAAATTCACTAGGATAGATCACTAATTAAATAAGCCAACTATGTTTGAAATCATGGGGAAAACAATCCTAGTTTTATCTCATTAATTTGATAACAGCTCAATTATTATTAAAATTACTTTTTCTTTTATTTGCAACTCCATTTCAAAAATATTGACTACCGGTTGGTTTACTCATCATCAACATATTATTTCTTCCTTATTTCCTGTGGACTCCACCCCAACCTAGTTGGGTTAGTATATTTGACAACGAACACTTTATACTTCATTGCAAGGTATAATTTAGGTGTGATATAATTTTGGCATCATTGTCGGAGAATACGATTAAAATAATTAATTGGTGTTTAAATTCAGCTTGCAGTATTTATTTCGTAATTTATATTTTTTGTTTCCCTTTTGAATTTTCAAAGGTTAGCATGGCAAACCCTGTGTCATAGATTAATCTCCCACCAAACGAGATGACTGAGGCGCAAAGAACTGAAGCTGAGCTCCTAGCAGAAGAAACCCAACTAGCTAAAGCTGAGCACCTAGCAGAAGAAGCCCAACTAGCTGAAGCAGCTAGGAGAGCTAGGCCTTCAAATTTCACTACCACCTTGGTAGAGAGGAATGGATGAAAACCCCCATGTCATCATGGATGTAATTCCGTATGGAACATGCTCTTCGAGGGGGAGTTTGACAAAGAAAAAGTTGGTTATACTGGAGCCATTGTTCCACCCCGGCTGCCACCTAATGTTAAGTTCGATGTGACTAATATAATGATGCAATTATTGAGTATGAAGGTGTTGTTCAATGGTTTTTATGGCGAAGATCCATACCAGCCTACAGACGGCCAGGGGTTTCACAAGAGGCTATTAGACTCTGATTATTTCTGTTCTCACTAGTAGGGGGAGCTACTCTGGAGTTGAATGAGCTTTCATAAAAGTATATTACTATCGTGGCAGAGCTGACTACATCTTTCTTGGAAAGGTTTCTCCCACCCTTATGGGTGATTCAGTGGTCATGAGATTAACAATTTTTGACAATTACTAGGGAAGCCTTACACGAGGCGTGGCTAAGATTTAAAAAGAAGCTGAAGTAGTGTCCTAATCACAAGCTTCTGCAGGAAGTTCTTTTGGAGGTATTCTACAGGTCACTAAGTTTCGCCAATAAAGGCTTAGCAAATGGGATAGCAGTAGGGTCTATGATGGCCCATACTTTCATAGAGGCTAGTGAAATACTTAATAAGATGACGAAGACAAACAGGGCATGTCACACTCGAGAATCTGAGGTTACTATAATAAATTATTCTAGATGCATGACATCCGAGCAACAAAAGAAAAAAGAAGAACAAGATCAGGATATGGTCCATCTCAGAACCTAATTAGAACCAATAACCAAGCACCTTAAGCAATAAACATAGAAAAGGTGCATGCAATGAATGCTCAAGAAAAGGGGCTTAGATATGACAATTACTACCTTGATATGGAAGAGGAGGCTAAATTTATCAACAATCAGGGGGATTTCTGGGCCAATACCCAAGGGTCTAACCAAGACTATTGGCATAAAGGCTAGGGAAATCAAGGTCGCAACTACTACAACACCAACAATTATGAGAAATCTAGGGCTAGAGATAGGGATCAAGGTGGTTGGAGAAATAGAGATGCTCCAAAGAATGACATGAGTGGAGTCTATATACCTCTAAGGGCTAGAGAACCTGCTGCAAACGACTGTAGAACTGCAAGGTCGGAGGATATGATGACTCGAATCATGAAAAAGGTTGATTCGTCAAAAATAGCAGTCAAAGAGATGAGGGATGAGCTTTCAATATTGAGTCAACTGGTGGATTTATGTTAGACCTCCATAAAGCAACAAGAGAAGCAGGTTGGGCAAATCTCAGTAGCACTAAATCAGACGCAAAAAGGCAGTTTTCCTAGTGATACCGTTCCTAACCCTATGATGAGGGTCATTGAATGTGACCATGATTCAAACATGTATCTTGATGAAGTTTGAGTAATTAAGGTACCTGCGTCGGGCTGTGACATTAAATCAAACACTTCTTAGGAGGCAACCCAAGATATTTTAAAATTTGATTTTTTTTAGAGTTGATGTGTTTGTTCAAGTGTGCAGGAATTAATCCATGAACCAAAAAAGTATTTTTAAGCATGACAATTAAAAATGGGGTGCAAAAAATCTTGCAGTACACAGGCCATTATAATGCACAACACTACCAACACATGGTCTGGCGCGACGCGCAACATTGCTAGTGCAGGAGATGGTGCGACATGAAGCAATACTTGCGCAACTAGAGGTGTGACCCAAGGAGTGCTCTACAGTGCAAAAACTTAATTTTTCTAATCACTTTTCAACTAGGGCGTGCCGCACACCCCTATTTCTCTCAAAATTTTAATCCAAAACTTCATCTTTCTCACAAATTCTTTCATCACTTAAATCACAAAGAACATCATTTTTCTTGAAATTTCACTAACTATGGCTCTAAAAATCAAAATAAGAAAAGGGGGTGGCTTCTTCAAGCCATGAAAACCAGAGGTTAAGAGGAACTCAAGAGGCACTAATGGAGGATGCAAGCATGCCACAACAACCACCAATGCCTTATAGGCTCCGTTAGGTCATGAAGCAAGAAGGTAAAAAGTGGTTTAAAGAGTCAAAATATTCACATGAATTGTTTTTTGATAGAAATAACTTTCCATCCAAATTTTCTCGTATTGTTTGTAGACTACATGCTATGGGTTGGACTTTGTGTTTAATAATCTAAGGGAATGTAATTGAATACGGTGAGGAAATTTTTGGCAAGTATGGAGCTGAAGGTAAGGTCGAACCAAGTTAAGATTCGAGGGAAAATTGTGAGTTTTTTGCCCGCTATTTTGAATAGATTACTTTGTACACCTCGTATTGACCCACAACCATTTAAACCTTTTCTTGAGACCCCTATATAGAGAAATTATCCATACTTTTAGTGGTCCAAATTCGATCACAAGGTGGTCCCACCACCAGCAGACATGTATCATCTGTCTTTTTCTTACTCACACATGAGTAGCGAGGCTAGAATATGGCTAAAAATTATTTGTGCTTGTTTGGTGGCTGAGAAGTAAGTGACTTATGTAACAAGGAGAGAGTTTGTCATGTGTTTTCTTTGATGACTGGGAGGCCAATTAATATTGGGGTGATAATTAAGGATGTTTTGAGGAGAGAAACGGTGAAGAAAGGGAAAAGATTTAATTTTAGGGGTCACTTGACCCTATTTCTTAGGGACCATGATGTGTTGTGGATTACAACACTTTCGATGCTCAAAACTAAGAAAATAGCATGGACTTAGGTGTATTTATGTGGATATAAGGAACTTTTCCTTTAGTTACAAGGCAAATTGGTGTTGGAGCTAAAAAATGCAAAAGTTAGCCTGAAGTGTGCAAAAAAGGCTCAAATTGCAGTCCACATTACAAGCCGTAGGAAGGTCCTACGAGTCGTACTAGTGGCCGTGAAAAGTTGCAAAAGGCTAATGTTGAAGAGATGCAATATACGAGTCTCAGTACAAGCGTACCAACCTTGTACGAGTCGTGGTGATGAATTCATGAAATGATTCAGAAGATTTGCATAAGAGGCTGACTCCTGCTACGGAAAGGAAGTACCATTGTATGAAGGTACAAGTCGTACCATGGCAGTCATGAGGAACTTCAAAAATATTTCAAAGTCTTAGGGTCAAGCCACGGGAGCTTAGTACGGATCGTAAGATGAGGTACGAGTCGTACCAGGATCCAACACTTACCCAAAATCTAGCCAGTCATGCAATGTACGAAAGTATGCTACGGACCATAGGATCTCGCTACGAATCGTAGGTTGACTCGTGACGTAGGCAGACCCAGATATGGAAATTCACCCTGTTAGCCTTGGAAAAGGATTCTTGTATCTGTATAAGTACATTTTATGTTTTATTTTCAGTAGATTTTATTAGCGTGGATTTGATTAGAAGAGATCTTTATGAGAGACATTATTGGAGACAACATCAGACAATTAAGAGAAAGAGAGAATTGAGTTGATTTAACCTGTGATCAACCTTTTCTCGAATTCTTCTTGTTCTTGCTATTTGTTCTTCAAGATTTTGTTGATTAATTAAAGAAAATGTTTTTATCATCCATAATTGTAAGTATTGATTTATGTTATTAATCATGAATGCAATTCACAACCTTACAATTATGAGAAGCTAAAACCTCCATAGCTAGGGTTGTGGGAAGCATGGTGGATTAACAAGCTAGGGTTGCACAAAGTGATTCTTAAACCAATACAAACACTTATTTTGTATTCTCATCATGCTTAAATGTTTCTTAGTGGTGCGCAACGTTAGGACATGCCTGAATTCTTTACTTGCTTAGGTCTAAGAGGTAGAGAATAGGAAAAGAGAATTACAATGGAGCCTTGATCAAGATGATCATTGTATTAACTTGAGTTGTGGTCGTAGGATAGTTAAATCTTGAACATAGTGAGAACGGATAGTTTGAAACCGCTCATTACACTTGGTCGAGTAATTGAGTATAGTCATTCAGTAGGGAATGGTCAGTCATTTCAATGAACCTAAGTTATTAATTCTATAAGTAAGTATTGGTGATGATCGCGAGTGTATACCCAAAGCAGTTATGAACCCATAGGGAACACGAACCCTACTTATCCTTTAATATCAATTCAAAACTGGATTTTTAATAATTGTTTTTATTATTGATTTTCTTTAGAACCCCTCAATTTTGAAGTAACTACCTCACAAGTTCATTTACCAACTGTAATCTAGCTCTTGCATATTCCCTAGGGATCGACCTCAACCTCTAATTGGGTTCTTTATTAACAACGTCCGCTTTATACTTCAGTAAGAGGCGTGGTTTGAGTGTTATTAAAAAGTGGCGTTATTGTCGAGGAATACGGCTAAGACTAGGTTATTTTGTTGTATTTGACTTTTGGGTAGTTATTTCCTTAATTACATTTATTTTTGTGTTTTCGATACCCACAGGCTGTTCTCTGGTGAATGCCAAGCACTCAGAGTAGAGGAGATCCCCTTGTTCCACTAAATCCAGATATCGAAAGAGCACTGCACAGAATGGAGAACCACGAGCAAAGAGAAGCCCGCATAGCTGAAGAAGCTAGGCAAGCCAAGCTAGCTCGGCAAGCTGCACTACAACATGCGGAAGATGACAGAGAAGAGGTAGCAAATGCTGGTCGACATGGGAGGGGAAATAGAGCTCATAGATTTTCCCCTCAGTTCTACGATGATGAGGACCCAAATATCGATGAAGTTGGATCAGCTGGAGCAATTGTGTTTCCAGCATTGCCCGCTGGGGCTAAATTTGACATTACGAGCACCATGATTCAATTGTTAAACATGAAAAGGGTGTTTAGTGGTCACACAGCGGATGACGCCAACCTGCACTTAATGAACTTTGTAGGAATATGCAAGGCGTACAGGTTACCCAGAGTAAGCCAGGATGCCATACGACTTAGACTCTTCCCTTTTTCTCTATCAAGGGAAGCCACTTTATGGTTATTAGAGTTGCCTAACGACTCCATAACAAACTAGAGGGAGTTCAAACAGGCCTTTTTGGAGAGATTTTTTCCCCCATCTAGGATGTTGCAGCCAAAGGATGAGATCTATAATTTTTTACAAATTAAGACAGAGGCACTTCATGAAACTTGGTTGAGATTCAAAAAGAAGTTAACAAAGTTCCCTAACCACAAAATCCCAGATGACAGTTTGCTGGAAATTTTTTACAACTCTCTAAATAATAGCACCAAAATTGTAGCAGACACGGTGGATGGAGGAGCATTGACGAGTCACACCTGGGAGCAAGCTGCCGCTATTCCTGACAGAGTGACTAAGACAAATAGGGCCTAGCATACGAGGGAGGCTGATGTAGTGGCAGGTACATATGCTGTTGGTTTGACTGCAGACCAACTAAGAAAAGAGGAAGAACGCGACCAGGAGTTAGCTCATATGTGCACATCATTGGACTTGCTACAAAGCATATTATGGGAGCTAGATCCAAAAAGGTAAATGCAGTGGGAACTTAAGGAAAAGAGCAAGGAGCTGATCACTCTGATTTTGAGGAAGAGGCAAACTTCCTGGATATCCAACTGGCGGGTTTCCGAACCAATGCCCAAGCGTCTGGACAAGAAAATTGGTGCCAAGGTTCTGGAAATTAAGGTCGGAACCAGTGTAGACACAACTACAACAAAAACGAGTTCAGAGACCGGAGCCGAGGTTGTGAGTGCAAAGGAGATTTGAGACGAAATGATGGATACCACAATGATGGGGATAGAGTCTATGTGCCTCCCAACGTACGAGAAGGGGAGGCTAGGCAATAAAAGTTGTCAAGCATGATGGCTGAGATGTTGAAGAAGGTGAGGTCCACTGATGATCAGCTGAAGAAGATCCGAAGTGACTTATCAAGTAAGGGTCAGAAAGTGGAATCTCATGCCACTTCCATCAAGAAGATTGAACATCAACTTGGGCAACTGTCAGCATCAATGAACCCTAGAAAAAAGGGTACGCTACTTAGAAACACTATCCAAAATTCGAAGAACGATGCACATTGAATGGCAGTGTTGACTAGGAGTGGTAAAACCACAGTTGACCCCCCATTTCCAGTTGAAGTTGAGCGGACGAAAGAGAGCATAACTAAGGAAGATGATACGAGTGCTAAGATAGAGAATGGTGAGTTGCAAGAGGCCCTAAGAAGTGAGAAGGAACCTGACATTTATCAAGAGGCAACCCAAGTGCATAAAGCTATCCCACGACCACCACCATCATTCCCTCAAAGGATGATGAAAAAGGAGGAGAATGGTAAGTTCTAGAAATTCCTTTCAATGCTTAAGCAACTATTTGTGAACATACCATTGGTTGAAGCATTAGAGCAGATGCTAGGATATGCAAAGTTTATGAAGGACCTAGTGACAAAGAAGAGATTTGTGAGCTATGAGTCTGTTGACAATATACATCACTGTAGTGCCATAGCTACAAGGGTCCTAGCTCAGAAAAAGGAAGACCCATGAGCCTTCACTATATAATGTACGATTGGTAATGTCGAGTTCGCAAGGGCACTTTGTGATTTGGGAGCTAGCAATAATTTGATGCCCTTGGCAGTATTCGAGAAATTGGGATTGTGAGCACCCACACCGACCAACATGTGGATACTGATGGTTGACAGAATCATTAAAAAGCCAGTGTGCATCCTAGTTGATGTGCTTGTCAAGGTAGACAAATTTATATTCCCAGCAGACTTCGTGATTTTGGATTCTGAGGTTGATTATGAGGACCCCATCATTTTCAGGTGACCATTCCTTGCAACCAGGAGGGCTTTAGTAGATGTGGAAGCTGGTCTGCTGAAGTTTAGATTAAACCAAGAAGAGGTCACTTTCAACATCTGCGGGACAATGAAGCAACCCAAGGAATATAGTGTAATCCCAACACTAGAGAATGAGTATGACTCACTTGACGAATTTTGAGTAGTCAAGAGATTTGCATCGTGTCGTGACGTTAAATCAGGCGCCTTTGGGAGGCAACCCAAGTGGTAGTTTGGTGAAGTCTGAGTAACCAGGCTACCTATGCCGTGTCGCGATGTTAAATCAAGCGCTTCTTAGGAGGTAACCAAAGTTATTGAACTAATGTGTGCTTAGTGTGCAGGGAAATTAAAAATAGGAGGCTAAAACATCAGTTGTTACGGCTCTCAGTATGACTTGTGATGGGATCCTATGAGCCATAGCAGCAGTCATCATGAGGATCAGAGAAAAAATGACTCCAAGCTCCAACCTACAATTCATACTACAGATCGTACATCAGTTGTACGAGTCGTAGGATCTATTCGTAGGTCGCCAGGTAAGTTTTCTTCAACAAAGTCATGTACGAGTCCAAGGGACGAGTCATAGGTACTTTCTACGGCTCGTAGTACGAGTAGTGACGGGTCAAAATAGAAATAATACCCTACTCGGCCCAGATTCTTTTAAAATATACCCTTAACTATTTAAACTCCCCAAACAGAACCGACCCTTCTTGAACGCTAATAACACTCAAACGCACGACTTGAACTCACCTCCCCCACACCCGTAACTCATAATCATCGAACAATCGAGCAAGTTTTTGCTCAAACCAAGTTCTGGCAAACCCTATACATTGATTTCCAATTGAAGAAGAATCTATCAAGTAACTATTGCAGTGACCATTGATAACACTCATATACTGAAAGTGATGATGTCAAAACCCCTGTGAGTCAATCACTATGATCGAAAATAATTTTTAAAAGAAAGATAATGATCAGGGTTTTATGCAATGGTTTTCAACTAGAGATATGCTAAAACATTGAAGAACTTAGGTCTTGAAACACTCACAAAGAGTTATGGGTAATAAGTCAAATAGGGGAGGATTGAGCATGGGTTAAATTGAGTTAATGATGTGCCTAGACCTGGGGGAAATCTGAGTACCTAAAAATGTGAAAAGAGAACCCTTGAAAACTTAGAAAAGAAAATAGACTAAGGTCTGGAAGTGGTATGAGGAACAGTACGGATCGTAGGTTGCTACTACGAGTCGTACTGCGCACTCGTACCACCAAATTGAACAAGGCTGCATAAAAAGTCTTTCTTATGACTCGTGAAATCCGCATACTGGTCGTACCATGAGTCGTGGAAAAATTCATAGAAACAGTAATGCGGGGGCTTCATTAGACGACTCAAGCTACGGATCGTACATTTGTGGTACGAGTCGTACCTCCGATTTGTACTAAATTTTTTTTGTAAGTCTGGGACTTCTCGCGAGTCGTACATTCACGGTACGACCCGTAATGATGACCTGTGATGAGAATCTGAAAATCTCCTGCCTAATTCTCCTTTGTCAAAAACGGAATGCTAACTTCTTTCTATATAGGTACAATCAAATACAAATGCAGAGCAGACAAAGCAACCGCCCGAAGGACATTAATTGATGAAACAACTGAGTCTGAGTCTGATAAGGCAGGGATCTCGCCTAGTGGTTCAGCCGAAGAGTATCAAGTCGACACCTATGACACTGATGGAACAAGAACCACTAGGGCAAAAGCAAAGGCCCAAGCCGAAGCAACCACTGCAACATCCTCTTAAGCTCCCTAGTGTGAGGAGGGAGTTAGAGAGGAACAACAGAAGTCGGGAAATGACTCCAATGATGAAGAAGTATCAACAGAGACCCAAAATGGAGAAGAGAGTGGCAGTGAAGAATCATAGGAGGAGGCTCATGATGTTTCATAAGAACAGACCCCACCCAGGAAAAGTCGTACAATTCGGTGGAGAGTGCTGGGAGCTAAAGAAATATGTGAGCAAGGCATCTCTCTCACCACCAAGAATAAACCAAGGAGGAGCATCCAAGAAGAGCTGCGGATCGTCACAAACCCATTGAATGAAGTTGAGGAGATGAAGTTGATTTTTAGCTTCTATGGTTTTGAGTGGATGGCCATGACTCCAGCACAGAATATAGAAGAAATTGTCTAGGAGTTCTATGACAACTATTTGGCCACCATGGAGGTAAAGGCAAAGGAAGGGAAGACGATAAAATACCAGCCTTGTCTGGAGAGTGTTATGTTCCGAGGTCGAGAGGTTGATATATCTAAGCAGAACATCGCTCGAATGTTGTATGGACCACAGTTCCTGCCTACAAGGATGATGCCAGAGTACGATCACAGAGTGGAGGCAATGAGGCAGATTAGACAGCTGAGTGTGCAGGAGTGACAAAGGCATCTGCAATGGCTAGCAGGGGTGATTACTGAGTTGGTTACAGGTGGAAAGCAGGTGACAAAGAACTCACTAAATTTCATATCAAAAACCTGTTGGACACTAGTGCGCCATTGGTTATCACCTACGGTCAATGACAAAATATTGAGTGCTGATAGGGCAGCTTTGGTGGCATGCCTCATGTCTCGTTACTCCATCCATACCCCGAGGATCATAGCAGATGAGATATGAGATCGGGCGGTGGGAATGAGCATTACTATACCATTCTTGAGTCTTGTATTCAATTTATGTATAGAGGCAGAAGTTCCACGAGGTAACGAGCATTTGATTGGAGGCCAAAGGATTGAAGACATAGGCCTTATCCCGAATGAGATGAACCTGGTAAGAAGATCCAGGATTCCCAAAGCAATTTCAGTAGCCTAGCAAGCACGGGACGCGCAGGTTAATGTCCCCATTACACTAGAGTAGAGTGAGACACCGGCTATATAAGCTAGTCATTCAGAGTCAGCTCCTAGCACCTCAGCTACACCACTGCCCAGCCTACAGACTGAGACACTAGAAGGGTATATCTTGGTAACTTCCTCCAGAAGCTGGCCAAACGGTTGACCATGGCGGAGCGAAAGATTCAGGCTATGATGGACAATGTAAAACCATGGGTCAAGTAACAGATAGAGGAAGTTTCTCAGGCTCTACGTGCTCGCCTAGATAGTTTTGAGAGTCGATTCAATGTGAGATGGCGGAGGAGACAGATACCAACAGTCTCCATGCAGAGTTGGGGGCTCTTCAGAGCCAAGTAGTTAAGTTGTCATCATGAAAACAAACAGTTATAGCAACCCCCACTCATCCGGACCTAGATGTCGAGCCTGATGAGATGATCGATTTGGCGGCATACTGGTAGCTGACTACAACTATTGAGAAGGGTAAGAAAAGAGCTGCTAAGGATGTTATAGAGGAGAGACCACAATAGAGGAGGAAGAAGGAAAGAAAAGAGCGCAAGAGGGCAAGAACAGAGATCATGCGGACTCATGACACACATATGTTTAAGCTGCATGAGAGAGCTAGAGGAGCAGGTAGCTCAGCCAGAGCTTGCCAGTGGCTGTGACCCTTCGGGTGAGCCACATTCATCCCCAATAGTTACAAAGGTCATCGAAGTGGCCAGCATTACTGGGGGGGGGGGCACTACCGCTATTGACACACCATTGAGCGCGCCGGCAACCCCTAGCGCCACTATTACAGCGGAGGTACCACCTCCACAAGATGACAGAAGCGCCTAGTGCGCCACAGGTATGTTCTGTTCCCTATGTTCTTATAGTTTATACTTTGGGGATGAAGCTTACTTTTCAAAAAGGGGAGGGGGTGTACTTGTTATTTTTGGGATTTTAGAATCGTTTGAGGGTTTTTCTTGCCGCGTTTCTTTTCCCTCAGGCATGCTATCTAGTAGAACCGACATGTGAAGGATTTTTATTTTTAGTTTGTGATTTTTGTTTAATTAGAAAGTAACTTAGGAGTACTCAGTGTCACGACCCAGACGTACACCCGGATCGTAGACACGGGACAAGGGACCCCGAGAGACCCCAAGGAGACCAATGGTATAAGCATGCATCAAATCATAATCAAATAAGCGAGATACTTAGCATATCATCATAGCGGAAATGTATTCATAGTGTAAAACCCGTAAGTACTAGACATATACATAAGATAAGTTCTACATACTGTCTGATAGCCTCTACTACATAAGATGGGTTAATGGGACAACATTCCCAACTAACCCGACCGATACTGAACATAAATAACATGAAAGTCTGTCAAACGCCCTCGAAACATGAGGACTCACCAATAAGCCGAGAGCGAGAGTTGAGATGAACTAAGGATGAGGTCGAGCAAGAGATCCTAACCCTGTATCATAAAAAGATACAACATAGAAAGTAAGCGGTCAGTACGTGGAATGTAGCGAGTATGCAAGGTAAGTAAAACGGACATTTGAAAGGAAATAAAACTCATAAATAATCATAGGAGAAGGAAATCATTCTTATATCATAAATTTCGTAAGAAAACATAAGGCTCAAAGCCTTTAAATCATTCATAAATCATTCATTATCATAAGCGTAAGTAAACTTTATCAAAACATAACTTGAGCCAATAGAATAAACATAATAATGCATAAAACGTGTGGAACAATGGGAGGACTCGTCATAACCGACACCGTCATGGTAGAGCCTTTCATGATGCCCCAACTATCTCAATCAAGTAGGCAGAGCCGACCCCGGCTTGCGAGGCAAGGGTCGTGCATTAGGCGTGATATCACATTTGAGGGGATCAGTATCAATAAAATATATAACATTAGAACCCACAGTGGAACGTGGTTATAAGACACTGGCCTAGTCCTTCGAACGTCGGGATGCTTGGTGCTAGACACGGCTCCAAAAACATGCATATAGGCTCATATGTAAATCAATAACATCATGCATTAAAATTAATTGGCTAAAATATAACATTTATCATCATTGATCCCCTTTAGAACATGCTTAGCCAAGAATCAAAGGCCCTTTTCATTGGCCAACATCATAAATCGATAAATCATGTAATTCATTCACAAATCGTAAATCATTCTTCGACATGTTGGCATTGCCCAATACTTTGACATACTCAGTTCTTTAAAAAATATGCTCATAAAAATGGGTAACTTGAAATCATGCTTTTCCATCATCAATAAACTCAAAATATTGAATATTCATGATAAATCATAACTTTCATGAACTCTTATCAATGGGAATTTTAGATTTAAAAAGATTGAAACATAATTTTCAAGAAAAATATAAATCCTGCCCATCATTCATAATTCAACAATTAAAACTCAATTAAATCAAAGTCATAAAGAGAAATCACATTTCATGCATTCGGGTAAAACCCCATGGAATTGAATAGGAGGATTCATGATTACATTTGAAATTTGGGCATGGGTGCAGAAGAAATCACTCATTATAAACCCTACATACCTGGGAATGGACTGATTTCAAAGTTCCTTGAATACCCACAAAGAAATTGATGGAATTTTGGAGAAGAAGGCCTTGAAGCTCCCTAAAACCTCTCTAAGCTCTTTTATGGGAATGGGTATGCATTAGGGACTTAACCCATCTTATCATACACAGAAAAATACACAAAATGTCGTAGTTTAGCGTCTTAAAGCATGAAAAAGTCAAAAATGCCCTCAATAAAATTTTCTTGAAAAACTGGTTTGGACGGACCAATGACCGATCCCATGGGTCGTTGCATGATACCATGACTCATGGTACAGAGTCGTTGAGTCCGATACTTCATGCTTCAGGTTCTTCCCACGACTCGACAGGACAAGTCGTTGTATCAATCGATGGGTCATTGGATCGACCGTTGTCATCTCCTTGACAAATTCTGAACGTCCCTTACCACGAGCTTCACCACAACTCATGGTGGCTTCCAATGAGTCGTGGTCTCAATCCGTTGTAAGCACTAGACATCTCAACCCACAAGCGACGACTAGAAACAATGGGCCGTCACTACTCACCACGGACCGTGGGATGCCACGTGGTTTCCCCATCAGCCTAAGTTCAGCCATTCCTATGACCACTAACAACGACTCATTGTTCCTGACAACGAGTCATTACACCGTCCATTATCACCACTACCACCCTAAACCCCCATACCACGACTGCTTATGACGACTCATTGTATCCAACCATGAGTCGTTGAGTAGCTCATCCTGAGATATTTTTGTCAGTTTTCTGCACTTTTCAAATTCATCTCCCGGGTCTATTCTTAGGCCTTCCTGGGTATTATAATATCTCCCCCTTGGAAGCATTCGTCCTGGAATGTAGGAAACAAGCAGCAAACAGAAACATACAATTAATCATTGGCGTATACCGATCATTTTAAGCGAAATTTTTATGGGATGACTACCTCCAAATAAAACCACATAGATGAACTCATCTCACACTTCACATACACATAAAAGAAACTTGTACACAAGAACCGAACATGAAAACTAGGTAGAGTCATAGGGAAAAAACTGATACCCTAAGTCAGAACTGAACTGGTAGAGAAAAAATGTGGGTATCTAGCCATCATATCTGCTTTGACTCACCACGTAGCTCCCTCAACAAGTTGATTTCTCTATAAAACCTTAACTGAAGCTATTTCTTTATTCCTCAACTTCTGAACCTGATGATCCAAGGTTTCAATGGGAATTTCTTCATAATTGAGGTTGTCTTTTACCCCAATGTTGTATATCGTAACTACAAAGGTTGGATCACCTAAACACTTTTTCAAAAGCGATACATGAAAGACGGGATGAACTGAAGGTAACTCCGATGGCAAGTCCAACTCATATGCCACTTTACCAACTCTTTTCACAACCCGGTAGGGACCAACATATCTGGAACTGAGTTTCCCTTTCTTTCCGAATCGCATCACTCCCTTCAAGGGAGAATACCTTCAACCTCAACTCAAGATCCCTCCTCCTCTCATCCGCATAAGACTTTTGGGTACTAGGGGCTATTTCCAATCCTTCCATTATTATCTGAACCTCTTCCATAGCTTCATGAACTAAATTTTGCCCTATCATTGCTGCCTCACCAACCTCGAACCATCCGATGGGCGATCTTCATCTTTGCCAGTAAAGAGCCTCAAATGGAGCCATCCCAAAGCTAGCATGGTAATTGTTATTGTAGGAAAACTCAATAAGAGGCAATGATAACCCCAACTACCCTGTTATTGAAGTACCCCATCTCCCCCTTTAGAACAACCTCTACCTTCTGATTTGAACGACCTCCTTTGACCTTACTATGATAGGATCCTCACCTTATCTAGCTTTTCCCCCGGTCATTAAGAAAAATTTCGATCCATCCAGAACCATGACACCACACCTTATTCTTAGAATCACGGTAAACACACAAAACGTTCAAATCCACCCGTAGCTCATCTGAAATCCTCCGGACACAACCCAAATATGCAATTCAAACATAAAACACATTCGAGGCATGTTGGAGTCATGAACCACCATCAGGTTGTTTTATCGAAAGTCGAGCATCGTCAAACTCAACCTCCTTAAAGCTTTCCACTTAACCAAAAAGTTCAAATTACTCCTGAATCACCTCGGGACCCACGCAACTACCCAACTAAGTCATAAATCACCATCCGGTACTAAAAGAACTTTCAGAACCCAAATTCGAGCTCTTTAACCTGAAATGTTGGCTTTGGTCAAACCTCTCAAACATCAGACCTCTTAATAACCGAGAATCTTATCCAATCTTCATTGGATTATCTTGGAAAATGTGTGCATTCCATCCCCGCAAGTCATAAGCAGCAAAATACAAATATAGAAAGGCTCAAACTAGGGAAACAAGTCAAAATCACAAAATGACCATGTGGGTTGTTGCACTTCTAGGTTTTGGCTAATCATTGCACTTTCTAAACATCTACATGCCTGGCACCTATAGTAAGGGTAGGGAGTTATCCTGGATGTACACATCTTAACTATCGTTTACATCATGGGGACCACTCATAGAGCCTAGAGTAAGGAAATCATGAGCACGAATTATTCAAGGAATCCAAGCTGGGCATGTACGTGATATAACACGATTCTCATGAGCCGATAAGGCAGATCTTAAGGACTGAGTTTATAAAGCTGAGTGTACTAAGAGATATGAGCTCACATACGCAATGAGGGTCATGACATGAAGCTGAATTTATGGAGTCATGGAGTGATGTTGGGATCACTGACTAACGGGGTTGCTCATCATCTTAGAGTTCTGAACGTAAGCATGGGTTGAGCGTAACATCAAGCGACATACGAGAGAAACATCTAAATGAGAATGGTTTGACTATCCCTAAGTACCATCCCTAGAACTTCTTTGCTAAAACTTAAGACCCAACATGACCCTTCATTTACCATGTCTGTCTTAGATTAGAGCTATCATTCTAGGGCTCTGGGACCCATTGTTACAGTTGCACTAATATCACTAGCTCAAGACTTCTCATTCACCTCCAATGCTGTTGCTAAATATTTCATACTCATAGTCTTTGCTTACCTCCCACAAAATAGATCTCATACTAAGGTGCATATAGGAATCCTGTACCTTGTACAGTAGGCTCTCAAAACTAGAAATCAAGGTAGGTTCAATGGAAAAGCTTATAACATACCTGAGACGTACATCTGAGGTCGACCACCACTTGCTCTTGACACCCTGTGTTGTGGAGGTGGGCAACTTGCTGGAACTGAGGGAGAGCAATTCAGAGCACGACCTTTACGACCATCTCATTTGGCTGCAGCGCAATCCTTGTGTTTATGACCAAGTTGGCCACAATAAAAGCAAATATCTGAACTTGCCAGGCATTCTCCTCGGTTGTGCTTCCCACAACTCCCACAAATTGGGTAAGTAATCTCCCTCACCCAGGTCTTGTATCCCCGAGCTTGGGCTTGAGACTATTGACATGTTTGAGAGTGACTCCCCCTACTCAACCCTTTTTGGGAACCCTCAAGGTCACCGGCCCCTGGCCTCTTATTCTTCCTCCTGCCCCCTCTATACTTGACAACCACACTCGAGTTACCAACCTCCAATGGGCTCTCGTTCACGAGTCTTTGAGTCCCAATAGCTGCTGCTTCCTCGATAGGGTTCACCGATGCAATAGCCCACTGGCCAGGCTGGGTTATCATAGCTCGTATCAACACCCTAAGATCGGCTCTGAGGTCCGCATTAGTAACTTGCATGGAATCCATCAAATTTGGTGGTGCTAGTTGACTTCCATCGTTGTTCTAAGAAGACATGTTTCTGCACACGCGTATCGCACGAGTTAGAGGAAGGGAGAGAGTTAAACTCATGGACCGAGGTAGAATCATGAAGGAAGAGAACATTTACTAAACGTCTCGTAGCCTCTTTTTCATAGGTGTGGTGCGCTTCGCGCCCATGAAAAAGAGTCTACTTAACGCGGCTTTCAGACACCCTACGACACTCCAAACCTATTGCCCTAATACCAATTTTGTCACGACCCGGACGTACACCCAGATCGTAGACACGGGACAAGGGACCCCGAGAGAACCCAAGTCGACCCATGTGATAAGCATGCACCTAATCTTAATCAAATAAGCGGAATACTTAGCATATCATCATTGCAGAAACATAATCATAGTGTAACACCCGGAAGTACTAGACATATACATAAGTTGAGTTCTAAATCCTTTCTGAAAGCCTCTACAACATAAGATGGATTGATGGGACAACATCCACTACTAACCCGACCGATACCAAAATATAAATAACATGAAATTCTATCAAACAGCCCTCGGAACATGAGGACTCATCAATAAGCTGAGAGCGAGAGCTGAGATGAACTAAGGATAAGGTCAAGCCTGAGATCCGCACCCTGTATCATAAAATGATACAACATAGAAAGTATGCGGTCAGTACATGGAATGTACCGAGTATGCAAGGTAAGTAAAATGGACATTCAAAAGGAAATAAAACTCATAAATAATCATAGGAGAAGGACATCATGCTTATATCATAAATTCCATAAGAAAACATAAGGCTCAAAACTTTCAAATCATTCATAAATCATTCATTATCATAAGCATAATAGAGAGCGCAGACTTATCTTCCTATCAGTTGAAGGGGGTTTCTTATATCTGGTACCATCAGTGGAGGGATGATAGAGCAATGGGTGTAGTTCCCGTGAATTAGGTGCACTTCCCATGAATTGGGAGGAGTTCATGATAGTATTCTTAGATTGGTTCTTCCTTATGGAGTTGAGGGAGGCAAAGGCGGTGGAGTTCATCAACCTGAGGCAACATGATATGACTATCCATGAGTACACCTTGGAGTTCATCTAGCTGTCCAAGTATGCATCGAAGATAGTGGTGGACCAGAGGCTCGTATAAGCAAATTTATGTATGGAGTGTCCGACTCCCTAGTTAAGGAGTGTAGGAAAGGAATGCTGAGCAGTGACCTAGACTTCCCCCGATTGGTCATATACACCTAGAAGATGGAGGCAGATCAAATATGGAATAGGGAAAGAGAGGCCAAGAGGGCCAGGACGAGCAGTTTTGGGTTTTCCCAGTAAAGGCCCAGTGGCAGACATCATCAGCAGTCTTTTCAGAGACCATCAGCTCCAGTGCCGTCGTCAGCTAGTGTACCATGTTGATCTCGACATGAATAGAGAGGAAGGACATCAGGCTCTAGAGATCGGGGAGCAGTTTGGGGGATCCTAGCATTTTGGTTTGTGGCAAGTGTGCTAGGAAGCACCCCGGGGAGTGCTTAGCGGGTTCAAGTGCATGTTACAGGTGTGGGAAGCCCAGACATTTGCTCAGAGATTGTTCGGTGGATAAATAGTGCCATGGTAGAGGTCGTGACCCAGCTTCTAGTTTAGTAGCTCAACCCGCATACTCAGCTCAGTAGGGTGAATCCACTAGTACAGGTGGTGGTCAGCGTCAGAATAGGTTCTATGCCCTCGCATCACATCAGGAGCTAGAGGTACCTCTGGATATGGTCACTGGTATGTTACAAGTATTCCTTCTTAATATATACATAAATTATTAGATCCAAGGGCTACTTTATCCTTTGTGATGCCTTATATTACTATTAATTTTTTAGTTAGTTCTGAAATGCTATCATAACCCTTCTCAGTCTCTACTCCAGTCAGTGACTCAGTTATAGCTCTACGAGTATACATATATTGCCTTGTGACAGTCCTTTAAAAAGTCACCTCAGCCGATCTAGAAGAGTTAGACATGACTGTTTTTGATGTTACCTTTGGTATGGATTGGTTGCATGCATGTTATGCCTTAGTAAATTGTAGAACCCGTACGGTAGAGTTTCGGTTTTTGGGTGAGCCAGTCCTAGAATGGGATGGTAGTTCAGTTGTGCCTGTTGGTCACTTTTTTCCTACTTTAAGGCTAGAAAAGATGATGTTCAAGGATCACATTTACCATCTATTTTGGGTTAAGGATGAAACGTCCAAAGCCTCAATTCTCCAGTCAGTTCCTATAATGTGTGAGTATTCTGAGGTTTTCCCAAATGACCTAATAGGTGTCCCGCCCGAGTGGAACATTGACTTTGGTGTTTGCATTATTCCCAATATACAGCCCATATCTATTCATCCTTACAGAATTGCTCCAGCCGAGCTAAAATAGTTGAAGGAGCAGTTGTAGGATCTTTTAGATAAGGGATTCATCAGATGTAGCAAGTCCCCTTAGGGTCCACCACTTCTCTTTGTTCGAAAGAAGGATGGGTCTCTTCATATGTTCATTGACTATCGTCAGCTGAATAAGGTCACCATTAAGAATAGATATCCCTTCCCTAGAATAGATGACTTGTTTGATCAACTTCAAGGTGCTAAGTGTTTCTCAAAGATAGATCTCATATTAGGTTATCATCAACTCATAGCTAGGGAGAGTGACATTTTGAAGATAGCTTTCACGACTCAAAATAGTCACTATAAGTTTGTGGTTATGTTCTTTGGAGAAATGAATCCTATAGATTTTATGGATTTGATGAACACGGTGTTCAAGCCATATTTGGACATGTTCATTATTGTCTTCACAGATTACATTTTCATATACTCTCGGAGTGAGGAAGAGCATGCCGCTCATTTGAGGATTGTGCTACAAACTCTTAAGAATCGCTAGTTGTTTGTTAAGTTCAGAAAGTGTGACTATTGGCTGGACTAAGTAGCATTTTTGAGCCATGTTGTGTCAAGTGAGGGTGTGCAGGTGGACTCTCAAAACATAGAAGCTGTAAAGAATTGGCCTAGACCAGTTAGTCCTTTTGATATTAGGAGTTTCTTAGGTCTAGCTGTCTATTACAAGAGGTTTGCTGAAGGATTTTCATCCATTGCTGCACCATTGACTGATCTGACATAGAAAAAAATCAAATTTCAATGGTTGGATGCCTGTGAGAAGAGTTTTCAGCCCCAATGTTGACCCTACCTAAGGTTATAGATTGATTTGTTGTGTATTGTGATGCCTCTAGGGTTGGTCTTGGGTGCATGTTAATGCAGTAGGGTAAGGTAATTGGGTAAGCCTCTAGACATCTTAAGACATATGAGAAGAATACCCGACGCATGACTTGAAATTAGCAGAGGTGGTTTTCACATTAAAGATTTGGAGACAATATTTGTATGGGGTCTGTGTGAATATGTTTATGGACCACAAAAGCCTACAATACGTGTTCACCCAAAAGGATTTGAATTTGCGACAAAGGAGTTGGCTAGAACTGCTCAAGGACTATGACATGAGTGTCCTTTATCATCCGGGCAAGGCCAATATGATTGCGGATTCCCTAAGCAGGCTATCCATGGGGAGTGTTTCACATGTTGATGATGGCTGGAAGGAGTTGGTGATAGATGTGCATCGACTTACAAAGTTAGAAGTTCTCCTTGTGGATTCAACATATGGTGGTATCATTGTTCAGAACGGTTCAGAATCCTCTTTGGTTACTGAGGTCAAGGCTAGGCAAGATGAGGATCCTATTTTGGTATTGTTGAAGGAAGCGGTTTAGAATCAGAAGGTAGAGGTCTTCTCCCAAGTGGGAGAAGGTGTGCTTCAACATTAGGGTCATTTATGTGTTCTAGATGTTTATGTTTTGAGGAGAAAATGTTGTAGGAGTCTCATGGTTCCTGATATTCTATGCATATAGGTGCCACCAAGATGTACCATGACCTATGGGATGTCTATTTATGGAATGGCATGAAGAAGGACACAGCAGAGTTTGTGGCTAAGTGTCTGAATTGTCAACAAGTGAATTTTGAGCATCAAAGACAGGGAGATATGCTAGACATAAGTATCCCTACTTGGAAGTGGGAGGAAATCAATATCGACTTCATCATAGGGTTACCTCGTACATGTTGACAATATGACTCTATTTGGGTGGTTGTAGACAGGTTGACTAAAGCAATCTATTTTCTACCTGTCAAAACTACCGACTCAGTGAAGGATTATGCCAATTTGTACATTCAGATGTTAGTTCGGTTGCATGTAGTACCTTTGTCTATCATTTCAAATAGAGGTACTCAGTTCACCTCATAGTTTTGGAGATCATTTCACAAGGGAGTTGGTACTTAGTTCATGCTTAGCACAACTTTTCACCCACAGAGAGATGGTCAAGCTGAGAAGATGATTCAGACTCAGGAGGATATGTTGAGAGTATGTGTTATTGACTTAAAAGGTAGTTGGGATGACCATTTACCTCTTATTGTGTTTGCTTACAAAAACAGCTACCAATCCAAATTTAGATAGCTCCATTTGAGGCTCTTTAATGGTTGATTTGAGCTAGGTGAGGCTACATTTATAGGGCCAGATTCAGTCCATGAAGCTATGTAGAAGTTCAGCTTATAAGGGAGAGGCTGAAAACAACTCAGAGTCATCAAAACTCCTATGCTGATGTGAGGAGGAGAGAACTGGAGTTTGAAGTTGATGATTAGGTTATTTGAAGGTGTCTCCCATGAGGTAGTGAAGAGGTTCGGAAAGAAAGGGAAGCTTAGTCCCCGATATGTTGGTCCCTAAAGGATTGTGAGACGTGTTGGCATAATTGCTTATGAGTTGTCGCTACCAGCGAAGTTGGCTTCGGTACATCCTGTTTTCCATCTATCATTGTTAAAGAAGTGTGTTGATTATCCGACTTTGGTTGTTCCAGTGGAGAGCATATGTGTGAAGGATAGTCTTAGCTATGATGAGGTTCTAATTGAGATCCTTGATCTTCAGGTCAGATATTCAGGAACAAATAAGTAGCTTCAGTGAAAGTCTTGTGGAGGAATCGGCCCATTTAAGGAGCTACATGGGAGGTAGAAGTAGATATGATTGTTAGATACCCGCATTTATTATCTTTCAACTCAGTTCCAGCACGAGGTATAAGTTTCTTCGTTGGTACCCTATTTACTTTCATGTCAAGTTCATGTCTATTAGTACCTTTCATGTTAGTGCATGTATGTGTGATTTATTAATCCAATTCATGTATATCAGTCCTGAGACAATCACTCCATCAATTTTAAGCTTTAGATGTTCAGTATTTGGAATTGCAGTTCCTTTGCCAGCTATTCAATATATTTACCCACATTCGGGGATGAATGTTCCCAAAGGGGATATGTTGTAATGACCAAGAAGTCCCTAAGATTAGACCTGAGGGTTAAAACGGAGAAAATAGGAAAATCTGCACCAGGTTACAGAACGAGTTGTCCAATGACTCGTGGTGTGACCTAACGGGTCGTTAGGTGATCCTTAAGGAGGAGCCTAGTTTCGAAGAAGTATTACCATTGACGATGAGTCGAGGAACGACTCATAACATGACTCAATGATTCATTAGTGAGCTCGTCATGAGTGCATAGAGGAAGTTCAAACTAAGAGATCTAACAGGTCAGGAAACAAGTAGTTGTACACCTAATGACTCATCAAGTGACCCGTGGGGTGAGGAAGTTTAGTAAATGAGGATTTTTCCAGTGAACATAACGAGAGAGGACCATGAATCATTAGTAGACCCAAATAATCGCTAAGTCCATCGTGGCGACTGGTAGTGTCATTTTTCCTGTGAATTTAGTAAGGGTGTTTTCGTAAATCCTATACCCCTAAGCCCTAAACTACATCGTTTATGCTCTGTTAGGAGGGTCTCAAGAAGGGTTAAGCCTATTCTAACAATTCCTATCACATGCATGCAAGCCTAGTGTCATGCCCCGAGTCTACACACTGGACGTAACATGGTACTTGAGGCCACAAGTGACCCCCAATCAACCCTTGAACTATCATTCACTAGCATTCAGAGTATACATGCACAACGAAACTTAAAATAATATCATAAAAATATTTGTGAAAGACAAGTTTGAAAGTAAAATGTTCAGATATTTAAATAACACTGAATAAACTGAAACTTATGTCTGAAACCATCTAGCTGAGGAGTTATTGGGACAAACCCCCATCAAACTCTAAGTCCAAACAAACTAATAAGAAACCGAAGAAAGAAGTTATTCCCTCGAATGATGAGGACTCAAACTTCGACTTCTGGGAAGAATACTCTAAACTGTGACAGTTATCTATGCTGAGCCTTAGAACCTGCAGCTGTATCATGAAGTGATATAACATAAAAGTATGCGTAAGTACTTTGAATGTACTAAGTATGTGAGAGAAACATAACCGAAGATAAGTAATACAATACTGAATTTATAAAGCATGCAAGACCTGTCTAAAGCTGCTGAACTGAGTACTGATATAATGTGATGGTCTAAAGACCCCGTTTGACTATCAGTCATGCTCTAAGTCTGATTCTAACCTAAATTGAGCTAAACTGAACTGAACTGGATTGATCTATACTGAATTGAACTGAACTTGACTGACTAGTTGGAGAGTCTCCAACCGACATATAACCACGTGAGCTAGACATGGAGTCCGATGTATACACCCCACCGGGAGGACCCAATACACCTTGTCAGGGTATGAAGGCATGAACTGAGTGATCACAAAAGTTTGGGGCCAAACAGGCCAATAAGATGAAACTGAATCCTACACTAGCAATGTAGTTCTAGGAACCTGGGTGCGCTGGAACCCCGGTCTGCTCGGTGCTAAGTCCTACTCCCACTGAAAATCCTATTCTGAACTACTAAACTTATAGCTCGAAACTGGGGTCCAAGACTAGTCAGAGACGCATAACTGAAAGTACCCTGAGAGTTTTATCGGCCCAGATGTTGAAACTGGGTTCTAAGACTGGTTAGAGCTTCTTATCTGCAAGCGTCGTAACTGTTGAAAGAACAATTGATCCTGAACTGGGTCCTGGTGCAGGTCAGAGCTACAACTGGAATCTCATGACTGCCTAATGGACCAATTAATCTGAGATCTGAGTCTGATTCTAACAACTCAGAGGCACTACTGATGCCTTAGGAAAATCTAAAGTCAAACTGGGCGATTGACAATTTCTTAATATTTCTGAAGGAATCTTGCATTTTTTTTAAGTAAAATGAGATACTGAGCAACAAATAGAGATTTCAACTCATTCCGACAACACTGGAATTTCATAGCATGACAACCACTTAAGACTTTAAGAGAAATTAACATCTGACAAGGCTAGAATCTTTCTCATACATAAGATATTTTGCTCATTGTCTATGTATTAAAGTTTCAAGGAAATTCTGCCCAAAACATACTTCATTCAACTAACAACAATTTATATGCGCTGATCTTTTCTCAAAATTTTGGACTGGAATTCACTATTTCAAGATTCTAGGTAACTTTTGTACAAACTGCCGGAAAATCATATCAATAATAACAGGGATATCATTCTATAAGAAATTAATGAACAATGACATGCAACATCTTGTACTCAAAAATTCAGAGCTAAAAAACACTAATAGAAACTAGTAGAGGTTTTTCAGTACACAAGGGAAGAACAATTCCCTTGTTGAATTCCCACATACCTGACGAAAATTTAAGAGAAAATTACTTGAAAATTGAAGAAGAACTATCTGCCCTAGCTAATGCCCTGAATTCTCTGAGAGGAACTCTACGTACTTTTTCTTGGAAGTCTAAGTGGGGAATGAGGGAAAGAACCCATTATCCCCACTAAAACGTCTGAAATTGAAGCTAAAATGATGTGGTTTAGGGTCCAAAAGAGTAGAAAAATCGAATTTGCTCTTAATGAAATTTCCCTGAAAAATAGTTTTGGCCCCGACCACGAATCGTACCATGAGTCGTACCACGAAGTCATGCTCGTGTTCATCTCTCGTGGTCACCTCCCCACTTTTCAATCTTCTGAATCTGGCCATGAATTGCATACTACGACTCGTAGTACCATCCTACGGGTCATACCATGACCCATGACAGCTAACTCTGGCACCCCTGAGAATTTCACCACGACTCCTAACCACGAGTCATACCTAGGAATCACTATTCGTAGGACCACCCATGATATGACCTCAGGCTCCCAAAATTAATCACGACTCAAGTCACGAGTTGTAGGTCCTTACCACGATTCGTACCTCGAGTCGTCTTGGTGTGAAATTCTAGGTTTTTCTGTAGTTTCCAGCATCAATTCCCGGGTCTATTCTTAGGCCCTTCTGAGGTATTACCATATCTCACCCTTGAAAACATTCGTCCTCAAATGTAGGAAACAAGCAGCAAGCAGAAACATACAATTACCATATGCAAATTCTAATCATTTAAGCCGAAAACTGACTGAACGACTACCCCCGAAAAGAAGTACATAGCTTAACTAAATTCAGACATCCCATACATATATCATATCATAAAACAAACTTGCACGCATGAAATAAACATGAAAAACTAATTAGAGGTCTAGGGAAAAAACTGATACCTCAAAGTGAAACTAGGCCAGTAGGGTACAAGTGGGGGTATTTAGCCATCATATCTGCTTCAGCTTGACGTAACTCCCCCAACATGCAAATTTCTCCATCACATCTTTACTGAAGCTACTTGCTTGTTCCTCAATTTACGAACCTGACGTTCAAAGATCTGCACTGGTACCTCCTCATAGGTGAGACTATCCTTGACTGCCACACTATCCAATGGCACCACAGAGGTTGGATCTCCAATACACTTTTTCAAAAGTGAACATGGAAAACTGGGTGTACAACTACTAGTTCTGAAGGCAACTCTAGCTCATAGGCCACCATGCCGATACACCGCAAAATTCTATAAGGTCCCACATACCAAGGACTGAGTTTCCCCTTCTTTTCGAACCTCATTACCCCTTTCATGGGCAAAATTTTTAGGTATACCCAGTCGTCAAGTACAACCTCCAATTCTCTTCTCCACACATCGACATAAGATTTCTGACGGCATTAGGCTATTTTCAGCCTATCTCGGATGAGATGAACTTTCTACATTGCCTCGTGAACCGAGTCTTGACCTATCAAAGTAGCTTCACCGACTTCAAACCACCCTATAGGAGATCTATACATTCTACCATACAATGCTTCAAATGGGGCCATTTGAATGTTGGAATGGAAGTTATTATTGTACGCAAACTCAATCAGAGGCAAATGGTCATCCCAATCACCCTTAAAATCAATTTCACATGCTCTTAACATATCCTCCAGGGTCTGAATGGTTCGCTCAGCTTGCCCATCGGTGTGTGGATGAAAATCCATGCTAAGCTTGACCTGGGTGCCTAGTCCCTTCTGAAAGGACCTCCAGAAGTGCGAGGTGAACTATGCTCCCCTATCTGAAATGATGGACAAGGGCACCCCATGAAGTCTGACTAACTCCCGGATATAAAGTTTGGTATAGTCCTCCGCTGAGTCTATTGTTTTTACTAGGAGGAAGTGAGCTGACTTGGTCATCTGATCTACTACCACCAAGATTGAGTCATGTTGCCAACGAATCCGAGGTAAACCTATAATGAAGTTCATATTTACTTCTTCCCATTTCCACGTGGGTATACTGATGTCTTGGGTCATGCCTCTTGGCCTTTGATGCTCCACCTTGACTTGCTGGCAATTCGAGCACTGAGCTACGAATTCGGCAATGTCCTTTTTCATGTCGTTCAACCAGTAAATGTCCCTCAATTCGCGATACATTTTAGTAGCACTCGAGTGAATGGAGTTCCTCGAGTTGTGTGCTTCAGCCAATATTTGTTGTCTTAACTCACCAACATCTGGCACACACAACCTTCCCTGGTAACGGAGTAGTCCATCTCCCCCTTGGGAGAAAGCCTCAACCTCCTTTCTGAGAACCGCTTCCTTGAGTTTAAATAGAAATGGATCTTCATCTTGTCTGGATTTAACTTTATCCACCAGGGACGAATTTGACCAGCTTTGCTTTACTACCCCACCTTTGGTTGAGTCTAATAGCTGCACCCCTAACCGAGCTAGTCTGTGAACTTGTTTCACTATTTCCCTTTTGTCTTCCTCAATGTGAGCTAAAATTCCCATAGACTGTCTTCTTAGGGCGTCATCCAGTACATTTGCCTTTCTTGGGTGATACAACACACTCATTTTATAATCCTTTAACAGTTCCTACCACTATCTCTAATGCAGGTTTAGGTCCTTCTGACTAAACACGTACTGAAGGCTCTTATGATCTATGAACACATCTGCATGAGCTCCATACAAGTAGTGTCTCCATATTTTTAACACGAATACCACCGTCGCCAGCTCCAAGTCATGAGTTGGATAATTCTTCTCATGAACTTTGAGCTATCTGGAGGCATAGGCTATCACTTTGCCCTGCTGCATCAGAATGCAACCAAGTCCAACTCTAGAGGCGTTACAATATACCACAAACCCATCTGTTCCTTCTGGCAGGGTCAAAACTAGAGCGGTCGTGAGTCGAGTTTTTAACTACTGCAAACTCTTCTCACACTCATCCGACCACTGAAATTTCACCTTCTTCTCGGTTAACTTGGTCAGAGGGGATGCTATGGAGGAGAAACCTTCCACAAATTGTCGGTAATAACATGCTAAGCCTAGGAAATTCCTGATTTCGGTAGGGGAGGTAGGTCTGGTCCAATCTTTCAATGCAGCAATCTTGTGAGGATCCACTTATATCCCCTATCCTGAGACCACATGACTGAAAAATGTCACAGACTTTAACCAGAATTCGCACTTGCTGAACTTAGCGAATAACTGGCAATCCCTGAGGGTCTATAATTTTATCCTTAGGTGATTGGCATGCTCTTCCTTATTTCTAGAGTACACCAGAATGTCATCGATAAATACAATGACGAACATATCTAAGTACGGCTTCCTTATTCATCAAATCCATGAAGGCTGTTGGGGCATTCATTAACCTAAAGGACATCATCACAAATTCGTAGTGACCATACCGAGTTCCTAATGCTATTTTTGGTATGTGACTCTCTAAGCATTAACTGAGGGTACACTAACCTGAGGTCGATCTTTGAGAAACAACTGGCTCCCTGAAGTTGGTCGAACAGATCATCAATTCTAGGCAGAGGGTATTTGTTCTTAGCTATGACCTTGTTCAGCTAACGGTAATCTATGCATATTCTGAGGGTACCGTCTTTCTTACGTACGAATAGCACTGGAGCACCTCGGGGAGAGATGCTAGGTCTGATAAAACCGTTATCAAGAAGGTCCTTCAACTGCTCCTTCAGCTCCTTAAGCTCGGCATGAGCCATTCTGTAAGGAGGGATGGAGATGGGCTGAGTGTCTGGGAGAAGATCTATTCCGAAGTCTATTTCTCGTTCAGGGGGAACTCCTTGAAGATCCTCAGGAAACACATCTGGGAACTCGCTGACAACTAGAAATGACAAACGGTTGGGGTCTTAGAGTTAGAATCCTTGACCCGAACCAGGTGGTAAAGGAATCCTTTTGAAATAAGTTTCTGAGCCTTAAGGTAGGAAATAAACCTACCCTTAGGCGTTGAGCTGCTGCCCGACCATTGTAATATGGGCTCATTTGTAAACTGAAACTTGAAAACTCTAGTTATACAGTCAACTGAGGCATAGTAGGAGTGTAACCAATCCATGCCAAGAATAAGGTCGAAGTCGGTCATGTCTAGCTCTACAAGATCAGCTGGAATTACTTTGTTCAAGAATGAGACTGGGCAATTTCTATACACTCGGCTAGCTCTAACTTACTCTCCAATTGGGGTGCAGACTGAGAATGGTTCTGAGAGGACCGCTGGACTGGTGTTGAACTGAACTGCTATGTATGGAGTCACGAATGAAAGACTAGCTCCTAGATCTAAGAGGGCATA
Organism: Datura wrightii; assembly: GCA_035772735.1. Classification (NCBI taxonomy): domain Eukaryota; kingdom Viridiplantae; phylum Streptophyta; class Magnoliopsida; order Solanales; family Solanaceae; genus Datura; species Datura wrightii. The sequence goes on from JASDFA010000007.1 coordinate 37,116,269, forward strand.
CACGTCTTGGTGGAAGAGACGTAACATACCAGTAACCACGTCAGGTGAGCTTTCCTGATCCTGATGAGAAGAGAGAGCATAAAAACAATTCTGGCGCTGACCGCCATCTGTACCTGATGAGTTGGCCTACTGAGCTGGTCGGCCTGCTGGAGTTGCTGAGGCAGTGGATTGTGATCTCCCTCGCCCTGCCAGTGGACATTCTTTAATTGGATGCCTGAGTTGTCCACAACCTAACCAACCTTATCTACTCTATAGACACTCTCCAAGATGATTTTTTCCTCACTTAGGGCATACTGGATACCTGTTCCCTAAACTGTGGGCCTGAGACTGAGTGCCAGATAACCCAACCCTCCGATCCTGGCGAGACTGAAAGGTTGGGGCGCTGGCTTAGCTAGGTGCTGGGGCCCTGTGCTGCTGCTGTTGCTGTGGGTGGCTACCACTGGTAGATCTTTGCTGGCCAAAGTCTGAGTGGCCAGTTCTTGCCCGCTAGTTCTTTCGCTCCATATCTTTCAGCTTCTCAACCTCAATCTGTTGAGCGTAAGCAATTAGGCTGGAAAGTTCCATGTCCTTGATCAGCATTGCGGTCCTACACTCTTTGAGGACCAGATTAGATGTCCTGTTGACGAATTTCAGCATGTGATCCCTTGGCTCAGCTACCACCACTGGAATATACTTTGGCAACCTGGTAAACTCCAGAGCATACTCCGCCAATGTTTAGTTTCCCTATCGCAGGTTCATAAATTCTACCATGTTCTCCTCTCTCAGCTCCCGGGGAAAAATCTATCAAGAAAAGTTGTGTGGAACTCCTTCCACTCCACCGGTCTTGCTCCCTCTGGTTGCCCCTCCTTCCACTACTCATACCAAACCTGAGCTACCCATTTACGCTAGTAGGAAGCCAGGTCAGCACTCTCGGAGGAGCTGAAACCCATGACACGGGTAATCTTCCTAACATCATCAACAAACTCTTATGGGTCCTCTCCCACCTTCATTTCGTGGAAATTCGTAGGATTCATCCGAGTAAAATCTCGCACCCAAGCAGCAACTGTCGACCCATTTGTGGCTACTAGAACCACCTGCTGGTTTACTTGGTTGTTGAGGATCTAGGCAAGCAATTGAATGGTTGCCTTTAATTCGGCGGTAGATAGGGAATCGTCCTAAGGAGTTGCCGGAGCTGGTGGAGCGGGCCTGTTGGTGTTTCCGGCCTTGTGTCGATTTCCACACCGAGGAGGCATTGTTCACTAAAATGAAATAGAGCATGATTTAGATGGACATTTCTAGATTTGAACTTTAAAGCACGATAAAGAATATGAACAAAAGGGGATTTTACCTAATAACATCTCATAGCCTCCTCATCATAAGTGTGGTGCGCTTCACACCCATGAAAAGGACTCTATTCGATATGGCTTTCAGACATTCCAAGGATACTTTAAACCTAGTGCTCTGATACCAAGTTTGTCACGCCCCGAGTCTACACCCTGGACGTAACACAGTACTTGAGGCCATAAGTGACCCCAAGTCAACCCTTGGACTATCATTCACTAGCATTCATAGTATACATGCAAAGCGGAACTTAAAATAATAGCATAAAAATATTTAATAAAGACAAGTCTGAAAGTAAAATGTCCAAATATTAAAATAACACTGAATAAACTGAAAGTCATGTCTGAAAACCATCTAGCTGAGGAGTTACTGGGACAAACCCCCAGCTAACTCTAAGTCTAAACAAACTAATAAGAAACTGAAGAAAGAAGTTATGCCCTCGAATGATGAGGACTAACACTTCGACTGCTGAGGCGGAATACTTTTAACTGTGATAGCTATCTGTGCTGAGCTTGAGAACCTGGAGCAGTATCATGAAATGATACAACATAAAAGTATGTGTCAGTACTTTGAATGTACTGAGTATGCAAGAGAAGCATAACCCAAGATAAGCAATACAATACTGAATTTAGAAAACATGCAAGACCCGTCTAAAGCTACTGAACTGAGTACTGATATAATGGGATGGTCTAAAAGACCCTGTCTGACGATCAGACATGCTTTAAGTCTAATTCAAACCTGAACTAAGCCAAACTGAACTGAACTGAACTGGACTGACTAGTGGGAGAGTCTCCAACCAACATATAACCACGTGAGCTAGGCGTGGAGTCTAATGTATACACCCCACTAATAGGACCCAATATACCTTTACAAGGTTAGGCATGAACTAGGTGATGACAAAAGTTTATGGCCAAACAAGACAATAATCTGAAACTAAATCCTATGCTGAGAACCTAGTTTTGAGAACCTTGGTGCGCTGGAACCCCGATCCGCTCGGTGCTAAGTCCTACTACCACTGGAAATTCTATTCAGAACTACTAAGTTCATAGCTCAAAACTGGGGTCCAAGACTAGTCAGAGACGCATAACTGAAAGTACCCTGAGAGTCTTATTAGACCAGATGCTGAACTGGGTTCTAAGACTGGTCAGAGCTGCTTATCTGAAAGTGTCGTAACCGTCTAAAGAACAACTGATGCTCAACTAGGGTCCTGAGGATGGTTAGATCTATAATTGGAATGTCATGACTTCCTAATGGACCAATTAATCTGAGTTCTGAGTCTGATTCAGATAACTGAGAGGAACTACTGAGGCCTCGAGGAAATCTAAAGTCAAACTGGGCGGTTGACAATTTCTTAATAATTCTGAAGGAATCTTACATTTTTTTAAATAAATTGAGCTACTGAGAAGCTAATAGAGATTTCAACTCATTCCAACAACACTGGAATTTAAAAGAATGACAACCACTAAAGAATTTAAGAGAAATTAACATCTAACAAGGTTAGAATCTTTCTCATACATAAGATATTTTGCTCATCGTCTAAGTATTATAGTTTTAAGGAAATTCATCCCCAAAAAAACATACTTCATTCAACTAACAACAATTTATATGCATTGATCTTTTCTCAAAATTTTGGACTGGAATTCACTATTTCAAGATTCTAGGTAATTTTGTAAACGCTGCTGGAGAATCATATCAATAATAATGGGGATATCATTCTATAAGAAATTAACAATCAATGACATGCAACATCTTGTACTAGAAAATTCAGGGCAAAAAAAAACTAATAGAAACTAGTAGAGGTTTTTCAGGACACAAGAGAAGAAAAATTCCCTTGTTGAATTCCCACATACCTAATGAAAATTTAAGAGAAAATTGCTTGAAAATTGAAGAAGAACTATCTACCCTAGTTGATTCCCTGAACTACTATCTACCCTAGCTGATTCCCTGAACTTCTCTGAAAGGAACTCTGCATACTTTTTCTTGGAAGTCTGAGTGGGGAATGAGGGAAAGAACCCATTATCCCCACTAAAATAGGTGAAACTAAAGCTAAAACGACGTGGTTTAGGGTCCAAAAGAATAGGAAAGTCAAATTTTCTCTTGATGAAATTTCCCTGAAAAACAGTTCTAACCCCGACCACAACCCGTACCATGAAGTCACGACTCATGGTCATCAATCTTCTAAATTTGTCCACGACTCACATACCACGACTCATAGTACCATCCTACGAGTAGTACCATGACCCGTGATGACTAACTCTGACACCCCTGAGAATTTCAGCACGACTCCTAACCACGAGTCATACCTACATGTCATGATTCATAGGACCACCAGTGATATGACCTCAGGCTCCCGATATTTATCACGATTCGAGTCACGAGTTGTAGGTCCTCACCACGATTTGTACCTCGAGTCATCCTGATGAAAAATTCTAGGTTTTTCTGTAGTTTCCAACTTTAATTCCTGGGTCTATTCTTATGCCCTTTCGGGGTATTACACCTAGACCCCTCTATTGAAGATCAAACTTAGAATTCTCTAATTTCCCTTCAAATTCCTTCGCGCTTTCTAGGGAAGGTGTAGATTTGATTCTTCCAGGTATGTGATCCATGAATGAGGATTTCTTCCACCTTCATGCTCATAATTTTTCTCAATTTCATGAACCAAGCTTAATTTAATTTATGATCAAAAAGGAATTTCAATATAGTTTCATAGAATTCTTACGAATTACTTTTGGGTTGATTCCCTCTATGTTCTAAAGTATGTTTGATGGTTAATGAGCAGATTTTATACAAGTTTTGATTACAAACTCATAACTTCAAGTTTTAGAATATTTTGCTCAATTATGCAAGTTTATGAAAAGTCTAGTTTATGATTGATGATTTCAAGTATGATGAAATATCTAGCATGTATGGATGTTTACAAATTACCCATATATGTCTTCATGATTTTACTTATGAAGTTTATTTCATGCAACCACAATTTTAAGATTTGGGCAAGCCCACTCAAGTTAAGCATGATTTCATGATTTAACCAAGGCTAATAAGTTTAGTTATCTTAAGTTTCAGATTCAATACTCCCCATGTGTTAAGTTTCAAGTTATGTTTTGATATATGACTATATGAGCATTATACATGTTTTGGGAGTAGTGTCTAGCACTGAGTAGGCTAGGAGTTCCAAGGTTCCCCAGCCTCATTAACTACGCGCCAACGTAGGTATACTTTGGAGCCTCTCAAGAGAGTGTTTCCCCCGCCCAAGGGCACAATGTGATATCACACCTTACTTAATCCTTTGCCCTGACAAGGGTTAGGATGACCCTCCTCCACGTGGGCAAGACGTGGAATCATCATGTGCTCATACATGGTGGTTGTTGGTTAAGACGAGTCTCCCATTATTTCTCGTGATATCAGTAATGCATTTACTATGAGATATGATATCATGTTTTTATCAGGTTCGATCCAAGGATCAGTTTATGAGATTTTACTTATGTTTTCAGACATGGAAAGCCATATGCATTTATTTATTATGAGATCCAGTTTTTGACTATTCATGTTTTCAGATATCAACATGCCGTCTTTACTCTCAGATTCTCATGATGTTATGATTTATGATATGCATGTTTTTTCAGTTTTTACTTACTCAACCTGTTTTACTTACCTTTCACACTCAGTACATTCCATGAACTGATCACATACTCTATGTTGATACAGGTCCTAGCAATCAGTCTCAGATGCGCCGTTAGCTCAGCTCTCATTCCAGCTCAAACCATGCCTTAGGTGAGTCCTCATCCTCCGAGGACATCTATCTTTCAGTATTGTCATTTTAGTTTGTTTCAAACTTAGAGATAGCTAGGGGCTTGTCCCAACATATTATTTAGTAGAGGCTTTACAGACATAGACTTGTATATTCAGCTTTGGGTTTAGTCTTATGATATTATTGTTGGACAGACGTTTTGTTATTTAGACTCTTGTTATTTCATAATATAGTTATCAGCTATGATCATATTGATTTTAGTTATCATGTTCATGCCATGGTACTTGGAGCAATTTATTTCTCTAGGTTCTGTGTCTAGAATTGGGCCTATGTTCGGGTCGTGACATAAGAGATTTAGAAAGTGATTAAATTGTTCGAGTGACAATGAGAACAGACCACGAGTCGTGATGTAATAGAATGACTCATCCTGCCAAGTTTGGGATAAGTATCAAAAAGTGTCCACCTTGGCTTTAGTGACCACAAGAAGGTACCACGACTCATTGCCAGACACAATGAATCATTGGCACTGGGTTACAATTTTTAGTCCTATTTTCTAACAGTATTTTAGTAACTTCCTATACTATTACCACCTAACCAGGTAGTTTTGGGTTTCCTAAGAGGGATATTAAAGGGGTTTCTATAGTCTAAACTCTCATTTCCTCACATAACACTGTATATTCCAAAATCGTTAGCTCTCAAAGTTCTCAAGGAAGTTAGGGTTCTTCATTTTCAACGTTGGAATTCTCAAGAATTAGTCAAGAACCTTCATTCCAAGTATGTAAGATTAACCTTAGTGAGGGATTTCACTCTTCCTCATGCCCTACATCTCTAGTAAGATCCAATTTATGTTCAAGCTAGGGTTTTTTCCCAATTCTATTATTTTGGATTCTTCCCTACCAATTGAATTATTCATTGTTTATTTCTCATTACATAGTATTGTATCTTTATTGATTGTTGATTATAATCCTTGCTATTTTGGTTGGTATATTATGGTGCATGTCCTCTAATCCTATGAACCCCAAGTGCATGAAAAGCCATATGTTTTTAAAGCTTTGTAATATTAGATATATACATTGTTTTCATGACTAAAGAAAGAGAAGATTTTCAGAGAGTTTTCATAAAAACAATTTTAGACAGTTAGCTCAGTTTATATCATGATTTCAAAAATAAATTAAGTTCTTGTTTTTGAATCTCAGAGTTTTAAGCATAGAAGCTCACAAGTTTTTAAACATAATTTTTTTTAGTAAAAAGGCTTATCAGCAGAGTATAGTTTTTTTAGGCATAGAGGCTCAACAGAGTTTTAGAACATCAACTATAACTTTAGCTAAACTTCATATAAAAGATGTTTTTAGCTTCCTGAGATAGGCATATCTATATGAGCATAGTTTTGGAGGTTTATTTAGCACCGAGATGGATGAAGGGTTCAGATAACTTGTAAGATAGAACTATGTAGCCAGCACAGGTTTGGATCATGCCTTTAGTTCAGGTGACTGCTCAGAAAACCCCTGGTAAGGGCTTTGTATGGATCCATTGTTTAGTTCATCCTCTGGCATGACAAGGCTTTGGAAAACTTTTTGAACCTGGGAAAGAGGTTGGTTACTATGTGGTCATTCATAATGTATGTAGGTTATGAGAAACACCCAACTAAAGTTATATATACACACACAAACACACACACATATATATATGTATTTTCAGAGCTTGTTTTGATACATAGTTTTATTGCATAACTATCTACACATCTTTCATACTTGTGTTTTGATGCATCATTCAGAGTTTCATATTCCATCAGTTTGTTTCCTTTCAGTTAAGAGATTCTTGCTTAACTATTGTTTCATTCATCCATTTAACATACTGTACATTCAATAGTACTGAAGCCATTTTGCACTACATCTTATTATGGTGCAGATTCAGATAGACATGACCAAAGCAGATGCATATGTAGGATCTCATTCACTCAGCTTTTGGTGAGGCCTCCTCCTCTCCGGAGGACTTGAGTTGCAGTGTTATTTTTAATAGAGCTTGAGGTAGCTATGGGAACTTTGTCCCAGCATCTATCTTTCAGTCATTAGAGGCTTCATAGAATAGTTAGAGAGTTGAGTTGTTAATGTTACTTTTTAACATTATTTTTAGTTACAGTTAAAAAAAATCTTATTTTCTTAAATTGAGCTCACTACAGTTATTTCTTCTATTACACTTTGTTATATTTTTAACTAGTAGCAAACCAGGCAAAGGATTTACTTGGACCATTAATGGTATCAGTGCCGACCACGCTCATGGTGTAGACTCAAAGTGTGACATCATCTCAAATAAAGGTTGACGAGAAACAACAGGATGTCTCATGGTGTTATCATATATCTATCAATGAGAGTTATCCTTAGGAGGATGTGGATGCTGAAGATGCTTTTTTAGAACTTAAAGGAGTAAAGACTATTGTAGACTACTTAAAGGAAGTTAATTTGGCACCGATAAAGATCCAAGTCCAACCTATATAAGCGCTTGCCTTGCAGATCATGAAGAAATCGCTTATATGGATATAGTCAGATAATATAGGGATGTCTTTGCTTGGAGTTGTAGAGAGATTCCTGGATTGGACCCCAAAGTAGCAATCCATCAGCTTGCAATCAAGAATGGTGCTCATCTTGTTAAGTTGGCCCAAAGACGCTTCAGCCCAGACTTGGTTCCATTGTTGAAAATAAAATTATCAAACTCATTGAAGCTGGCTTCATTAGCGAAGTTAAATACCCTACGTTGATTTAAAGTATCGTTCCATTAAGGAAGAAAAATGGCCAAATTCGAGTTTGTGTTGACTTTAGGATTCTTAACAATACATTCCCTAAGGATGAGTTTTAGCTTCCCATCCCTAGGGGTGGCATGCTATGGTATATACCAAATACCATACCAAAAGTAAAAGTTTTAATACCACGGTATCGATATTATGGTATTTGGTATGAATTTTAATTTTTTTTGGATTTGGTATAGTACTCAATATTTATAAGATAAATGCTGCAATACCATACAGAAGTTTATAATAAAATATATAACTCAGATATATTAAATTTAATATTATTAAATATATAAACTAGTTTAGTAGTATAAACTACATCACATCTAATTTAATGTTAATTTATTTTTAATAGAAGATTTTACTATCAAAACTAATCTTTTATCCAAAAGTACTAAATTTTATTGAACAATTTTGATCCTTTAAGCCTTCTCCATATAGAATTATATTTGGAGTAGTTCAAGAGAATTAACTACTCTACCATGATTTGAAATATTCTTTTTGTGCAATTGATTAACAAAGATAATTTTTAGTCTAATATAATTTAGACATTTTTTTTAAAAAATAAAGTTATAGTCCTAAATTATATGTGTATATATAAGTTAAATTCAAGTAAAGTATGGTTACCGACTTACCGTACCATAAAATATCAATATCAAAGTTAAAATTACAAAACCATACCAAACTAATTTTGTATGGTAATGATATAGAATTTTTAGATACCGAAAATCAAAGTTACCAAATCGATGTTTTCAGTATCATAATGATGATGGAAATATTTACACAGTTATTAACCATAATTTTCCCATACTTAGATATGTTTTGAGAATAAATAATGTGTGATTTCTTTGATTTTATATGATATTTGTCAAAAACAGCTAACACAGTTGATTAGGTGTTTAGAAGATGAAAAGTGATAGGTTTTGACTCATTTACGGATTAAAAGAGCAAGTGTCGCTATATAGAACTCGAAAGGAACAAGTGTCATAGCTAAAGGGAGGTTGATATCATGTAGCACCTCCACTGCACTGAGGTTTATGACGCACAGGACAGACTACCACAATGGGCCGCATATGCAGACCCCTGTTGTCCGACACAAGGCCTGTAAAGTCATATTCCATTCCAAGTAGGAAGAGATGCAAACTTATTTTACTACTATAAAGACCCTTTTTGGACCATTTTATTATTATTATTCATGCATTTCTTCTTTGGATTAGAAAATAATTCACATATTATTGTAAGTGTGGAACACATTATTCCATATAATTGTTGAGAGAAACATCAAATTCTTGTGATTCTATTTAGCTTTCAAGATTTCTCAAACAGTTTTATATTATTATAAATGATCATCATGGCTTTTTATAAATATTATATTATTATTTCTTCAAACATAAGAGGCTAATTTCATTATCTAGGGTTGTGAGAACCATAATGGATTGATAGAAGTAGGCAAATGAAATAGTGAATCTTGAATGGTGAAATTTAGTAGATTGTTATTCTCTTCATATTAATTAGTTTCAGCGGTTGTAAACAGTGAAACATGTCTGTATCATTAACATGCTTCACCAAAGGGGTTGAAGTTAGGAAAAGAAAATAACAATAAAAATTTGAGGCTGCCAACCCTCATCTAATTAACTTGAGCTCTAACTCAGAAAAGTCAGTCCAAGACATATGACGAGGGCAAGATATGAACACCTAAACATCAAGAGGATTTAGAATAAAATTCATCTATTTTGGTTGAGAGACGTTAGATGAACTTAACCGTTAGTCTTACACAAAATTCACCAGGATATATCACTAATAAAAAAAGCCTACTACATTATGAAATCATGGGGATTATAGTCCTATTTTCTTCAGATAAATTTGACACAAACAAACTCTTAGCTTAAAATACTTTTTATTTTATTGCAACCCCCTCTGCAATACTGACTACCTGTTGATTTATTCGTTGTTAATATATTATTTTTGACATATTCCTTGTGGTTTTGTCCCAAATCTTATTAAGTTATTATATTTGTCAGCGACCTCTTTATACCTTATCGCGAGGTAAATTTGGGCATGATCAAATTTTTGCACCGTTACCGGAGACTATGGTTTAGAAAAAGTTAAATAGTATTTAAGTTCTTCTTGCAGTGTTTATTTTCTACTTGTATCACTTTATTTTTTTTTCTTGTTTTGGGTTTTTTGGTTTTTTTTGGTGTTCTTTGTTTTAGTTAGTTTTTATTTTTACTATGGTATCATGGAATGAAAAGGGCTTTGGTAATGGTAACCGTTATCTTAATGGGCCATGACCATATTGTGGAGGACCCCATTTGTTGCAAGATTGTGAATATGCTTCTGGAAGAGAGATATGAGCACCTTCTTACTTATATGATGGGTATAATTGTACTTTATGTGGTGGTAAAGTTGGATATTTGGGTGATCATCCCAATTATTTTGCTTACGATGGATTGGTATAAAAAAAATACAAGATGTGCTTTTGAGTTTGATAGGAATGATGACAAGGCATATGAAGGACAAAGAACTGCATATGATCGAGAAGCCATACTCTAAACTTTTTTGGAGCAGGAGTCTATCTTGGAGAAGGTTGCTGACTCCTCAATGCCCATAGAATTGTTTACTCCCTAAGAATAAATCATTGAAAAAATGATTTCAAGCTCGAAAGATGAGATAAAATATCTTTTATGACCAAAATGAAAATTTTGGAATTGAAGAGGAGAAAAAAATTGAAGAATAAATCTCTAGTTCTCAGAAATAAAAAGTTAAGGAGATATTAAGAAGCATAAAAGGAAAAAGTGAACAATGGTGCTGAGTCCTGACTAACTGGTCAGAAAAACTACAACATAATGATGAGGAAGTTATCGAAAACATGAATTTTTCCCTTGGAGGATTTTTCAAGCCTTCAAAATTTTCCATCATGAAGCAAAACTTAACCAGGCGAAAACTATGAGCAATGATTGGCTATCAAAGCAAGCTCAACAACTTAAAGTATATGGGGATTAGCATGAAGGTATTTCACGGATGGCAAGGGACTTCTTACAAAATACATGCTGAGCGAAGTCAAGAAGTGGAGCTATTATTGCTACTCAAAAATTGAAGGCCAAACTAAACAAAGTTATGATTGAGGCATGCAATGCTCAACATCAACTGGTCATAGGTAGTAATTTTGAGTCAGCTCCCAATAAAGAAGATGTCAATATGGACTTTGAACAGCTAAAGGATATTTGCTAGCGAACCAACCCAACAATAATACAAGATGGTGAAATTGAAGAAGTCTGCAAAACAAAAGTCCATCAAGTCATTTTTTAAGACTCTAGTGCATTTGAGAGGGAGGATATCAAGAAGGAAGCATAATTAAAAATGGAGCAACTTAGACCGCATTCTAATCATTTTTCAACATTGTACTTGGTTGACAATAGGAAATTGAGGCAGCTGAGTCTATGGAGAATTTTAGGGAGGAAGATCAAAGTGGTGACTTCATTTTAAGAATTGGCATGCCAACAGGGCAAAATAACATCCCTTATTTAAGAGCCAAGAAGTGCAAGTTGCGACATATATTGCTTGGTGCCTCTATTTTTGCACCCCCCCCCCCCTCGAGTGGAGTAGAAAATTTAAGAAAAATTAGGGGTGAAATTCATAAGTTCAAAGTGGTAAAATTGATGAAGTCATGCCGCGACATTAAATCGGTGCTGCTTGGGAGGCAACCCAAGGTAACTTAGTTTTTTGGTTTAATTTTATAAATTTTTAGATTTGATTTGCGTGCTCAAGTGGACAGGAAAAAAATTAAAAATTTAGAAGGAGGTTCATATTGCGAAAGGATGAGTGGCTAACAACCCTCATTCTAGTGTTGAGGCCACGAACATGAATGTCCTAGCATATTTGTAGTTTGGGTTGAGTTGTTTATCAATTGGTTGTTATTACATTCTTTTCTTACTATTCTAATGATTCCCGACCATTAGAATAAATAATTAATACTTGTGCAAACCAGATAGGAGAAACACTAGAGTAGAACAAAGAATGCAAGGAGTGAGTTCTTGTCTTTAACAAAGAGTAGAGATAGGATTCACATATAGAATAAATATAAATCTAATATGCCTCACTTGGTTATGAAATAGGATGACATATTTAAATGTGCTAAAATTTTATTATCACATCACCACTCAATGATGTAGTTGTGAGGTTAATTTAGCTAGACCATAGTAGTTCTATTAACCCTATAAATCAACAACCTAGATAATCATCTTGACCAAAAGGAGTTGTGGCTTTACATGATTGTTTGCATGTCTACCTTAGAATCCTCATTAATATTGTCTGCACCCCATTTTAATACGTTTGTTCACGTTCAAATTGTGCAAAACAAACAACTCCTAGTTACAATTGCACTTATTTGAATTTTATAGTATTTCTTAAATTGGATATTTTCTATAATCACAAGACCCTGTAGGTTTTAAATTTGACTTGCAAGAGCCATTATATTACTTACACAACCATATACACTTGTTTGTGCGGTTGGAACCAAATATGTTTTTGGCGTCATTGCTAGGGACTTGGAAATTAGTGAACATATAGTTTTAGTCTTACTGTTTTATGTTCTAAGTGATAACAACATGGTCTTAGTCATCACTTTTGTAGGTACAGGTTGTTCCTTGTAGCAAGATGGAAAGGGATAAAGAATTGGTTGAACCCCACGCTGAACCTGAATGAAGATTACGTCAACTGAGAACGGAGGCTGCTACTCTCTATCCCATACATCGGGTTCAACAAGACGAGGTTGTTCTAGCAGAGACAACGGTTAGACCAGTCTTTGAAGTGGTAATCCCACTCACGACAAATGTCACCTCTAGTATCCGCATACCAGAACTAGGGGGATAATTTTTGCTAAAACAGAATATGGTGCAATTGTTCCACACAAACGGACAGTTCACAGGTCTCACCCGTGATGATCCACAATGACATTTATAAAATTTCCTAGAGATCACTAACATTTTTATTCCTACAAAAGTCTCAACTGATTATGTGGGGCTGATGCTTTTCCCATTTTTACTATTGTGAAAAGCAAAGAAGTGGTTTAAGGTAGAACCACCAAATTCAATTACAACTTCTGATGACCTTTCAAGAAAGTTCCTAATTAGATACCTCTTGTCTGGCAAAACTGAGAAGTTTAGAAGTGAGATTTTGAGTTTTAAGAAGAGGCCAGACAATGATTTATATCATGCTTAGGAGCAATTCAAAGCTCTTCTTAGAGACTATGCTCATCACCAACAAACAAATAAGATATTAGCTCATACTTTTGTAGAAAGTCTTGACCCTCACACAACAATCTTGCTAGGCTCAATAGTAGGTGGTCAAGCACTAGAGAAGACTTATGATGAGCTATACACTCTGCTAAATCGTATTGCACAAGGTAATCTAGAGTGGCTCGGTGATGTTATAAGAGGGATGGCAAAGAAGGATACAAGTATGTTAAAAGTGGACAACATCATAGCACTAGCAGCATAGTTAGCCTCTTTCCAAAATTAAATGATGACACAATTCAGTAATTGAACATGGCTCAACCTTAGGTGCAAGTAAATGTACTGCAACCAGCTCCAAATTAGTGTGAAATTTATGGAGGTAGTGGTTATTCTGCAAATTTGAGTAGAGCAAATTCAGAGTCAATAAATTTTATGGGTAATGTATAGATAGGGGATTAAAAATACGAAAACACCTACTATCGAAACTGGCAGAATTATCCCAACTTCCCATGGTGTAGACATTAGGGGCATGATCATAATTTTCAACAGCAGAGGTACCAGGTTGATCAAGCCAATAATCCAAGCAACATTAAGGAGATGTTGAAAATGATCATGGTTAACTAAGAATAATTGGAATCTGGCCAAGCCAAGACGGAAGCTGACATTAAAAATCAGCAGTTAGCCACAAAAACTTTGGAGAAGCAGAAGGGCAAGTTAGTTGTAGCTTAGAATTCCAGCCTCAAGGGGGTTTGCCAAGTGACACTGATCAAAATCCAAGGAAGGTTATCTCGATTTGTTTGAGGAGCAGGAGAGAGTTAGATGAAGCACCTCTAAAATAGAAAAATCATGAGGTGCAAGATGAATTGATGAAACCAAGCCCGTCTACAGATTAGGGTAAATCAAAGGTAGTTGCATGACCAACAGAGCATCCAATGAAGAGATCACCACCACCATTCCCCAAAGACATCAAGAAAGTAAGGAGGATGCATGCTTCAAGAAGTTCTTTGATATTTTTAAAGGACTTCACATAAACCTTGTAGGGAATGTCCAAGTATGCCAAGTACTTGAAGGAGGTGCTTGATGTTGAAATATTTTTCCCACACTTAGTTATGATTTGAGAAGAAAGAGTGTGTGATTGCTTTTGTTTTGTATATGATATTTGTGAGAAGCAGCTAACACACATGATTAGATGTTTGCAAGATAAAAACTGACAGGTTTTGAGTCATTTTTTATAAGAGCAAGTGTTGTAAATTGAACTCGAAAAGAAAAAGTTTCAAAGCTAAAGGGAGGTTTGCATCGTACAACATCTCTACTGTAACGAGCTGAGTGATGCGCAGGTCAGACTATTGTGATGGGCCATGCGGCGGGGATCCCTATTGTCGGACACAAGGCCTGAAAAGTCGAATCCTAATTAAAATAGGAAGAGATGAAGACTTATTCTACTACTATAATACCCCCTTTTAGGACATTTTTTTAATTATTCACGCATTGATTCATGGATTAGCAGATAATTTTCACATTATTATAAATGTGGACTACATTATTTCATGCAATTATTGAGAGAAACATCAAGTTCTTGTGATTCTATTTAGCTTTCAAGATTTCGAACAGTTTCATATTATTGTAACTGATCATCATGACTTCTTATAAATATTATGCTATTGTTTCTTTGAACATGAGCAACTAATTTCATTAGCTAGGATTGTGGGAACCATGATGGATTAATAGAAGTAGGAAAATGTAGCGATTCTTGAATGGTGAAATTGAGATGATTGTTACTCTCTTTGTTTTAATTAGTTTTAGCGATTGCAAACATTGAAATATGCCTGTATCATTCACTTGTTTGACCAAAAGGGTTGAATTTAAGAAAAGAACAATGGAAATTTTAGGCTACTAACCCTCATCTAATTGACTTGATATCTAATCGAGGATGTCTAGTCCAAGACATATGACGAGGGTAAAATATGAACACCTAAACTCTGAGAGGATTTAGAGTGAAATTCATCAATGTAGGTTGAGAGACGTTAGATGAACTTAATCATTAGTTTTACACAAAATTCACCAAGATAAATCACTAATAAAGTAAACCTACTAGATTATGAAATTATGGGGAATACAGTCCTAGTTTCTTCTCATAAATTTGACAAAACAAACTCTTAACTTAAAATACTTTTTCTTTAATTACAACCACCCTTGAAATATTGACTACTAGTTGATTTATTCACTGTTAACATATTATTTTTGACCTATTTACCTATGGTTTTGACCCCAACCTTGTTTGATTACTATATTTGGTGTCAGTGACCATTTTATACTTCATTGTAAGGTGTAATTTGGGCGTGACCAAGTTTTTGCACTATTGCCGGGGAATACAGTTCAAGAATAGTTAATATTCTTGCAGTCTTTATTTCACAATTTATTACTTTTCTTCTTTTTCTTGAGTTTTCACAGGACATGGATAAAAACACCGAACTGTTCAACCTCTCCCTTTAGGAAGGATTAACGAAGCACCAGTGAGTGGAAGCTTTGCAAAGGGCCAAATAGGACCAACAAATTCGGCAAACCAAGAAAAATGATCTATATAAGGAAGAAATTAATCTAGAAGAGGTTGGTTTCACTAGGGTACTAATACTACCCCCTCTGTAAGAAAACACTTAGTTTGATATCACTTGTACTATAATATAGTTATTGAGAATGAAGGGGTGTCCAAAGGACTGACATAAGAAGATCCCAACCAGTATTTGATAAATTTCACAGGAATTTGCAAGGTGTATAGATTGCCAGGAGTAACACAAAAGGCTATCATGCTCAGATTATTGCCCTTCTCCCTTGTAGGAGAACCCACAATATGGTTGAACGAGCTTCGGATAATCTTATTACTTCTTGGGAAGAGCTTACTACAACCTTCTTGGGGAGGTTTTTCCCACCCTCATGTATGATTCAGTTGAGGGATAAGGTAAACAACTTCAGACAGTTGGCGGGTAAAGCTCTACATGAGGCTTCACATAGGTTCAAGAAAAAGCTAAAGCAATGTCCAAATTATAAGCTTCCATAAAAAGTAATTTTGGAGATATTCTACAGGTCACTCAGAACCACAAATAAATTAATCACTAAAAACATGGATGAAGGCTCTATGCTGGTGCACACATTTACAGGGGCCAGTGAGATACTGGACAAAGTCGCAAAAACCAACAGAGCCTGAAGCTACAACTATCAACCACTCAAGGGGAATAATTGCAGAATTACAAGGGCGGGGGGGAGAGAGAGCCTGATCAAGACCTGGCCCATATAAAAGCTCAAATGGAATAGATCACCAATAACTTAACTACTATGAATGCACAGAAAGTGCAAGCAGTTAACACACAAAAAAGGAAATCCAGGAATGATGACTATTACCCCAATTATAAAGGGGAGGCTAATTTTGCTAAATATCAAATGGGGGATTTCTAAGCTTGCACTATACATTGAGCATATTTACGCACTTATTTATCATATTTTTCCCATGCTTAGCTATGTTTTGAGGATAAATTGTGTGTTTTCTTTAGTTTTATATGATATTTGTGAAAAAGAGCTAACACATATGATTAGATGTCTTCTAGTATTAAAGTGAAAGATTTGGACTTAATTGTGATTAAAAGGAGCAAGTATGGAAAAAAGAGGTTGAGGAAGCAAATATAATAGAAGATGTCACCGTACAGGCATAGCAGTGCTATGGCCTACGCGATGCATAGGCAAGGATGGCACATGGAGCAGCACGGTGATCCAATGCCTTGGCGCTATGGCCTGTGTGGTGCACAGGCTGTGTTGGGTGGCCAAGAATGCAATCCCAATTCAATTAGGAACAGAAGCTACAAAGTCCAATCCCAGTCCAAGAAGGAACAATGAAAACTTAATCTACTACTATATACACCCCTTCTTAGGAGGTTTTAGGTAAGAAATTTAGAGTGCAATTTCGGGGATTCAAATATTATGGAATTTAGTGTCAAGTTTGCACAATTCATACTTTACGAATTTGTGTAATTACTTTGTCAAATATTTGTTGAAGAATTCATGAAATTCTTGTGATTCTACGTAGCTTTGGAGATTTGTTAAACAATTTCATATTAATGCAAGTATTTCATCATGATTTCTTCTACATCTTATGTTATTGTTTTGTCAAAAATAAGCAGCTAAATCTCTTAAGCTAGGGTTTTGGGAACTATGATGGATTAACGGAAGTAGGCAAAATAAAATACTGATTCTTGAATGGTGAATTGAATTGATTATTATTCTCTTCATTTTAATGAGTTTTGTAGTTGCAAATGTCGAAACATGCCTGGATCTTCAACTTGCTCGACCAATAAAGTTAAGAAAAGAGAATAATAGTAGTAACTTGAGGCTACCAACTCTCATCTAATTAACTTAAGCTCTAATCGAGGATAGTTAATCAAAAACATATGACAAGGCAACATACACACACCTAAAGTACGAGAGGATTTAAGTAAAATTTATCTATATAGATCGAGAGACGTTAGATGAACTTAATTGTCAGTGCTACACAAAATTCACTAGGATAGATCACTAATTAAATAAGCCAACTATGTTTGAAATCATGGGGAAAACAATCCTAGTTTTGTCTCATTAATTTGATAACAACTCAATTATTATTAAAATTACTTTTTCTTTTATTTGCAACTCCATTTCAAAAATATTGACTACCAGTTGGTTTACTCATCATCAACATATTATTTCTTCCTTATTTCCTGTGGACTCCACCCCAACCTAGTTGGGTTAGTATATTTGACAACGAACACTTTATGCTTCATTGCAAGGTATAATTTAGGTGTGATATAATTTTGGCATCATTGTCGGAGAATACGATTAAAATAATTAATTGGTGTTTAAATTCAGCTTGCAGTATTTATTTCGTAATTTATATTTTTTGTTTCCCTTTTGAATTTTCAAAGGTTAGCATGGCAAACCCTGTGTCATAGATTAATCTCCCACCAAACGAGATGACTGAGGCGCAAAGAACTGAAGCTGAGCTCCTAGCAGAAGAAACCCAACTAGCTAAAGCTGAGCACCTAGCTGAAGCAGCTAGGAGAGCTAGGCCTTCAAATTTCACTACCACCTTGGTAGAGAGGAATGGATGAAAACCCCCATGTCATCATGGATGTAATTCCGTATGGAACATGCTCTTCGAGGGGGAGTTTGAGAAAGAAAAAGTTGGTTATACTGGAGCCATTCTTCCACCCCGGCTGCCACCTAATGCTAAGTTCGATGTGACCAGTATAATGATGCAATTACTGAGCATGAAGGTGTTGTTCAATGGTTTTTATGGCGAAGATCCATACCAGCCTACAGACGGCCAGGGGTTTCACAAGAGGCTATTAGACTCTGATTATTTCCGTTCTCACTAGTAGGGGGAGCTACTCTGGAGTTGAATGAGCTTTCATAAAAGTATATTACTATCTTGGCAGAGCTGACTACATCTTTCTTGGAAAGGTTTCTCCCACCCTTATGGGTGATTCAGTGGTCATGAGATTAACAATTTTTGACAATTACTAGGGAAGCCTTACACGAGGCATGGCTAAGATTTAAAAAGAAGCTAAAGTAGTGTCCTAATCACAAGCTTCTGTAGGAAGTTCTTCTGGAGGTATTCTACAGGTCACTAAGTTTCGCCAATAAAGGCTTAGCAAATGGGATAGCAGTAGGGTCTATGATGGCCCATACTTTCATAGAGGCTAGTGAAATACTTAATAAGATGACGAAGACAAACAGGGCATGGCACACTCGAGAATCTGAGGTTACACTCGAGAATCTGAGGTTACTATAATAAATTATTCTAGATGCATGACATCCGAGCAACAAAAGAAAAAAGAAGAACAAGATCAGGATATGGTCCATCTCAGAACCTAATTAGAACCAATAACCAAGCACCTTAAGCAATAAACACAGAAAAGGTGCATGCAATGAATGCTCAAGAAAAGGGGCTTAGATATGACAATTACTACCTTGATATGGAAGAGGAGGCTAAATTTATCAACAATCAGGGGGATTTCTGGGCCAATACCCAAGGGTCTAACCAAGACTATTGGCATAAAGGCTAGGGAAATCAAGGTCGCAACTACTACAATACCAACAATTACGAGAAATCTAGGGCTAGAGATAGGGATCAAGTTGGTTGGAGAAATAGAGATGCTCCAAAGAATGACATGAGTGGAGTCTATATACCTCTAAGGGCTAGAGAACCTGCTGCAAACGACTGTAGAACTGCAAGGTCGGAGGATATGATGACTCGAATCATGAAAAAGGTTGATTCGTCAAAACTAGCAGTCAAAGAGATGAGGGATGAGCTTTCAATATTGAGTCAACTGGTGGATTTATGTTAGACCTCCATAAAGCAACAAGAGAAGCAGGTTGGGCAAATCTCAGTAGCACTAAATCAGATGCAAAAAGGCAGTTTTCCTAGTGATACCGTTCCTAACCCTATGATGAGGGTCATTGAATGTGACCATGATTCAAACATGTATCTTGATGAAGTTTGAGTAATTAAGGTACCTGCGTCGGGCTGTGACATTAAATCAAACACTTCTTAGGAGGCAACCCAAGATATTTTAAATTTTGATTTTTTTTAGAGTTGATGTGTTTGTTCAAGTGTGCAGGAATTAATCCATGAACCAAAAAAGTATTTTTAAGCATGACAATTAAAAATGGGGTGCAAAAAATCTTGCAGTACACAGGCCATTATAATGCACAACACTACCAACACATGGTCTGGCGCGACGCGCAACATTGCTAGTGCACGAGATGGTGCGACATGAAGCAATACTTGCGCAACTAGAGGTGTGACCCAAGGAGTGCTCTACAGTGCAAAAACCTAATTTTTCACATCACTTTTCAACTAGGGTGTGCCGCACACCCCTATTTCTCTCAAAATTTTTATCCAAAACTTCATCTTTCTCACAAATTCTTTCATCACTTAAATCACAAAGAACATCATTTTTCTTGAAATTTCACTATCAATGGCTCTAAAAATCAAAAAAAGAAAAGGGGGTGGCTTCTTCAAGCCATGAAAACTAGAGGTTAAGAGGAACTCAAGAGGCACTAATGGAGGATGCAAGCATGCCACAACAACCACCAATGCCTTATAGGCTCCGTTAGGTCATGGAGCAAGAAGGTAAAAAGTGGTTTAAAGAGTCAAAATATTCACATGAATTGTTTTTTGATAGAAATAACTACCCATCCAAATTTTCTCGTATTGTTTGTAGACTACATGCTATGGGTTGGACTTTGTGTTTAATGATCTGAGGGAATGTAATTGAATACGGTGAGGAAAGTTTTGGCAAGTATGGAGCTGAAGGTAAGGTCGAACCAAGTTAAGATTCGAGGGAAAATTGTGAATTTTTTGCCCGCTATTTTGAATAGATTACTTGGTACACCTCGTATTGACCCACAACCATTTAAACCTTTTCTTGAGACCCCTATATAGAGAAATTATCCATACTTTTAGTGGTCCAAATTCGATCAAAAGGTGGTCCCACCACCGGCAGACATGTATCATCTGTCTTTTTCTTACTCACACATGAGTAGCGAGGCTAGAATATGGCTAAAAATTATTTGTGCTTGTTTGGTGGCTGAGAAGTAAGTGACTTATGTAACAAGGAGAGAGTTTGCCATGTGTTTTCTTTGATGACTGGGAGGCCAATTAATATTGCGGTGATAATTAAGGATGTTTTGAGGAGAGAAACGGTGAAGAAAGGGAAAAGATTTAATTTTAGGGGTCACTTGACCCTATTTCTTAGGGACCATGATGTGTTGTGGATTACAGCACTTTCGATGCTCAAAACTAAGAAAATAGCATGGACTTAGGTGTATTTATGTGGATATAAGGAACTTTTCCTTTGGTTACAAGGCAAATTAGTGTTGGAGCTAAAGAATGCAAAAGTTAGCCTGAAGTGTGCAAAAAAGGCTCAAATTGCAGTCCACATTACGAGCCGTAGGAAGGTCCTACGAGTCGTACTAGTGGCCGTGAAAAGTTGCAAAAGGCTAATGTTGAAGATATGCAATATACGAGTCTCAGTACAAGCGTACCAACCTTGTACGAGTCGTGGTGATGAATTCATGAAAAGATTCAGAAGATTTGCATAAAAGGCTGACTCCTGCTACGGAAAGGAAGTACCATTGTATGAAGGTACAAGTCGTACCATGGCAGTCATGAGGAACTTCAAAAATATTTCAAAGTCTTAGGGTGAAGCCACGGGAGCTTAGTACGGATCATAAGATGAGGTACGAGTCGTACCAGGATCCAACACTTACCCAAAATCTAGCCAGTCATGCAATGTACGAAAGTATGCTACGGACCATAGGATCTCGCCACAGATCGTAGGTTGACTCGTGACGTAGGCGGACCCAGATATGGAAATTCACCCTGTTAGCCTTGGAAAAGGATTCTTGTATCTGTATAAGTACATTTTATGTTTTATTTTCAGTAGATTTTATCAGCGTGGATTTGATTAGAAGAGATCTTTATGAGAGACATTATTGGAGACAACATTAGACAATTAAGAGAAAGAGAGAATTGAGTTGATTTAACTTGTGATCAACCTTTTCTCGAATTCTTCTTGTTCTTGCTATTTGTTCTTCAAGATTTTGTTGATTAATTAAAGAAAATGTTTTTATCATCCATAATTGTAAGTATTGATTTATGGTATTAATCATGAATGCAATTCACAACCTTACAATTATGAGAAGCTAAAACCTCCATAGCTAGGGTTGTGGGAAGCATGGTGGATTAACAAGCTAGGGTTGCACAAAGTGATTCTTAAACCAATACAAACACTTATTTTGTACTCTCATCATGCTTAAATGTTTGTTAGTGGTGCGCAACGTTAGGACATGCCTGAATTCTTTACTTGCTTAGGTCTAAGAGGTAGAGAATAGGAAAAGAGAATTACAATGGAGCCTTGATCTAGATGATCATTGTATTAACTTGAGTTGTGGTCGTAGGATAGTTAAATCTTGAACATAGTGAGAACGGATAGTTTGAAACCGCTCATTACACTTGGTCGAGTAATTGAGTATAGTCATTCAGTAGGGAATGGTCAGTCATTTCAATGAACCTAAGTTATTAGTTCTATAAGTAAGTATTGGTGATGATCGCGAGTGTATACCCAAAGCAGTTATGAACCCATAGGGAACACGAACCCTACTTATCCTTTAATATCAATTCAAAACTGGATTTTTAATAATTGTTTTTATTATTGATTTTCTTTAGAACCCCTCAATTTTGAAGTAACTACCTCACAAGTTCATTTACCAACTGTAATCTAGCTCTTGCATATTCCCTAGGGATCGACCTCAACCTCTAATTGGGTTCTTTATTAACAACGTCCGCTTTATACTTCAGTAAGAGGCGTGGTTTGAGTGTTATTAAAAAGTGGCGTTATTGTCGAGGAATACGGCTAAGACTAGGTTATTTGCTTGTATTTGACTTTTGGGTAGTTATTTCCTTAATTACATTTATTTTTGTGTTTTCGATACCCACAGGCTGTTCTCTGGTGAATGCCAAGCACTCAGAGTAGAGGAGATCCCCTTGTTCCACTAAATCCAGATATCGAAAGAGCACTGCACAGAATGGAGAACCACGAGCAAAGAGAAGCCCGCATAGCTGAAGAAGCTAGGCAAGCCAAGCTAGCTCGGCAAGATGCACTACAACATGCGGAAGATGACAGAGAAGAGGTAGCAAATGCTGGTCGACATGGGAGGGGAAATAGAGCTCAAAGATTTTCCCCTCAGTTCTACGATGATGAGGACCCAAATATCGATGAAGTTGGATCAGCTGGAGCAATTGTGTTTCCAGCATTGCCCGCTGGGGCTAAATTTGACATTACGAGCACCATGATTCAATTGTTAAACATGAAAAGGGTGTTTAGTGGTCACACAGCGGATGACGCCAACCTGCACTTAATGAACTTTGTAGGAATATGCAAGGCGTACAGGTTACCCAGAGTAAGCCAGGATGCCATACGACTTAGACTCTTCCCTTTTTCTCTATCAAGGGAAGCCACTTTATGGTTATTGGAGTTGCCTAACGACTCCATAACAAACTAGAGGGAGCTCAAACAGGCCTTTTTGGAGAGATTCTTTCCCCCATCTAGGATGTTGCAGCCAAAGGATGAGATCTATAATTTTTTACAAATTAAGACAGAGGCACTTCATGAAACTTGGTTGAGATTCAAAAAGAAGTTAACAAAGTTCCCTAACCACAAAATCCCAGATGACAGTTTGCTGGAAATTTTTTACAACTCTCTAAATAATAGCACCAAAATTGTAGCAGACACGGTGGATGGAGGAGCATTGACGAGTCACACCTGGGAGCAAGCTGCCGCTATTCCTGATAGAGTGACTAAGACAAATAGGGCCTAGCATATGAGGGAGGCTGATGTAGTGGCAGGCACATATGCTATTGGTTTGACTGCAGACCAACTAAGAAAAGAGGAAGAACGCGACCAGGAGTTAGCTCATATGTGCACATCATTGGACTTGCTACAAAGCATATTATGGGAGCTAGAGCCAAAAAGGTAAATGCAGTGGGAACTTAAGGAAAAGAGCAAGGAGCTGATCACTCTGATTTTGAGGAAGAGGCAAACTTCCTGGATATCCAACTGGCGGGTTTCCGAACCAATGCCCAAGCGTCTGGACAAGAAAATTGGTGCCAAGGTTCTGGAAATTAAGGTCGGAACCAGTATAGACACAACTACAACAAAAACGAGTTCAGAGACCGGAGCCGAGGTTGTGAGTGCAAAGGAGATTTGAGACGAAATGATGGATACCACAATGATGGGGATAGAGTCTATGTGCCTCCCAACGTACGAGAAGGGGAGGCTAGGCAATAAAAGTTGTCAAGCATGATGGCTGAGATGTTGAAGAAGGTGAGGTCCACTGATGATCAGCTGAAGAAGATCCGAAGTGACTTATCAAGTAAGGGTCAGAAAGTGGAATCTCATGCTACTGCCATCAAGAAGATTGAACATCAACTTGGGCAACTGTCAGCATCAATGAACCCTAGAAAAAAGGGTACGCTACTTAGCAACACTATCCAAAATTCGAAGAACGATGCACATTGAATGGCAGTGTTGACTAGGAGTGGTAAAACCACAGTTGACCCCCCATTTCCAGTTGAAGTTGAGCGGATGAAAGAGAGCATAACTGAGGAAGATGATACGAGTGCTAAGATAGAGAATGGTGAGTTGCAAGAGGCCCTAAGAAGTGAGAAGGAACCTGACATTTATCAAGAGGCAACCCAAGTGCATAAAGCTATCCCACGACCACCATCACCATTCCCTCAAAGGATGAAGAAAAAGGCGGAGAATGGTAAGTTCTAGAAATTCCTTTCAATGCTTAAGCAACTATCTGTGAACATACCATTGGTTGAAGCATTAGAGCAGATGCCAGGATATGCAAAGTTTATGAAGGACCTAGTGACTAAGAAGAGATTTGTGAGCTATGAGTCTGTTGACAATATACATCACTGTAGTGCCATAGCTACAAGTGTCCTAGCTCAGAAAAAGGAAGACCCATGAGCCTTCACTATATAATGTACGATTGGTAATGTCGAGTTCGCAAGGGCACTTTGTGATTTGGGAGCTAGCAATGATTTGATGCCCTTGGCAGTATTCGAGAAATTGGGATTCTGAGCCCCTACACCGACCAACTTGTGGATACTGATGGCCGACAGAATCATTAAAAAGCCAGTGTGCATCCTAGTTGATGTGCTTGTCAAGGTAGACAAATTTATATTCCCAACAGACTTCGTGATTTTGGATTCTGAGGTTGATTATGAGGACCCCATCATTTTCAGGTGACCATTCCTTGCAACCAGGAGGGCTTTAGTAGATGTGGAAGCTGGTCTGCTGAAGTTTAGATTAAACCAAGAAGAGGTCACTTTCAACATCTGCGGGACAATGAAGCAACCCAAGGAATTTAGTGTAATCCTAACACTAGAGAATGAGTATGGCTCACTTGACGAATTTTGAGTAGTCAAGAGATTTGCATCGTGTCGTGACGTTAAATCAGGCGCCTTTGGGAGGCAACCCAAGTGGTAGTTTGGTGAAGTCTGAGTAACTAGGCTACCTATGCCATGTCGCGATGTTAAATCAAGTGCTTCTTGGGAGGTAACCAAAGTTATTGAACTAATGTGTGCTTAGTGTGCAGGGAAATTAAAAATAGGAGGCTAAAACATCAGCTGTTACAGCTCTCAGTACGACTTGTGATGGGATCCTATGAGCCATAGCAGCAGTCATCGTGAGGATCAGAGAAAAAATGACTCCAAGCTCCGACCTACAATTCATACTAGAGATCGTACATCAGTTGTACGAGTCGTAGGATCTATTCGTAGGTCGCCAGGTAAGTTTTCTTCAACAAAGTCATGTACGAGTCCAAGGGACAAGTCATAGGTACTTTCTACGGTTCGTAGTACGAGTAGTGACGGGTCAAAATAGAAATAATACCCTACTCGGCCCAGATTCTTTTAAAATATACCCTTAACTATTTAAACTCCCCAAACAGAACAGACCCTTCTTGAATGCTAATAACACTCAAACGCACGACTTGAACTCACCTCCCCCACACCCGTAACTCATAATCATCGAACAATCGAGCAAGTTTTTGCTCAAACCAAGTTCTGGCAAACCCTATACATTGATTTCCAATTGAAGAAGAATCTATCAAGTAACTATTGCAGTGACCATTGATAACACTCATATACTGAAAGTGATGATGTCAAAACCCCTGTGAGTCAATCACTATGCTCGAAAATAATTTTTAAAAGAAAGATAATGATCAGGGTTTTATGCAATGGTTTTCAACTAGAGATATGCTAAAACATTGAAGAACTTAGGTCTTGAAACACTCACAAAGAGTTATGGGTAATAAGTCAAATAGGGGAGGATTGAGCATGGGTTAAATTGAGTTAATGATGTGCCTAGACCTGGGGGAAATCTGAGTACCTAAAAATGTGAAAAGAGAACCCTTGAAAACTTAGAAAAGAAAATAGACTAAGGTCTGGAAGTGGTATGAGGCACAGTACGGATCGTAGGTTGCTACTACGAGTCGTACTGCGCACTCGTACCACCAAATTGAACAAGGCTGCATAAAAAGTCTTTCCTATGACTCGTGAAATCCGCATACTGGTCGTACCATGAGTCGTGGAAAAATTCACAGAAACAGTAATGCGGGGGCTTCATTAGACGACTCAAGCTACGGATCGTACATTTGTGGTACGAGTCGTACCTCCGATTTGTACTAAATATTTTTTGTAAGTCTAGGACTTCTCGCGAGTCGTACATTCATGGTACGACCCGTAATGATGACCTGTGATGAGAATCTGAAAATCTCCTGCCTAATTCTCCTTTGTCAAAAACGGAATGCTAACTTCTTTCTCTATAGGTAAAATCAAATACAAATGCAAAGCAGACAAAGCAACCACCCGAAGGATATTAATTGATGAAACAACTGAGTCGGAGTCTGTAAAGGCAGGGATCTCGCCTAGTGGTTCAGCCGAAGAGTATCAAGTCGACACCTATGACACTGATGGAACAAGAACCACTAGGGCAAAAGCAAAGGCCCAAGCCGAAGCAACCACTGCAACATCCGCTTAAGCTCCCTAGTCTGAGGAGGGAGTTAGAGAGGAACAACAGAAGTCGGGAAATGACTCCAATGATGAAGAAGTATCAACGGAGACCCAAAATGGAGAAGAGAGTGGCAGTGAAGAATCATAGGAGGAGGCTCATGATGTTTCATAAGAACAGACCCCACCCAGGAAAAGTCGTACAATTCGGTGGAGAGTGCTGGGAGCTAAAGAAATATGTGAGCAAGGCATCTCTCTCACCACCAAGAATAAACCAAGGAGGAGCATCCAAGAAGAGCTGCGGATCGTCACAAACCCACTGAATGAAGTTGAGGAGATGAAGTTGATTTTTAGCTTCTATGGTTTTGAGTGGATGGCCATGACTCCAGCACAGAATATAGAAGAAATTGTCTAGGAGTTCTATGACAACTATTTGGCCACCATGGAGGTAAAGGCAAAGGAAGGGAAGACGATAAAATACCAGCCTTGTCTGGAGAGTGTTATGGCCCGAGGTCGAGAGGTTGATATATCTAAGCAGACCATCGCTCGAATGTTGTATGGACCACAGTTCCTGCCTGCAAGGATGATGCCAGAGTACGATCACAGAGTGGAGGCAATGAGGCAGATTAGACAGCTGAGTGTGCAGGAGTGACAAAGGCATCTGCAATGGCTAGCAGGGGTGATTACTGAGTTGGTTACAGGTGGAAAGCAGGTGACAAAGAACTCACTAAATTTCGTAGCAAAAACCTGCTGGACACTAGTGCGCCATTGGTTATCACCTACGGTCAATGACAAAACATTGAGTGCTGATAGGGCAGCTTTGGTGGCATGCCTCATGTCTCGTTACTCCATCCATACCCCGAAGATCATAGCAGATGAGATATGAGATCGGGCGGTGGGAATGAGCATTACTATACCATTCTTGAGTCTTGTATTCCATTTATGTATAGAGGCAGAAGTTCCACGAGGTAACGAGCATTTGATTGGAGGCCAGAGGATTGAAGACATAGGCCTTATCCCGAATGAGATGAACCTGGTAAGAAGATCCAGGATTCCCAAAGCAATTTCAGTAGCCTAGCAAGCACGGGATGCGCAGGTGAATGTCCCCATTACACTAGAGTAGAGTGAGACACCGGCTATATAAGCCAGTCATTCAGAGTCAGCTCCTAGCACCTCAGCTACACCACTGCCCAGCCTACAGACTAAGACACTAGAAGGGTATATCTTGGTAACTTCCTCCAGAAGCTGGCCAAACGGTTGACCATGGCGGAGCGAAAGATTCAGGCTATGATGGACAATGTAAAACCATGGGTCAAGTAAGAGATAGAGGAAGTTTCTCAGGCTCTACGTGCTCGCCTAGATAGTTTTGAGAGTCGATTCAATGTGAGATGGCGGAGGAGACAGATACCAACAGTCTCCATGCAGAGTTGGGGGCTCTTCAGAGCCAAGTAGTTAAGTTGTCATCATGAAAACAAACAGTTATAGCAACCCCCACTCATCCGGACCTAGATGTCGAGCCTGATGAGATGATCGATTTGGCGGCATACTGGTAGCTGACTACAACTATTGAGAAGGGTAAGAAAAGAGCTGCTAAGGATGTTATAGAGGAGAGACCACAATAGAGGAGGAAGAAGGAAAGAAAAGAGCGCAAGAGGGCAAGAGCAGAGATCATGCGGACTCATGACACACATATGTTTAAGCTGCATGAGAGAGCTAGAGGAGCAGGTAGCTCAGCCAGAGCTTGCCAGTGGCCGTGACCCTTCGGGTGAGCCACATTCATTCCCGATAGTTACAAAGGTCATCGAAGCGGCCAGCATTACTGGGGGGGCACTACTGCTATTGACACACCATTGAGCGCGCCGGCCACCCCTAGCGCCACTATTACAGCGGAGGTACCACCTCCACAAGATGACAGAAGCGCCTAGTACGCCACAGGTATGTTCTGTTCCCTATGTTCTTATAGTTTATACTTTGGGGATGAAGCTTACTTTTCAAAAAGGGGAGGGGGTGTACTTGTTATTTTTGGGATTTTAGAATCGTTTGAGGGTTTTTCTTGCCGCGTTTCTTTTCCCTCAGGCATGCTATCTAGTAGAACCGACATGTGAAGGATTTTTATTTTTAGTTTGTGATTTTTGTTTAATTAGAAAGTAACTTAGGAGTACTCAGTGTCACGACCCAGACGTACACCCGGATCGTAGACACGGGACAAGGGACCCCGAGAGACCCCAAGTAGACCAATGGTATAAACATGCATCAAATCATAATCAAATAAGCGAGATACTTAGCATATCATCATAGCGGAAATGTATTCATAGTGTAAAACCCGTAAGTACTAGACATATACATAAGATAAGTTGTACATACTGTCTGAAAGCCTCTACTACATAAGATGGGTTGATGGGACAACATTCCCAACTAACCCAACCGATACTGAACATAAATAACATGAAAGTCTGTCAAACGCCCTCGAAACATGAGGACTCACCAATAAGCTGAGAGCGAGAGTTGAGATGAACTAAGGATGAGGTCGAGCAAGAGATCCTAACCCTGTATCATAAAAAGATACAACATAGAAAGTATGCGGTCAGTACGTGGAATGTAGCGAGTATGCAAGATAAGTAAAACGGACATTTGAAAGGAAATAAAACTCATAAATAATCATAGGAGAAGGACATCATTCTTATATCATAAATTTCGTAAGAAAACATAAGGCTCAAAGCCTTTAAATCATTCATAAATCATTCATTATCATAAGCGTAAGTAAACTTTATCAAAACATAACTTGAGCCAATAGAATAAACATAATAATGCATAAAACGTGCGGAACAATGGGAGGACTCGTCATAACCGACACCGTCATGGTAGAGCCTTTCATGATGCCCCAACTATCTCAATCAAGTAGGCAGAGCCGACCCCGGCTTGCGAGGCAAGGGTCGTGCATTAGGCGTGATATCACATTGGAGGGGATCAGTATCAATACAATATATAACATTAGAACCCACAGTGGAACGTGGTTATAAGACACCGGCCTAGTCCTTCGAACGTCGGGATGCTTGGTGCTAGACACGGCTCCAAAAACATGCATATAGGCTCATATGTAAATCAATAACATCATGCATTAAAATTAATTGGCTAAAATATAACATTTATCATCATTGATCCCCTTTAGAACATGCTTAGCCAAGAATCAAAGGCCCTTTTCATTGGCCAACATCATAAATCGATAAATCATGTAATTCATTCACAAATCGTAAATCATTCTTCGACATGTTGGCATTGCCCAATACTTTGACATACTCAGTTCTTTAAAAAATATGCTCATAAAAATGGGTAACTTGAAATCATGCTTTTCCATCATCAATAAACTCAAAATATTGAATATTCATGATAAATCATAACTTTCATGAACTCTTATCAATGGGAATTTTAGATTTAAAAAGATTGAAACATAATTTTCAAGAAAAATATAAATCCTGCCCATCATTCATAATTCAACAATTAAAACTCAATTAAATCAAAGTCATAAAGAGAAATCACATTTCATGCATTCGGGTAAAACCCCATGGAATTGAATAGGAGGATTCATGATTACATTTGAAATTTGGGCATGGGTGAAGAAGAAATCACTCATTATAAACCCTACATACCTAGGAATGGACTGATTTCAAAGTTCCTTGAATACCCACAAAGAAATTGATGGAATTTTGGAGAAGAAGGCCTTGAAGCTCCCTAAAACCTCTCTAAGCTCTTTTATGGGAATGGGTATGCATTAGGGACTTAACCCATCTTATCATACACAGAAAAATACACAAAATGTCGTAGTTTAGCGTCTTAAAGCATGAAAAAGTCAAAAATGCCCTCAATAAAATTTTCTTGAAAAACTGGTTTGGACGGACCAACGACCGATCCCATGGGTCGTTGCATGATACCATGACTCATGGTACAGAGTCGTTGAGTCCAATACTTCACTTCATGCTTCAGGTTCTTCCCACGACTCGATAGGACAAGTCGTTGTATCAATCGATGGGTCGTTGGATCGACCGTTGTCATCTCCTTGACAAATTCTGAACGTCCCTTACCACGAGCTTCACCACAACTCGTGGTGGCTTCCAATGAGTCGTGGTCTCAATCCGTTGTAAGCACTAGACATCTCAACCCACAAGCAACGACTAGAAACAATGGGCCGTCACTACTCACCACGGACTGTGGGATGCCACGTGGTGTCCCCATCAGCCTAAGTTCAGCCATTCCTATGACCACTAACAACGACTCATTGTTCCTGACAACGAGTCATTACACCGTCCATTATCACCACTACCTCCCTAAACCCCCATACCCCGACTGCTTACGACGACTCATTGTATCCTCCAACCATGAGTCGTTGAGCAGCTCATCCTGAGATATTTTTGTCAGTTTTCTGCACTTTTCAAATTCATCTCCCAGGTCTATTCTTAGGCCTTCCTAGGTATTATAATATCTCCCCCTTGGAAGCATTCGTCCTCGAATGTAGGAAACAAGCAGCAAACAGAAACATACAATTTATCATTGGCGTATACTGATCATTTTAACCGAAATTTTTATGGGATGACTACCTCCAAATAAAACCACATAGATGAACTCATCTCACACTTCACATACACATAAAAGAAACTTGTACATAAGAACCGAACATGAAAACTAGGTAGAGTCATAGGGAAAAAACTGATACCCTAAGTCAGAACTGAACCGGTAGAGAAAAAATGTGGGTATCTAGCCATCATATCTGCTTCGACTCACCACGTAGCTCCCTCAACAAGTTGATTTCTCCATAAAACCTTAACTGAAGCTATTTCTTTGTTCCTCAACTTCTGAACCTGATGATCCAAGGTTTCAATGGGAATTTCTTCATAATTGAGGTTGTCTTTTACCCCAATGCTGTATATCGTAACTACAAAGGTTGGATCACCTAAACACTTTTTCAAAAGCGATACATGAAAGACGGGATGAACTGAAGGTAACTCCGATGGCAAGTCCAACTCATATGCCACTTTACCAACTCTTTTCACAACCCGGTAGGGACCAACATATCTGGAACTGAGTTTCCCTTTCTTTCCGAATCGCATCACTCCCTTCAAGGGAGAATACCTTCAACCTCAACTCAAGATCCCTCCTCCTCTCATCCGCATAAGACTTTTGGGTACTAGGGGCTATTTCCAATCCTTCCATTATTATCTGAACCTCTTCCATAGCTTCATGAACTAAATTTTGCCCTATCATTGCTGCCTCACCAACCTCGAACCATCCGATGGGCGATCTTCATCTTTGCCAGTAAAGAGCCTCAAATGGAGCCATCCCAAAGCTAGCATGGTAATTGTTATTGTCGGAAAACTCAATAAGAGGCAATGATAACCCAAACTACCCTGTTATTGAAGTACCCCATCTCCCCCTTTAGAACAACCTCTACCTTCTTATTTGAACGACCTCCTTTGACCTTACTATGATAGGATCCTCACCTTATCTAGCTTTTCCCCCGGTCATTAAGAAAAATTTCGATCCATCCAGAACCATGACACCACACCTTATTCTTAGAATCACGGTAAACACACAAAACGTTCAAATCCACCCGTAGCTCATCTGAAATCCTCCGGACACAACCCAAATATGCAATTCAAACATAAAACACATTCGAGGCATGTTGGAGTCATGAACCACCATCAGGTTGTTTTATCGAAAGACGAGCATCGTCAAACTCAACCTCCTTAAAGCTTTCCACTTAACCAAAAAGTTCAAATTACTCCTGAATCACCTCGGGACCCACGCAACTACCCAACTAAGTCATAAATCACCATCCGGTACTAAAAGAACTTTCAGAACCCAAATTCGAGCTCGTTAACCTGAAATGTTGGCTTTGGTCAAACCTCTCAAACATCAGACCTCTTAATAACCGAGAATCTTATCCAATCTTCATTGGATTATCTTGGAAAATGTGTGCATTCCATCCCCGCAATTCATAAGCAGCAAAATACAAATATAGAAAGGCTCAAACTAGGGAAACAAGTTAAAATCACAAAATGACCATGTGGGTTGTTGCACTTCTAGGTTTTGGCTAATCATTGCACTTTCTGAACATCTACATGCCTGGAACCTATAGTAAGGGTAGGGAGTTATCCTGGATGTACACATCTTAACTATCGTTTACATCATGGGGACCACTCATAGAGCCTAGAGTAAGGAAATCATGAGCGCGAATTATTCAAGGAATCCAAGCTGGGCATGTACGTGATATAACACGATTCTCATGAGCCGATAAGGCAGATCTTAAGGACTGAGTTTATAAAGCTGATTGTACTAAGAGATATGAGCTCACATACGCAATGAGGGTCATGACATGAAGCTGAATTTATGGAGTCATGGAGTGATGTTGGGATCACTGACTAACGGGGTTGCTCATCATCTTAGAGTTCTGAACGTAAGCATGGGTTGAGCGTAACATCAAGCGACATACGAGAGAAACATCTAAATGAGAATGGTTTGACTATCCCTAAGTACCATCCCTAGAACTTCTTTACTAAAACTTAAGACCCAACATGACCCTTCGTTTACCATGTCTGTCTTAGATTAGAGCTATCATTCTAGGGCTCTGGGACCCATTGTTACAGTTGCACTAATATCACTAGCTCAAGACTTCTCATTCACCTCCAATGTTGTTGCTAAATATTTCATACTCATAGTCTTTGCTTACCTCCCACAAAATAGATCTCATACTAAGGTGCATATAAGAATCCTGTACCTTGTACAGTAGGCTCTCGAAACTAGAAATCAAGGTAGGTTTGATGGAAAAGCTTATAACATACCTGAGACGTATTTCATACTCATAGTCTTTGCTTACCTCACCCGGGTCTTGTATCCCCGAGCTTGGGCTTGAGACTATTGACATGTTTGAGAGTGACTCCCCCTACTCAACTCTTTTTGGGAACCCTCAAGGTCACCGGCCCCTGGCCTCTTGTTCTCCCTCCTGCCCCCTCTATACTTGACAACCACACTCGAGTTACCAACCTCCAATGGGCTCTCATTCACGAGTCTTTGAGTCCCAATAGCTGCTGCTTCCTCGATAGGGTTCACCGATGCAATAGCCCGCTGGTCAGGCTGGGTTATCATAGCTCGTATCAACACCCTAAGATCGGCTCTGAGGTCCGCATTAGTAACTTGCATGGAATCCATCAAAATTGGTGGTGCTAGTTGACTTCCATCGTTGTTCTAAGAAGACATGTTTCTGCACACGCGTATCGCACGAGTTAGAGGAAGGGAGAGAATTAAACTCATGGAATGAGGTAGAATCATGAAGGAAGAGAACATTTACTAAACGTCTCGTAGCCTCTTTTTCATAGGTGTGGTGCGCTTCACGCCCATAAAAAAGAGTCTACTTAACGCGGCTTTCAGACACCCTACGACACTCCAAATCTATTGCCCTAATACCAATTTTGTCATGACCCGGACGTACACCCAGATCGTAGACACGGGACAAGGGACCCCGAGAGAACCCAAGTCGACCCATGTCATAAGCATGCACCTAATCTTAATCAAATAAGCGGAATACTTAGCATATCATCATTGCAGAAACATAATCATAGTGTAACACCCAGAAGTACTAGACATATACATAAGCTGAGTTCTACATCCTTTCTGAAAGCCTCTACAACATAAGATGGATTGATGGGACAACATCCACTACTAACCCGACCGATACCAAAATATAAATAACATGAAATTCTATCAAACGGCCCTCGGAACATGAGGACACATCAATAAGCTGAGAGCGAGAGCTGAGATGAACTAAGGATAAGGTCGAGCCTGAGATCCGCACCCTGTATCATAAAATGATACGACATAGAAAGTATGCGGTCAGTACATGGAATGTACCGAGTATGCAAGGTAAGTAAAATGGACATTCAAAAGGAAATAAAACTCATAAATAATCATAGGAGAAGGACATCATGCTTATATCATAAATTCCATAAGAAAACATAAGGCTCAAAACTTTCAAATCATTCATAAATCATTCATTATCATAAGCATAAGTAAACTTTATCAAAACATAACTTGTGCCAATAGCATAAACATAATAATGCATAAAAACACGGAACAATGGGAGGACTCATCATAACCGACACCATCATGGTAGAGCCTTTCATAATGCCCCAACTATCTTACTCAAGTGGGCAGAGCCGACCCCGGCTTGCCAGGTGAGGGTCGTGCATTAGACATGATATCACATTTGAGAGGATCAGTATCAATACAATATATAACATTAGAACCCATAGCGGCACATGTTTATGAGACACCAGCGTAATCCTTTGAATGTCGGGCTGCTCGGTGCTAGACACGGCTCCCAAAAACATGCATATAAGCTTATACGTAAATCAATAACATCATGCATTAAAATTCATTGGCTAAAATATAACATTAATAATCATTTATCCTCTTTTAAAAAATTCTTACCCAAGAATGAAAGGCCCTTTTCATCGGCCAACATCATAAATCGATAAATTATGTAATTCATTCACAAATTGTATATCATTCTTCAACATGTGGGCATTGCTCAATACTCTGACATACTCAATTCTTTCAAAAATATGCTCATAAATATCGGTAGCTTGAAATCATACTTTTCCATCATCAATAAACTCAAAATACTGAATATTCATCATAAAACATAACTTTCATAAACTCTTATCAATGGACACTTTAGATTTAACGAGATTGAAACATAATTTTCAAGAAAATAGTATAAAACCTTCCCATCATTCATAATTCAATAATTAAAACTCAATTAAATCAAACCATAAAGAGAAATCACATTTTCATGCATTTGGGTAAAACCCCATGGAATTGAATAGGAGGATTCATGATTAAATTCGAAATTTGGTCATGGGTGTGGAAGAAATCACCCATTCTATACCCTACATACCTGGTAATGGACTGATTTTAAAGTTTCTTGAAGATCTAGAACTTTCTTGGTTGGTCTTTGCATGGCTTAAGGATGGTTGGTTAGGATAAAATCATAGGCCATTTTTTTATCTCACTTTTATCCTATACTACCCTACCAAAGTTTCATGAATCCCTTGATCCCAAGCCTGAGACTTAATAGACCATGTTTCTTTGATATACCAATTAACTATACCCATTTGTTTACAATGAACCTATTTTGGCCCTGGTCCTTCCTTGGATATTCTGAACCTCAACATAAGCAAAATGCTTAAGTTTAGGGTGGCTAGAGT
Organism: Datura wrightii; assembly: GCA_035772735.1. NCBI lineage: Eukaryota > Viridiplantae > Streptophyta > Magnoliopsida > Solanales > Solanaceae > Datura > Datura wrightii. Next base: position 37,152,222 of record JASDFA010000007.1, read on the forward strand.
AGGGGCGCATAATTTGTGGGAATGGAAGAAAGGAAAAGAAAAGAGAACAAATGGTCAAAAATGAGGTGTGGTGAGATGAAAAGAAAAGAGATGAAAATGTTGAGAATCTTGAAAAACAAAACTCAAAAGAAAATGAAAATTCTAAAAAAATTGAAAACACACCACGCCCATGCAAGCCCTAAGCCTACATTACAAGCCATACCAAGTCCTGTAGTGATCCTAACTCGACCATTTGATAAACCAAAGAAGAGAAAATAAGGGTAAGCCTATGGTATCTGACACATAATACTTGTAACTTCTTGGTGAGAGTGAGCGCCTTACTTGTTTAGTCCCATGCTATGCTTGACATTTCATATATGAGTGGGGACTTAATTTGTTGTCACTCCCCGAGTCTACACCCTGGACATAACACAGTACTTGAAGCCACAAGTGACCCCAAGTAAACCCCATGGTCTATCATTCACTATCATTCTGAGTAAACATGCACAATGGAACTTAAAATAATAGCATAAATTATTTAAGCAAAATAAATTTGAAAGTAAAGGTTCCAATCTTTAAATACACTGAATAAACTGAAAGTCATATCTGTCTGAAAGCCATCTAACTGAGGAGTTGCTGGGACAAGCCCCCAGCTAAATCTAAGTCTGAACAAAACAATATCCAAATGAAATAAATAAACAAAGCCCTCGAATAAGGACTCACACTCTGATCTGCTGAAATGGAATGCCCTGAAACTGAAGTAACTATCTGTATTGGACCTGAGAACTTGTAGCTGTATCATGAAATGATACATCATGGAAAGCGTGTGTTAGTACTTTGAATGTACTGAGTAAGTGGGAGAAACATACAGAATATAAAGCCTAAACTGAAAATGACACGTCATGACCAATAGGTAAACTGAGATGAACTACTTATATAATCTAAAATGGTCAAGACCACCCTGTCTGATGGTCAAGGACATGCCCTAAATGTGAAATACTGAATCTGAGATACTGGACTGAATTGAGCTGCTTATCCTGATACTGGACTGAACTGACTAGTGGGAGAGTCTATAACCGACATTTAACCACGTAAGCTATACGTGGAGTCCGATATATACACCCCATAGGGAGGACCCAATAAACCTTGCCAGGGTATAAAGACATGAACTGAGTGATCACAAAAATATATCTGGGGCCAATCAGGCCAAGTAATACTGAAACCTATGATGGCAACATAGTTCTGGGAACCTGGGTGTACTAGAACTCTGGCCTGCTCGGCGCTACGTTCTACTCCCACTGGAACACCTAAATTGAACCACGAAGCTGATACCTCGAAACTAGGGCCCAAGACTAGTTAGGGACGAATAACTCAAGTACCCTGAGAGCCTTATCAGACCAGATTCTGAAACTGGGTTCTGAGACTGGTCAGAGCAGCTTATCTGGAAGTGTCGTAACCGTCTATAGAACAACTAATAACTAAACTGGGGTCCTAGGGCTAGTCAGAGTATAATTGAATGTCATGACCGCCTAATGGACCAATTAACTAAAATCTGAATCTAGGTCTGAAAACTGGGAGACACCACTGACACCTCAAAAATAAACTGAAGTCAAACTGATCAGTTGGCATTTGCTGGACAACACTGAGGTTTCCAAAATCTAACTGAAGCTAGACTGATATGATTCGGACTGAGACTAGATTGATAGAGTTCGGTGTTCTAACTAACTAAATTACTAAGCAGCTAATAGAGAATTTCATTCCACGTACTAAAATCATTCTGATTCTTGGGATATTTACCCAACATATCCGATTAGCAAGAAAATTCTAGGAATTAAACCCAAAGCATCTTTCATTCTCTAGAGGGAGTTTAACAAGTAAAATTATTACTCAAAATTTAGGGCTCAAATTCACTTTTGTACTAATACTGACAATTTGATGAGGAACTGATAAATATTACATTAACAATAAGTATAAACATCATTCTAAGGGAAATCAACGAAAATAAAACATGAATGCTTCTCATACTCAAAAACTCAGGGCTTAAAACTTATAGAATAAATTGAGGAGGACTTTGGGGACGCAAGGGAAGGACAATCCCCTTGATAAAACCCCACATACCTGGTGAAGAATTCTCTGAAGAAGAGAACTTGGATTGCTATGATGAATGAATAACCCTAAGTCTTGGTAGAGAGTCTCTTGGGAGAACCGTCGGTGAAATTCTAAGTGTAGACATGACAATGAGGGAAGGAACCGTCCCAACTCTCTAATAAGTTTCGTTCAAAAAGACGTGCTTTAATCCTCGGGAGGATAGGAAATTACTAAATAGCCCTTAAAAATTTGCTGGGAAAAACTTTCAGGTGTTCCTAATGGGTGACCTAACTACTCATTACCAGGTCGAACGAGTCGTTGGGTCCTCCCGTAAAGTTCACTAAAAAATTTCTACTGACTCCTGACTGGCACATGATGAGTCATCATGACTGGAAATGATTCGTCATGTCGTCCATCGGGTGCACTAGTGAGAAGGTTAGAAAGGTTTGGAAACGAAGGACCTGACGAGTCGTTACTGCTGATGACGACTCGTAGTGACCTTCCGTCAAGTACACTATAAATTCCTCAAATTTCTGAACTCCGGCTTGGCAATGGGCGACTTAATAAGTTGTAGGGCTTGATAACAACTCGTGGGGTCGTCCATTAGGAACACTGAAATATATTCTTGGCATCCTTCACACGGTTGACCTGACGAGTCGTTGGGTCCCTTAACGACCCGTCAGGTTGGTCGTTCTGCAACTTTTCTGCAGTTTTCTAAATTTTCTGAATTAAGTCACGGATATTGATTTTAAGCTTTCGAGGAATTACATTTGTGTGAGGGTATATGGATTATGATTTCTTTTACCATTATTCTGTGTGAAAAACATTGGTAATGACTTGATTGCTCGTTGATAGCTATATGACATGTCTTGATCCCAGTTTATGATGTTTTGAGGTTGCTTGTAATGCATTAGCTGATATTGTTCCATGAAAAGGGTCAATAGAGTTTGTATAGAAAGTGCATGTTTTGTTTGAATATTGGCTGTAATATCTTAAGTCTATTTTCTAGTTGAGCGTCATGTTTAGTTTTTCTTTTCTTTGCCTGAGGACATGCAAAAGTCTTAAGTTGAGAGTGTTGATGTGTTGTGGTCTTACAACACTTTCGATGCTCAAAACTAAGAAAATAGCATGTGCTTAGGTGTATTTATGCGGATATAAGGCACTTTTCCTTTGGTTACAGGATAAATTAGTTCAAGATTGAAAATGCAAATGACAGCCTGAAGTGTGCAAAATAGGCTCCAGTCCACAGTATGAGCCGTAGGAAGGTCCTATGAATCGTACTGGTGGATATGAAAAGTTACAGAAGGCTAATGTTGAAGAGATGCAGTATACGAGTCCCACTACGAGTCATACCAAGCTTGTACAAGTCGTGGTGATGAAGCCGTGAAAAGATTCAAAAGATTTGCATAAGAGGCTAACTCCTGCTATGGAAAGGAAGTAAGAACCGTGGAATGAAGGTACGAGTAGTACCATGGCGGTTATGATGAATTTTAGAAATATTTCAAGGTCTCAGAGTCAAGCCTTGGGAGCTCAGTACGGATCGTAAGATGAAGGTATGGGTCATACCAGGATCAAACACTGAGCCAAAATCCAGCCAGTCATGCAATGTACGAACGGGTGCTACGGACCATAGGATCTCAATACGGATCGTAGGTTGACTCGTGACGTGGGCGAAACCAGATATGGAAATTCACCCTGTTAGCCTAGGAAAACAATTCTTGTGTCTATATAAATACATTTTATATTTTATTTTCAGTAGATTTTATCAGAGAGGATTTGATCAGAAGAGATTTTTATGACATTATTGGAGACAACATTAGACAATTGAGAGAAACAGAGAATTGAGTTGATTTTACTTGTGATCAACCTTTTCTTGAATTCTTCTTGTTCTTGCTATTCGTTCTTCAAGATTTTGCTAATTAATTAAAAGAAGTGTTTTTCTCTTCCATAATTGTAAGTATTGGTTTATGTTCTTAATCATGAATGCAATTCACAACCTTACAACTATGAGAAGATAAAACCTCCATAGGGATGTGGGAAGCATGGTGGATAAAAAAGCTAGGGTTGCACAAAGTGATTCTAAAATCAATACAAACATTTATTTTGTATTCTGTTCATGCTTAAATGTTTCTTAATGGTGCACAACGTTAGGACATGCCTGAATTCTTTACTTTCTTAGGTCAAGAGGTAGAGATTAGGAAAAGAGAATTGCACCGGAGCCTTGATCTTGATGATCATTGTATTAACTTGAGTTTTGGTCGTAGGATAGTTAAATCTGCAACTTAGTGATCACGGATAGTTTGAAACCGCTCATGGGACTTGGTCGAGTAATTGAGTATAATCATTCAATAAGGATTGGTTGGTCGTTTGAATGAACCTGAGTAATCTGTTCTATAAGTATTGGTGATGATCACGAGTGTATACCCAAAGCATTTATGAACCTATGGGGAACACAAACCCTAGTTATCCTTTAATATTGATTCAAAATCGGACTTTTGATATTTTTTTATTATTGATTTTCTTTAGAACCCCCCATTTTGAAGTAACTACCTCACAAGATCACTTACCGGCTGTAATCTAGCTCTTCCGTATTCCCTATGGAATCGACCCCAACCTCTAGTTGGGTTCTTTATTAAGAACGTCCACTTCATACTTTAGTAAGAGGTGTGGTTTGAGTGTTAACAGAGCAGCGGATTCATTATGAGGTGGTTGACTATAGACCACAGTATAACCTGGATGGGCTAGATATGATGAAGACAAAGTAGCTCGAGGGTATACATTTTCCTTTGGTATCTATTTGTGAGTGCAATGCATACATTGATAATATTCTTAGTCACTTGTACGGTATGCAAATGCTGCAGCAGAGGATGAGCAGAGTGACGGGGGAGTAGCTACAACAGCTTAATATGGACTACCCATTGAGCAAGCATTTGAGAGCTCTCTGTAATGTTGGGCCAGGTTTGCAGGAGCCCTTTGATGTTGGTGATCCCACTGATGAGAAGTAGGCTAGAGTTGACTCTGTTTTGGGGTCTGATAATGATGGAGATGACTCTGAGATGGGGGAAGATGCTTTTGGCCCCACAGGCAATGAGGATCAGGCCTAGGGAGTTCTTTTTTCACACTTTTTACTTATGCTTTATTGTTAGCATTGAAGATAGTGCAACTAATTAAGTGTGGGGTGGGAGAATTAAACTTCATTATGTCGTGTATGTGTTCATTTCTAAATTTTTTCATGGTAGGCCTAGACATTTTGTTTGGGCTATATGTTTTGAATCCTTCTAGCTTGTAGTAGATTTTGATATTTTTTAGATTTTTTTATTTGGGTTCCCCCAATTTTAATTTTCAGTACTTTACTAGTGGATAGTTCCTTAGAACCGAATAGAGGTTCTAGATTTTGTTTTGAGTCAATTTTTGTTTTCGGTGATTTTCTAGTGGATAGTCCCTTAGAACCGACTAGAGTGTCTAGATTTTTTTGAGTCATAGTCATGACTATTCCCAATGATGGATAGATGACGAGTGTCTTAAGGAAATATTAGTCATTAGGAGAACAAGAACTTGAGATCTTATGAATGCTAGGTTCTTCACTTCAGATATCATTGAGAGTTTGCATGATTCACTCAAAAATGCATTAAAAGGTAGAAATACTTAGACTTTTGGAACTTGAATTCTATGCTTGAAAAATTAGGCTTAATAATGTGAAACATTCGATATGGATATATGTATTTATATAATATTGATTTCTATTACTAAATCATTTATGCCATTATGTGAGTGAGACATTATTTGTATACTCCATGCTTGCAAATAGATATCTAGAACTTGCTCGGTGTGTGTGCAAAACAAAATAAGTATGTTGAATCTAGGAAGTAATATAGGCATTTCTTTGGTAATCTTTTTGTATCTAAATTCTACCTACCTTGATGTAGTTATCCTAATTAGCCATTTTGAGCCATAGACTATTCTTTTGATAGCCATATTACAAGCTTAATCACTTTTGTTCTATTGACCTTTATTTGATCCAAATGACTCTTAGAGCACTTTAATTGAAAATTTTGCGTAAAAGGAGCACATATTGAGAGAAAAGGGAAAAAGATAAAGTGTGTAATGTAGAAGAAAAGAAAAGGGTAAAAAAATGCATAACAAGGAGGGTGATGTTAGTAGGGAAAGAAAAAGAGAAAGAGTTTGGGAAAAAAATTAATGAATAAATCAAAAATAAAAAGAAAAAATTGTGAATGAACTTAAGTCAAAAATTCCCTACTAGTAACCTAAGTTGCAAAAATTGAAAAATAAAAGGAGGTATAATGTGAAAAATAGGAGATTGAAGAATTTACTATCATAGTGAAATAGTTGTGAAGCATTAAAGTGCTTAAGGAGATTAGTCACTATCTTGGCCAAATAGTTCCTATCAGTTCGTTAGCCTACATTACAACCATCTTAAGTCCTAATTGATTTTAGATTCAGTGTTCTACATTAGTGGAGTATTTACACTGAGGGCAATCCTATGGGTCGTGTTTTGCATGCATGTTGAGTTCTTTGGGAGAGTCAGTGATTTTGTTATATCTATACCCAAGTCAAAATTGTTATATATCATGTGAGTAAAAAGGCATCTCTCCAATTGGAGAGGGGCATATAATGGTAAGATTTTGGTGTATCTTGATTGCTAAATTGCATATGATTCATGTTGGCCCAAATATATCTTGTTGATTTTGTTCTAGAAGCTAATTGATTTCAAGTTGTGACCTTTGAATGATGAGCTTACATGCATATATAGTGAGTTATTGGAGGTTGATTGAGATGTCTAATGATCCTAAGTTTAAATAGACCTATTCATAGGGTAAATTTTGTGATTGAATTTAAGAAGGGAAGTAATAGATTGTTCGAGAACGAATAATAATTTAAGTGTAGGTTGGTGATTTTGGGCGTATTTATGCACTTATTGGCTATATTTTACCCATGTTTAGCTATGTTTTAAGGATAAATTATGTGTGTTTTCTTTGGTATTATATAATATTTTTGAAAAAAAGCTAATGTACAAGATTAGATGTTTTAAGAAATTAAAGTGATGGATTTGGACTTAATTGTGATTAAAAAGAGCAAGTACGGAAAAAGATTGAGGAAATAAGTAGAATAGAAGATAGCATCGCACAAGCATAATAGTGCTATTGACTGCATGATGCATAGACAAGGATGGAGCATGGAGCATCACGGCCCGCCAGTGCCTTAGAGCTATGGCTTGCTTGACGCACAGGCTGTGTTGGGCAGCCAAGAATGCAATCCCAATTCAATTAGGAACAGAAGCTGCAAAGTCCAATCTCAGTCTAAGATGTAACAATGAAGACTTAATCTACTATTATATATACCCCTTCTTAGGAGGTTTTATCTGTGCAATTTAGAGTGCAATTTTGGGGATTCGAATATTATGGAATTTAGTGTCAAGTTTGCACAATTCATACTTTATGTATTGGTGTAATTACTAAGTCAAACATTTGTTGAAGAATTCATCAAATTCTTATGATTCTACATAGCTTTGGAGAATTGTTAAACAATTTCATATTAATGCAAGTATTTCATCATGATTTCTTCTACATCTTATGTTATTGTTTTGTCAAAAATTAGAAGCTAAATCTCTTAAGCTAGGGTTGTGGGAACTATGATGGATTAACGGAAGTAGGCAAAATAAAATAGTGATTCTTGAATGGTGAATTGAATTGATTATTATTCTCTTCATTTTAATGAGTTTTGCAGTTGCAAATGTCGAAACATGCCTGGATCTTCAACTACGTTGTTTTAGTAACAATTTCAAAGGTTTTAGTGGGGAAAAATGGTTCACCCCTCATTCCCGACTCTCAGTTCTCAGAAACATCGAAAGTTCTCCTCTCAAGAACCCTCCAAGAATGACTAGGGCTTCTCATCTCTTGCATCAGATCAAGCTTTTCCTCCTGAAGGAATTTAGTTAGGTATGTGGGAATTCAACAAGGGAATTGTCCTTCCCTTGTGTCCCCCAAAAACCCTCCCATAATTTCCCTATCAGTTTAGCCCTGAGTTCTTCAAATATGAATAAATTTTCATGTTGTGTTTCGTTAATTTCAATTGGGATAATATCCATATTTATTACTCTTATGATTTTCATCAATGCATAAGTAAATAGTTGATGTTATTGTCAAGATGATTTATAGACCTAAATTTTCGAGTAAAGATTATTGCGTATTAAATTCCATCTATTTTGCAAAGTATGTTTTTTTGGGTTGAATATCCTAGAAATTCTTATCATATATATGTGTGAGAAACTATTCCCTTAATGAGAATGACTTTACCCTTATTGGATGAAACCCCTTTAAATTCATTAAATTTCTTCATATTATGAATTTGCTATGTTGTTGGAATAAGTTGAGTTCTCTATTAGCTGCTAGTAGTTTAGGCCAATTAGAATGTAGAATCTCTTCAAAATCATTCAAAAAATTGTCAACTGATCAGTTTGGCTCCAGTCTTTTCCCAAGGTGTCAGTGGTGCCTCCCAGTTATCAAAATCAAACTCAGAATCTAGTTTTTGTTCATTAGGCGGTCATGACAGTTTAGATATATAGCTCTGACCAGCCCAGGACCCTAGTTTAGTTTATAGTTTGTTCTCAGATGGTTACGACACTTCTAGATAAGTTGTTCTGACAAATCTAGAACCTAGTTTCACAATCTTGTCCGATAAGGCTCTCAGGGTACTTTCAGCTACATGTCCTTGTAGTCTTGGACCCCAGTTTCGAGCAATCAGCTTAATAGTTCAGTATAGGTTTTTAGTAGGAGTAGGACCTAGCACCAAGCAGGCCGGGGTCCAGCGCACTCAGGTTCCAAAAACTACATTGCCACGTAGGTTACAGTATTACCTTGCTTGATTGGCCCAGGACTTTTGTGATCACCCAGTTCATGCCTTTATACCCTGACAAGGTATATTGGGTCCTACTAGTTGGGTGTATACATTGGAATCCACGTCTAGCTCATGTGGTTATATGTCGGTTAGAGACTCTCCCACTAATCAGTTCTGTTCAGTCTCAGTTTTGACAGTTCAGCTCAGTTCAGCTCAGTTTAGATCAGTTTAGTGTGGTCTCTCAGAATCAGTATTTCAGACCTAGGGCATGTTTATGACCATCAGCCAGGATCTTTATTGACCATATTATCTATATTCTAGTTGTATCAGTTTTCAATATTTTTAGTTGGTCATTTCATGTCATTTCATATCAATTACTAGTTCTTTCGTACTATTTATATCTCTCACTTACTCAGTACATTCAAGGTACTGATGCATAATTTTATGCTGTATCGTTTCATGATACAGGTGCAGGTTCTCAGACCCAATGTCGTTAATTGATTTCATTCGGATCTCCCTATCAGTAGTAGAAGTGTGAGTCCTCATATTCCAAGGGCGTTATTTCATTCATTTCAGTCTTCGTTATTATTTTCAGTTAAGACTTAGAGTTAGCTGGGGGCTTGTCCCAGTAACTCCTCTGTTAGATGGCTTTTAGACCAGACTTGATTTCAGACTTTCTGATATCTAAAATCTCTATGTTCAGTATTTAATTTTTCATTAATGCTATTATGTATTATTTCAAATTTCTATTCTGCATGTTTACTCAGAATACCAGTGTATGATAGAGCAAGGATTGATTTGGGGTCACTTATGACTTCAAGTACTGTGTTATGTCCAGGGTGTAGGCTCGGATCGTGAAAAACTTGGTATCAGAGCCCAAGGTTCAGAGTATCCTCGGAAAGTCTTGAAGCCACATCGAGTAGAGTCCTTTTCATGGGTGTGAAGTGCGCCACACTTATGACGAGCAGGCTACGAGATTTTATTAGGAAAACTCTCTTTTGGTTCATACTCTTTATTATGCATTAAAGTTCAATTCCAGAAATGCCCTTCTAATTCGTGCTCTGTTTCATTTCAGTGAACCATTCCTCCTAGACACGGTAATGGAAGAAGGGTTGGTAATGTCAACAGACCTGCCCCACCAGCCCCGACAGCTCCACAAGAGGATTTGGTGTCTACCACCGAATTCAGGGCGGCCATTCAACTGCTAGCCCAAACAGTCACCAACCAGGTGAATTAGCAAGTGGTGTTGATGAACACCAACGGGCCTGCAACAACGCGAGGGTGCAGGACTTCACCTGAATGAACCCTCCAGATTTTCATTGAACAAAGGTGGGAGAGGACCCACAAGGGTTTGTACACGAGATAAGGAAAATCACCTGAATTATGGGTGTCAGTCTCTCTGAGAGTGCCGACTTCACTGCCTACCAGCTTAAAGGGGTAGCTCAAGTCTGACATGAGCAGTGGAAAGAAGGGCGGCTAGCGGGAGCAGGACTAGTGGAGTGGAAAGAATTTCACACAACTTTCTTGGACAGATTTTTCCTCGGGAGTTAAGGGAGGCAAAGATGGCAGAATTTATGAACTTGGGACAGGGCAACAGAACTATGGAGGAGTATGCTCTGGAGTTTACTAGGTTTCATCAGTATGCTCCAGAGATGGTAGCCGAGCCAACGGGTCGCATGCTTAAGTTTGTAAATGGAGTGTCAAATCTGGTCCTCAATGAGTGCAGGACCGCGATGCTTATTAAGGACATGGACCTTTCTAGCTTAATTGTCTTAGCCCAGAAGATTGAGGTTGAAAAGTTGAAGAATATGGAGCGTAAGAACAAAAGGGCAAGGACTGGCCATTCTGATTTCGTCCATCAAAGGTCTAGTGATGGTAGCCGCCCACAGCAGCAGCAGCAGAGAAAACCAGCACCTAATACAGCCAGCGCCCCAACCTTTTGGTCCTGCTAAGATCGGAGGGGTGGATCATCTGGCACATAGTCTCAAGCTCACAGTACCAGAAATAGGTATCCATCTTGCCCCAAGTGTGGTAGGAACCACCCGGGAGAATGCCTTGAGGGACGAGAGGGCTGTTTTGGGTGTGGATAGCTTGGACATCGGCTTAAGAAGTGCCCATCAACAGCGCGAGGGGGATCACAATCTACCACTTCATCAGTTCCACCAGGCCGACCAACTCAGCAGGCCAATACTCTAGGTACAGATGGCGATCAGCCCCAAAATCATTTCTATGATCTGTCTTCCCATCAGGATCAGGAAAGCTCACTTGACGTACTTATGGGTATGTTACGTCTCTTTCACCTAGACATGTATGCCCTCCTAGATTCGGGAGCCATTATTTCGTTCATGACCCCCTATATAGCAGTCCAGTTCAACATTAGTCCAGAGGTCCTCTCAGAACCATTCTTAGTCTCTACGCCAGTTGGTCTGGTTGTATAGAAACTTCCTAGTTTCAGTCCTAAGTAAAGTTATTCCAGGTGATCTTGTAAAGTTAGACATGGTCAACTTTGACATTATTCTCGGCATGGATTGGTTACACTCATGCTATGCCTCAGTCGATTGCAGAACTAGAATTATCATGTTTCAGTTTGCCAATGAGCCAGTGTTAGAATGGACGGGCTGCAGTTCAACGCCTAAGGGTAGGTTTAATTCCTACCTTAAGGCCCAGAAACTCATCTCCAAAGGATGTTTATATCATCTAGTTCGAGTCAGGGATTCCAACTCTGAGACCCCAACCATCCAGTCAGTTCCAATAGTCAATGAGTTCCCAGATATTTTTCCTGAGTATCTTTTCGGAGATCCCCCTAAATGGGAAATAGACTTCGGAATAGATCTCCTCCCAAATACTCAACCTATCTCCATCCCTCCTTATAGAATGGCTCTGGCTGAGCTTAAGGAGTTGAAGGAGCAACTAAGAGACCTTCTTGACAAGGATTTTACAAGACCCATCATCTCTCCCTGGGGTGTTCCAGTGCTATTCGTGCGTAAGAAAGATGGTACCCTCAGAATGTGCACAGATTACCGTCAGCTGAACAAGGTCACAGTTAAGAACAAGTACCCTCTACCCAGAATTGACGATCTGTTCGACCAACTTCAAGGATCCAGTTGTTTCTCCAAGATCAATCTCAGGTCAGGGTACCATCAACTAAGGGTCAGAGAGTGTGACATACAGAAAACAATATTCAGAACTCGGTATGGTTACTACAAATTTGTGGTAATGTCCTTTGGGCTAACAAATGCCCTAGCAGCCTTCATGGACTTAATGAAAGAGTCTTCAAGCAGTATTTGGATATGTTCATCATTGTATTTATCGGTGACATTCAAGTATACTCCAAAAATGAGGAAGAGCATGCCAACCACCTAAGATTAGCATTACAGACACTCAGAGACCGCCAGTTATTTGCTAATTTCAGCAAGTGTGAATTTTGGTTAAAGTCTATAACTTTCTTAGGTCATGTGGTCTCGGGCGAAGGAATACAAGTAGACCCTCATAATATAGAAGAAGTGAAGGATTGGCCTGGACCTACCTCTACTACTGAAATCAGGAGATTCCTAGGCTTAGCGGGTTATTACCGTCGGTTTATGGAAGGCTTCTCCTCCATAACATCTCCTCTTACTAAGTTAACATACAAGAACGTGAAATTTCAGTTGTCAGACGAGTGTGAGAAGAGTTTCCAGGAGTTGAAGACTCGACTCACTACTGCTCCAGTTTTGACCTTGCCAGAAGGAACAGATGGATTGGTTTTCTATTGTGATGCTTCTTTTACTCAGTTGTGTTCTTATGTAGTGGGGAAAATTGATAGCTTACGCCTCCAAACAGCTCAAGGTTCATGAGAAGAATTATCCAACTCATGACTTAGAGTTGGCAACGGTGGTGTTTGCACTAAAAATATGGAGACATTACCTATGTGGAGCTCACATAGTTGTATTTACGGATCATAAGAGTCTTCAGTACGTGCTGAGTCAGAAGGATCTAAATTTGCGCCAGAGAAGGTTGTTGGAGTTGTTAAAATACTATGACATAAGTGTACTGTATCACCCGGGCAAAGCCAATGTGGTGGCTGATTAAGCATATAGTCTATGGGGAGTGTGACTCATATTGAGGAATACAAAAAGGAGTTAGCAAGGGATTTTCACAGACTAGCCCGGTTAGGGGTGCAATTGGTGGATTTAGCTAAAGGTGGTGTGGTAATGCAAAGCGGGTCGGATTCATCCTTAGTAGTTGACATTAAGTCCAGACAAGATGAAGATCCAGTCCTACTTAAACTTAAAGTAGCAGTTCTCAGAAAAGAGGTTGAGGCTTTCTCCGAGGGGGGAGATGCTGTACTCCATTACCAGGGAAGATTGTGTGTACTGGATGTTGGTGAGTTGAGACAGCAGAAAATGGTTGAGGCACACAGTTTGAAATACACTATTTACCCTGGTGCTACCAAAATGTACCTCGATTTGCGGGATATTTACTAGTGGAACGACATGAAAAGAGACATTTCTAAATTCGTAGCCAAGTGCCCGAACTACCAGCAAGTCAAGGAAGAGAATCAAAGGCTAGGAGGCATGACCCAAGATATCAGTATACACACGTGGAACTGGGAAGAAGTGAATATGGATTTCATTACAGGTCTACCTCGGACCTGCTGACAACATGACTCAATACTGGTGGTAGTAGATCGGATGACTAATTTAGCTCATTTCCTCCCTGTTAAAACCATAAACTCAGCTGAGGACTATGCCAAACTTTACATTCGAGAGTTAGTCAGACTCCATGGGTTCCTTTGGCTATCATTTCAGACAGGGGAATGCAGTTCACCTCACACTTTTGGAAGTCCTTTAAAAAGGGACTAGGCACTCAGGTCAAACTTAGCACCGCTTATCACCCGCAGATCAATGGGCAAGCCGAGTAGACGATTCAGACACTAGAAGATATGCTAAGAGTGTGCGCGATTGATTTTAAGGGTAATTGGGATGATCACTTGCCTCTTATCGAGTTTGCGTACAACAACAACTACCATTCTAGTATCCAGATGGCCCCACTTGAAGCATTGTATGGTAGAAGATTTAGATCTCCTATAGGGTGGTTCGAGGTTGGAGAAGCTACCTTGATAAGGCCAGATTCAGTTCACGAGGCAATATAAAAAGTTCAGCTCATCTGAGAAAGGTTGAAAACAACTCAGAGCCATCAGATATCTTTTGCCGATATGCGAAGAAGAGAGTTGGAGTTTGCAGTTGATGACTGGGTATACTTGAAAATTTCGCCCATGAAAGGGTGATAAGGTTTGGAAAGAAAGGAAAGCTCAATCCGAGATATGTGGGACCTTATAGAATTTTGAGGTGTATTAGCAATGTAGTCTATGAGTTAGAGTTACCTTCAGAACTAGCAGCTATGCATCCAGTTTTCCATGTGTCACTTTTAAAGAAGTGAATCAGAGATCCAACCTCAGTTGTTCCATTGGACAGTGTAGGAATAAAAGATAGTCTCTCATATGAGGAAGTACCAGTCCAGATCCTTGACCGTCAGGTGCGTAAGCTGAGGAACAAGGAAATAGATTTAGTCAAAGTCTTATGGAGAAATAAGTTGGTTGAGGGAGCTACGTGGGAGACCGAAGCAGATATGATGGACAAATACCAGCACTTGTTCCCTACCGGCTCTAGCACAGCTTGCGATATTAGTTTTGACCCTAGAACTCAATTTAGTTTTCATGACTCAGTTTAGATGTTCAAGTCTCTTTTATGTTTTTGAATGTATGTAGGAAAGGTAAATTCAGTTCACTTATGTATTTTGAAACTAAGGTAGTATTTCCGGCAGTTTTGGAGTTAAATGAGCTGTATTTGGAAAGTTTGATTGCTTTTTTATGCTTCCTATGTGTTTTCGAACATTCGAGGACAAATGTTTACAAGGGGGATATATTGTAATTCCCCAGAAACACAAAATCCAATTCGGGGACTTAAATCAAGAAATCTAGAAAAGTTGCAGAAAAGCTTTAGGACGACCCACCTAGTGAGTCGTTAAGTGATCCCATGACTTGTCAGGTGAGCCGTGAGAAGGAGGATTAATAATTTAAAAAGGGAGGCAGTGTACCCAACGAGGGACTTCCGGAGTCGTGCTCACTGACCACGACCCGTTAGGTCACTCGTGGCCAGGCCTGAGTTAGGAATACTTTTGTTGACTAGTGTACTTGACGGGTGGAGGCAACTAGTTGTGGTCCCCAGTAACGACTCATTATGTTCCTCGTTACTAGACTTATTGAGTTTTTAGCTAGTGTACCTGATAGGAGTGACCATGAGTCGTGGTCGGCCACCACGACCCGTTAGGGGCACCTGGCAGTTTTCCCTGCGAATTTTTAAGGGCTAATGTGTAATTTCCTACTCTCACAAGATTTAAACTACGTCATTTTAGTAACAATTTCAGACTTTTAAGTGGGGAAAACTGATACCACTATGAGGGATCGAAATTACAATAAGAGATGCAGTAAGAGATGAAAAGAAAAATGGACAAGATCTTACTTGAACTGACGTTTATTTCATGGCAACGGAAGCATTACAATAGCAACGGAAGCATAAGCATTACAATAGCAAATATACAACAGAGGTTTTCAGAGAAATATGTTATGGCTATATTTTCTGATGCCTGATACAATGAATTCCCTGATCTATATATAGACGGGAAGAGATAAGAGAAATCTAAAGGCTTCTCTTCTGATTGGTTGAGACGGATCGCACTATCTGGATGAGGGGTCCGTCTGAGTGGAAGATGCTTTTCTTTTGAAAAGTCTGTCAGCCATCACATGCTCTTGAAAAGCTTTTGTCGGGACAGCTGCTATTTTCCGAATAAGTTAAAATACTTTCGGTGGCTGGGGTCCACTGCTTTTAGTGGCTTAGTCTTCTTGATCAGGTCAAGAGATATTCCGACCTTTGGTCTCATCTCTTTTTCAATAGGTAATTCCGGGTTTCTCCCTCTACCTTTGAAACAGTAATTCCGGATTTTAAAATCCTCTACTGGACTTAATCTTTTAGACTAAGATATGCACTGGCTAGACCACGCAGATTTAGCATGTCTCCGTTGTCATCACTTTGGGAAGAGGATACCTCTTCTAAGAGTGCAGATACGGATTGATTGTCTGAATTTTCATCATCATCCAGGTCTGATAATGCCTGGCGGAGCTTTTTCTTTAGTTCTTCTTTGGACGAAGAACTGGGCTTACCCTTGGAAGATTGTCCTTTAGATTTTATCTTCTTGTCTTTGTATTCTTTGGGAACCCATCCTTTGACAAAGATCTCCTTGGAAAGATATTTGATCCTGTCAATTTCACTAACAACAAACTTCCAACTTATTATGTAAGAAATTCGTTTTGAGAAATAAAATTTGCACATTTGAATATGTACAGGTAAGGTGGAGATTTCATTCTCCGTATAAAATCCTCAAATTTAAGGGAAAAGGTTTTTGGAATAGATTCATTGTTTCCTCCGAAGCTAGCCCACCAGTCATAGAACCATCTAGGGATAATAGAGTTTTTTAACTCTGGACTGTATTTTACGAACCATGTATGCGTGGAAGGTCGAAGGTACAAGAAGTTGAACCACGCATTACGGTAGTCATACCAATTGAAAGTCTGAGGTCTAAATTCCTCCATGAAGTTGATGGGAGTGTGAAGGTGGTTAGTCTTCCACTCAAATGGAGAAAAAATCCTTTTGATAGTAAACCTAGAGAAGGCTATACTGTCTGGATTGGCTTTGTCAGAAAGATCATGCTCAATTTCAATTGAACCAGTGTTTACTAGGATGAACTCGTAGAATTTCCTAGTCTTTAGAGGGTTGTCTCCTTCTATGAAGTTGTTATTGGTGTAGATGGGACCTAGCAGACTATTAGCTGGGTACCTCTCATAATCTTTGTCAAGTGCCAAGATTGGGACAATTTGCAAAGAGATGGGGGAGAAGTTTTCTTTTTCCTTAACTGGTTTGGAAGTTTCTGCTGACTTATGAACAGACTGAACTCCTGGTTTAACAGCCTCAATAAAACTCTCAGGTTTTTTCATTTTGTAGAGATCTGAAGTCTGTACTATGGGAAAAGTTTGTTGTTTGGAGGTCGAGACCCCCTGGGGTTGGTCAAAAGGTCTTCTAAGGACCGTCATATTGGAAGGGTGCAGCGGTGGAAATGCTGCAGGAATAATTGGCGGTAGCTGTGCCAAAGCAGAATACCTGTTGAGCCAGTGAGTCCTGGCCTGAATGGTTTGACTAGAGGAGCAGAAGGAGCTGCATCCTCTTTTCCTTTTCCCCTAGAGGGGATCGTCATTCCGGGTCTTACACCGGGTCGCATTTTTGTCCCTGCAAAAATTCTCGTGTTAGAAAATCTGGGAGAGAGTTTTCTTCCCCCTTGATATATTCAATCTGAAAATCGAAACTTGAGAGCAAGGCTTGCCACCTAGCAAATATCTGTTTAGATACAAGATTTTTTACATCTTTTTGCAATTTATCTTTAGCAGATTTACAATCTACTCTAAGCAGGAATTCTTTATTAATAAGATCATCCTGGAATTTTGAAACACAAAGTACTATAGAAAGGATTTCCTTTTTTACAGTACTATAATTCATCTGGGTGGAATTCCAGACTCCTGAGGTAAAACGAACTAATTGTTCAGAATCATTAGCGTATTTTCTCTGTTTGAGGATACCCCCATAACCGATGTCAGAGGCGTCGGTTTCGACTATCATGAAATAATCAGGATTAGGGATTCCTAGACAGAGGAGATTCTTAGCCATCTCCTTAATTCTAATCACCGAATTAGTATGGATACTGCTCCAAGGGGCAGGGGATTTCTTCAACCTATCATAAAGAGGTTTGCAAACCTGCCTAATCTTAGGGATAAAATCAGCAATGTAATTGAGGCTTCCTAAGAACCTCTGTAACTGAGTTTTATCTAAGATAACATCTGGAAACTTATCAGCAAACTCAATGGCCCTGCAGATTGGTTTGTAAGTGCCTTGAAAAAGATCATGGCCTAAAAACCTGATTTTTGTTTGAAACAATTTGATCTTTTTGGCGCTAACCACAAGACCATTCTTTTTAACAATACTTTGAAAAGCATTTAAGTGTTTAAAGTGAGAATCAATGTCCTCAGAAAATATCAATACATCATCAATGTATACAATTGAAAAGTGACTGATGCAGTTAAAAAGGGAGTTCATAATATTTTGAAACTCAGAAGGGGCATTTTTTAAGCCAAATGGTAAAACATTCCATTCAAATTGTCCAAAGGGGACGTTGAATGCAGTTTTGTATTTATCTTTCTCAGAAATTTGAATCTGCCAAAAACCTGACTTCATATCAAATTTGCGGTAAAGATTAGCTTTGAAAGTTCTTTTTAACAAATCTCGTTTGTTTGGAATTGGATATCTAATCCACTTGAGAGCATTGTTCAAAGGCTTATAATTTATAACAAGCCGCAGAGAACCCCTTTCTTTCTCTGCTGCTTTGTTAACATAAAAGGCTGAACAGCTCCAAGGCGATTTAGATGGCCGGATAATGTTATTCTTTAAAAGAACTTCAATTTCTTTTTTGCAGATTTCCATTAATTCATGGTTCATCTGAATGGGCCTAGCCTTGGTGGTTATGGCCTGTTCATCAAATCCATCAATGTATGGAAGATCAACAGTATGGGCTTTTCTGGCCCAAAATGCATTAGGAAATTCAGAGCAAATTTCTTTTTCAAAAGTCTTTTGCAAATCGGAAATCTTGGTAACCATTCCCGGGGTTTTTAAAATTTGCTCAATTTTTTTAAGCTTAATTTCTTCTTTAAGAAAACAAATTTGCTTAGTTTTAAAAGCAGTCTGCTTATGCAGAAATTTACTTTCTTCAGGAGAAAGAGTTTTAATAAAAGGAAAGGAAATTTCTTTTCCTAAAATTTTTGTACGTATTTCATGAAAATCTGAAATATAAGGTTTTATTTGGCTAATGAAGGGGATTCCCAAAATAATATCCTCGTTAATGTTTTTTGTAATAACAAAATCATTTATAAGGCAAATACCATCTTTACAAATATGGGCTTTGTTTAACTTGTAGTTGATGGCTATACTCTCACCTGTTGCACTATACAACCTGGTAGTACCTTTGCTTAGGTACTTGGTAGGAATTAAACCTTCTATTATGCAGTTTCTATCTGCACCACTATCAAGCAAGGCAATCTTATTAAGAATAAAATTATCATTGATAACTAACTTAATAAGAATGTGAGAAGACTGCGGTCTTACCTTTGTGATGACTCCAAGGCCAGCATTACCTTCTGATTCCTCAATGAGGTTATCAGTTTGATCATCTGATTGATCATGGTCTGAATCCAAGATACCTTTACCTTTGGAAGTAGAGGCTTCATTATTAACTCCTTTCAGGACTTGTTCTGTAAGAGCGTCTAATTCAATCTTGTGAAGTCTGCTTTTGACTTCTCTGACTTCATCCTTCAGACTGTTGACCTCTCTTCGAAGGATCTCAATAGAAGGTTCTTCCATCTTATTCTCTAATCTCTGCATGACCTGTTTCATGCTAAAAGGGGTCACCTTGGGTCTTTCTTCCCTTTGGATAGTGACCAGATTTTGAAGCTCGATGATATAGTTCCTTCGAGCATCATCATCCTGGATGTGCTCAATTGTAGAAAAGAGTGTTTTTGCTGTCTTCTCTGAGATGACCCTGATGGATTTACTATCGCAGAGGCAGAAAGCACCATTGCAATTACACTCAGAAATATCTTCTTCTGAATCCGAGTGTTGGGCAACATTTAAGAACCCATCATCCTCACTATCTTCTTCTTCAGAAGTGTATTCAGATTCTGATTCTTCTTCTTCAAGAATCGAATATAGTTTCTTTTTGACTTCTTCGTCCACTTCTAGAAGATTTATCTTCTTCTTTTTCTTGCTATTCCTTGGATACTTATTAGCTCTGTGGCCCTTCTTGCCACATGTCCAACATGTCTCTTGGGACGAAGATTCTTCAGACTTCTTTCTTCTGAATTTTCTTTTAGATTTCTTTTCTCTGAAATCTCTTCCTTTTGTGGAGGAAGAAGTTTTCCTGTATTTTCCTGTAGTTCTTTCCCTTTTACCTGGTTTCCTGGCAGAAGGAGGTTTTAGCAAGGGAAATCCAAAATCTTGGCAGAATGTTCCCAATTCTGCTGGTGAAGTTCTCTGGTCTTCCTTAAGCTGTTTCATCAGCTTGATATCTGTACAAAGCTCAATGGCAACCACATTAACGATGCTGATAAGGTCACCGTAAGAAAGTTGATCATAAGGGATCTTACCATCACATCTGTCCCTGATTTTAGATTTTACCTTTTCGGCGAAGTGGGGAGGCAATCCGCTTAAGAAGCGTTCCTTCCAATACTCATTGTTGCAGTCAGGTCTGATCATGACCTTGTTGAGGAACATGTCCTTGTACCACCTGAAATCAGTTAGTTTTTTGCAGTAAAAATTGTTAAGGATCTCAAGGTTCCTGTCCTGAAAGAGTCTAGGCTCACCTACGAAGTGCTTTGCTATACTGTAAACCAGGGTGGCCATAGCATCTTCTGTAGTAGTGACTTCTGAAGTTTGAGCTCCATTTTCAGTTTTTACTACTGTTTGGGTTATAGTAGCATTGAAGATGTCATTTTTGTTTGACTCCGTAAGATAGTTGTCCCACCAATTTTTGAGAGTTCCAGTGAATCCAGCAGTTATCAGGGTAGCTGCATGTCTATCACTGGCACCTTTCATCTTGTAGGCAGTAATGTTCATGCCTATTTCCTGGAGTTTATTGTAGATTTGGCCTTCTGCCATACCGTCAATATTCCATTCTGTTATTCCCATACGGTCAGCTGTAGACTGTGGGTGAAGAGTATTTTCTTCGAACTGAATGTCCGGGAAAGAAGGTCTAGGATAGAAATTTCTCTTGTTTGGATGTCTTTCCAAAAGAGTACTGATTTTCTTATCACTTCCTTGGGTGACTTTGAGTCTGGATAATTGTTCTTCGATTCTCTCAAGGAGGTCAGGGGAACTTTTGAAATCTTTTGAAAGATCTGGATATTTATCTTTGGAGAATTCTGGGATTCTGAAAATAGGATTAGTTTCAATTTTGGAATTAACTTTGGAGGTACTTGGTTTGGCCAAGGGATTATGAGAGTTTTTCTGTTCTATTTGCCTAGAAACAACATGAAGAATCTGGTTTGTATAGTTGTTCTGTTCAAGGATCTTATCTATGTCCTCTGTAGAAACTGTAGTTGATCCTGTCTTTCCTTTGAGTTTTTTGAAAGGAGATGCAGTGAGAACTTCCTTTTTGTAAGGAATAGACAAACCTTCAAGAGGGGGAGTAATACTGTCGATTACTTGGTCCTTGGTGTACCATCTGTTAACCAATACCTGAAGTGATGATTGCATATCATCAATTTGGCCTGAGCATTCGAACCACTTGAAGAAATCGATCTCAGTTTTGAATCTTTTCATGTCTTTGAACCATTTGTCCCTGAACATGGTTCTCTGTTCCAAAGTGTAAGTAGCCTTATACCAGTCTACTTTTTTCTGGTGTTCTGGCAGCTTCCACCATCGGTTGATCTTCTTCTTATCAATACTAAACTCATCCTCAGAGGTTAAAACTCCGAGAGAGTCTCTTCTGGTATGATCCGGTCTCATGTCACTGGAAGTGGGACTGGCATTGTTGGATTCTTCATAATAAACTTTGGGAATAGTTTGGGAAAAATCAACACCATAAACCTTCATGGCGGGGTTCTGGATATCGTCCTCTCCCTCCGGGGGGTTAAAAGAAGAAGGTCTAGCCGAAGACATTCTTCTACTTGAAGAAGCTTGGCTCTGAGAGTTGGATCGTAAGAACTTAAGGTTAATCGATCCATCTGGAAACTGGATAACCCTTTCGATCTGAGACTTTTCGGGTTGAATGGGCAAAGGGTTGGTGATAGAGTCGAATTTCCACTCTTCATCCGTTAGAATATCGTTCCATTTAAGTAATCTTGGAACGAAGGTTGTACTATGCTCTTGGTTTGCTTCCATGAGCATCGTGACACCTTTGACGGAAGATGCTATAGCTTTTGGGGCTATAGTGGTTTTCATTAGCTTGTAATATACCCGGTATATTACAGCTATCTCTCTGGTGTCTAACTTACTGTTCATGTTCTTGGTCTTGACGTTAAGAGTCAAGGTATCCATGATGTTTGGATCATGAATATCGACCGAGAAGTTGGGGTAACAGTTAAAGTATACCGGGCCATTGGCTAGGTTACTTTCTAAAACTCCTAACAGAGAGTCGTCAAAGTTCAGTAATCTATCATCTCTAAGTAACAAGCAAAGAGGGATATTCAAACCTTTTCTAAAAAGGGGCTTAACAGCTACCTGAACAAGACCGATATGTAGAAATTTAAAATCTTTCTTATATCTATCAATATCAGTAGCAATTAATAATTTAATAATTTCTAAAGAATTATTAATGGCAATAGTAGACTCGCAGGTCTTGATATTAAATTTTTTGAACATAGAAAAATTACCTAATTGGTAAATCTTCTCAAAAGGTTCTTTCGGGATATACCAATTTTGTAAGTCATTTTCTACCTTAGAGATAGATAAGTTCATGCTATTAGTAACATACTGGTTATTATCCATAACAAGATAAGATATCGTCTTTGAGATAGGAAAGTCAAAAGTAGACCTCGTTTTTGCTTAACTAATTATATAGAACAAACATGTTAAACAACTGTTTAAATCATTCGGCCAGAAATAGTTATCAGTACTGAATGAGTCTATCTGGATAATCCTGTACATTAAGTTATATGAATAATATTAATATTCTTAAAACTTTTAAATATCTAATTGTTTAAGATATTATACGAAACCCTCGGATCTTACAATAGTTTCTAAGTATAGACCCTTCAAAGCCAAGAATCTATGCCTAAAATGCCTTCCTTCGGCTAAACGGCGGTGATTCCTCCAGGCCAGTCTGAACAGAGAAACTAAACACCTTGTTTTCGTCACTCAAACAATTAAATATTCTAAAATTATAAGAACATCACTATTCATCATATAACAGAAGTACAGGAATCATCTTCCTTAAATCTATCAGTACCCCATCTGGATTCAAATATTTGAACAGTATATTAACAGAGTGTTCTAAACATTTAGTCAAGCTAACAAGTAATCTACTTTAACATTCTATCTCAGATGATAAAATATTTAGCCTATCATGGAGAAAGCAGTAAATACATACAACATCAACCATTTTCTGCTGTCTCAACTCACCAACATCCAGTACACACAATCTTCCCTGGTAATGGAGTACAGCATCTCCCCCCTCAGAGAAAGCCTCAACCTCTTTTCTGAGAACTGCTACTTTAAGTTTAAGTAGGACTGGATCTTCATCTTGTCTGGACTTAATGTCAACTACTAAGGATGAATCCGACCCGCTTTGCATTACCACACCACCTTCAGCTTAATCCACCAATTGCACCCCTAACCGGGCTAGTCTGTGAAAATCCCTTGCTAACTCCTTTTTGTATTCCTCAATATGAGCCACACTCCCCATAGACTATATGCTTAATCATCCACCACATTGGCTTTGCCCGAGTGATACAGTACACTTATGTCATAGTATTTTAACAACTCCAACAACCTTCTCTGGCGCAAATTTAGATCCTTCTGACTCAGCACGTACTAAAGACTCTTATGATCCGTAAATACAACTATGTGAGCTCCATATAGGTAATGTCTCCATATTTTTAGTGCAAACACCACCGTTGCCAACTCTAAGTCATGAGTTGGATAATTCTTCTCATGAACCTTGAGCTGTTTGGAGGCGTAAGCTATCACTTTTCCCCACTACATAAGAACACAACTGAGTAAAAGAAGCATCACAATAGAAAACCAATCCATTTGTTCCTTCTGGCAAGGTCAAAACTGGAGCAGTAGTGAGTCGAGTCTTCAACTCCTGGAAACTCTTCTCACACATTTGAGTTGAGACAGCAGAAAATGGTTGAGGCACACAGTTTGAAATACACTATTCA
The DNA here is from genome assembly GCA_035772735.1 of Datura wrightii. NCBI lineage: Eukaryota > Viridiplantae > Streptophyta > Magnoliopsida > Solanales > Solanaceae > Datura > Datura wrightii. Next base: position 37,176,157 of record JASDFA010000007.1, read on the forward strand.
CCCTGGTGCTACCAAAATGTACCTCGATTTGCGGGATATTTACTAGTGGAACGGCATGAAAAGAGACATTTCTAAATTCGTAGCCAAGTGCCCGAACTACCAGCAAGTCAAGGAAGAGAATCAAAGGCTAGGAGGCATGACCCAAGATATCAGTATACACACGTGGAACTGGGAAGAAGTGAATATGGATTTCATTACAGGTCTACCTCGGACCTGCTGACAACATGACTCAATACTGGTGGTAGTAGATCGGATGACTAATTTAGCTCATTTCCTCCCTGTTAAAACCATAAACTCAGCTGAGGACTATGCCAAACTTTACATTCGAGAGTTAGTCAGACTCCATGGGTTCCTTTGGCTATCATTTCAGACAGGGGAATGCAGTTCACCTCACACTTTTGGAAGTCCTTTAAAAAGGGACTAGGCACTCAGGTCAAACTTAGCACCGCTTATCACCCGCAGATCAATGGGCAAGCCGAGTAGATGATTCAGACACTAGAAGATATGCTAAGAGTGTGCGCGATTGATTTTAAGGGTAATTGGGATGATCACTTGCCTCTTATCGAATTTGCATACAACAACAACTACCATTCTAGTATCCAGATGGCGCCACTTGAAGCATTGTATGGTAGAAGATGTAGATCTCCTATAGGGTGGTTCGAGGTTGGAGATGCTACCTTGATAAGGCCAGATTCAGTTCACGAGGCAATATAGGAAGTTCAGCTCATCCGAAAAAGGTTGAAAACAACTCAGAGCCATCAAATATCTTATGCCGATATGCGAAGAAGAGAGTTGGAGTTTGCAGTTGATGACTGGGTATACTTGAAAATTTCGCCCATGAAAGGGTGATAAGGTTTGGAAAGAAAGGAAAGCTCAATCCGAGATATGTGGGACCTTATAGAATTTTGAGGTGTATCGGCAATGTAGTCTATGAGTTAGAGTTACCTTCAGAACTAGAAGCTATGCATCCAGTTTTCCATGTGTCACTTTTAAAGAAGTGAATCAGAGATCCAACCTCAGTTGTTCCATTGGACAGTGCAGGAATAAAAGATAGTCTCTCATATGAGGAAGTACCAGTCCAGATCCTTGACCGTCAGGTGCGTAAGCTGAGGAACAAGGAAATAGATTTAGTCAAAGTCTTATGGAGAAATAAGTTGGTTGAGGGAGCTACGTGGGAGACCGAAGCATATATGATGGACAAATACCAGCACTTGTTCCCTACCGGCTCTAGCACAGCTTGCGATATTAGTTTTGACCCTAGAACTCAATTTAGTTTTCATGACTCAGTTTAGATGTTCAAGTCTCTTTTATGTTTTTGAATGTATGTAGGAAAGGTAAATTCAGTTCACTTATGTATTTTGAAATTAAGGTAGTATTTCCGGCAGTTTTGGAGTTAAATGAGCTGTATTTGGAAAGTTTGATTGCTTTTTTCTTCTTCCTATGTGTTTTTGAACATTCGAGGACAAATGTTTACAAGGGGGATATATTGTAATTCCCCAGAAACACAAAATCCAATTCGGGGACTTAAATCAAGAAATCTAGAAAAGTTGCAGAAAAGCTTCAGGACGACCCACCTAGTGAGTCGTTAAGTGATCCCATGACTTGTCAGGTGAGCCGTGAGAAGGAGGATTAATAATTTAAAGAGGGAGGCAGTGTACCCAACGAGGGACTTCAGGAGTCGTGCTCACTGACCACGACCCGTTAGGTCACTCGTGGCCAGGCCTGAGTTAGGAATACTTTTGTTGACTAGTGTACTTGACGGGTGGAGGCAACTAGTTGTGGTCCCCAGTAACGACTCATTATGTTCCCCGTTACTAGACTTATTGAGTTTTTAACTAGTGTACCTGATAGGAGTGACCATGAGTCGTGGTCGGCCACCACGACCCGTTAGGGGCACCTGGCAGTTTTCCCAGCGAATTTTTAAGGGCTAATGTGTAATTTCCTACTCTCACAAGATTTAAACTACGTCATTTTAGTAACAATTTCAGACTTTTAAGTGGGGGAAAACGGTTCACCACCCTCATTCCCCTCTCTTAGTTCTCAAAAACATCAAAAGTTCTCCTCTCAAGAACCCTCCAAGCAAGACTAGGGCTTCTCATCTCTTATAGCAGTTCAAGGTTCTCCTCCGGAAGGAATTTAGTTAGGTATGTGGGGATTCAACAAGGGAATTTTCTTTCCCTTGTGTCCCCCAAAAACCCTCCCATAATTTCCCTATCAGTTTAGCCTTGAGTTCTTCGAATATGAATAAATTTTCATGTTGGGTTTCGTTAATTTCAATTGGGATAATATCCATGTTTATTACTCGTATGATTTTCATCAATTCATAAGTAAATAGTTGATGTTATTTCCAAGATGATTTATAGCCCTAAATTTTCGAGTAAAGATTATTACGTATTAAATTCCGTCTACTTTGCAAAGTATGTCTTTTTGGGATGAATATCCTAGAAATTCTTATCATACATATATGTGAGAAACTATTCCCTTCATGGGAATGATTTTACCCTTGTTGGATAAAACCCCTTTAAATTCTTGAAATTTTGTCATATTACGAAATTCCCGTGTTGTTGGAATAAGTTGAGTTCTCTATTAGCTGCTAGTAGCGCAGGCCAGTAAGAACGTAGAATCTCTTCTAAATCATTTAGAAAATTGTCAACGGATATGTTTGACTATACTCTTTTCTTGAGGTGCCAGTGGTGCCTCCTAGTTATCAGAATCAAACTTAGAATCTAGTTTTTGTCCATTAGGCGGTCATGATAGTTTAGATATATAGCTTTGACTAGCCCCAGGACCCCAGTTCAGTTTATAGTTTATTCTTAGATGGTTATGACCCTTCCAAATAAGTAGCTCGGACCAATCTAGAACCCAGTTTCAGAATCTAGTCCGATAAGACTCTCAGGGTACTTTCTGCTACACGTCCCCATAGTCTTGGACCCCAAGTTTTGAGCTATCAGCTTAGTAGTTCAGTATAGGTTTCCAGTGGAGGTAGCACTTAACACCAAGCGTGTTGGTGTTCTAGCGCACCCAGATTTCCAGAACTACATTGCCAGTGTAGGTTACAGTATTACATGGCCTGATTGGCCCTAGACTTTTGTGATCACCCAGTTCACGCCTTTATACCCTGGCAAGGTATATTGGGTCCTACCAATGGGGTGTATACATTGAATCTATGTCTAGCTCACGTTGTTATATGTCAGTTAGAGACTCTCCCACTAGTAAGTTCAATTCAGTTTACATCAGTTCAGTGTGGTCTCTTAGACTTAGTATTTCAGACTTAGGGCATGTTTATGACATTCAACCAGGGTCTTTATTAGCTATATTCCGGTTGTACAAGTTTTTAGTATTTTTCAGTTGGTCATTTGTCATTTCGGATCAATTACAAGTTCTTTCATACTATTTATATCTCTCACTTACTCAGTACATTCAAAGTACTCATGCGTACTTTTATGTTATAGCGTTTCATGATGTAGCTGCACGTTCTCAGACCCAATGTCGTTAGCCAATTTCATTTGGATCTCCCTATCAACAGCAGCAGTGTGAGTCCCCATATTCCGAGGGCGTTATTTAAATCATTTTAGTCTTCTTTATTATTTTCAGTTAAGACTTAGAGTTAGCTTGGGGCTTGTCCTAGTAACTCCTCTGTTAGATGGTTTTTAGACCATACTTGATTTCAGACTTTCAGATATTTAAAATCTTTATGTTCAGTCTTTAACTTTTCATTAACGCTATTATGTATTATTTCAAATTTCGGCTGTGCATGTTTACTCAAAATACCGGTATATGATAGACCAAGGGTTGATTTGGCATCACTTGTGACTTCAAGTACCGTGGTATGTCCAAGGTGTATGCTCGGGTCGTGACAGACTCGACGAGTCATTACCCGTCATGACGAATCGTGAGGTCACCCATTAGAGTCATCTGGCAGTTATTTTTACAAAATACTAAGGGCCTTCTCATAATTTCCTAAGATCCTAAGAACTATACTACGTCGTTTAAGGCTCGTTTTAGTGGGTTTTAAGTAGGGTAAAACCTATTCCAAGTCATTCTTCCCATGCATGCAAGTCTGAAGGTTTGAAGAGGAGAATGATGTTGAATGTATGATGATGATGAGATTTAGTGATAAAAAGCTTGTTTCTAAAGCTACCCATGATTATAATGTTGTTTTCAAAGGAAAATGAGTAGATCCTAGTATGATAAAGCTTTGGGCAATTCCCACATGTTGATTTAAAGTGATGATTTTCCCAACATAAGCTTACTACCTTGTTTGAAGCGAATTTTCCCAATTTTTCATAAATTCTAGCTTGTGGTATGTTGAGTTAAATATTTCTACATGTAGCTTACCAAGTGATTTGGAGTAGATTCTCCCACCTATGATTGAGCTTGTGGTATGTTTCGAAGTAAAGCTTCTCATATGCATGAATTTATATTTGAGATGTATGTCATTGTTGATCTGTTTTAAAGGACAATGTTGAGCTATATTTTTATATGATGTCGAGTATACGCATGATTTCATTATGAGCTTTGTCAATAGACATGTTGAGCTTCATTTCATACGATGTTGAGTTATGCATGATTTCATTTTGAGCTTCGTCAATAGATGATGTTGAGCTTCGTTATATGCGATGTTGGGAGAAGAGTCTAGCACCGAGCTTGTTAAGGGTCGATTACCCTATGCCCCAGAACCACACGCCAATGTAGGTTGATACTATTATATTAATGGGACCTCCCTTGTGAGCTGTCCCTGGACCGATTGGCCCTACATCTTGATATCGATATCATGGTATCGTCCATCGCCCTGGAAAGGTTGGACGGCTCTACTCACTTGAGTGTGATATTTGGAATCGTGTAAGCTCCATCGTGGTATGTAGGTTAAGTGACGAGTCTCCCACTGTCTATAGCGTTCATATTTGCATATTCATTACTAATGATGATGACCTTATGCATGCATGTTCTAAAAGTAAGGTTTGACTCAATGTTTAGCTTTTGATATAGATGTTATGTTCAGCTTTGAGTCATTTGAATCAGTCATGATGTTAAGAAGAAATGCATGGTCATGTTATGATAAGATTACTATTTTAGAAAGAACGCATGTATGCCCTTCCTCTCATGTTGAAGCTTATGATATGTTATAAAATATTTTAAATGATTTATTCTACTTAGCGGTCTTACTTACCTTGCATACTCGGTACATTTCACGTACTGACTGCATACTTTTTATGCTGCATCGTTTTATGATGCAGGGTCCTGTTCTCGGGTTCAGCCCGCTCGTAGTCGCTAATCAGAGTTAGCACCTGCGTGATTGGTGAGTCCTCATCTTTCGAGGACTAGACTTTCAGCTTCATGTCATATTTAAGTTTCCGTATTGTTGATTTAGTCGGGGGTTTTGTGCCATCAACTCATCTAGACTAGAGGCTTTTCAAACTTATGTATGTATAACTTCGGATATTATTTTGATGTGTTGTTGTATGATACATTTGCTGAGTTTATAATTATGCTTTCTTCATGATTATTAAATGAGTTAGTTGAATGCTTATGCCATGGGTCGACTTGGAGTCTCTCGAGGTCCCTTGTCTCGTGTCTATGATCGGGGTCTATGCTTGGGTCGTGAAAAACTTGGTATCACGGAAATAGGTTTGATGTGTCCTAGGGAGTCTAAAAGCCACATTAGGTAGAGTATTTTTCATGGGTGTGAAGTGCGCCATACTTATGACGAAGAGGCTACTAGACATTTTAGGAAATGTTCCCTTCTTTCATGATCTATGTCGTGCGATGAAGAGCCTTTCTATCCTTATAATTCGTGCTATTCATAATTGCAGAATCATTGCTCCTCGAAGGATAAATGGAAGGTGGAATGAAGGTGGTGAAGGGCACGAGGATGGAAACTGCCATGAGCATCAGCCAGCCCCACTAGTTCAGGAGCCTCAGGCATCAGATCTAGCCGCTCATGCTGAGTTCCAAGCTGCCATTCAGATTTTTGTACAGGCCTTGACCCCTCAGGTCAATCAGTAGGCTGTTGCACATGTTCTGCAAAATGAAAATGCGGCGGTGGCTCGATTCAGGGACTTCTTGAGGATGAACCCATTGGGGTTTCTGGGGTCCAAGGTAGATGAGGACTCGCATGATATCATTGATGAGATTGTCAAGATCACCCATGTTATGGGGGTGAGTAGTGTTGAGTGCTCAGAGTTGGCCTCCTACCAGTTGAAGGGGCTTGCACATATTTGGTTCCGCTAGTGGAAGGACAGCAAAGTCGTAGGAGCAGGTCTAATCACATGGGAAGAGTATTAGATAGCATTCCTAGATCAGTTCTTCCCTCGAGAGATGAGGGAGTTGAAGGCGGCCGAATTCGTGAATTTAAAAAAAGGAAGGATGATAGTTCAGGAGTATACCCGTGAGTTCATCTGCCTATCTAAGTATGGCCCGAAGTTAGTGGCTGACCAGCGGGCGCGGGTGAGCAGATTTGTGCATGGTGAAGCAGGATATTTGGACAAGGACTGCAGGATTGCTATGCTCCATCAGGACATGGACTTCCCTCGCATTGGGTTGTACGCTCAGTAGATGGAGGCAGAACATTCGAGGGAGAGGGAGGCCAAGAGGGACAGGACTGAGGACCACAGATTCTCCCAGCAGAGGTCCGGTGGTGGGTACCGAAAGCAGAACCACCAGAGATCATCAGAACCAGCATCTTCATCACTAAGCGTGCCATCTAGGCCCAGACATGATCATAAAGGGTGAGCGTTAGGCTCGAGGGCTCATAGCAGTAGGTCTGCAGACTCCAGCATTCCAGCTTGTCGCAGGTGCAGCCGTGGACACACAGGACAGTTCTTGGCCCGGTCAGGGGCTTGTTTTGGATGTGGGAATCCTGGAAATATGCTCAGAGATTATCGCGCTGCGAGACAGGATCAGGTTAGGGGCCGAGGCCTAGCTTCTAGATCAACAGCCCCTCCCCCACCACACAACACTTTAGGGGGCATCTATTAGCACAGCTGGCAGGTAGTGCTAGAACAGATTCTATGCCCTAGCCACTCACCAGGAGTAGGAGGCCTCACCAGATGTAGTCATCGGTATGTTGAGAGTCTTCCATGTTGATAAATATGCTTTGTTAGATCCGGGGGCTACTTTGTCTTTTGTGACACCATATATAGCCAGTAGCTTCGGAGTTAGTCCCGCTGTCTTGTCAAAGACCTTCTCAATTTCTACTCCAGTAGGTGACTCCGTTATATCTAGACGAGTGTATAGAGATTGCTCGGTCTTAGTTCTCCATATGGTCACCTTAGCAGACTTGATAGATTTAGCCATGACTGATTTTGATGTTATTCTCGACATGGATTGGCTATTTGCATGTTATGCTTTAGTTAATTGTAGGACTCGGTCAATAGAGTTCAGATTTCCAAGTGAGCCTGTCTTAGGATGGGAGGGTAATTCAGTTGTTCCTGTAGGTCAATTTATTTCCTACGTTAAGGCCAGAAAGATGATTTCTAAGGGTTGCATGTACCATCTAGTTAGGGTTAAGGATGTGGAGTTTGAGACCTCGACTATCCAGTCCGTACCAGTAGTATATAAGTATCATGAGGTCTTTCTTGATGATTTGCCAGGTGTCCCTCACGAGCAGGAAATTGATTTCGGTATAGATCTTCTTTCCGCACGCAGCCTATATCTATTTGGCCTTACAGAATGGTGTTCGGTGCTTTTGCTTTGGGTATAAAGCTACACGCAAGTGCACGTGGTCGAACAAGTAGTAAAGTGGCTCAAGTAAGCCAAGTATCGATCCCACAGGGTCTGGGATAAGGTAACAATCTGCTCAATTGTACTATATTTTAATTCTAACAATGAAGACAACAGTGTAACCAAGAGTTAGATATTTTTGGGTTCTAATTTTTATGCTAAGTCTAAAACAAATATCTAATGTGAGTCTAAACTATGAATGTGAGCATACTGAGGTTTATTGAACATGTAAAGAAATTAATTATCGATATAAATTGGTTAACCTTTCCTCCGGTTGCTAGTCAAGAACTATTGCCAATGGATTAAAACTCTCGTATTTAACCCAACTTAAGAATCATGAACCGTCCACCTACATTTCTGTGATTAAACAAAATTCATGTTCTAGCCATATAAACCTGGTTCCTAAATTGACTAATACGACCTTCAGGTATATTTCTATCCTGAAGGTAAATCAATTCTCAATTTTCCCAAACCAAGAAAAGATCATATCCTATTGATTCACAACTTTCCAATTTCTTGCTCTCTCGAGTGAAACCGGACTTTTTAGATATACATTAACATAGGCCACACATTAATGCAGTAAGAACAAGAATCAATAGAACAACCATGGAAGAAAAGATGACAAACCAAATAATCAATAATCACATTTCAATTCAATTATTCTTAACCTCAGCAAGAAGAGGATTTAGCCCCTCATTAGTGGATTAAACATCGTTAAATGAGTGTTAAACATACAAGCAATTGAATTAAAGAAGAAGGAGATAGAGAAAAAACCCTGATAATTTCGTCTCCTCAACTGCCTGTAACCCACGTTCTTGCTCCACCAAGTCAGAATATTGAAAAATGAACCTAAGTGTCCTATTTATACTGGTGGGAATTTTTCCCGGAATAACAAGCAACGTGTCACGGACCCAACGCGCACCCTCACTGGAAATTGCCAAAAATTCCCTAGCCAGGCAGAAGGCCTCCGCGATGGCAGCTTGACATGGCTCCATCGCGGAGCCTCTTTATTTTGGGCCTTCCAATGCCTTGTCCTTTGCTGACATCCGAGTCCAACCCCGATCTCTCCCAACACGCATTTTAGCTTCCCAAAATTACATTTTACCTGCAAAACAATGCTAATCATGTCGGTTAGTATAAATTCACATTTTATTAACAATCACATGAGAATGTATCAACATTGCTAGATAAACAGGGCTAAAATGACATATTTAAGTATCACTTGGGCATATAAATTTGCCCAAGATCACTTACCCCACACTTAAATCCTTGTTCGTCCTCGAACAAAAATCTTACACCTCATGCAATTTACACCCCAACCTCGCTACTTTGGTTCGACAATTTAGGCTACGGTCATACCGATTATTCAATACAGCAAATCATCAAGAAAACACGCATGGTCCAATCAATGCAAGGACCTTCAATACATCAAGGCCTCCTAGACTTAAGAATCGACTCTCGATATTGGCAAACTCATGCAAATCAGTTGGTCAAGACATCCGACATGAAAATTAATCTCTCATCAAGCATGTGCCCTCACAATCACAATAGAATTTTCCCCTTTTTGATCATACGAACTCAAACGATTACATGCAGGGGCATATAAACACAATTTCGCTCTCTCTCCCAAAAGAATTCACATGCATCATGTCATGACCCATAAGCTTTCCTTTAGTGTATTACTCCACTAATATAAAGAAGTGTGATGTAAGATCACGTAGGACTTTAACGGGTTGTAATGTAAGCTACGGAACTAGTAAATATTGGGCTAGCCGATAATAGTCACTAGCATCCTTAAGCGCCTTTTCAATACATCCCATCCAACTAGTGGGCATTGTTTCTTTCTTCGTCCTCCCTTCTTGAAGTTTGTCTTTAGTTTGGCCTATCTTATTAAGCACACTTGACACAACAACAAAGATTATTCATACACCTTCATGATAGCTTATTTATAACAAGTGCACCTTCAACCTTTTCTTTCCTTCCATCACTCTACTTTTCTTTTCTTTTCACCATTTTCACTCTTTGACACTTTGGGAAAATTATTTTCTCTTTTTCAACGCTTATGAGTTTTGGATCAAATTTATGGCTAATGAAAAGAAGGGATTAAGCTCGGTTTACAACTTTTTGACAAAAAAAAAAGAATAGTCTAAAGGCTCATCGGGCTGACTAGGGTGTACAATCAAGGTGGGTACTATAATGAAAAAGAGAAACTTTCGATAAAAAACAAAGAAATGCCTACATCCTTTCCTACAATACACCTCCTTCATTTTATTTTGTACACACACCAGGCAAGTTCTAGACACTTCACAATATCATGGAATAACAAAACCTCACTTCACACTTATTGCACATGCTCAATTCAAGATGTATTCACGGACTTTTCAATCAGCTAATTACAAGAATTCAAACATTAAGCCTCAATCACACTGAATCGACTCTATGGCCTAGGTATCTCAACATATTTACAAAGTTGCATGCTTCCATACAAATCACCTTTGCATTTCAAATACCATGTACAACACGCAACCAGAATTCCGCAACCATAAAGTAACTACAGGTTTTGGGATGCAACCCACAAAAGAAAAACAACTAAAAAAGAATAAATAAAAAAATCTACTCCTAACGACTACATTTCTCTTAAGACGGTCGTCATCCATCCATCATAGGGAACGGTCACTAACTAAGACTTCGGTTCAATGGGACCATTCTCGGTAAAAGAACCAAAAACAAACGCCGAGAAACCCAAGAATTGAAGAAAAAAAGAAAAATTTTAAAAATATCGATCATTTTGATTAACAAAAATATGTACAAAATCAGCTAGCAACATTCAGCAACACACAACAGTTTCACATTTCACATATAATTACAATACAGAATAACAACTTCAACAAATCACAGGGTCACAAAATATTTTCCACAAGGCACAACAACAGAACAAAACATACACAACAACATAACCATCACCTAACTACTCCCACCCCACACTTATATCGAACACTATCCCCAGTGTTCACAGAGATTAAAATAGCACAAAGATTGGGTGGTGGAACTCCCTGATCAATCAAAATACTCCACTTCTTCATCAGGTGCTGCTGCTTCATCTCCCATGTCTGAATTACCCCCATCATCATCATCGGACTCCACATCAGAGTCCTCCCGACGTGTCTCCTCATCTGTGGGGACATCATCATCCATGGGCTCTACAAAAGCTGGCCCCACTCGGCATAGAGCCCTGGCATTTTCGCCAAAAGGGTAGTCTAGCTCGAGCTGCCATAGCTTCTCCTCTGTTGCCGGCCTCCCGCCTATCCTCAGCTGGAGCATCTGCATCCTGTACATGTGAGCCATGTACTGATCATATCGAGCATGTCGCTCGGCAAGTGTAATAACAGGCCCGTGAGTGGTGTCGGGTGCCTTAGTTTTAGTGACATCTAAGGCTCGCCGCTCCATCTGCGGGATATAGTCAAGGGCCTCTTCCTCGACATCCAGGACACTCAAGAATGTGGTGAGTAGTCCACCAAATCCGTATCTGTGCCCCTGATGCAACCGGGCTCTCTTCATGGCGGAGATAATCACCGCCCCCACATTGATCTCCAGCCGTTTCATCAGGGCGTACACCAGGCATACACGATCCCAGGTTACATCCGTCATATGTACCCCCGGGATTAGGCAGGAACACACGATCTTAATCCATATTCTGGCTTCCCTGTTCATCTGTGAGTAGGGCAAAGTTTGATGGTAGCCCCTCTCCTTGTGTTTGCTCCATCTAGCCGTCGATCGGGTTCCACACAAAGTGCGTCTGATGTCCACATATGGTGGAGTGATGTTCAATTGTCGAAGCACGTGGGCGTCTGTGTCGCACGCCCCTAGGATAGCATTGAGGTGGTGGGGCTCAAAGGTGACTATTTGCCCTCTTATTTTGATGGTGTGACTTCTGAGAGTCGGGTTCCAATTGGCATAGATTCCCGAATCAAGTGCAAGTTGCATTCCTTGGGCTCTTCAAAGATGAAGTTTAGCCTAGCTGCCTCGCTCCTGTGGACGATCCTAGGGAACTCTTGTGCCAACGGTTCCCATGCTATGTGTTCCTCGGGGAAGTACTTGCTCTCCTTGTGCTTTGCATACCACTTCTTCCCCTCTTCTGTCACCCACCTGATTTTGTATTGGCGGTGTTGGCAGCGTGGAACCGTTGGTGCTGCTCGGACCGCTGTGCCCAATCTGATTCTTTTTCTGCTGGCGCCAGATGTTGATGTGTCTTTTCCCTTGTCTTGCCTGCTTGCCATGTTCCTGTCAACCCAAACAGACAAGTTCAATGTTAAGCCAATGAATATTAGCTTCGACTAAGGTTGGGTTAAGCTAGGCTACCCCACACTTAGTCCTTAGCTAAAATTACAACATTATGGCAAGATCATACTTATTTACACAAACAAACAACCAAACATAACAAACATGCTTAGTGCATTCGAAGAATTCGACGGTTTATATTCTATGTACTACTCAGACTTCGTACAGCTAACCACAATCATTACCATCGACAACATTTTATCTCATAGCACTTAGCAAGAAGAAACAAAACAAAAGAGAAAAAAGAAAAAATTAACTACGTGATCCTATACAATTCAACCAATTCTTGCAATTTTTGATATTACCCTAACCCGAGAATCCGTCGGTTTTTTAGGATAGTAACAGTTAGCACCATCGACTCATCTCACTCAACATGTGCAACCCAACATGAATTTCACTAGTTCAACTAAAATTTTCCATTTCAAACTCAAAGGCAAGCCCTAGCTATGATTTTATCACAAATTCGATTAAACTATATCATTATCGCGTTCAAGCAATCACCATGATACTCCGAACATCAATCAACAATAATTCAATAAAATTTAAGCTCAATTTTTACTTAGGGCAAGTTTAGCTCATATCACAAGTTCAATATCGAAAATATTTGACAAGAATTGAAATAGAGTTGAAGAACATACCTTAAATTCGAAGAATTGATGAAAACTCGATGAAATTCTTGTTCTAAGTCCGTGTCACATCGAAGGGGGATGGGTTTTTGGGAGGTTGGTCGTGGAGTGTGTGAGAAATGAGGGAAAAAGGGGGAGAATCTGGGTTAAAAAGACGGAAAATCGCGCGGGTCACCCGGCAACCCGGTGTGACCCGTCGCGATATAAACATCAACGTGTCACAGAGGGTAACGCGGAGCGTGCCCTCCGTGACACGGAGCTATCGCGAAGGCATTCTGGAATTTTTTTAAAATTCCAGATTTACACCTCAACGTGTCACGGAGGGTAACGCGGAGGTCCTCCTCCGTGACACGGAGCTATCGCCCTAGCTCACTGTTTTGCCACTTTTTATTGATTTTCATACCTCGAATTTTCCTTTGCAATCTCTTGCACATTTATCCTCTGTTCAACCTGAAATTCATCTTACGGCAAGAAATTGGTTAGAATTATAGGTTTCACTCAAAATAAAAATAAAAACAAAAATAAAACTAAAAATTTTGTTGTTAATGAAGAAAAAGAAAAAGAAATCTATTCACAATTTACAAAGAAAAATTTCATGGGTTGCCTCCCGTGCAGCGCCTGGTTTACCATCGCGGCTCGACGTCATTCAGCTCAGTTGTCCTCTAGGGTGAAGGATGTTTTTTCTCGACCACCGTCCTCACCCCAGTAGTGCTTACATTGCTCCAGTGGTTTTCCCATTAACTCTCGTGATTCCACTATCTGCGCATCATCAACTCGATCAATCACATTGATCACCGAGAGTTCCTCGTACACAATCGAGAGCTTGGTGGCCTTGTATACATCGAACACTTCCACCTTGGCGTGTGCTCACATGGTTAGCTGCCCTGCAGCTACATCAATCAGTGCTTTCCCGGTCGCCAAGAAAGGACGTCCCAAAATAAATGGGACTTCCGCGTTTGGCTCAAAATCTAGCACGACGAAATCTACCGGGAAGATCACGGAGCCAACTTGCACCAAACGTCCTCCATAATGCCATCAGGTCTGGCTAAGGACCGATCCGCTAATTGCAAGATCACTGTTGTGGGTCTAGGACTCCCTAGACCCAGCTTTTTGAATACCGATGACGGCATCAAATTAATGCTCGCTCCCAAATCACATAATCCACGAGCTCGGATACTCTGCCCAATAGTATTTGTATAGTAAAGCTCCCAGGATCTTTGAGCTTTGTGGGCAGTCGGTTTTGTATCCGGGAAGTGCACTCCTCCGTGAGAGCCTCCGAAGCATACTCAGTCAACCGACTTTTGTTTGCCACGATGTCCTTTATGTACTTTGCATATTTTGGCACTCCCTGCAAAACATCAACAAGAGGTAAGTTAATATGTACCTGTTTCAGCACCTCCATGAATTTCTTGAAACACGCCTCCTCCTTGTGTTTCGTTAATCTTTGAGGGAACGGGGGTGGTGGTCTTTCTGATTCAGCTTCCTTTTTCTTCCCCCTCTCGTCACTTTGCTCCCTCTCAACTTCTGATGCTCCCGATTGTTGAGGTGGTCTTTCTGGTTCTACCTCTTTCAGCTGCAAACCACTCCTTGTGGTCACCGCATTCACCTGCTTGGGGTTGGGATCCGTGTCGCTCGGAAGTCTTCCTCTAGGTCTGGTGTTTTGGGCTCCAGCAAATTGCCCAAATTGATATTCAAGTGCCTTAGTAGCTAACTGGTTGTTTTTCACCTCGGTTGCCAATTTCACATAGTCAGCCTGCCATTGAGCTTGGTTAGCTATCATCGTCTTGAACATCTCCTCAATGCTGGGTGATGGTGGTGGAGGAGGTGCATTGTTGTTTCTATATTGTGCCTGATAGTTCTGCTGCCCTCCTTGATTCCTTTGCGCCCCTGACTTGAACTTTGCCGCTGATGGTTGTTGCTACCCCAAGAGAAATTCGGGTGATTCCTCTGTACATTTCCTACAAAGTTCACCGAGTCAAGATTTGCTCCACAACACTCAGCTGAGTGCTTACTGCTCCCGCACACTTCACACCAAATCTGCTGCACTGCATTCACTGGGGCTTAAGGCTGGTTCATTGTCATGTTACTGAAGTGGGTGTTGAGTTGATTCTGTAAAGCAGCTATCTGTGCAGCAATTGCTGTAAAACCATCAACTTCTAGAACTCCTGCTGCTTTCCTTGTCCCTCCTCTTGATGAATCAGCCTTCCACTCTGGATTGCCCTACGAAATACGGTTCAAAAAGGTATACAGCTCCTCATAGGTTTTCTCCAGCGCTTGTCCCCCAGCTGCTGAGTCTAGCAATATTTTTGTATGGGGTTCCAAACCCTCTATAAAAGTGTGCACCAGCACATCATTGGATTGATGATGATGAGGACAATCCCGCAACATGGACTTGAATCTCTCCCAAGCCTTATATAGATTCTCTCCCTCTCTCTGTTTGAATCTTAGAATTTGACTTCTAAGTCTTGCTGTTTTACCGGATGGAAAAAATTGTATCAAGAATTTCCTTGCAAGATCATCCCAAGTAGTAATAGATTTTGGTGGCTCAGCTTTCAACCACCTCTTGGCTTCTCCCAACAGTGAAAATGGGAACAATGTAAGCCTGACATAATCTGATGACACTCCAGCGGGGATGTAAGTGTCACTTATCTCCAAAAAATTTTGGAAATGCTGTTGTGGATCTTCATGAGGGAGACCTGTAAACTGCCCGCTGGTGTGCAACAATTGCACCATGTTTTCCTTGAGCTCGAACCTCCCTCCTGGCTTAGGTTTGCGAATGCTAGATGTGACATTGTTAGCATGTGGGATTGCCACCTTGCGAACCGGCCGAGCTGCTACTTCCTCGGGCACTAACATTGCCCGTACTACTGGTGGATTCAGTTGTTGCTCCATGATTGTTTGTCTGAGCAATTGTAGCTTTCTTCTAGAGCTTCTCTCCGCTGACGATGAAATAATCTTTCTGGCTCTAAATACGAGTCCACCAGCTTCTTGTCTCTTGCCAGTGTTCAATAGAAATTAAATCTGCAAAATACAGGCTAAGACCAAGTTTTCAACACTAAGAAAATAAAAATATAGTAAATTAACACTTAAGAAAAATTCACCAATTGCCAGTCCCCGGCAACGGCGCCAAAAACTTGTTCGGTGCTTTTGCTTTGGGTATAAAGCTACACACAAGTGCACGTGGTCGAACAAGTAGTAAAGTGGCTCAAGTAAGCCAAATATCGATCCCACAGGGACTGGGATAAGGTAACAATCTGCTCAAGTGTACTATATTTTAATTCTAACAATGAAGACAACAGTGTAACCAAGAGTTAGATATTTTTGGGTTCTAATTTTTATGCTAAGTCTAAAACAAATATCTAATGTGAGTCTGAACTATGAATGTGAGCATACTGAGGTTAATTGAACATGTAAAGAAATTAATTATCGATATAAATTGGTTAACCTTTCCTCCGGTTGCTAGTCAAGAACTATTGCCAATGGATTAAAACTCTCGTATTTAACCCAACTTAAGAATCATGAACTGTCCACCTACATTTCTGCGATTAAACAAAATTCATGTTCTAGCCATACAAACCCGGTTCCTAAATTGACTAATACGACCTTCAGGTATATTTCTATCCTGAAGGTAAATCATTTCACAAATTTCCCAAACCAAGAAAAGATCATATCCTATTGATTCACAACTTTCCAATTTCATGCTCTCTTGAGTGAAACCGGACTTTTTAGATATACATTAACATAGGCCACACATTAATGCAGTAAGAACAAGAATCAATAGAACAACCATGGAAGAAAAGATGAAAAACCAAATAATCAATAATCACATTTCGATTCAATTGTTCTTAACCTCAGCAAGAAGAGGATTTAGCCACTCATTAGTGGATTAAACATCGTTAAATGATTGTTAAACATACAAGCAATTGAATTAAAGAAGAAGGAGATAGAGAAAAAACCCTGATAGTTTCGTCCCCTCAACTGCCTGTAACCCACGTTCTTGCTCCACCAAGTCAGAATATTGAAAAATGAACCTAAGTTTCCTATTTATACTGGTGGGAATTTTTCCCGGAATAACAAGCAATGTGTCACGGAGGGCATCGCGGAGCACTACCTCCGTGACACGCCACTGACGTGGACCCTCACTGGAAACTGGGTGTCCAGGTAATAAGGCCCAACGTGGCACGGCGTGCAATGCGGAGCTAGGCCACCGTGCCACGGACCCAACGCGCACCCTCACTGGAAATTGCCAAAAACTCCCTAGCCAGGCAGAAGGCCTCCGTGATGGCAGCGTGACACGGCTCCATCGCGGAGCCTCTTTATTTTGTGCCTTCCAATGCCTTGTCCTTTGCTGACATTCGAGTCCAACCCCGATCTCTCCCAACACGTATTTAGCTTCCCAAAATTACATTTTACCTGCAAAACAATGCTAATCATGTTAGTTAGTATAAATTCACATTTTATTAACAATCACATGAGAATGTATCAACATTGCTAGATAAACAGAGCTAAAATGATATATTTAAGTATCACTTGGGCATATAAATTTGCCCAAGATCAAATGGCTCCAGCTGAGTTAAAGGAGTTCAAGGATCAGTTGAACGACCTGTTAGATAAGGGGTTTATTAGGCTGAGTAAGTCTCTATGGGGTGCACTAGTGTTGTTTGTCTAGAAGAAGGATGTTTCGTTTCAGATGTGCTTGACTATCGGCAGTTGAACAAGGTCACCATCAAGAACATGTATCCTTTCCCAAGAATCAATGATTTTTTTTACTAGCTTTATGGTGCCAAGTGTTTCTCCAAGATTGATCTCAAATCCGGGTATCACCAGCTTAGGGTTCGGGAGAGTGACATCCCTAAAACTGCTTTCAGTACTCAATATGGTCACTATGAATTTGTTGTTATGTCTTTTGGACTAACCAATTCTCCTGTAGCTTTTATGGAACTAATGAATAGAGTGTTCAAGGCATATTTGGACATATTCGTGATTTTTTTCATTGATGACATCCTTATATACTCTCAGAGCGAGGAGTATCATACCGCTCACTTGAGAATAGTGCTTCAAACCCTCAAGGATCGTCAGTTGTATGCAAAATTCAGCAAATGTGAGTTTTGGTTGGACTCGGTGGTATTTCTAGGCCATTTGGTATCAGGAGAGGGCATAAAAGTAGACTCTCAGAAGATCGATGTGGTAAAGAACTGCCTAGACTGGTGAACCCATCGGATATCAGGAGCTTTTTAGGCTTAGCAGGTTACTATTGGATATTTGTGGAGGGTTTTTCATCTATTTCCGCACCATTGACTAAGTTCACTCATAATAAGCTGAAGTTTCAATTGTCAGAGGCTTGTGAGAAAAGCTTCCAAAAGTTGAAGACCCGACTCACTTTAGCACCAGTGTTGACCCTACCTGAGGGTACCGATGGTTTTGTGGTGTATTGTGATGGTTCGCGAGTCGGACTCGAATGTGTGTTGATGAAGCATGGGAAAGTAATAGCTTATTCCTCGAGACAGTTAAAAATTCATGAGAAGAATTACCCGACCCATGATCTTGAATTAGCCACGGTGATGTTTGCATTGAAGATATGGCTGCATTACTTGTATGGGGTCCACGTGGATGTATTCACGGATCACAAGAGCTTGCAATATGTGTTCACACAGAAAGACGTCGATCTTCAGAAAAGGAGGTGGTTGGAGCTACTTAAGGACTATGATATGAGTGTTCTTTACCACAGGGGCAAGGCTAATGTGGTGGCGGACAGACTTAATAGACTCTCTATGGAGAGTGTGTTCCATGTGGGTGAGGGGAAGAAAGAGTTGGTGAAGGATGTCCATCGACTTGCGAGGTCGGGAGTTAGATTGGTCGACTCGATCGATGGAGGCGTTGTTGTGCAAAATGGCTCAGAATCGTCCTTGGTGACGGATGTGAAGGCCAAAAAAGATGAGGATCTGAGTTTAGTAAAGCTGAAGGAAGCCGTTCGAAGTCAAAAGGAGGAAGTCTTCTCCAAAGCGAGAGATGGTGTACTGCGTTGCCGGGGTCATTTATGTGTTCCAGATATTGATAATTTGAGGGACCAAATATTGCATGAGGCACATGGATCCAGGTATTCTATCCATCCAGGTACCACCAAGATGTATCATGACTTGTGGGAAATATATTTGTGGAACGGCATGAAGAAGGATATTGCGGGATTTGTAGCCAAGTGCCCGAACTGTCAGTAAGTGAAGGTTGAGCATCAAAGGTCGGGAGGCTTACTTTAGCATATTAGCATTCCTACTTGGAAGTGGGAAGAGGTTAATGTGGATTTCATTACAGGCCTACCTCGTACTCGTCGACACTATGATTCTATTTGGGTGGTAGTAGACAGGATGAACAAGGCTACACACTTCCTACCAATCAAAACCACGGATTCAGCGGATGATTATGCCAAATTGTATATTCGGTAGTTGGTTCGACTTCATGAGTGCCCTTGTCTATTATTTCAGACTGAGGTACTCAGTTTACCTCTTAGTTTTGGTGGTCCCGAAAAGGGCTTAGGACTTAGGTTAAAATTAGCACAGCATTTCATCCTCAAACGGATGGCTAGGCGGAGTAGAAAATTCAAACTATCGAGGACATGTTGAGAGCTTGTGTGATGGAATTTAAAGGTAGTTGGCATGATCACTTTCCTTTAATTGAGTTTGCTTACAGTAACAGCTATCACTCTAGTATCCAAATGGCACCGTTCGAGGCCCATTATGGGCGGAGGTGTAGATCGCCCATCCGATGGTTTGAGGTTGGTGAGGCAACTATGGTAGGGCCAAACACAGTACACGAGGCTATGTTTAAGGTTCAGTTGATAAAGGACAGGCTGAAAACTGCTCAGAGTCGTCAAAAGTCATATGCGGATGTGAGAAGATGAGATTTGGAGTTTGAGGTTGATGATTGGGTATTTCTAAAGGTATCTCCCATGAAGGGAGCCATGCGGTTCAAAAAGAAAGGAAAACTTAGTCCCCATTATATTGGTCCCTACCAGGTTATGAGAAGAGTTGGTAATATAGTGTATGAGTTGGAGTTGCCGTCAGAGTTATCTTCGGTACATCCCGTGTTTCATGTGTCGCTCTTGAAAAAGTTCTTGGGTGATCCAGCTTTAGTAGTTCTGGTGGAAAGTGTTGGTATGAGAGATAGCCTCAGTTTTGAGGAAATTCCAATTGCAATCTCGGATCGTCAGGTTCGGAGGCTGAGGAACAAAGAAGTAGCTTCGGTGAAGGTGTTGTGGAGAAACCAGCATGTTGAGGGAGCTACATGCGAAGCCAAAACGCTATGATGGCTAAATACCCCCACCTGTTCCCTATTTGCTCAGTTTCAGTTTGAGGAATCAGATTTTTCCATAATTATCTAATCAGTTCCATGTTCAGTACACGTGCACAAGTTTTAATTATGTTATGATAAATGTATGTGATGTCTGAATTCAGTTCAGCTATGTAGTTCTTTTCGGAGGTAGTCATTCTGTCAAGTTTTCAATTTTTATAATCAGTATTTGCATATGATGATTGAATGTTTCTGTATTTTCTGTGTGTTTCTAACATTAAAGGATGAATGTTTCCAAGGGTGAGATATTGGTATACACCGGAAGCTCAAAGATCAGACACGGGAGTTGAAATAAAAAATTGTAAAATTGATGTTGCAAGCACAGGACGAGTCATGGGACGACTCGTGATAAGACCCCATGAGTCGTCAGGTGGCTTGTGGGGAGGCCTTGGGGAAGTGAAGGACTAAGGTCCCCACAAGTGAGGGAATGACTCGTGGTAAGACAACACGAGTCGTCATGTCAATCGTAGGGTGGTATGGGAATACAAATGGAGGAAATGTCCAGTGTACCTAATGGATGGGACCCCACGAGTCGTGGTCAGTCCCAACGACTCGTGAGGTAAGCGTGAGCTAGAAAGGTGGATTGTCATGGTTGTTATGGAAGTGTACCTGATGGGAGGTGACCACGAGTTGTGGTCACTGGGGACGAGTCGTTAAGTCCCCCGTTACGAGCCCTAGCAGTTCAGTTATCCAATGCACTTGACGGGCGACTCGACGAGTTGTTGACCGTCCTGACGAATCGTCAAGTCACCCGTTAGGGTCACCTGGCAGTTATTTCTACGAAATAGTAAGGGCCTTCTCATAATTTCCTAAGTTCCGAAGACCTACACTACATTGTTTAAGGCTCGTTTTAGTGGGTTTTATGCAGGGTAAAACCTATTCCAAGCAATTCTTCCCATGTATGCAAGTTTGAAGGTTTGAAGAGGAGATTCAAGGAAAAATCTCAAGGTTTCCATTGGAATCTTAGCTTGGGCTATTAGAGGGTGTTAGAATTCACCATTCCCAAGTATGTAAGGCTATTAGTGGGTTCTTCCTTCCACACCCATGCCCAATTTCTATCAAACATGACGAATTGCTTATGATCAAGTATGGGATTTCTACCCAATTGCATAATTCTTCAATCTCTATACATGAGTATAATTAGATTATATTTTTATTGATGAATTGTGAAGCTTGGGCAGATTTTAAATTGTTCTAAATCCAAATTGTGATTTCTAAAGGGAAAAGACACAAAATCCCCCCTGAACTTGTCCACACAACTCACTTTAGCACTTTAACTTTACAGGCATTTGTTTACCCCCCCTAAATTCATCTGAAGTCTATTAAATATCACTCTCACAATGTCAAGTGTTTTACACTCGCCCACATCACTCCCACGTTTCTGCCACATCAATGCCACATCAGCGCCATGTTGAAAGTTATTTAAATTTTGATTTTTTAATTTTTTTTCATTTCTTTTCCTTACTTATATTATTATACACTAATTAATTTCTAATACTAATTAATTAAAGAAAAATGGAGGTTGTTTTTCTCCTTGGGTGTCATTATTTTTCAAAAAAATTCAAAACTTTTCTAAAAAAATTGAATCTTGAAACACAAAGTAAAAAAAATTGATAAACAAGTGTGCTTTTGTGTGTGTGTGGGGGGGGGCGTGTTGGGTGGGTGAGGTGAGGCCGAAAATGGAGAAATTGTAGGGGTGGGGGTTCGAAGAAGGAGAAATTGTGAGGTGGTTTGAAGAAGGAGAAAAGGGGTGGGGATTCGTAAGAAGATAGGTCTGGGGGAAGGGGGTGAAGAAGGAGAAAGAGGGTGGCGAGGTGGGTTCAAGAAGGAGAGAGGATTCGCAAATTTGAAGAAGGAGAAGGGGGGGGGGGTTTGAAGCAGAAGATAGAGTTGGCTAGGCATCTTTTTTATTTTTTATTCTACTATATAATATAAATATCAATGGACCCACCTTTTTTCCCCAAATACATGCCTTTTTAATTTATTTTTTAAAATTTATTTTCCACGTCAGTCTTTTGGGTGGTATTTAATAGACTTCAAATGTGTTTAGGGGGGTAAACAAACACGCGTAAAGTTAAAGTGCTAAAGTGAGTTGTGTGGACAAGTTCAGGGGGGATTTTATGTCTTTTCTCATTTCTAAATTATCAAATTGAATGCCCGTGGATGAGAAGTTCATGAAAGAAGAGAATGATGTTGAATGTATGATGATGATAAGATTTAATGATGAAAAGCATAATTCTAAAGCTACCCATGATTATAATGTTATTTTCAAAGGAAAATGAGTAGATCGTAATATGATAAAGCTTTGGGCAATGCCCACATGTTGATATAAAGTGATGATTTTCTCGACATAAGCTTACCACCTTGTTTGCAGCTAAGTTTTCCAATTTTTCATAAATTCTAGCTTGTGGCATGTTGAGTTAAATATTTCTACATATAGGTTACCACGTGATTTGGAGTAGATGCTCCCACCTATGATTGATCTTGTCGTATTTTTGAAGTAAATCTTCTCATATACATGAATTTATAATTGAGATGTATGTTATTGTTGAGCTTTATCAAAGAACAATGTTGAGCTTCATTTTCATATGATGTCGAGTCTATGCATGATTTCATTATGACCTTTCTCAATAGACAATGTTGAGCTTCATTTCATACGATATTGAGTTATTCATGATTTCATATTGAGCTTAGTGATTAGACGATGTTGAGCTTTGTCAATAGACGATGTTGAGATTCATTATATATGATGCAGAGCATTGCATATTTTTGGGAGAAGAGTCTAGCACCGAGCTGGTTAAGGGTCGATTACCCTATGCCCTAGAAATATGCACCAACGTAGGTTGATACTATTATATTAATGGGACCTCCCTTGTGAGCTATACCTGGTCCGATTGGCCCTGCAGTTTGATATTGATATCATGGTATTGTCCATCTCCTTGACAAGGTTATGGAAGGCTCTACCCACCTGAGTGTGATAGTTGGGACCACGTTAGCTCAATTGTGGTAATGTCGGTTAAGTGGCGAGTCTCCCACTATCTATAACATTCAGATTTGCATATTCATTACTCACGATGATTACCTTATGCATGCATGTCCTAAAAGTATGGTTTGACTCAATGTTCAGCTTTTGATATAGATGTTATGTTTAGCTTTGAGTCATTCGAATCATTCATGATGTTTAGAAGAAATGCATGGTCATGTTATGATAAGATTATGATTTTAGAAATAATGCATGTATGCCCTTCCTCTCATGTTGAAGCTTATGATGTTTTATAAAATATTTTAAATGATTTATTCTACTTAGCGATATTACTTACCTTGCATACTCGGTACATTCATCGTATTGACCGCATACTTTCTATGCAGCATCATTTCATAATGCAGGGTCCGGTACTCGGGTTCAGCCCCGCTCGTAGTCGCTTATTAGAGTTAGCACCTGCATGATTTTTGAGTCCTCATCTTTCAAGGACAAGACTTTCAGCTTCGTGTCATATTTCAGTTTCCATTTTGTAGTTAGTTGGGGGTTTTGTCCCATCAACTCGTCTAGACTAGAGGCCTTTTAGACTTATGTATGTATAGCTTAACATATTATTTTGATGTGCCGTTGTATGATACTTCCGCTGAGTTTATAATTATGCTTTCTTCATAATTATTAAATGAGTTAGTTGAATGCTTATACCTGGGTCGACTTGGGGTCTCTCGAGGTCCCTTGTCCCATGTCTATGATCTGGGTCTATGCTTGCATCATGACAAGATAACTAGTAAAATAAGCCTACTACATGATGAAATCATCGGGAACACAGTCCTAATTTTTTCTCTTTAATTTGATAACAACTCAATCATTCTTAAAATTACTTTTTCTTTTATCTGCAACCTCCCTTCCAAAATATTGACTTTCGATTGGTTACTCATCATTAACATATTATTTCATTCCTATTTTCCGTGGAATCAACCCTAACCTTGTTGGGTTACTATATTTGACAATGACTTCTTTATACTTCATTATGAGGTGTATGTTGGGAATGATCAACACCCAAGTGTCTTACCAAGACACTTGGTTGCATAGCCACGAAAAGCAAGATCGGAACTATTATGGGAAAAATAACTATGATAGGTTAGGCTATAGTGTCAGAGAGCAAGGAAATTCGAGGAATAAAGATGAAATCAGAAATAACAAAAGGTAGTACATATGTACCTCCTAGAGGCAAGGAACCATCAATAAGTGACTCTAGAGATTGCAAAATAAAATCTTTTCTCAACCAAGTCCTGACTAAGCTTGAGTCCACAAAGTCCGATGTCAATGAAATGCGTGGAGACGTGTCAAGTATAGGTAAGCTTGTATATTCACACTCAAACTTTATCAAATAGCTGGAGAAGCATATGGGACAAATTTTAGCAGTGTTAACAAACGCATAGGGATACCTCTCAAGGAAACATGCTACAAAACTTAGGGGACAATATAGTGCATGGTTGTAGCAACGATAAGTAGGAAAACTACTATTGAAAGGCCCATACCAGGCAAGATATCAATGAATAACAAACAATTCCAAACTCAATAGAGGTAGTTGACTACGCATGAGGGAGGTGTGACGCACCACATAGCCTAAAGACTAAGGTTTGTGACGCGCCACCAAATCTCCATTAGGAGGCCTGCGAAGTGTTCCTCCCTATGATCCACAAAACAAAGGGAGTAGTTACAAATAATAGTAAGTCCCCTGTTAGTGTAAAAGAGAGTAGAAAATATGAGGGGCCACAGATGAAGGATAAAGAGGTAGAGGCAGACAAGGAAAAGTTAAAGAAAGCTAGAAATTATATACGCCGATTCAAAGACCTCCTCCTCCATTTCCCCAATGTCTTAAAAAGAAGGATGAATATGAGAAGTTTCACAAGTTATTTCTATGTTGAAATAATTTTCTGTCAACATCCCATTGGTGGAAGCACTGGAGCAAATGTCAGTCTATGAAAAAGTCATGAAGGAATTGGTGACCAAAAGAGGACAATTAGCTTTGATCCTACTGATAATCTTTGCCATTGCAGTGTAATAGCATCACACTTCTTATTATTAAAAAAGAAGGACCCTGGAGCTTTTACAATTCCATGCACTATTGGGGCCTTAAATTTTTTGCCAAGGAATTATATGATATGGGAGAAAACATTAATTTGATGTCACTAGTAGTGTATGAACAGCTGGGTTTGGGAGCCCCCAGAAAAACTACAATGCAGTTACTAATGGCAGATTGAACAGTAAAAAGCCAGTGGGTATATTTATTGATGTGTTAGTCAGAGTGAAGAGATTAATCTTTCCGGCATACTTTTCTATATTGGACTGTGATGTTGATTTTGAAGTACCCATTATTTTGGCCGCTTATTTTTATCCACGGGAAGAGCACTGGTGGACATGGAGGGTGAAGAATGAAATTCAGGATATATAATAAGGAGGTAACATTTAATGTTTGCAGGACAATGAGGAAACCGAATGATCTTAGTGTCATAGCTGTGATCGATGTTGTTGATGAAGCGGTCAAACAATTAATTGAAGAGGGTTGTAAGACTGAAGCTTTGACATTAGCATTGATGAAATTTATTGACTAGAATGAAGGCTGGGTTCGATGAGACAGTAAATGCTATAGTGGGAAGGGGTGCCTACTCATATGCTCGTAAAAAGTTGGATCTTGACTTAAGAAATAGAGTAATCCCCCCTTAATCCATCAATAGAAGAGCCACCAATGTTGGAACTTAAGCAATTTTCTGCTCATCTTCAGTATGTATTTCTTGGTCCTCAAAATACACTACATGTAATCATCTTTATAAAATTGTTGGATTGACAGGTGGAAGCATTAATCTCCATACTTATAACTTACAAAAGGGCCACTTGATCTTCCATTATAGATATCATTGGAATCCCACCTGAAATTTGCACCCACAAGATTAGGCTAAAAGAAAATTGCATATCTAGTATTGAACATCAGAGAAGGTTAAACATGATAATGAATGATGTGGTGAAGAAAGAGATTATCAAGTGGCTAGATGCAGGTATGGTGTATCCAATCTCTGATAGTCAATAGGCTAGCCCGGTGCAATGTGTGCTGATGAAAGGAGGTACGACAATAGTTCAGAATGAAGAGAATGAGCTAGTACCAACTAGAACAGTGACTTAATGGAGAGTGTGTATGGATTGCTGAAAGTTTAATGGTTGTACAGAAAAAGATCAGTTCCCAATGCCCTTTATGGACAAGATGATATATAGGCTTGTAGGGAGAGCATACTACTGCTTCCTTGATAGATATTGAGGATATAAATAGATCTCTGTCACAGTAAAAGATTAGTAAAAGACTAAATTCACCTGTCCTTATAGTATATTCGCCTTCAAGCGGATGCCTTTTGGGATATGCAACACACCAACCACATCTCAGAGATGCATGATATTCATATTTTCAGACATGGTGGAAGAAACTATAGAGGTATTCGTAGATGAATTTTCAATAATGTGTGACTCATTTGAAGATTGCTTGGCTAACTTGGCGGTAGTAGTGAAATGATGTGAGAGACAAGTTTGGTGCTAAATTGGGAAAAATGTTAGTTCGTGGTCACATAAGAAATAAATTTGGGACACAAAATCTCAGAGAAAGGGATTGAGGTGGACAAGGGAAAAACTAAAGTTATTTCAAAGATTCCACCTCCCACCTCTATTAAAGGGATCCAACCCTTTCTAGGACATGTTGGCTTCTACCGGCCATTTATTAAAAAATATTCAACGATTGCTAACCCTTTATGCATATTGTTGGAGAAAGTATAAAATTCATGTTTGACGAAGCTTGTCTCAAAGCATTTGAGTGCTTAAAGCAGAAACTTTTCGCTGCACCTTTCATTGTTGGGTCGAATTGGAGCAAGCCCTTTAAAATTATGTGTGATGCTAGTGGGGTAGCTTTGGGAGCTGTTCTTGGACAATGACATGATAATATCTTTCATCTCATTTACTACACTAGCAAATCTCTCAATGCAGCTCAAATGAATTCTACAATCACAAAACAAGAATTGTTAGCAATAGTGTATGCTTTTGAGAAGTTTCGAGCCTAAAAAAATGTAGTGGTCCACACAGATCGTGTAGCAATTCCGTACCTTATTTCTAAAAAGGATGAAAAACCTTGGCTTATTCATTGGGTATTTCTACTATAGAAATTTGACTTTGAAGTGAAAGACAGAAAAGGTACTGAGAACCAAGTTTCGTACCATTTATCCAAGTTGGATAAAGAAGGGAAATTGAAAAATGAACTTTAGATAAATGACTCATTCCTAGATGAACAAGTATTGGTTGCTTCACATGATTCGATTCCATGGATTTCAGACTTCGTGAACTATTTGGTGGGTGATGTAATGTCTGAAAATATGAACTTTCACCAAAGGAGGAAATTTCTCCATGATTTTAGGATATTTTACCGGGATGAGGCATATCAAGATAGTTTCCTGATTTACAATAGTTGAGCCTCACTTGAAATGAAAAACTCCACCCCAAACAAGTACTAATGGACTCAATCTTTTCAAATTCATCATTAACGAACTAAGGACACAATCCTATCCTACTTTGGCTACGTAGTTACGGGTCTTACGAGTTGTCTAAAACCTTTCACCCGACTTGGTGCTAAATACTCCTCCCAAAACATCTTGCTCATGTCTCTGTGTCGTTCTTAGGAAATATCAATGCTCTTCGCCTAGTAGTGCGGATCACCACATTTTATGCAATAAGTGTGGTGTTGATCCTTATGTATTGTGCTCCAAATCTGGTGTTAGGAATATTACCCTCACACACTATATAGAACTTTGTACATATAGACCATTTTCACTACTAATTCATCCTCGTGCTACCATACAACATTACCTTTATGTATATATACCTCTATGCAAATATCTAACATATTCCTATGCTCAAAAAATAAATCACAATTAAAGAACCTAATTAGGTATGATATTAGCTATTATGATTTACTCAACATATATATGTAAAAAGATGAAACTCCTCTTAATTATCATTTTTAAAGTAGAAAAACTTGAAGGTTTAGAATCTCTACTGCTAAATAGTCGAAATCTCTCTCTTGAACCTGAACAAAAAGATGTCGTGGTAGGTCATTTGATTTTCCTACGATGGTTTAAGTGATGATTAAAATGTCAATGTCGATTCTGCATGTATAACATAATTTATAGGCCTTACATGGCCTACTGAATTCAGTGAACTGAATTACATTTCCTCAATGACTTATAGTTTCATCTATCATACTTGTCTATGTGTAGTTATGCTGAAATTCCCTTTTCTATCCCTGCTTGCACTTAGGGAAATTCACCCACTTGATTACGCACAAATTTTATCAATAATAACCTATATGAATTGTAGCGCTTGCTTTGCATGTAGCCTTATTAAGTATATCATTGACTATAGGCACAATTTGCTCAACTATTCTAACCTTTTCTCCCATGTCAAGGGACATATTGGGATTCCATCTGAATAGATCTTGAATCTTACGGGTCTTACAAGTCTATATAGAAACCCATGTATACTTCCTCTAGATCTCGATATTAATATTCAACTCAAATTATTTCCTATATTTGAGCTTGTCCCATAGGCTTTCCCCTTACTCTGCCAAACTTCTTTGTAATTCCTGGAGAAACATCCTTAGATGTTAGCACCTATATAGTTAGATGTATTCTCATATCACATAGGGAATAACACGAAGTTTATCACTCTCCTTATGTCAGCGTATAGCACGAGAGAGGAATGAAGGAAGGGAAACTTCCTTAAAATTCTTGCACATGCCCTCGGAGATAAGTACTGATGTCTTCGTATAAATTCACAAGGATCTACTAGACATTGCTCCATGAATCCTAAGAAAATTAAAACTAAGTGTTTTACCATCGAGTTTGTCATGACTCAAACCTATCACTTAGGCACGACCAAGCACCTGACAAGCTACAACCCATTAGGTGTACCCTCAAAGCTATGCATATGGATAAATAAAGGAAAAGAAAATTGTACTAACAGCCTTTGTATATAAAGATAACTGTGGACAACAACTACTAGGTATGCCTATAAAACTCATAATATGGCTCAGCGAACTACAATGTTTGAATACAAAATACTAGTCGCAACTTAGAATAAGTACTATGTATGCTAAAGAAGAAATGGTTGTCGTGGTCTAATAGTGTCTTACCTCAACCAAATTAGACTGAAGAAAGCTAGAATAATATGGTATCAACTACCTAGTCACCATATATAGCCCGTGTACATATACAAATATCATCAAGTGTAAGTCTTAGATATTAGCTGGTAATTATAAGAGTACAATCAACCGTACAAGTATAAGCATAAAGTACATATATTAATTTGAATATGAAATCATGGAATACAAAAAATTATTTCATGTAAATCTCAAATCCGCTCACGATATATGGTATATATTTGTCCATGTCTTACCCCCTCTCTTTTAGTAGAGATTATTTACCTATGGTCTTACTCAAGTTTCTATGTTGTTCATAGGACATGGTCCTAAAATGTCCATGTCTTACCCCATCTTTGTCATAACCCGAACGGAAGACCAGATTATAGACACGGGATAAGGGACCCCGAGAGACCTCAAGTCAACCCATGGCATAGGCATACATCTAAATCATTCGATAAACATAAGAAATCTTCAATATAAACTCAGCGGAATTCTAACTCAACATAACATCAGAATAAGCATCCGAAGCTAAACATAAAAAAAGTTTGAAAAGCCTCTAATCTGGACGAGTTGATGGGACAAGACCCCAACTAAATCAACAATACTAAAAATGAAAATACATAAGGAAATTGAAAGTCTATCCCTTAAAGGATGAGGACTCACCAACCAAGCAGGTGCTAACTCTGACAATCGACTACGAGCGGAACTGAGCCTGGGAGCTGGGTTCTGTATCATGAAACAATACAGCATAGAAAGTATGCAGTTAGTATGTGAAATGTACCGAGTATGCAAAGTAAGTAAAAACTTCTTAAGGAAGTAACTCATTTAAAATATTTCATAACATATCATAAGCTTTCGAATCTAAGAGGAAGGACTACATGCATTCATCCTAAAATCATAATATTTTCATAATAAGACCATGCATAGCTTCATAACATCATAACTAACTCAAATGACTCAAAGCTGAAATATGACATTTATGGAAAAGCTGAACAATAAGTCAAACCTTGCTTTTAGTACATGCATGCTTAAAATGATAATCATGAGTAATAAATGTGCAAATCTGAATCATATAGACAATGAGAGACTCGTCACTTAACGGACATACCACGATAGAGCTTACATGGTCCTGACTATCACACTTAAGTGGGTATAGCCATCCAAAAACTTGCTAGGGCTAAGGACGCTACCATGATATCGATATCAAGCTCATGGGCCATTAGGTTCGGGGATAGCTCACAAGGGAGGTCCCAATAACATAATAGTATCAACCTACATTGGCGCATAGTTCTGAGTCATAGGGTGATAGACCCTTAGCCCGCTCGGTGCTAAACGCTTCTCCCAAAACATGCAATGCTCTACATCGTATATAACAAAGCTCAACATCATCTATTGACGAATCTCAACAATGGAATCATGCATACACTCAACATCGTATGTAACAAAGCTCAACATTGTCATCTGACAAAGCTCAATAATGAAATCATGCATAGAACTGACATTGTATGAAAACGAAGCTAAATAATAACATACATCTCAATTAGGAATTCATGCATATGAGAAGCTCCAGTTCGAAACATACCACAAGATCAAAGATAAGTGGGAACTCCAAAACCATGTGGTGATCTTACTTTAGAGATACTACATCATCATACTTGATATAAGGGCCTTGCCCAAAACTTTATCATGCTTGGATCTACTCAATTCATTTTGAAAATAATATCATAATCATGGGTAGCTTTAGAAACATGCTTTTCATCATCAAATCTCATCATCATCATACATTCATCATCGTTCTATTATTTAATGAACTTCTCATCCATGGGCATTAAATCTAAAAATTTAGAAAACACAATTTTTGATTGAAAACAATTTAAAATCTTCCCAAGCTTCACAATTCATCAATAGAAACATAATCTAATCATACCCATGTATAGAAATCGAAGAATTATGCAATTGGGTAAAAATCACATAACTTGATCATAGGAATTTCTCACACTCAGCTAGAGATTTGAGCATGGGTGAGGAAGGAAACACCCACTCATTACCCTACATACCTAGAAGGGATGATTTTACCACTTCTCTAATTGCCCAAGATAAGATCCAATGAAAACCTTCAAAACTTGTTCTAAATCCTCTCTTCAAACTCTCAAGTATGAATGCATGGAATGAATTAGATTAGAATAGGTTTTTCCCTCTTAAACCCTGTAAAACGAGCCTTAAATGAGGTATTTTAGGGTGTTATAGCATAAAAAAAATTGAAAATGCCCTTAATTAATCTACCTTTAAAACTGTCCAGATTGGACCAACGGATGGAACTAATGGGTCGTTGGAAGGAACAATGACCCATTGTGTTGCTCGTTGTTTCCACTGCTGAGACTTGCCTCCAAAACTGAACAACGGATGGACAGGAAGACTCATCCTCTGAAATAATAGATCGTTACATCGACTCTTGCTGCCTCTTCACAAAAATCTTAAGCTGCCTACCACGAGCCTCACCATGACTCATGGTTTCTTCTAATGAGTTGTGGCCTTGATACGTCACATACACTGGAAATCTTGGAAACCGACCAACGATCGGTGACCACGGGTCGTTTCTCCTTGTAACAAGTCGTTGGAAGACCCGTTGTATCCCATCTACTGAACCCAGCCTCCTCCAGTGCCTGCTAACAATGGCTCATTGTCTCGAACAACAAATCATTGTGTTATCCATCATCTCCACTACCACCCAAACTTCCTTCATATATAACAACCCGTGTTTAGATACCACGAGTCATTACATGGGCCGTTCTGTAATTTTTTCCCAATTTCAGCAGTTTTCAACTTTTAGCTCTTGAATGTACTCCTAGGCACGTTTAGGGTATTATAATATCTCCCCCTTAGGAACATTCTTCTTCGAATGTTGAAAACAATAAGAAAAAACAAACATGCAATTATCATCCAAATACTGCTCATTTAACCGAAAACTAGCAGAATGACTACCTCCGAAAAGCTTAACCAAATTAAGACATCACATACATCTATCATAATAGAAATAAGACTTATGCACATGAACTGAACATGGAAACTGATTAGAGAATTAGGGAAAAAACTGATACCTCAAACTGAAACGGAGCCGGTAGGGAACAGGTGAGGTATTTAGCCATCATAACCGCTTTGGCTTCCACGCAGCTCCCTCAATATGCTGATTTATCCATAACGCCTTCAATGAAACTACTTCTTTGTTCCTTAGCATCCGAACCTGACGATCCAAGATTGCAACTGGAATTTCCTCATTAGTGAGGCTATCTCCCACACCAACATTTTCAACCAGAACGACTAAAGCTGGATCACCCTAGAACTTTTTCAAGAGCGATACATGGAAGACGGGATGAACTGAAGATAACTCTAATGAAAAGTCCAACTCACCTTACCAACACTTCTCATAACCCGATAGGGACCAACATAGAGGGGACTAAGTTTTCCTTTCTATCTGAACTGCATGACTCCCTTCATGGGAGACGCCTTTAGAAATACCCAATCATCCACCTCGAATGCCAACTCTCTCCTTCTCACATCAGCATATGACTTTTGGCGTCTTTGAGTGGTTTTCATCCTGTCCCTTATCAACTGAACATTCACCATAGCCTTATGAACCGAATCCGGTCCTAGCATAGCTGCCTCACCAACCTCAAACCATCCGATGGGCGATCTACAACTCCGCCCATAACGAGCATGGAACAATGCCATATGGATGCTAGAGTATTAGCTGTGATTGTAAGAAAGCTCGATTAAGGGCAAGTGATCATCCCAGCTACCTTTAAAATCCATCACACAAGCTCTCAACATATCCTCGAGAGTCTGGATTGTTCGCTCCACCTAACCATCTGTTTGCGGATGAAATGCTTTGTTGAGCTTAACCTGAGTCCCAAGCCCTTTTTGGAAAGACCACCAATACTGAGAGGTAAACTGAATACCTCGGTCTGAGATAATAGACAAGGGTACTCCATGAAATTGCACCAACTCCTGGATATACAGTTTGGCATACTCATCCACTGAATTTGTGGTTTTGACCGGTAGAAAGTGTGCCGCCTTGGTCAACCTGTCTACCACCACCCAAATAGAATCACAGTGTCAACGAGTATGAGGTAGGCCTGTAATGAAATCCATATTAATATCTTCCCACTTCCAAGTGGGAATGCTAATATCCTAAAGTAAGCCTGCAGGCCTTTGATGTCTGACCTTAACTTGCTGACAGTTCAGGCACCTGGCGACAAACTCCACAACATCCTTCTTCCTGCCGTTCCACCAATATGTTTCCTGCAAATCATGATACATCTTAGTGGCCCCCGGATGGATAGAGTACCTGGATCCATGTGCCTAGTACAATATCTAGCCCCTCAAATTATCAACATCTAGAATAGATAGATGACCCTGGTACCGTAGCACACCATCTCCCCCTTAGGATAAGACCTCTACGTTCTGACTTCCAGCTACTTCGTTCAGCTTTACCAAAATCAGATCCTCATCTTATCTGGCTTTCATATCTATCACCAAGAATGATTCTGATCCGTTTTGCACTACAATTCCGCCATCAGTCGAGTCGACCAATCTATCTCCCAACCTCACAAGTCGATGGACATCTTTCACCAAGTCATTCTTTCCCTCATCCACGTGGGACACACCCTCCATAGAGAGCCTACTAAGTGTGTTCGCTACCACATTCGCCTTACCAGGGTGGTAAAGGACACTCATGTCGTAGTCCTTTAGTAGCTCCAACCACCTCCTTTGCCGAATATTGAGATCTTTCTGTGTGAGCACATATTGCAAGCTCTTATGATACGTGAATACAAGCCTATATGAACAATTGGGTGGTCTATAGCTGATATCATTGGCATACCTCTTGGTATTTGCACTCACAAGATCTGCCTTCAAGAGAACTGTAGCGCTTCAATTGAGCATCAGAGATGTTTGAATCCATCGATGGAAGAGGTAGTTAAGAAAGAAATTATCAAATGGTTAGATGCGGGAGTTATATATCCAATAGCTTATACCACAGTAGGGTAAGCCCAGTCCGATGTGTGCCGAAGAAAGGTAGAAAAATAGTGGTACCAAATGAGAAAAATGAGTTGATTGGAACATGTCCAATTATCGGATGGTGGGTGTGTATGGACTACCGCATGTTAAACTCATGGACCAGGAAGGATCACTTTCTAGTCCAATTCATTGACAAAATGCTAGATCGCTTGCCTGGGAAAGAATATTAGTGTTTTTTGGATGGATACTCAGGCTACAACCAGATTTCAATTGCTCCAATATATCAAAAGAAAAAACACATTTACATGCCTTTATGGAACTTTTTCATTTAAGAGGATGTCCTTCGGGCTTTGTAATTCTCCAACTACTTTCTAGAGATGTATGATGTCAAACTTTTTCGACATGGTAGAGAAAACTATGGAAGTAAAAATTCGTTTGAAGACTGTTTGGTTCACCTAGAAGAGGTTTTGAAAAGATGCGAGGAGACAAACTTGGTATGTAATTGGGAAAAGTGTCACTTTATGGTAAAAAAAATGGTATTGTTCTGGGGCACAAGATTTTGAGAAGGGGATTTAGGTAGACCAAGCTAAAAATGCCATTGCTCATTTACCTCCGCCAAAATCTGTGAAGGGCATTAGGAATTTTTTAGGACATGTGGGATCTTACTGCCATTTTATCAAGACATCTCCAAGGTAACAAATCCCTTATTTATATTGTTGGAAAAAAATGCAAAGTTTAATTTTGATAAGAACTGTATGAGGGCTTTTATGGAATTGAAAGAGAAGCTTGTATCCGCTCCAATCATCACTACATCAGACTGGTCTAAACCCTTTGAATTAATGTGCGATGCTAGTGGTGTAGTGTTGGGGAAGTGCTTGGAAAGAGGAAGGGAAAGATTTTACACCATTTATTTCACTTGCAAAGCCATGAATGATGCACAAGCAAACTACACAGTTACAGAACAAGAGTTGCTCGCAGTAGTGTTTGCGTTTGAAAAATTTTGGGTATATTTGCTAGGGACAAAGGTGGTGGTGCACATAGACCATGCTGCACTCAGATACCTAATGAAAAAGAAAGGTGCTAAACCCAGGCTTATTAGGTGGGTCCTTTTTCTACAAGAATTCGATTTTGAAGTAAAGGACTGGAAGGGATGTGAGAATCAAGTAGCTAACTATGTCCCTCGCTTAAAGAGATATGGTTAGCCAGGGGTACATGAGGATATTAATGATGACTTCCCTGATGAGCATATTTTGGGTGCATCCCATGACTTGACACCTTGGTTTGCAGATTTTGCTAATTATATGGCAAGCAACATCACACCCGAAGGGTTGACCTATCATCAGAAAAAGAGATTCATGCATGATGTTCAAAAGTTTTATTGCGACAACACATACCTCTTCTACAATTGTGCTGATGGTATAATTTGGAGATATGTCCCCGAGGTTGAGATGATGCCAATCCTCAAGGAGTGTCATTCGTCACCGGTCGGGGGTTATTATGGAAGTGTGAGGACAACGATAAAAGTGCTACAATGTGGATTTTATTAGCCTACTCTCATAAAGAATTCCCATGACTATGTTAAGCAGTGTGACAAATGTCAATGAACAGGAAGTATTTCGAGGAGACATGAGCTTCCATTGACACCAATCGTAGGGTGGAATTGTTTGATGTATGGGGAATCAGTTTTATGGGCCCTTTTGTGAGCTCTTATAGAAAAAGTTATATTTTGGTGGCTGTTGATTATGTATCTAAATAGGTGGAAACTGTGGCGTTGGCTAACAATGAGGGAGGGAGCATAACAGCCTTTTTGCAGAAGCACATCTTGTGATAGTTTGGCACTCCTAGAGCCATAATTAGTGATGGAGGATCACACTTTTGCAATCTATTATTTAGTGCCTTGCTAGATAATTATGGGTAAAACACAAAGTTTCTACCACTTATCATCCTCGGACCAATGGCAAAGAAGGAGTTTTCAATCAGAAAATCAAGCCCTTCTTGACTAAGACAGTCAATCCCAATAGAACGGACTGGCCAAGAAAGCTCGATGATGCCTTGTGGGCATACTAGAGCACATACAAAATGCTAATTGGAATGCCCCTATATCAACTAGGCTTTAGCAAGGCTTGTCACTTACAAGTGGAATTGGATCATAAAGCCATGTGGACCTTGAACAGTTTAAACCTTGATGGGGGGAAGGCCTTTTAGGGGCGAGTGAAAAATCTCAATGAGATGGATGAGGGCTTATGAAAATTCTGCAATATATAAGGCTCACATGAAGCATTACTAAGAACAGAAAATCTTGCATCAAAATTTTACCCTGGGAGAGTGGATACTGTTGTTCAACTCAAGACTAAGGTTATTCCTCGAAAAGCTCAAATCTAAATGGTCAGGCCTATTTAAGGTGTCCCTAGTTTTTGGGAACAGTGCTATCAAACTTGAGTGAGAAGATGGATCAAAATTCAAGGTGAATGGACAAAAGGTAAAGAAGTATTTGGGAGTGTTGGAGTAGGTTGGCCGAGTGGAGGTCATGTACCTGGATGAACCATAGTAGAAAAGGAGCATCTGTCATGCCATGACATTAACTAAGGCACTTTTTGGGAGGCGACCCAAGAATTTTTACCTTTGATACGTTGATTTCTTTGTTGTTTGTGTTTTTTAGGTTGAATGGATATTAAACAAGGAGAAGAAGAATAGGGAAGGCACCACGCTAGCCTGGCGAAACACTAGTGCACAAATGCGAGGCACCGCCCTATCACATGTGAGAATCAGAAAAGTGGAGAAAAAGAGAGGAAACTTATGATCCACCGGCGGAACACAGTAACAATCTGTGAATCACAGGTTGAGTGACGGCTCAAACCAGTACACCTAGGAGTTGAGGTATAATCAGTGTCTCAACCAACAGAATACCGGTGACAATCCGCGAACTGCCGGTCGAATGTCGGCTGCAAAACAGTGAGATAAAAGGATGAGGGTTGCCAATGTCTAAACTGGTGAAATGTCGATACTCACCGACGACTGCCGGTTAAGCACAGGTCAAAGTACGTAATTCATTTAAAAATATTGACAAACCCATTGACCGAACCAACCCATGGATTTAAAAAGATCCGGTCAAACCTTTCCAATTCCCCAAAAACCCTTCTCTCCACCTTTTCATATCACCCCCACAACTTTTTAACTTTCTAATAACCCACTTGCCCAACCTAACACCATTAACACCCACCTTCTTCCTGCCCAATCACCTCCCTTTTCTTAGCCTTTAATACCTCTCCTCCCTCCTTTCATCTCACCTCATTTCCCATCACTGTGAAGACACTATAGTTGGGCGAGTTACAAGGTTTCCATCTTCTTACTTATTCTCACTTCTCACTTCTGACTTCAAGCATGCTAGAGTAGATATTGTTCACACTCATGTTCCCCATCTCCCATCTTGTGCTTTTCATTAATTGAATTATTTTCATATTGTGGGTCTGTTAGAGGTGGTGATTAGATGTCTAAATATTGATGTGGGTGTCTTCTTTGGTATGCATTCTTTATGATTTGTGTGCCTGAGATACTAGTTCGGGGTAAAGTCTGAGTAGCCCCATGTGCTCAAAATGCATAATTTGCCCGATGATAAATCGGATGATGTCTTTCTTAAGGGCAAAGCTTCATTGTTACTTTGGTTGTTTTTCTTCTGTACATAATAGTGATGTGAAGTGAGTGAGTGAATCATGATATTGGAGGAACTTTTTCTAGATGAATTGGGGTGAAAATAAGAAGCATTCCACCAACAAATAGCAGGTCATGCCTGGCGAAACGTCGGCTGAAACGTAGGTCCAGGCACAAGGCTACAGGCCACTGCAAAGAACTTGTGTTTCATAGGCGCTTTGTGGGTTGAGACCGGTCAATCTCCAGTGTGGCTCCGGCTAAGAGTACACCTGCCCAATTTTCTGTGAAGTGCCAACGGCTTATCAACGCTTCACGGGTCTCCACCTACGTTTCGCCGGTGCTGCCAGCAGTAACATTTTGCTCCTTCAACATGTTAACCATCTGATCCTTAGAATTTATTCATTAATTTAGAATAGTTTTTTTCCTTTACAATAATGAAAAATACATATAGATATGTTGTTTTCATGGAACTAAGATTATCTTGTAGAATCATGTCCATCTATAGAAAATGAAGCAAGGGGAAAGCACCAATGACCAACACCATATCTCATGAGTTAGATCCCGAGGAGGCCCAGCAAATTTCGCAACTTCTCTTTGGGTTGGATAAAATGGAGGCTTATTATTTGTCCTTCTAGGAAACCTAACCCGTCATCGTAGAGGCTCAATTTGAGGTGGATTCTTTCAAGGATTACTTCCCAGTCATTTATAGTCAGATCGGCATTCGGAATTAGGGGCCATTCACCATACCCGTGGACCCTTACTTCCCTGAGTTGATATAGGAGTTTTATGCCTCTTATAGGGAACGACAAATCATCTTAAAGCATAAAGGACGAGTAGACAGAATCCCTTTCCTTCCATATGTGTTAGTACGGGGTCAAGAACTAAATGTTACCCTAGAGGAAATCAACTCCATCTACTAGGCTAAACCGATCCAGCCAAGTTCAGACTTTAAAAGGAAGGTGAAAGATAAGGAGGATCAGTTTAAGTAGGTGGCCAAAATAATCTCTAGTGATCAACCGCAAGTGGGCTACCTCAAAAGGAATAATTCACCGATATGATCTAAAGTTTGAAGCTCGCATGTGGCTAGGTTTGGTATATGCTCAAATTATCCCTTCCAAGAATACAACACACGTCCCCATTTAGGTCGCAATCCTTGTGGCCTGCATCATGGACTGGAAACACATCAATGTGGGGGAAATTATTGCAAAACAATTCAGAAGGAAGGCCAAGAAAAAGGCAACTTCTTTTCCTTATCCCAGCCTCATTAGTATGTTATGTCTACAAGACATATGCCCTCTATTCAGACCACCGGAAAGAAAAGTGAGGAACTACGGAGTGATTAAACTAGCCACCAAAACCGATAAGGATGTCCCAGCATTAAAGCGACCCAAGGTGACGGTGGACCGAAATAGCTCCCTATCTTCCAAATTTTCTAGCATAGCCCTAGGGTCACCATAGGCTAACAGAGTCAAATCCTCTCTGCAAACTGTCCTTTTGAAGATGGCACAAATGGCCCGTGCTAATAATAGCCAGTTGTTGAAATTGGCCAAAGCAATACCTCCCTTGATCCAACAAGCCCTGAAGAAGGCCATGCAATCAGTACTTGAAAAATTG
This sequence comes from Datura wrightii, assembly GCA_035772735.1. NCBI lineage: Eukaryota > Viridiplantae > Streptophyta > Magnoliopsida > Solanales > Solanaceae > Datura > Datura wrightii. The sequence goes on from JASDFA010000007.1 coordinate 37,215,677, forward strand.
GGATGCCTCTGTGCTAAAGTTGAAGTTTTAGAAAAGGAAGTGACTATCTTCAGGGGTGAAGTGGTGGGGCACAAGGGAATACTTTCACCAGAAAAGATTAACATGACTGAACCGCCAGCCGCTACTGCAGAACTTGAGGAAAGTAGGAGCCCACCGGATGATTGGTGTGTGGGCTATGACAGCCCTACAGAGATAGTTCCCGATTATGAGATATATCATAGTCATCTACCGCCCCATCGGATGCTAATTAGGAGTGAAATAGATCCATCGTGGAGACCAGGTGGGGTGGACACCATTTCTTATCATGAGCTCAAAACTCTTCCAGACCATTGGATAGTTCCCGAAACAGGAAAACTAGTCTAATTCCCACTTGACTCGTTGATGCCTTCCACAGCTGCAACTACTTTATGGCACATTGATGAGTCCAACTATTCATGGATCCCACGCCCCCATTGCTAGATCATTTAGGGAGCCCTCTTGACCTTGTTGTTCTTTTCTTATACATTGAGGGCAATGTATTTTTATTGTTGGGGTGGGGATGGGTGCTCCATTCTTTTATAGATGATGTTGATGTTTCCCTTGTCGTGCTGTTATTTTGAAATTATTGTTGGTTTTTAAGCCTTTGTCAAGCTCAGGATGAATGAAATGAAAAATTCATTCTTGAATTGTTAGTGCAAATGATTGGGTCATTATTTAAATTGCCAAATGTTTCATTAACTATGTTTGATTTTCGCCTTTGTGAATAGTAGTTAGTGAACAAACTCTGAGGGTTTTCTTAATAACACAGTTCCTTCCCGAGGACCAATTTCTTTTTCTTTTCTTTTTATATTGTCAAACCGAGTGACATTTTCCAATAAGAAGTTGTGAGGTGACTCTCTTATGGGAAAATGCCATGTTTTTGAGTCTTGTCGAAGTTTTTTTTTAGAGGTACTACCAAAAAATATTGTGTGACATGGAAAAATTTAATTTGGAAGAAATGGGGCAATTGAAGTGGAAAATGTAGAACTATCATGTCATACATTGCACATTTCTTGTTTGGCTTATTGATTCACATGCTCAATTGTCTTAAGTCATAATCTGGTTGTGGTGATGAAGTGTGTGAACATCTTTGAGTGTGGTTCCTTGTGTGGTGAGGTTGATTGAATGATTCTCATGCATATATGATTGTCTAGAACTTGCCCTAAGTGTAACTCAAGGAGAAATCCTAGATATAGCTGCACTTCAAACATGATTTTAGGTTCTCTATTGCTAGTCACTTCACCTAAAATGACCTCCTTAAACATCTTTCTTTGCTAGCCAATGTTGAGCCTTTGAACCTTTTTTTCTTAGAAACCACATTACAAAACCAATGACCTTTTTTAATCATCTACTTTGGCACCCATCCTCCCCAGTTTCTAATGGATAAAGAATGAAAATGGGGCCTCAAGCCCAATAAATAGGTAGAGATAAAGGAATGAGTGTAAATGAGGCAAAAGCCTAAGTTTGGGGGTTTACAAGAAAATGGAGAAATATGAGAGCTTCAATATGAGGTAGCACCAAATTGTGATTAAAATGAAAGAATTGGTTGGTTGAAGGACCTTGAATCACTGAAAGAGAAAGAATAGTTGAAAGGTGTTACCTCTTGCTTAAATGAGGCTGAATGTGAAATCCAAAGGAGTTAAAAGGGTGGCTCTTTCTAAACAAAAAAGGAACATGATGAACAAGGAGAGATAAGAAAGTGATTTTCAATATAGGAAGGGAATGTTGCAAGTGCTCGCAAAAAGGCGTTATGGAGGTTCTAACCACGAGAATTAATTGTTTATCTTACCTTAACCCCTATCCTTCATTATGACCCCCAAGTCCTAATTGATTTTGAGTGTAGCAACTCTACATTAGTGGTGATTTACATGAAGGGCAAGCCTACGGGTCATGTTGGGTGCATGGAGAATTTCGTTGTGAGAGTGAGTGTTATTGTCTTATTCTACAATCCCTTGTGTGTACATTGCTTGATGATAAAAAGGGATTCTCTCTCCTCGTGAGTGGCATCACCCCCTTAGAGAACATGCTTGTACTATTGTAAAGATGTAATTGGGATATGAGTGTTGTGAGCTTCAAGGCATTCTTTGAATGTGAATTTTGCAATGATTTTGGTGATGCTAGTATGCTTGTTTTGATAAACCATGCTTTTGTTTTGAAGAATGAAAAAAATTATGAATCATGCCTATTTATTGCGGTTACCTCTTGAAACTTTTGTGTATTTTGGGGAGTATTTTCTCTTTTCCATGAGTCGGCGAGCATTTTTGGGTTGTCTTAGGCTCAAAGGTCCTTGGTGCATAGAATCATATGGTATGACATGTTGTTCTATTTTCTCAGCTATAAAGAATTGCATTACTTGAGGACAAGCAATGGTTTAAGTTGGGGGTTTGAAGAGTTGGTAATTTACCAACTCATTGGGTTCTTAAACAAGATTTTTGTTTATTTTTTAAAGTCATTTAGCTGGATTTTATGCCCTTTTCAAGATCTTTGCTGGTATTTAACTTGAGTAGAGGAAGCATGAAATTGAGCAAAAAACATGAAATTTGATATGAGGACCGGTGCTCCGCCGAAGGACACCTGTGAAACGCTGGATAACTGTAGATATTCACTGTGCTAAATAGGATCGTGTACCAGTGGACTTTGGATCAGCACCAGCAAATCACTGGTGCCAACACCGGATTGCTCCAGAACTCACTGGCAACTAGATGCGACAGATCAACGAACTACGAATTAGCACTAGTGAACCGCAAGTGATGGCCGTTAGGAAAGCGCAAAAGCGACCAGCTCAAAAAATGAGGAGCATTTTGTACCCTAATTTTGTACGTTTCTAGAAAAGAGGATAACTGAACATTCCATTCCATTGAATATTGAATAGAAACCAGAGAGTGGTATAGAGAAGTTTGGAATTGAATTGTAGAGAGAGAAGTCTTCCTCTTCTTATTTTGAAAAGGTAGAGAAAAGCTCCATTGGAGACCAGAAACTTGTGCTTGAATTTTCTTACTCATTTTGTTGAATGGATATTGAATTATTACTTAATGCAATGTCTTCTTCTACTGACATGAGTAGCTAAATTCCTTGCTAGGGATGTGTGAATGATTGTGTTTGATTTGGATTAGGTATTGTTTAATTAATCTTAGATTTACTCAATTTGTATAATTCTAGTGTTTGCTCTGAGTTTTAATCTAAATTTTCATAGTTGCAAATATGGGTTGTATTTATTTACTCTAATTTTGCTTGAATAAGGGATTTAGAGTATGGGTGAGGAAACACTAGTGGATAATTGGGTGTTGATCATGTGGGGTTGGGCTAGAGATAGCCAAAACTCTTTGTCACACACCCATTGAGAATCAAAAGTAGAAATAGTTTTGATTCTTACCCAAGTTGTTGTGGTTGTTGTGAAAAGGACTTTGGGTTTTTACAAACCCGAGGCATAAGGCAACTAAATTATTAAAAAACATTGGGTGCTACCTCGTCCACAAATAATTATACTACTGAGTAATGTTAGGAGCTATTAGTAAATCTAATCCGATGATGCCCCTTTAATATCACACCCCTAGTATTCTCTCCTTTGATATTTTCTATGATATGTCCCTATATTTGCGTGCGAATTTGGAGTTCAATTGACAAGTTGTTATTCCCCCAATCTTTACTTTATTGTTTTTGAGATATTGATGCAAGTTAATTCAATTTTATAGATAACTCTTATGTGATCAACTACTATTCCTGTGTGTTTCGACCTAGACACTTGTAGGGTATATTTGTTCTGCCAATGACCATTTACACTCCATACTTACGAGGAGTGAATTTGGAAATTATCAATAGCCCCAGGTCCTTCTTACACTCTCAAATCTTCACACCTTGGGCTTATTTGGGTCCTTTTTCCTTCGTTTCCTACTCAAAATAACTAAAATCATTTGTTAGGTTACAAAACACACGAACACATGAATATATGCATTTCCTAAGTATTATGAACTCAAAACAAGGTAAAATATGGGAAAAACATGGCAAATGGGCATAGAAATATGCCCAAAATCACTTTTCTTAGATAAGTTCTTTCCTAAGGAGATGAGGGAAGCAAAGGCGGCATAGTTAATCAACATGAAGTATAAAAACATGACGGTTTAGGAGTATGCCTTGAAGTTTAACTAGCTATCCAAGTATGCTCCAAAGATGGTTGTCGAGCCGAGGGCTCATGCGAGAAAGTTTATGTCGGGGGTCTCATATTTGGTGGTCAAGGAGTGCAGGACCACAATGCTGATTAATGATATCGATATCTCTTGACTCATGATTCATGCCCAGTAGATTGAGGAGGCGAAGTTGGTGAATAAGGAAGGGAAAACTAAGAGCGCTACGACAGGGGACTTCGAGTTCTCACAGTAGATGAAAGGCAATGGAAATCGCTCATAGTCCCATCAGAGGTCATCTATCTGTAATACCCCAAAAATACTACGATTAGACTTGAAAGTTGAAATGGAGAAAATAGAAATTTCCGCACCAGGTCACAAGATGAGTCATCCCATGCCCCGTCAGGAACACCTCGAGTCATTAAGTGACTCGTGGAGAAAGGTTTGTACTTGGTTAAAAATTTGGGATTTGAGGTGACCACGGGTGTGACCACGAGTCGTCTAGTGTTCCATTGTCAAGGAGTGCTTAGAGGATTGAAAATTTGGCAGTGGTGGTAACGGATGGGTCACCGCGAGTTGTTGGGTACACCACAAGTCGTGGTGACCCTCAAATGAAAAATGGAAGTGTTGATCATGACAAGCAGGTGATGAGTCATCCCCCAGACCACAATTCATCCAATCCCTCATTGGGACTAGCAGTGTGTATTTTTCTGCAAATTTATTAAGAGCTTTTCCGTAATTGCTAAGTTTCAAAGGCCTAAACTACATCATTTTATGCTTAGTTAGGATTGTTTAACGGGTATTTAGCTCATTCTAATTCACTTCTCTCTATGCATGCAAGACTAGAACATTCCTAGGGGTGATCAAGGCTAAAATCCATCAATTCTCCTTCAATTTCCTTTGGGAATTCAAAGAAGAGTTCAAGATCAAGTTACCTAGGTATGTGAGGCTATTAATGAGAGTTCCTTTCACTCTCATGCCCTAAACTCTTCTCATATTGCATGGATTTCAATTCTAGAATTCAAGTTTCATGATCTATAAGGTTTATTCTAATTCTTGTGAAATTCTCTATGATTTATCGATGGGTCAATCTCTTTCATGTATTAAATCATGTTTTATGATTTATGAGCAGAATTTATAACTATTTTGATTATTAAATTATAGTTTCAAGGTTTAATTAAATTGTGCCCAATAATGTATGTTCTTATGAAATGTCAAGTTATGATTTCATTATGATCTTGATCTAAATTAGCACAATTACAATTTATAACTTATGATATGATTTCTCTTAGGTAATTATCACAGATTTGTGAAATATCAAGTATATACATATTTTACAAGTATGCATGAATTTCGTGATTTATGGATTTATGATTATGGCCGACTCACGGGCTTATTTCATGGCTAGTTCATGTATTTCAAGAATGGTTATAATTATTATGATTTAACTAGCCCATGAATCTGATCTATGTTTTCCCTATTATCATATCAACACTATATATGTTTCGGGAGTAGTATTTAACACCGAGTAGTCCCGGGGGCCAAGCATACCCCGAGTCTCAAAACTACACGCCAATGTAGCCATGATGGACCTCCCTTGAGACTATCCCTTTTTGCCTGAATGGGCCTTTCATGAGTGATATCACGCCTCTTTTCATGGTTTTACCCTTGGCAAGGTATGAATACCCTCCCGTCTTGGGGTTTACAGGTCGGGCTCCATGTTTGCTCATATGGGGTATGTCGGTTATGAGAATCTCCCATTGTTCCTTCTGATTATTGCATGGTTATGTTATGTTATCTTTGCTCAAGTCATGTTTTGAAAAGTCTTTCTCTTATTATTATGATTATGACTGATTTTGGAATATTTTGAAAACCTTGAGCTCTTATGTTCACATTATGATATTTACATTATGATCATGTTGTCCTACTCTTATGAACTCTTATGTATTTTAACTGTCCATTTTACTTACTTTGCATACTCGGTGTATTCCAAGTACTAACCTCATACTCTATGATGTATCATGAAATGATACAGGTTTGAGGGATCAGTCTCAGCCGCTTCTTTAGTCCTACTTCCTTCTCAGATTTGTCCAGCTAGCATTGTTGAGTCCTTATCCTTCGAGGACATTTAGGATCTGTAGTTGTTATGTTTCTTTTTGTTTCAGACTTGTCTAGTTAGTTGGGGATGTTGTCTCATCAATTCATCAGATGTTTTAGAGGCTTTCAAACATTATGTAGAAATCAGCTTGTCATGTATGATTATATTCTAGTTTGATTTATGTGCAGACTTCCGATATTATATATGTTGAACTTCTGTGTTATTATGTTTAGTTTAGATGTTATGTTCATGCCATTGGTCGACTTGGAGCCTCTCAAGGTTTCTTGTCCCGCGTCTCGATCCAGGCCCTAGCTCGGTCTTGACAAGCTTGGTATCAGACCATTAGCTTTTAAAGTGTCCTAGGGTGTTGAAAGCCACGTTAAGTAGAGTCTTTTTCATGGGTGTGAAGCGCGCCACACTTATGACAAACAGGCTACCAAACATTTTAGGAAATTCCCCTTCTTTCATAATCTATGTCGTGCGATGAAATGTCTCTCTATCCTTCTAACTCATGCTATACATGTTTGCGGAATCATGCCTCCTCACCGAGATAACGGAAGAAGAAACAAGAATGGAAATGGCCACGAGAATGGCAATGGAGATGTGCACCAGCAGGTCCCACCAGCCTATGAGGAGCATGTACCCGACTCGCTTGCCCACACTAAGTTCAGGGCAGCCATAGAGATGTTAAGCCCAGGCCTTGAACGCCCAGGTCAGTCAACAGGTGGTAGCGCATGTCCCTTAGAACGGGAATGCAGCAGCGGCAAGATTTAGGGATTTTTATAGGATGAACCCTCCAGAGTTTTTTGGGTCGAAGGTGGACGAGGATCCACATGAGTTTATTGATGAGATTCTGAAGATCACCCAGATCATGGGGTTAAAGGAGAGTAGTGTGCCGATTTAGCCTCGTATCAGTTTAAAGGGGTTGCACACATCTAGTTTAAGTAATGGAAGGATAGCAAGGCAGTTGGAGCAGGCCCTATTGGTTGGGAGGAGTTTCATGTTGCATTTCTAGATTGGTTCTTCCCTGGGTAGATGAGGGAGATTAAAGAAGTGGAGTTTGTGAACCTGAAGCAGGGTAACATGACAGTCCAAGAGTATGTTTTGGAGTTCACTTGACTATCCAAGTATTCACCAGAGCTAGTGGCTGATCAAAGAGCTTGGGTGAGCAGGTTTGTTCATGGAGTGGTGGACTACCTAGACAAGGATTGTAACTTCATCAGGATATTGATTTTTCTCAGATAGTTTTGTACTCCCAGTAGATGGAGGCGGTGCATATGAGAGGGAGAGAAACCAACAGGGCCAGGACAGATAGTGTTAGGTTCACTCAACAGAGATCCGGTGGTGGTCACCGCCTTTAGTTCCAGGAAAGGCCATCGGCTAGTGTGTCGTCCACACTCAGACGTGATCAAAGAGGTAGAGTGTCAAGCTTTAAGGGCTAGGGAAGCACTACGAAAGATCACACTTTCTAGCTTGTACGAAGTGTGGAAAGAATCACACAGGGAGGCGTTTAGTTGGCTCAGACTCTTGTTTCCGGTGTGGAAACCCGAACACAGACTCAGGCATTGCCCTTTAGCTACACCATGTGACGGTGGAGCCCATATCCCAGCCTCTAGTTTAGCAACTCTGGAAGCACGTCCCTTCCAGCATGGTGCTTCTATTAGCTTAGCTGGCAGCCAACGCCAAAAAAGATTCTATGCCTTAGCATCTCGTTAGGAGAAGGAGGTCTCGCCAGATGTAGTCACTGGTATGTTATGAGTATTCCACCTTGGTTTATATGCATTGTTAGATCCAGGAGCTACTTTGTATTTTGTGACGCCCTATATTACTAGTAGTTTCAGAATCAGTCCCGAAATCTTATTAGAATCCTTCTATGTCTCTACTTTAGTCGGTGATTCATTTATAGCTAACAGGTATATAGAAATTGGCCTGTCACAGTCTTTCAAAAAGTTACCTCAGTAGATTTAGTAGAGTTATCCATGACCGATTTTGATGTTATCCTCGACATGGATTGGTTATTTGCATGTTATGCCTCAGTCAATTGTAGAACCCGTGCAGTAAAGTTTAGATTTCTGGGTGAACTAGTCTTAGAGTGGAAGGGTAGTTTAGTTATGCCTGTAGGTCGCTTCATTTCCTATCTTAAGGCCAGAAAGATTATTTCTAAGGGTTTCATGTGCCATCTAGTTAGGGTTAAGGATGCTACATCTGTAACTTCGACTATCTGGTCAGTCCCTATAGTGTGTGTTTACCCAAAAGTGTCCCCAGATGGGGAATCCCTCCCGAGTGGGAGATTGATTTTGGTATCAACCTTTTTTCCGATACGCAACCTATATATGTTCCTCCTTACAAAATGGCTCCAGCTGAGTTAAAGGAGTTGATGGATAAGTTGTGGGACCTTTTAGACAAGGGTTTTAATCATACCAAGAAAATCCCCATGGGGTGCACCAATTCTCTCTGTTGGAAAGAAGGACGGTTCCCTTCATATGTGCATTAATTATTGGCAATTAAACAAAGTTAACATCAAGAACAGGTGTCCTCTCTCGAGGATTGATAATTTTTTGACCAGCTTCAGGGTGCTAAGTGCTTTTCAAAGATATACCTCAGGTCTGGATACCATCAGCTTAGGGTTCGGGAGTGTGACATCCAGAAGACAACCTTCAGAACTCGGTATGGTCACTATGAGTTTGTAGTTAAGTCTTTTGGGCTAACGAATGCTCCTATAGCTTTTTTGGATTTAATGAACAGGGTGTTCAATCCATACTTGGATATGTTCGTGATTGTTTTCATAGACGACATCCTTATATACTCTTGGAGCGAGGAGGAGCATGCCTCTCATTTGAGTGTGGGGCTACAGACTCTTAGGGATTGCCAGTTGTATGCTAAATTCAGTAAATGTGAGTTTTGGTTGAACTCAGTGGTGTTTTTGGGTCATGTGGTGTCCAGTGAGGGTCTATAGGTAGACTCTCAAATGATAGAAGCAGTGAAGAATTGGTCTAGACTGATGAATCCTATAGATATTAGGCGTTTCTTAGGCTTAGCTGGTTATTATCGGAGATTTGTTGAGGGGTTTTCATCCATTTCAGCCCCATTGACTAAGTGGACCCAGAAGAAAGTGAAGTTTTAGTGGTTGGAGGCTTATGAGAAGAGCTTCCAAGAGTTGAAGACTCGACTTACCTCAGCACCAGTCTTGACCCTATCTGAGGGTACCGACGGGTTTGTGGTATATTGTGACGCTTCAAGGGTTGGCCTTAGTTGTGTACTGATGCAGCACGGTAAGGTTATAACATATGCTTCCAGATAGCTGAAGGTCAATGAAATGAATTACCCAACTCATGATCTCAAATTAGTAGTAGTAGTATTTGCTTTGAAGATTTGGAGGAATTATCTGTATGGGGTCTATGTAGATGTGTTTACGGACCACAAGAGCCTACAGTACCTGTTTACCCAAAAGGATTTGAATCTATGTCAGAGAAGGTATGTGGAGCTATTGAAGGACTATCAAACGAGTGTCCTTTATGACCTAGTCAAGGATAATGTGGTGGCAGACACTCTTAGCAGGCTTTCTATGGAGAGTGTGTCCATGTAGAAGAGGAGAGAAAGAAAGTTGGTGAAGGATGTACATCGGCTTGCACGGTTGGGAGTTCGTCTGATTAACTCGACAGATGGTGGTTTCATCATTCAGAATGGATTAAAATCATCCTTGGTGACTAATTTAAGGATAGAAAAGACGAGGATCCTATTTTGGTGAAGTTGAAGTAAGCGGTTTAGAATTAAAAGGTTGAGGTGTTCTCCCAAGGGGGAGATGGTGTGCTCTGATATCAGGGTCGATTGTATGTACTTGATGTTGGTTACTTGAGGGAGTAGATGTTGCATGATGCCCATGGTTCTAGATATTCTATACATCCAGGTGCCACCAAGATGTACCGTGTCCTACTGAAGTCTATTGGTGGAATGGCATGAAGAAGGACATAGCGGAGTTTGTGGCTAAGTGTCCAAATTGTCAACAAGTGAAGGTTGATTACTAGAGATCAGGAGGGTGATGGGTGAGAACCAGAGACTTGGAGGTGTACCTCAAGACATTAGTATTCCTACTTGGATATGGGAGGTGATCAATATGGACTTTATCATAGGGTTGCCTCGTACTCGTCGACAGAATGACTCCATTTAGGTGGTTGTGGACAGGTTGACTAAAGCAACTCATTTCCTACTGGTCAAAACTACTGATTCAGTAGTGGATTATGCTAAATTATACATTCTGCAGTTAGTTCGGTTGCATGGAGTGCCATTTTCCATCATTCTATAGAGGTACTCAGTTTACCTCCAAGTTTTGGAGATTGTTTCAAAAAGGACTTGGTACTCAAGTTAAGCTTAGCACAACATTTTACCCGCAAACAGATGGTCAGGCAGAGTGGACTATTCAGACTCTTGAGAACATGTTGAGAGCATGTGTGATTGAATTCAAGGGTAGTTGGGATGATCATTTTCCTCTCATTGAGTTTACATATAACAACATCTACCATTCCAGCATTCAGATAGCTCCGTTTGAGGCTTTCTATGGGCAGAGATGTAGATTGCCTAATGGTTTGTTTGAGGTCGGTGAAGCTATGTTGATAGGTCAAGATTTAGTCCATGAGGCTATGTAGAAGGTTCAACTTATAAGGGATAGATTGAAAACAACTTAGAGTCGTCAAAAGTCCTATGCGAATGTGAGGAGGAGTCGGTGTTTCAAAAGGTATCTCCCATGAAAGGAGTGATGAGGTTCGAAAAGAAAAGAAAAATAACTCCTCATTATGTTGGCCCATACAGAATTTTGGAAAGGGTTGCCCTCTGAATTAGCTTCAGTTCATCCAATTTTCCATGTATCTCTCTTCAAGAAGCTCTTGGGCGACCCGACTCTAGTTGTTCCGGTGGAAAGCATAGGTGTGAAGGACAACCTTAGTTATGAGGAGGTTCTAGTGGAAATATTGGATCGTCAAGTTTGAAAGCTAAGAAACAAAGAAGTATCTTCAGTTATAATTTTATTGAGGAATCAGCATGTTGAGGGAGCTATTGGGAAGCCGAAGCAGATATGACGGATAAATACCCGCATCTATTCCCTTCTGTTTCAATTTCATCTTGAGGTAGCAGTTTCTTCTTTAGTACTCTATTCAGTTTCATGTTCAGCTCATGTACCCCGTTACTTTCATTTTAATGAATATATGTGTGATTCAAAAATTCAGTACAGCCAAGTAGTTCAAATCGGAGTCAATCACTTCGCCAGTTTTCAGCATGTACGTTCAGTATTTGAGTATGATTATTGCATTTCTATGCTTTTCAATATGTTTTCCCACATTCGAGGACCAATGTTCCCAAGGGGGAGATATTGTAATATCCTAAAAACCCTAACATCAAATCCGGAATTGAAGCGGAGAATATAGAAATTTCTGCACCAGGTCATAGAACAAGTCATCCCATGACCCGTCAGGAACACCACGAGTCGTTAAATGACTCGTGGGGAAAGTTTTGGACTTGGTTGAAAATTTAGGATTTGAGGTGACCACGAGTTGTGGTCAACACCATGAATCATCTAGTGATCCATGTTCAAGGGTGCTTGGAGGATTGGAAATTGGGCAGTGGTGGTAATGTGTGGATCACCACGAGTTTTGGTCTGTCTCGTGGTGACCCTTAAATGAAAAATGGTAGTGTTGATAACGACAGGTAGGCGACGAGTCATCCCCTAGACCGTGACTCGTCCAGTCCCTCATTGGGACTGGTAGTGTGTATTTTCCTGCGAATTTATTAAGGGCTTTTCCATAATTCGTAAGTTCCTAAGGCCTAAACTACTTCATTTTGAGCTTAGTTAGGATTGTTTTAAGGGGGTTTGGCTCATTCTAAATCACTCCTCTCCATGCATGCAAGACTAGATGGTTCGTAGGGGTGATCAAGGCTAAAATCCATCAACTCTCCTTCAATTTCCTTTGAGCATTCGAAGAAGAGTTTAAGATCAAAATACCTAGTTATGTGAGGCCATAAATGAGAGTTCCTTTCACTCTTATGCCATATTCTCTTCTCAAATTCCATGTATCTCAATTCTAGAATTCAAGTCTCATGATCAATGAGGTTTATTCCAATTCTTGTGAAATTCTCTATGATCTATCGATGGGTCAATCCATTTCATGTATTAAATCATGTTTTATGATCTATTGGAAGAATTTATAACTATTTTGATTATTAAATTATAGTTTCAAATTTTAATTAAATTACTCTGAATCATGTACTTTCTTATGAAAAATCAAGTTATGATTTCATTATGATCTTGATCTAAATTAGCCCAATTATTATTTATACCTTATGATATGATTTCTCTCAGGTACTTATCACGAATTTATGAAATATCAAGTATATACATATTTTATAAGTATGCATGAATTTCATGATTTATGGATTTATGATTATGGCCGACTCACGGGCCTTATTTAATGGCTAGTTCACGTATTTTAAGCATGTAATGATTATTATCATTTAACTAGCCCATGAATCTCATGTATGTTTTCCCTATTATCATATCAACACTATACATTTTTTGGAGTAGTATTTAACACTGTAGACTCGGGGTTCAAGCATACTCAGAGTCTGAAAACTTCGCGCCAACGTAGTCATGATGGGACCTCCCTTGATGCTGTCCCTGCGCGAAAGGTAATGTGCCACAGCAGGTGCATGGCGTGACCAACAGTGTGCCATGCCAGGCGATGCGCAGGTGCCTGGTACAAGACTTGCCGAGAAGACACATTCCAGTGGGCATGCGCGATGCCTCCATGCCACAGAGCTGCTCCTACGCGGTAGGCAGCATGGCACGGAGCAATCCCATGCTCGTCCAATTTTTGTAAATTTCCACTTAGTATGAATTAAACACTTAGCTCCTAAAATCATTTATCATGAAATATTTTGAGGACAGTGGAAAGGAGTGAAGGGAGAAAGGAAGAACTCTACCTAGGGTTCACTAATTTTCATTCTCTTTTGTCTATTCTTGTATGTACTCTACTTTAATCATGCTTTTAAGTATTTTTCCAAACGTGAGTGGCTAAAACCCTTCCTCTAGGGTTGAGGCCACATGAAATGATTGTAAATGCATGAATTCTTTGTGGTTTGAATTTTAGTTGTTGCTTTTTCTTACATTCTTCATTATTGTTGTTTTTATGCTTGATCACCATGAAAACAAACTCGTTAAACTTGGATAAAAGCTCGAATGAATAACCCTAGGCGAGAACATAAGAATGTAGGGAGCAAGTTCTTATCTTTACAATAGGATTCGCGATTAGGATAAAAATTATACCTAATTTTCCTTGCTTGGTTACTAAAACGGGATGAGCTAGACACTGACTTAGAATTGTCACATCACAACTCATATAAGTAGTTGTGAAGCTAAGTCAGGTTAAATGATTAGAGGTACAAAAGTCCACAATCAAGGGCATAAACTCTGTAAACCACATCTACGTAGTTAAATTGCTAACGAATTAGGACGTCACATCCCCGCTCAACGATGTAGGTACGAGACTAGTTTGTCATGTTTAGAGGCTCGAGAGACCATGACCATCACATTTTAACTATGTGAGACAACAACTGAAGTTTTCATACTTGAACCACTGTGAATTATAGCATTGCCTAATTATTAGGCCTTAACTCTAGTTGCTTCTTGAATTGTTTCTCGATTGTTTTGTGATCACCCCTAAATTTAATTATAATTTTATGAAATTTCTACAATCAACACTTGTGGAGTTTAATTTATCACTTGAACTTGAATATTCACTAAATTAGTCAAGTCCCTATGGATTTGACATCCTGCCCTTAAAAAGGGCCACTGTATTACTTGTACGACCGTGTACGCTTGCGCGTGCGCTGGGGTGCAAACATTACTTCTTCAGCTTCTCCAGCAGCTTGCCCATGGGCAAGGCGCATCATCTATTGTAGGTGGAGAACAATGCTAGAACCGTTTATATGCACTATCATCACTCCAAGAGCAGGAGAGCTCACCAGATAAGGTCACGGGTATGCTTCGAGTTTTTCAACTTGATGTTTATGCATTGCTAGATTCAAGGGCCACATTATCCTTTGTGACTCTTTATATCAGTTTCGGTGTTAGTCCTAAAATCCTCTTAGAACCCTTCTAAGTCTCTACTCCCATCAGTGAGTTAGTTTTTGCACAAAGGATATAAAGAAATTGCCCTGTTATGATTCTTCAGAAAGTCACCTCAACCGACTTAGTAGAGTTAGAGATGACCTTCTATGTAATCTTCGACATGGATTGGTTGTATTCTTGTTATTCTTCAGTCAATTGTAGAACCTAAACAATAGAATTCTAATTTTCTGGTGAACCAGTTCTAGAGTAAAAAGGTAGTTCAGCAGTGCTTGTAGGTTTTTGTCTTGTACCTTATTGCCAGGAAGATGATATATAGGGTTTGTGTTTATCATTTAGTTTGGGATACGTATTCTAAGTCCAAAAATCCGACTCTTCAGTTTGTACCAGTTGTGTTTGAGTACCTAGAGGTGTTCTTAGATGATCTACCAAGAGTCCCTCTCGAGCGAGAGATTGACTTTAGGAACGATTTTCTCCCAAATACATAGCCCATATCCATCCCTCCTTACAGAATGGCTCCTGTTCACTCCCAATCGCACGTAAGTGCACGTGGTCGTACAAGAAATAAAGTGGCTTTATTTCAAGCCAGGTATCGAACCCACAGGGACTGTAACGAAGGTGAAATTTTTCTCTAAGTGTTTAGTATACACACTTCTTTATACAAGTAGACAAGAAAAACAAATGGTGATTTTTCAAGAATATTAGTTAATGTAACCTTAAGTGAAAATTATGAATTATAATATGAACAATAGCACGAACAAGCTGAGGTTAAGGCAAAACATGCAGATATGTAATTTATTGATTAAATTTCAGTCAACACTTCTTTTCGGTTGTTAGTTAGGAATTATTAACAATGAATTGGGTCTTTCGAACTCCTCACCAATTAAAGAATTATGAGATTTACATTACACATTTCTGTGATGCAACAACTCATATTCTCATAAACCAAACTAAATTCCATAGATGACCAAATATGACATTACAGATATATTTCTATTCTGAATGTTAATCTTCTCTTAATTTCTCAACCAACACAAGAACATATTTTACCAATTCACATCCATCCAAATAATCTTCCTTTAGGAAATAAAATTGGAATTTTAATATATACATTAACAATGGCCAATCATCAATGTAGTAAAAACAAGAATCAGTAGAACAACCATTTTAAGGAAGATAAAAACTGAAAAAACATCAATTACATACTACTGCAATTATCCTCAACCTCAGCCAATGGTGAATTAGCCACTCATTTGAGGATTAAACATCTTCAAACAAGTAGAAAACATACAAGCAACTGAAATTTAAGAGAAAAAGGAAGAGAATTAACCCTAGGACTTCTTCATCTCAACTGCTTGATACCCACGTTCTAGCATGAAATGTCATATACTTTAAAATAAAACCTAAGTGTGTTATTTATACAAGTGAGAAATTTCTCGAAATAAACTAGCAACGTGGCACGGAGGCTATCGCGGAGCATCAGCTCCGTGCCACGGCCTTGTCGCGGAGCCTCACTGGAACTTGGGTGCAAACAATCTTAGCCTCAGCATGGCACGGAGGCTATCGCGGAGCCTCAGCTACATGCCACGGACTTGTCGCGCACCTTCACTGGAATCCGGGTGTGCAGCAAAGTCTTCCCAACGTGTTACGGAAGTAAATGCGGAGCATAGGCTCCGTGACACGGTGTCATCGCGCACCTTCACTGGAATTCGCCTAGAATTTTACTCTAGGCAGAATGCTACCGCGATGATAGCGCGCCATGGCCTCTATCGCGGAGCATTAATTGCTTAGTATTTTCTTGCCGACTTCCCTGTTTTGCTTCCGAGTCCATTCCTTCACTTCACCAACTTGTAGATTAGTTTCCAAAATTCATTTTAAACTGTAAAAACAATAGCTAATCATGTTGGTTAGTATATATTCGCATTTACATAACATCACATGAAAATGTATATAAATAAGTAGATAAACAAGTCAAAATTAAGTAATAAAGTATCACTTAGGCATGCAATTCTGCCCACGATCACCTACCCCACACTTAAATCCTTGTTCGTCATCGAACAACCCTTTTACATCTCATGCAAATAAAACTCACACATATCTAATTTAGCAAGATAATTCGAGCTACGACTATAATGACTTGTTGAGATGACAAGTAAAAAATTAGTGCATGCAAGGCTTACCCATTAAAATCGTATTTAACTATGTTGATACTTCCTAGCCTCAAGACTTGACTCTAAATCTCAGCAAACTCATGCCAATCAACTGATCAAGAATCCAACATGAATGTTATCCCTCATTAAACATGTTCCCTCACCAGACGAGAGTTACCCCTTTTTTATTCACAAATTTTCAACTCACAATATGTATGGGTGTATGAATAGAATTCCGCTCCCTCTCTTAAAGAATTCGCATGCATCATGTGGTGAACCATAAGCTTGCCCTCAGTGTTGTACTCCACTAATTTAAGGATGTTTGAATGTAAGATCAAGTAGGACTTTTTAGGTTGTAATGTAGGCTATGGGCAGGTGGGATCACCTTATGGATAATAACAGTGACAATCTTTCCCAAGCGCTTTTACTACATCACATTTTTATTAAAGACACATTTTCTTTTGCTTCACCTTCCTTCTTTTCACTCTTGAATTATCTTCCTTCCTATTCCCATTTCTGTAAGCACACTTGGTCTATTGGTAAGGAGTACTTAAGCCCTTTTTCATTCATTTATTTTCTTACTCCCTACCAATAATTAGGCATTTTCAACCAAGTGCACCTCTAAGTTTCTCCTTAACTTCCACAACTATTATTTTTCCTTCTTTTTCCCACTTCTCACTCCTTCACTCTTTCAGATTTTTCACTTAAGCGCTTAGGAGTTTTGGATCAAATACAAGGATGATGAAAGAAAAGGATTAAGCTTATGTTGTAGCTATCAAAGAATTGGCTTAAGGCTCAATGGGGCTAACTAGGATTCAACATTCAAGGTAGGTAAGGCTATGAGTAATAATTAGGCTCATTAGAAGTAATGCCTAAATCATCTCCTACACTCTACATCCTTCATTTCATTTTTTATACACATCAGGCAAGTTCTAGACATTCCACAATAGCACGGAATATTCAAAAAACTCACACTCATTACACATGCTCAATTCAAGACATATTCAACAGACTCTTAACTCAGCTAATTACAAGAATACAAAATTAAGCTTTAATCACATTGAGTCAAATTCAAGAGCCTAGGTGTCTCAAACATATTTAGAATACTGGCATGCTTCAACACTAACCACACTTGCATATTACAATCATGTGTAGCACATAACAAGAATGTTGAACCATTAATTCGCTACGTGTTTAAAAAAAACTCAAAACCTAGTGACTAAATTTCCCTTAAGATGGTCATCATCCATTCATCATACAGAACAATCTCTATCTAAGACTTCGGTTCAAAGGGACTATTCTCGGAAAAAGCACCGAAAACAAAAACTGAGAAACCTAAACAAAAAATTTAAAAATAGAAACAACATGCACAAATAATTACACAAATAAATCCTTAACAAGCACCACACACACACACACACAATAATCAACACAACACGAAACACAATGTCACATATTCAACCACTTAAGCACAAGCACAACACAATCTTACAACACCAGCACCTAACTACTCCCACCCCACACTTAGTCAGAACACTGTCCTCAGTGTTCACATATCTGCAATTAAAAACACAGTTTGGGTGGTCTAACTCCCTGATCAATCAAAATGCTCAATCTCTTCATCAGGTGCCAATTTCTCATCTCCCAGATCAGAATCTTCTCCGTCGTCCTCCTCTGACTCGATGTCTGAGTCGTCCCGGCGAGTTTCCTCATCAGTGGGTATGTCGTCATCAACTGGTTCTGCAAATGCGGGCTCAACTCTGCATAATGCCCGGGCATGCTCATTAAATGGATAATCCATCTTGAGCTGCCACAATTCATCCTCTGTAGCAGGCCTTCCACCAATCCGCAGTCGCAACATCTGCATTCCATACATTCGGGCCATGTATTGGTCGTCCCGCGTATGTCGCTCGGAGAGTGTAAGCACAGTCCCAAATGTCGTATCAAGTGCTTTGGTCTTAGTGACATCCAAAGCACGCCGGTCAAATTGAGGAATGTAATCCAGGGCCTCCTCTTCAATACCATGGCCCCTGAGGAAAGCTGTTAGAAGACCACCGAACCCAAACCGATGCCCTTGATGAAGTTTGGCTTTCTTCATTGCTGAAATAATCACCTCTCCAACATTTATCTCGAGCCCTTTCATAAATGCATATACCAAACAAACTCTGTCCCGGGTGACATCAGTCATATGCACCCCCGGGATGAGGCAAGTACACACTATCTTCAACCAAATCCTTACTTCTCTGTTCATTTGGGAGTATGGTTATGTCTGGTGATATCCTATTTCCTTATGAAGACTCCACCTGGTTGTTGATTGTGCTCCACATAATGTGTGTCTGATATCTGCATATGGTGGAGCGATGTTCAGCTGGCAGAGGACATGCACGTCTGTGTCCTGCGTCCCCAAGATGGCATTAAGATGCTGTGGTTCAAAAGTAACCACCTGTCCTCTAATCTTGACTATGTGGCTGCGCATGGTGGGATTCCAATTAGCGTAGAATTCCCCTATGAGATGAAGATTACACTCTTTGGGTTCTTCGAACATGAAGTTTAACCCCACAGTGTTTATCCTGTGTAAGATTCTCGGGAATTCCTGAGCTAGTGGATCCCTTGTTATTTGCTCCTCAGGGAAATACTTGGTTTCCTTGTGCTTGGAGTAGCATTTCTTCCCATCATCCAATACCTATTGTGTTCCATACTGCCTTCGTTGCCCACTTTGAACTGGTAGTGCTGCTGGCACTGCTGCCCCAATTCTAAGTCTTTTTTGGCTGGCGCCAGATGTGGATGCACCGCACCAAAATTTTTCCTAATCAACAAAAACATGTACTCTTAATATCAATCACAATATGGCTAGCTAATACTAAGTCCGGCTCCAATTGGTCACACCACACTTAGTTGCTAGCACGGTTCCACGAGTTATGGTCAGTCGGGTACTCAGACTTCCCCTTCTTCATATTTCCATGCTCGCTACTCTCCGTACATAATTGAATTTCAATTCGACAAGATAAACAAACATACTACCAGCTATCATCAACCACAAGGTGCACTGCATCAGTAAAAATCGATGGAATAGCTTCTTTGTACTACTCAGACTTTGTACAATTCATTTTTAAAGTTCATCCATCTATCAACTTCACAAAATAACTGATGCTTAACTTAGGCTTACAATCAAGAGGTAATTCAAGATTATGTACAACTACCTATGGGATTATTCCTACCTTAATATACAAAGACAACATTCTATCCGCAGCATAATCAAAATTTAATCGCCAATTTTTTAGCACAAACAGAATGCACAGCCCATTATTTAAATTTTTCTTACTTTTTCTTCTTCTTTGAATCTCAATTTCTACCCCTAGTTGTAGACAATTTAAGATTTTTAACAAAGATCATGTAATCAATGAGTTCATCCAATCAAAACTATCATACAAGAAACATTCATCCATAACCCAATTGATTGCAACACTTTATATTAACTTAAGGCAGAAATTAAACATACAATATGTTCATTATTCAAAATTTGCAGAAAAATGAATAGAAGTGCAAGAACATACCTGGTAAGTTATGTTTTTGAAGAAGGAATTGAAACTTTTTGATGTTAGGGCCATGTCACATTGAGGGAGAAAGGGGAAATGGGAGTTTTATCGTGGAGGTGTGCAAAAGAATCGGAGAAAAATGTATTTTTAGGGGTTAAACAGAAGGATTTTGCGCGGGTCGACCTGACTGCCCAAACTGACCCGACGTAAAAATAGCCTCAACGTGTCACGGAGGCTATCGCACAGCTCAAGCTCTGTGACACGGAGCCAACACGGAGGCATTCTGCCTCCTGCCCCAAATTTTTGCATTTTTACCTTTTTTCACCCTTTGAATTTTTTATTTGCACTCCGTAGCTCCTGAAAATCATCCAACAACAACTCGTTAGAAAATAGTGGGTTGCCTCCTACCTAGCGCCTTAGTTTTCATCATGGAATGACCAATTTATTTTTTTAAAATAGTTTCTAACTATTATAGTACATTACATTCACGGGTTTCCTCCCGTGCAGCACCTGGTTTATCGTCACAGCTTGACGCTTGTCATCCTCATTCTTCTACTAAGGTGATAGACGTCTTCTCTCGATTAATGCCCTCACCCCAGTAGTGCTTACACCTTCGTCCATTCACTAAAAAAGGGGCACTTTTATCCTCCTACCACAATTCAACCGCCCCGTATGGGTTCATCCTTACTACTTCAAACGGCCTCGACCACTTGAGCGCAATTTCCCTGGGAAGAGTTTAAATCTAGAGTTGAATAGAAGCACCATTTGGCCCGGCTCAAAGATTCAATGCACCATATGCTTGTCGTGCCACCTTTTTGTTTTTTCTTTGTAGCATTTTGCACTTTCGTATGCATGACATCGAAATTCGTCCAACTCATTCAGCTGCATCTATCTGCTCTTTCCTGCTAGCTCAGGATCCATGTTCAGCTTCTGCACAACCCAATAAGCTCGATGTTCAAGCTCTACGGGGAGATGACATGCCTTCCCGTAAACCAATCTGTACGGTGAAGTCCCAATGGGTGTCTTATATGTCGTTCGATAAGCCCACAACACATCATCCAGTTTGCTTGCCCAATCCTTGCGTTGTGCATTCACCGTTTTCTGCAAAATCTGTTTAATTTCCCTGTTTGACACCTCTACTTGTTCACTAGTTTGGGGATGATATGATGTAGCCACTTTATGCTACACCCCATATTTCACTAGCAAATTCCTGAATCCTGCATTCACAAAATGTGCCCCTCCATCACTGATAATTGCTCGTGGCGTACGAAACCTGGTGAAAATCTGCTTCTTCACAAATCTATCCACCACCTTGTTGTCGTTCCTGGGACACACTTCTGCCTCAACCCACTTGGACACGTAGTCCACTGCCACCAAGATGTATTGATTGCCAAACGGTGGTGGAAACGGGCCCATAAAATCTATCCCCCACACATCAAACACCTCAACTTCCAATATGTGATGCAATGGCATCTCATGTCTCCTGCCGATTGTTCCTGCTCTTTGACATATATCATATATTTTGACATAAGCTGCAACATCTTTGAACAAAGTGGGATAAAAGAACCCGGATTGCAGCACCTTGTGAGCAGTACGCTCTCCTCCATGATGACCTCCATACGGCGATGAATTACAACTCCTCAGCACCTCTGCCGTCTGACTTTCTGGAATGCACCGCCTTATCACTTGATCTGGTCCTTGCTTGAATAGATACGTCTCATCCCACATGTAATACCTGGACTCATGCTTCAGCTTCTTCCTTTTATGAGTCGTTGCCTCAAGTGGGTATATTCCACTTACTAACAAGTTCACAATATCTGCATACCAAGGGAGTTCAGCTTTCTTTATTGCCAAGAGTTGTTCATCAGGGAACTCTTCTCGGATGCGCTCACCTTCCTTCACATGTGAACACTTCTCTAGTGGCGATAGGTGATCTGCAACCTAATTTTCACTTCTTTTCCTGTCTCGGATCTTCAGATCAAACTCTTACAGCAATAATATCCACCTGATTAGCCTGGGCTTCGCATCTTTCTTGCCAAATAAGTACCGAATTGCCGCATGATCAGTGTGTACCACCACTTTCGACCCCACCAGGTAGGATCTAAACTTGTCAAATGCAAACACTAGAGCCAGCATCTCCTTCTCCGTGACTGTATAATTAACTTATACAGCATCAAGCGTTTTGCTTGCATAGTAGATGGAATGAAAAATCTTATTCCTTCGCTGCCCCAATACCGCTCCTACAGCCGCATCACTTGCATCACACATTAACTATAAAGGATATTCCCAATCAGGAGTAATGAGAATAGGAGCTTCCACTAGCTTCTTTTCCAGCTCCTCAAATGCTTCTACACATTCCTTGTCAAATTCAAACTTCACATCTTTTTCTAACAACCGGCATATCGGTCAAGAAATCTTTGAGAAGTCTTGAATAAACCGTCTGTAAAATCCAGCATGTCCTAAGAAGCTGCGAACACCCTTTACTCATACTTGCAGTGGTAGCTTTTCAATCACCTCTATCTTTGCACGATCGACCTCCAAACCTCTGCATGACACCTTATGGCCAAGGACAATACCCTCCTTGACTAAAAAGTGACACTTTTCCCAGTTGAGCACCAGGTTTGAGTCTTCACATCTGGCTAACACCCTGTCTAGATTCTGCAAACACATAGAAAACGAGTTATCAAAAATAGAAAAGTCATCCATAAATACCTCGACATAGTCTTCCACCATATCATGGAATATTGCCATCATGCATCGCTGGAATGTGGCTGGTGCATTGCATAAACCAAAGGGCATCCGCCTGAAAGCATATGTCCCATAAGGACATGTAAACGTGGTCTTCTCCTAATCTTGTGGTGCTATGGCTATTTGATTATAGCCAGAGTAACCATCCAGAAATAAATAATATTCCTGCCCTGCCAACCTGTCCAACATCTGATCAATGAATGGAATCGAATAGTGATCTTTCCGAGTAGCCTCATTGAGCTTCCTATAATCCATGCAAATTCGCCAGCCCGTGACTGTGCGTGTGGGAATTAGCTCATTCTTTTCTTTTGTGACCACTGGCATTCCCCCTTTCTTGGGAACGCATTGAACTGGGCTAACCCATTCACTGTCTTAGATGGGATATACCATTCCTGCATTGAACCACTTGATCACTTCCTTTCTGACTACATCCTTCATCACCGGGTTCAACCTCCGCTGATGTTGCACGGTTGTCTTAGATCCCTCTTCCACGAATATCTTGTGCATGCAGAAAGCTGGACTGATCCTCTTAATATATGACATCTGCCATCCCATTGCTCTCTTTCGCCTCTTAAGCACCACCAATGCATCTTTCACTTGTGCATCTGTCAGTTCTGCTGAAATGATGACTTGTTAGGAGTCATCTTCACCCAAGAATACATACTGTAGATGTGGAGGCAATGTCTTTAACTCCAATTTAGGTGCCCCCTCTATTGATGGCTTTGGGGATGGTTCCAAGGACCTTTTCAATGGTTCAAAATCTTGCTTCCTGAAGAACCATTTTGGCTCATTCAAAGTATGCACCATCTCATATGTCATACTGTCCTCAAAATGATCACGTCCTACCAAGGCTCTCTCCAAGGGATCCTGTGAGTCAATAATCTGAAGGGTCGATTCCTGATTCAAAACACTGATTGCTGATAACTCTTCATAGATGGCAGGTAGCTTCATGGCCTTGTAGACATCAAAGACCTCTACCTTATCATGAGCTCTCATGGTTAGCTGCCCAACAGCTACATCAATTAAGGCTCGCCGGGTTGCCAAGAAGGGACGTCCCAAAATAAATGGGACTTCCGCATCTGGCTCAAAATCAAGAATTATAAAATCCACTGGAAAAATGAGGGAGCATACTTGCACTAGCACATCCTCCACAATTCCATCAGGTCTGGCCAATGAACGGTTAGCTAGCTGCAAGATCACAGTGGTGGGTCTAGGACTGCCCAGCCCCAGCTTCTTGAATACTGATGTTGGCATCAAACTTATATTTGCTCCTAAATCACACAAACCACGAGCTCGAATAGACTGCCCAATTGTAATCTGAATAGTGAAGCTCCCAAGATCCTTGAGCTTTGTCGGTAATCGATTCTGTATACGGGAGGTGCACTCCTTAGTAAGTGCAACTGTAGCATACTCTGTCAGTCTATTGTTGTTTGCTACAATGTCTTTGATGTACTTAGCATATTTTGGCACTCCCTACAGCATATCTACTAAAGGAAGATTAATATGTACCTGCTTCAACACTTCTATGAACTTCTTGAAGCATGCTTCCTCCTTGTGCTTTTTCAATCTTTGAGGAAATGGGGGCAGTGGTCTTTCCATCTCTGCTGGCTTTTCATTCCCCCTCACATCATCATTTCCTTCATCCTTTTCTGTTGCTCCAAATTTCTGAGGTGGCCTTTCGGGTTCCACCTCCCTGAGTTGCTTTCCACTCAGGGTAGTAACTACATTAACCTGCTTAGGATTTGGGTCTGTATCACTTGCTAATCCTCCCCTCGGTCTAGTATTTTGGACTCCAGATAACTGTCCCAACTGATACTTCAATGCCTTTGTAACTAACTGCTGATTTTTCATGTCAGCTGTCAATTTTACCTGATCAGCCTGCGTCTGCGCCTGGTAAGCTATTATGGATTTAAGCATATCCTCGATGTTGCTTGACTGAGGAGGTGCATTATTTCCTCTGAACTACCACTGAAAATTGTGATGACCCCCATGATTTTTGTGCATGCCCTAATTTGAACTCTGTCCCTGATGACTATTACTCCCCCATGAAAAATTCGGATGATTTCTCCAATTTGGATTGTAATTGTTGCCATACTGCTGATTGTTGCTCCTCTGGGCATTTCCAATGAAATTTACCGAATCTAGATTGGGACCACAACACTCAGCTGAGTGTTCACTACTTCCAAAGACTTCACACCACACCGGCTGAACTGCATTGACTGGGGCTTGTGCCTGGCTCAAACTCATGCTACTGAAATGAGTGTTAATTTGATTCTGCAAAGCAGTTATTTGTGAAGCAATTGCTGTGAATCCATCTACCTCCAAGACCCCTGCCGCTTTCTTCACTCCCCCTCGGGTTGTATCAGCATTCCATTCAGGATTACCTTGTGAAATATGGTTCAATAAGGTGTACAACTCTTCATATGTCTTTTCCAATGCCTGCCCCCCGGCTACTGAGTCTAACAAAATCTTTGTATGCGGGTCCAAACCTTCAATGAATGTATGCACCAACACATCATTAGACTGATGATGGTGAGGACAATCTCTTAACATTGACTTGAACCTCTCCCAAGCCTGATACAAATTCTCACCCTCTCTCTGTTTGAAACTTAGAATCTGACTTCTAAGCCTGGCTGTCTTCCCTGATGGAAAGAATCATATCAAAAACTTCCTCGCTAGGTCATCCCAAGTAGTAATAGAATTTGGCGGTTCAGCCTTTAACCACCTCTTGGCTTCCCCTAGCAGTGAAAACAGGAAAAGTGTAAGCCTCACATAATCAGATGATACTCCAGCGGGTATATATGTGTCACTTATCTCCAAGAAGTTTTGGAGATACTGCTGTGGATCATCATGAGGGAGACCTATAAGTTGCCTGCTGGTGTGCAATAACTGCACCATATTCTACTTAAGTTCAAATCTCCTCCTGGTTCCGGCCTATGAATGCTGGATGTTACATTATTCGCATGTGGGATTGCCACCTCACGGACCGGTCTTACTGCCATCTCTTTTGGCACTAAAACTGCCCTTACAATCGGTAGATGCTGTTGTTGCTCCAGAATTGCCCCCCTTAATAACTGCAACTTCTTTTCCAGAGCTTCCATCTTCTGTAGATGAAATTGTCTCTCTGGCTTTAAAAACGGATCCACCAACTCCTTATCTCTTGCCAACGTTCAGAAACAACTTAGTACCTGCAAGAGAAATCACTAAGATCAAGTTATCAACACTTTTATCAAACTTTTAAACTAACACTAAGAAAATTAAGTCACAAATTGCACTAGTCCCCGGCAATGGCGCCAAAAACTTGTTCACTCCCAATCGCACGCAAGTGCACGTGGTCGTACAAGTAACAAAGTGGCTTTATTTCAAGCCAGGTATCGAACCCACAGGGACTGTAATGAAGGAGTAATTTTTCTCTAAGTGTTTAGTATACACACTTCTTTATACAAGTAGACAAGCAAAACAAATGGTGATTTTTCAAGAATATTAGTTAATGTAACCTTAAGTGAAAATTATGAATTATAATCTTAAAAATAGCACAAACAAGCTGAGGTTAAGGCAAAACATGCAGATATGTAATTTATTGATTAAATTTCAGTCAACACTTCTCTTCGGTTGTTAGTCAGGAATTATTAACAATGAATTGGGTCTTTCGAACTCCTCACCAATTAAAGAATTATGAGATTTACATTACACATTTTTGTGATGCAACAACTCATATTCTCATAAACCAAACTAAATTTCATAAATGACCAAATATGACATTACAGATATACTTCTATTATGAACGTTAATCTTCTCTTAATTTCTCAACCAAGACAAGAACATATTCTACCAATTAACATCCATCCAAATAATCTTCCTTCAGGAAATAAAATTAGAATTTTAATATATACATTAACAATGGCCAATCATCAATGTAGTAAAAACAAGAATCAGTAGAACAACCATTTTAGAGAAGATAAAAACTGAAATAACATCAATTACATACTACTGAAATTATCCTCAACCTCAGCTAATGGTGAATTAGCCACTCAATTGAGGATTAAACATCTTCAAACAAGTAGAAAACATACAAGCAATTGAAATTTAAGATTAAAAGGAAGAGAATTAACCCTAGGACTTTTTTAGCTCAACTGCTTGATACCCACATTCTAGCATGAAATGTCAGATACTTTAAAATAAAACCTAAGTGTGCTATTTATACAAGTGAGAAATTTCCCGGAATAAACTTGCAACGTGGCACAGAGGCTATCGCGGAGCCTCACTAGAACTTGGATGCATAGAATCTTAGCCTCAGCGTGGAACGGTGGCTATCGCGAAGCCTCAGCTCCATGCCACGGACTTGTTGCGCACCTTCAATGGAATCCGGGTGTGCAGCAAAGTCTTCCCAACGTGTCACGGAAGTGAACGCGGAGCATAGGCTCCGTGACACGGTGCCATCGTGCACCTTCACTGGAATTCGCCTAAAATTTTACTCTAGGCAGAATGCTACCGCGATGGTAGCGTGCCACAGCCTCTATCGCGGATCATCTATTGCTTAGTATTTTCTAGCCGACTTCCGCGTTTTGCTTCCGAGTCCATTCCTTCACTTCACCAACTTGTAGATTAGTTTCCAAAATTCATTTTGAACTGCAAAAACAATAGCTAATCATGTTGGTTAGTATAAATCCACATTTACATAAAAATCACATGAGAATGTACACATAGAAGTAGATAAAAAAGTCAAAATTAAGTAATAAAGTATCACTTGGGCATGCAATTCTGCCCACGATCAGCTGCAACTGAGCTAAAGGAATTGAAGGAATAGTTTAAGGATCTCTTAGATAAGGGGTTTCATTAGGTCTAGTAAGTCCCCAAGGGGTTCCCCAGTCATTTTCGTATGAAAGAAAGATGGTTCTCTCAGGTTCTGCATCGACTATCGTCTGTTGAACAAAGTCACAATCAAGAATAAATATCCCATTCTTAGGTTGATGACTTATTCGATCAGCTTCAAGTTGCTAGTTAATTTTCAAAGATAGACCTTAGATCCGACTATCACTAGCTCAGAGTTAGAGAGTGTGACATTTCGAAGACAGCCTTCAAGACTCAATATGATCACTATGAGTTTGTAGTTATGTCTTTTGGACTAACAAATACTCCTAGAACTTTTATGGATTTGATGTCCAGGGTCTTCAAGCAGTATTTTGATATGTTAATCATTATCTTGATAGATGATATTCTCATATAGTCTTAGAGTGAGGAGGAGCATGCTGCTCATTTGAGAATTGTGTTATAGACTCTTAAGGACTATCAGCTATTTGCTAAGTTTAGCAAGTATGAGTTTTTGCTAAAATCGGTTGCGATCCTTGGTCATGTGGTGTCTAGTGAAGGTGTATAGGTAAAATCTCCAAGGATAGAGGAAGTAAAGAACTGACCTAGACCTATTAGTCCTACTGACATTAGAAGCTTTTTGGGTCTAGTTGGATACTATAGGAGGTTTGTAGAGGGATTTTCATCCATTGCCTCACCTTTGACCAAGTTAACTCATAAGAAGGTCAAAGTTTAGTTGTCCGATGTCTATGAAAAGAGTTTTCCAAGAGTTAATGACTCGACTCACTTCAGTTCTAGTTTTTACCTTGGCAAAGGGCACAAATTATTTTATGGTGTATTGTGATTCCTCTAATGTTGGCCTTAGTTGTGTGTTGATGCAATATGGTAAGGTGATAGCTTATGCTTCTAGACAGCTTAAGGGTCATGAGAAGAATTACCCAACACATGACCTTGAGTTAGGAGCAGTGGTGTTTTCCTTAAAGATGTGGAGGCACTATTTGTATGGAGTGAATGTTGATGTACTCACGGACCATAAGGTCCTTCAATATGTGTTTAGTCAGAACGACCTGATTTTGTGATAAAAGAGATGGCTTGAGCTTCTCAATGACTACAGCATGAGTGTTCTTTATTCTCAGGGAATGGCCAATGTAGTGGCGGATGCTCTTAGCAGGGTGTCTAAGGGGAGTGTAGCTTATGTGGAAGATGGAAAGAAGGAATTGGTTGTAGATGTCCATAGGCTTGCTCGCTTAAGGGTTAGCTTTATAGATTCAACAGATGGGGGTGTCTTTATTTAGAATGGATCAGAATCTTTATTAGTGGCAGAGGTTAAGGTAAGGCAAGATGAGGATCCTATCTCATTTAAGTTGAAGTAAGTAGTCTGAAGTCAGAAAGTGGAGGTTTTATCACAATGGGGAGATGGGGTACTCCGATATTATGGTTGATTATGTGTTTCAGATGTGGATGACTTGAAAGAGTTGATGTTGAGAGAGGCACTCACAGCTCTCACTATGTTATCTATCCAAGTGCCACCAAGATGTATAGTGATCTACGGGAGGTCATTTGGTGGAATGGCATGAAGAAAGATATTGAGGAATTTGAAGCTAAGTGTCTAAATTGCCAACAGGTTATGGTTGAGCACCATAGACTAGGAGGTATGATTCTAGATATCAGTATTCCTACTTAGAAGTAGGAACAAATAAACATAGACTTTGTTACAGGGTTACCTCGTATACGACAACAATATGATTCTATATGGGTTATTGTAGATCAGATGATTAAGTTAGCTCATTTCCTATCAATTAAGGCTATAGATCCAGCCAAGGATTATGCTAGACTTTAATTAGGGATTTATTAAGGTTGCATGGAGTTCCTTTTTCTATCATTTTGGATAGGGGTACTCAATTCACCTTGCAGTTTTGGAGATCGTTTTAGAAGGGCCTTGGTGCATAGGTGATGTTTCGCATAACTTTTCACTCACAGAAAGATGGTCAGGCCGAGTGGAATATTCAAACTTTAGAGGACGTGTTGTGAGCTTTGGTGATCATTTTCAAAGGTAATTAGGATGACCATTTACCTCTCATTGAGTTTGCATACAATAATAGTTATCGCTCTAGCATTCAGCTAGCTTCGTTTAGGGCTCATTATGGGCGAAGGTATAGATAACCTATTGGATGGTTTGAGGTATGTGAGGCTATGTTGATAGGGCCAGATTCAGTTCTTATGGCCATGGAGAAAGTTCAGTTGTATTAGAAGAAGGCCGAAAACAATTCAGTGTAGTTAGAAATCCTATGCGACTGTGAGAAGGAGGGAGCTTGAGTTCAGTGTTGATGATTGTGTATTTCTGAAGGTGTCACTAATGAAGGGGGTGCTGAGATTTGGCAAGAAGGGGAAGTGTAGTCCCTAATATGTTGGTTCTTAGAGGGTTTTGACGTGTGTTGGCAATGTGACTTATGAGTTGTAGTTTCCCGCACATTTGGCATCAGTGCATCCAGTTTTCCATGTGTCCTTATTAAAAAAGTGCATTGGTGATCCAACTCTAGTTGTGCCGGTAGAGAGCATTAGTTTTGAAGTATTTTCTCACCTATGAGAAAGTTTTGATTAAGATTCTTAACCATCAGGTTTGAAAGTTGAGGAACAAGGAGGTCGGTTGAGTGAAAGTCCTCTAGAGGAATAAGCTTATAATGGGAGCTACTGGGGAAGCCAAAGCAGATATGATTACCACGTGCCCTCACCTTTTCCCTTTTAGCCCAGTTCCAGCATGAGGTACCGGTTTTCTCCTTAGTACTCTATTCACTTTCATGTTAAGTGCATATCTCTCAGTTCCTTTGAAGTCTTAGTATGCATGTGTGTTTCATGAATTTCGTTCAGTATATGTATGTCAGTTCAAAGTTAGTCATTCTATTAGTATTCAGTGCTCAGCTATCAGTTTCTGGGGTTGCAGCTCATTTCCTACCTTTTCAGCTTGTTTAGAATCTATTCAAGGATGAATGTTTCCAAGGGGGAGATAATGTAACACCCTAAAAGTCCCTAAGACTAGACCCCAGATATTGAGGATGAAGCAATAGCAAATCTAAAAATTCCCTTAGTAAGACTCTTAGTACGACTCTATGTATGATGGTATGAGTCATACCAAGAGTCGTGACATGAGGTCTAGAGGAATTAGCAAATTGGTCAAGAAACCACAACAAGGTCTCACGATTCATACCAGGATTGTATGACTCGTATTGAGGGGTCGTAGGAAGGGATTTTGAAGAATTTTATAGGTTTGAGTCCGTAGCTACAAGACTCAATACAGGTCGTAGCATGATGGTACAAATCGTAGCCGGACTCGTACCACTAGGTAGACAGTTTTAAGTGCGATTTCCTCGGGTGTTTTCATAACTTCCTATGATTTTAATTCCTAAACCAGGTTGTTTTGTGTTTCCTAAAAGGGGTATTTAAGAGTTAAAATAATCCTAAAGCCTCATTCCTCTCCTAACACATTAGATTGAAGATCAAATCCTCTCAAGGCTCTCATGTAACTAGGGTTCTTCTTCTTAATTCTTCTTGGATCTCAAGTTTAAGCAAGAATTTATCAAAGCCTAGGTATGTGGGGTTATGAATCGGGGATTTCTTCCACCCTTATTTCCAATATCAAGTCTAATTTCATGACTTCAAATCCTTCAAGTCTCCAATTATGATTTTTATGAATTTCTAGGGTTAGACCATTTTATGCAAAACTCTATGAATCTCTTACGAATTTGATTCTCTCATGATTCAATCTTTGATTAATGATTATTATCACATGATTTCTATGGAAAAACTCTCATGACTCGATATTTTCAAGTTAGCATGAATTATTCATGTATGCATGAGTATCATGGACTTGAAGTTATGTATCATGGCAGTAACTTTCAGCATTGTTTTCATGACTAATTCATGTATGTCAAGGAGTTTATGAATCTATCATGTTATTTTAAGTATCCCATGTAAAACCCCATATTTAATGATTATGATTATGAGCACTATGCATATTTTGGAAGTAGCATTTAGAACCGAGTAGGCTGGGGTTCAGCACACCCAGATCTCAGAAGTATGTGCAACCGTAGGATAAGGGGTCCTCGCCAGTTGAGAGTGTCTCCCTTGCCCCTAGCCTAAGGAGTCCTAGCCAGTTGAGAGTGTCTCTATTACGCTACTAGGATCAAGATTATGAGAGATATCAGGCCTTCATTGTTCGTTGCCCTAGAAAGGCCTTAAACGACTCTGCCAACTTTAGCGAGATAGCTGGGCATCATATGCTTATTCATTATGGTGTCGGTTACGAGATATTCTCACCTTCCTCATGTTTCATGTTTACCCATGTTTTGGATTTATGATATTATGTTTTATAGTGTATTTTGACCCATTGATCAATTTGTAGTTTTACTTATGATTTCAAATATGGTGAGCTGTATGATTTGTTTTCAAAATCTGAGGTCATTATACTTCAAATTATGATGAAAAATATCATATTTTATGAATATCTCATGATCATGACTTTTAGCATGTTGTCCTTACTCTCATGTTCTACTTACCTCTTATACTTAGTACATTTAAAGTACTGTTTGTGTTACGCCCAGTAAGTTTAACGTTTAGATGGCCTATTCGAACGCTGGTTAAGAGTTTTAGAGGGTAATGCATATGAGAAAGGGCCGGGGGAAAGGTTGAACGAGCACAGAGCTGAGACCGCGCGGGAGAAGGCCGGACCAGCTGCTCAAAGGGGCAACGTGGCACGGACCCTCCCTGGCGCATTGGGGTCCATGGTACAGCCCATAATTGGTGCGACAGGGTCAGTGCCACGGACCCCTGTCCACCGGCCAAGTATATATAAGTCCTCCCTTCATTATTTTGAATATATACATGTTATATTCGACCAGCAGAGGGAGAAGACGAACAAATTAATAGAATTTCCTCCATTTACGCTGTGAAACGCCGCTCGAATTCAAATTAACTTCAGGTATCAAAGTATAAGGCTTCAAGGAGCATTACTACGCAGTTAGTTTCGCAAAATTCACCGGGAAAATCGTAACTACACCGAGCTAAAGTTTTTAGAATTGCTCCAAACTAGTGTCAATACGATCACAGGTTTAAAGTAAGCATTTCTCCCTTCTGGATTCTCAAGAAATTACAAGTTTTCAACTGTGTTCCGTCACGTTGAAATATAGTTAATATTTATATATAAAGTTAACTTTTTCTCCTAATTTAGTACTGAAACTAGTCATTTTTGCCCAGTAATATGATTGCAGTTGAGAAGAGCAGTTGAATATGAGCTGAAACTCGCCAGTTAATCAGTAATTGGCAAGCGAGGTATGTTAAGGTAGTTTTCTTCGGCAAGCTAGTTTCTCAAGCATGATAGCTCAGTTTGAATCCCAGTAAGAATACCAGAAGCATGTCCATTATGATTAGTTGTTATTCGTTGAAATTTATATTCCATGTTAATTTAGGATGGATTATGCCTTTATAGTCTTCATGACCGACCCCGGGGTTATTAGTTGTGTCGACGTATGCCAGGGGGGAAATAACGTTGCTCTACGGAGCGGTATGCCATCCGCCAGGGACGAATATGGGGTTCCAGTTACTCATATGTTGTGGTTGGCTTTATACACCCCCGTTGAGCCTGGTGCCTAGGGTGCAGATATCAGGAGTCCACTAGACTCAGACAAAGCTACAGTCAGGGGCCGAGCGGGCTCAGTTGCAGACCTAGGGGACCGGTAGGAAAACTATAGCTACCAGTTAACCCAGTACGACCTTGATAGGGGTATATAGATTGAAGTGTACTCACCAGGGCTTATAGGGGCCTTAGGTGGGTTATTCCGTGCTGGTTGTACCTTCCGGCTTATGGGCGCCACGTAAAGTTTTTGCTTGCTTTAGCTATTAATAAATTAGATAGTAAGAAGTTCTATTACTCAGGTATGATCTCTACCCATTCATTTTAGTTATTCTCAGTTCTATCTCTTTATTTTAGTCATTTACATTTATCGCTTTACATATTCCGTACATATTGTACTAACGCCCTTTTTGGGGCGCTGCATTACTTTCCTGTAGGTACAGATAGATGAGGAGCAGGTCCCTCGTAGCTTTTAGCCAACATCACCAAAGCAGTTAGCTCCTTTCTTCCGAAGCTTGTAGATAGAAGGTTTACTTCTTTTGATTGTACAGTTTATGGGTAGGTCGGGGCCCTGTCCCGACCGTCATATTACTCCTAGAGGCTTGTAGATTGTTTCTATTTCCTTGTGGTTAGTTGTTATTGGCCATGTGGGGCCTTGTTTAGCTGACGGATTAGCGGCCTTGTCGGCCATAGATTAGTTTAGCCCTAGTTCTACTTTACAGTCATAACTAGACCTCATAGTGGTCTTGCCGACTCGTATAGGATTCCCTGTTATTGCCGTTTCTGGTTAGCTATTTTCCTTTACAGGTGGCTATAAGGCCTTGTCGGTTGGTGGCTGTCTTTAAGTCGAGATATAGCCCGTTGTTTCTCTTGATTTAGGAGTTAGTGTTAGCCCTGCACCAGAGTGATTAGGCTTAGTCAGCTCAATCAATTTAGATCCTAGTAGAGCACCAGGTGCCTTTCATGCCTCCCAAGGCGGGCGTGACAAACTTGGCATCAGAGCAGGTCGTATCCAGGGACTTTGCAAGCCGTGCTAAGTAGAGTTTTGTCTATAGATGTGTTGTGCACCACATTCTATAGGTAGGCCTACGAGGCATGATAGGATGGTTACTCTTTCTTCTTATCCAGTCGTGCTATAGAGCTGTATAACAGACCCGCGATACACCATGACTGGTAGGAGTTTGGATGTTGAAGCAGGGGAAGGCACTAGCAAGGCCCCAGTCTGAGGGCGACAGGGAGACTTCATCTCGGTCTTCCCAGCATTCTCCACCATGTCAGGAGCCACTCAGAGCAGAAAATGTGACGGCACCGCCTCCAGTAGTCTCTATACCAGTACCATCAGATTAGGAGGTTAGGAGTGTTGTTTTTATGCTAGCTTAGATGATGGATGCACAGCGTCATCTAGTGTCACCCACAGTCGCGGAGTCCACAGGAGGGCCTGGTAGTTCGAGGGTCCGAGAGTTCCTCGCCTTGAGTCCCCCTCATTTTTCAAGGAAGGATGGGGCGGAGGACCCTTAGGATTTCTTGGATCAGATGCAGCGTATTTTCAGGGTGATGCATGCGACACCTGTAGAGTCGGTGGATTTAGCGGTATTCCAGCTACGGGACATCGTAGTGCTATGGTACGAGAGTTGGGAAATGTCCCAAGGGAGAGATGTTTCCCCTCCCACTTTGCCCATCTTCGCATAGGCTTTTCTGGATCATTACCTTCCACGGGAAATTCGATAAGCCCGAGTTGATCAGTTTCTACATCTATAGCAAAGGTCGATGAGTGTCCGGGAGTATACTATGAGGTTCGACTCCTTGGCCTGATCTGCACCAGCTTTTGTAGATACCATGCTGGCTAGGGTGCATTAGTTTATTATGGGGCTGAATCTACAATATGTGGAGACCTGTCATACGGCTACTCTGTAAGAGGACATGGATATTTCCCGCGTTAAGGCTTTTGCTCAGAATATTGAAGGGATCAGACAGCGGCAACGGGAGATAAGGAGGGCAAGTCAGGAGCAGCGCCGCAAGGCCAAACCTAGTGATATGCAGGTGGAGTCCCAGAGTGGACCCAGGCCACGATTATCAGGCAGACAACCAAGACCCCTACCCCCACAACAATAGTAGGGGAGTGGATCTGGTTGTCAAGGGTAGTCAGGACCCGATGAGATTTCACGATCAGTAGGTCCACAACAGTAGAGAGGAGTAGAGCAGAGCAGATTCACTATGCCACTTTGCCCGATTTGCAGTCGACGTCACTCCGGGGCATGTAGGTATGGTTCCACAGCATGTTATACCTGTGGACAGGAGGGTCATCATATGAGAGATTGTCTATCCAGGAGTTAGAGTGATTGGGACTGACAGGATAGATCTTCAGTAGGGTCACATGCCCCAGCATCTCTAGTAGGGCGTAGGCCCTCATCTCCATCCGGCAGAGGCCGAGAAAAACCAGGGGCATCTAGCTTAGGTACCGGTCCAGATCGCACTTTTGCCTTACCGGGACGACAGGAGTAAGAGTCGTCACCGGATGTGGTGACAGGTATGCTGAACATTTGCTCTCATTCTGTTTATGTACTGATAGATCCAGGATCCACCTTGTCTTATGTTACACCATTAGTAGCCTGTAAGTTTGGTATTACGCCAGAATCGTTTCAGCGACCTTTTTCAGTGTGTACCCCCGTCGGTGACTATCATAGCTAAGAGGACCTACCGGGGATGCACGGTAGAGGTTGTTGGCCATCAGACTTTAGCAGACTTGATAGAACTAGAAATGATTAATTTTGATGCAATTATGGGTATGGATTGGTTGCCACCATGCTATGCATATGTTAAATGTTAGACCAAGAATGTTCAATTCCACTTTCCAGGGGAGGTTGTACGGGAGTGGAAAGGTAGTGCAGCCACGCCAAAAGGTAGGTTTATTTCCTATCTTCGGGCGAGAAAATTGATAGCAAAAGGATGTATTTATCATATTGTCAGAGTTCAAGATGTCTAAGCAGAATCTTCGGCTCTTCAGTCCATTCTAGTAGTTAATGAATTTCCAGATGTATTCCCAGATGAGCCACCTAGCATCCCCCCAAAACGGGAAATCGACTTTGCAATTGATTTATTACTAGGTACTCAGCCCATATCTACTCCTCTGTACCGAATGGCTCTTGTTGAGCTTAGAGAATTAAAGGAGCAGTTAAAAGATCTGCTAGATAAGGGCTTTATTAGGCCATGTACTTCACTGTGAGGCGCACCTGTACTATTTGTGAGGATGAAGGATGGCTCCCTATGTAGGTGTATAGATTACCGACAGCTGAATAAAGTCACTGTCAAGAATAAGTACCCATTTCCGAGAATAGACGACTTGTTTGACCAGTTGCAGGGGGCAAAGTATTTCTCAAAAATTGACCTAAGGTCAGGGTACCATCATGTTTGGGTTCGTGAGATGGATATTCCAAAAATCCCTTTCAAAACTAGGTACGACCATTTTGAATTCCTAGTCATGTCCTCCGGATTGACGAATGCTCTAGCAGTGTTCATGGATCTAATGAACAGCATCTTTAGGCCATATATATACCTGTTTATGATAGTATTTATTGAGAATATTCTGGTATATTCCCTCTTAGAGGCAGATCACCAGGATCACCTATGAACAGTGCTCCAAACTCTCAGGAATCGTCAGCTATATGTGAAGTTTTCTAAATGTGAATTTTGGCTGAATTCAGTGGCCTTTTTGGGCCATATTGTGTCAGATGGTGGCGTCCAGGTAGACTCGTTGAAAATTGAAGTAGTAAAAACATGGCCTATACCTAACACTTCGACCGAGGTACGTAGTTTCCTCGGGTTAGCC
The DNA here is from genome assembly GCA_035772735.1 of Datura wrightii. Classification (NCBI taxonomy): domain Eukaryota; kingdom Viridiplantae; phylum Streptophyta; class Magnoliopsida; order Solanales; family Solanaceae; genus Datura; species Datura wrightii. The sequence continues at coordinate 37,252,722 of JASDFA010000007.1, forward strand.
GGGTATTATAGAAGGTTCGTGGAAGGATTTTCCACCTTAGCAGCGCCTTTGACCAAGTTAAATCAGAAAGCAGTAAAATTTCACTTGACTGAAGCATGTGAACAGAGCTTCCAAGAGTTGAAAAATAGAATGACCACAGCACCAGTATTACCCTTGCCAGAAGGATCAGAGGGTTATGCAGTGTACTGCAATGCTTCAAGCATTGGGTTAGGTTGTGTTCTGATGCATCATGGTAAAGTAATTTCTTATGCTTCCAGACAGTTGAGGAAACATGAAAAGAACTATCCCACCCATGACCTGGAATTAGCCGCGGTTATTCATGCCTTGAAAATATGGAGGAACTATTTGTATGGCGTTCATGTGGATATTTTTACAGATCATAAGAGTTTCTGCTACATTTTTTCACATAGAAAGAGTTGAATCTACGGCAGCGTCGCTGGTTAGAGCTGTTGAAAGACTATGATGTAAACATCTTTATACCACCCAGGGAAAGCCAATATTGTAGCAGATGCCCTCAGCCATAAATTCATGGGTAGTTTAGTACACCTGAAGCCAGGATAATGGGAACTAGCCCGAGAATTGCATCAGTTAGCCAGTTTAGCCGTCCGTATAATTGATTCAGGAGACAGTGGAGCAGTAATTCAGAAGACAATAGTATCGTCATTAATTGTGGCAGTGAAAGAACGGCAGTACAAAGACCCTAACCTGGTTCAGCTTAGAGATAAGGTTCATCGAGGCAAAGTTATAGATTTCCAGGTAACTGAAGACGAACTTTTGAGATATAGGGATCACCTTTGAGTTCCAGACGTGGCAGGACTTCGCCAGCTAATTATGGACAAAGTACATTATTCTCGTTACTCTCTTCATCCGGGTTCAACAATGATATATCATGATACAAAAGAAAATTACTGGTGCCCGAGAATGAAAAAGGAGATAGCAGAATTTGTAGCTCAATGTCCTAATTTCCGGCAGGTGAAAGCCGAACATCAGAAACCCAGCAGGCTAACACAAGAGAGAGCAGTGCCTATGTGGAAATGGGAGGCAATTAATATGGATTTTGTGACAGGGTTACCTCATACCAGGTGTAAATTTGATTCCATCTGGGTGATTGTTGATAGGTTGACTAAATCAGCTCACTTTCAGCCAATTAGGTCCACTTTCTCAATTGAGGATTATGCCAAGCTTTATATCAGGGAGATAGTGAGATTACATGGTGTCCCGGTATCTATCATTTCTAATAGGGGAGCACAATTTAATGATAGGTTCTGGTATTCTTTCCAGAGAGGGTTGGGAACCCAGGTTAAATTGAGTACAACATTCCACCCTCAGACAGATGGGAAGGCAGAATGTACAGTTCAAACGTTCGAGGATATGTTATCGGCGTACGTGCTAAACTTCGGGAGCATCTGGGTGGAACAATTACCCCTTATAAAGTTTGCTTATAATAACAGTTACCATTCAACGATTCAAATGGAGCCTTATGAGGCCTTATATAGGCGGAAGTGCAGGTCCCTAGTTGGTTGGTTCGAGGTTGGAGAAACAGGGTTAATTGGGCCAGATATAGTTCATTAGTTAGAAGAGAAAGTAAAGCTTATTAGAGAACGTCTGCTGAAAGCTCAGAGCTGCCAGAAATCTTACGCTGATATATGGCGTAGAAACCTGGAGTTTAGTGTATATTAATGGGTATTTCTAAAAATATTGCCAATGAAGGGCGTAATGAGGTTTAGCAAAAAGTGCAAGCTCAGCCCCAGGTTTATTGGGTTGTATCGAATACTCCGGAGAATAGGCCAGGTGGCATATGAGCTAGATTTGCCTTCAGAGTTGGAATCTGTTCATCCAGTCTTCCATGTGTCGATGCTACGAAAGTGCATAGGGGATCCGTCCCGAATTGTGCCAGTTGAGGATGTCCAAGTTACCGAGGAATTAGCCTATGAAGAGATTCCAGTAGCTATACTACATGGACAGGTTCGCAGGTTGAGGACTAAAGATGTTACCTCTATTAAAGTACTATGGAGAAACAAGAATAGAGAAGAAATGACTTGGGAAGCTGAGGATGACATGAAATACAGATATCCTTATTTGTTCCAGGCTTAGCCTAGATTATGTCGTTAAGGCAAGTTATTGATTCAGTTGTTGTTTCATGAATTGTATTTTATATATTGCTCAATTCACTCCCACCTTATTGTGAAATAGTTGTGATGGTATTATATGAAGTGCCTGTACTGGACTTTTCTGCGTTTTAGGATTTTTGGATCGTCCATATTACAGGGGAGACTCTATCGAAATTTTTCCAAAATAAATAGTTATAAGAGTTAAGATGCCTACAAGAAAAAGCAAGACATCCGAGGACGAGTGTTTCTAAGGGGAGGAGGATGTTTCGCCCCATAAGTTTCTAATGCTTAGACGGCCTATTCAAACATTGGTTAAGAGTTTTAGAGGGTAACACGTAAAATAAAGGGCCCGAGGAGAGGTCGAACGAGCACGAAGCCGGGACCGAGAAGGAGAAGGCCGGACTAGTTGGCAAAAGGGTCAACATGGCATGGACCCTCCCTGGTGCGTTGGGGTCCGTGGCACAACCCAAAATTGGTGTGACAAGGTCCGTGCCACGGACTCCACCACCCAAGTATATATAGGTCCTCCCTTCATTATTTTGAATATAGAAATGTTATATTCGACCAGCAGAGGGAGAAGATGAATAAATTGATAGAATTTCCTCCGTTGACGCTACGAAACACCGCCCGAATTCAAATTAACTTCAGGTATCGAAGTATAAGGATTCAAGGAGCATTACTACGGAGTTAGATTCACAAAATTCACCCAGCAAATGGTAAATCCATCGGGATAAAGTTGTTAGAATTGCTCCAAACTAGTGTCAATACGATCACAGGCTTAAAGTAAGCATTTCTCCCTTCTGGAATCTCGAGAAATTATGAGTTTTCGACCGTGTTCCTTCAAGTTGAAATATAGTTAATATTTCTATATAATGTTATCGTTTTCTCCGAATTTAGTACTGAAACTAGTCATTTTCCGCCAGTAATATGATTGCTATAGAGAAGAGTAGTTGAATACGAGCTGAAACTGGCCAGTTTATCAGTAATCGGCAAGTGAGGTATGTTATGGCAGTTTTCTTTAGCAAGTTAGTTTCTCTAGCATGATAGCTCAGTTTGAATCCCAGTAAGAATACCAGAAGCATCTATATTATGACTAGTTGTTATTATTAGCTGAAATCCATATTCCATATTAGTTTGGGATGGATTATGCCTTTATAGTCTTCATGACCGACCCCAGGGTTATTAGCTGTGTCGACGTCTGCCAGGAGTGAGATAATGTCACTCTATGGAGTGGTATGCCATCCGCCAGGGACGAAGATGGGGTCCCAGGTACTCATATGTTGTGGTTGGATTTATACACCCCCATCGAGCCTGGTGCCCTAGGTGTAGATATCAGGAGTCCACTGGACTCAGAAACAGCTGCAGTCAGGGGTTGAGCGGCCTCAGTTGCAGACCCAGGGGACCGGTAGGACAGCTATAGCTACTAGTTGACCCAGTACGACCTTGATAGGGGTATACAGATTGAAGTGTACTCACCAGGGTTTATGGGGGGCCCAAGTGAGTTATTCCATGCTGGCTGTACCTTCCGGCTTATAGGGGCCAGGTAAGGTTTTTGCTTGCTTTAGCTATTAATAAATTAGATTGTAAGAAGTTCTATTACTCAGGTATGATCTCTACCCATTCATTTAAGTTATTCTCAGTTCTATCTCTTTATTTTAGTCATTTACAGTTATCGCTTTAAATATTCAGTACAGCGCCCTTTCTGGGGCGCCGCATTACTTGCCTGCAGGTACGGATAGATGAGGAGCAGGTCCCTCATAGCTTTCAGCCAACATCACCAAAGCAGTTAGCTCCTTTCTTCCGGAGCTTGTAGATAGAAGGTTTAATTCTTTTGATTTTACAGTTTATGGGTAGGTTGGGGCCCTGTCTCGACCATCATATTACTCCTAGAGGCTTCCAGATTGTTTCTATTTCCCTGTGGTTAGCTGTTATTTGTCGTGTGGGGCCTTGTTTAGTTGACGGATTAGCGTCCTTATCGGCCATAACTTAGTTTAGCCCTAGTTCTACTTTATAGTAATAACTAGACTTCATGGTGGTCTTGTCGACCCACATAGGATTCCTTATTATTGCTATTTCTGGTTAGTTATTTTCCTTTACTGGTGGCTATAAGGCCTTTTTGTCTGGGGCCTATGTTTACAGCCGATATATAGACCATTATTTCTCTTGATTTATGAATTAGTGTTATCCCTGCACCAGAAGTGCTTAGGCTTAGTCAGCTCACTCAGCTCAGTTAGTTAATATCCTAGTAGGGCACCAGGTGCCAGTAATTCCTCCCAAGGTGGGGCGTGATAGTTCGCATATTTTTTTGCTTTATCATCTCATGATATAGGTTCAAGTGATCAGTATCAGCCTCGCTGCTAGATTCAATCTTGCTCCAGATTCAGCTAAATTGTGGTGAGTCCTTATCATCCGAGGATGTCAATTTTGGTTCATGTCTTTTTATATCATTTCAGTTTTTAGATTTAGTAAAGCTAGTTGGTGTTTTAATCCTTTCAACTCATCTTATGATTAAAGGCTTTTAGACTATGATGTATAGATGTTCAGTGGTTGACTTGTTGCAATCTTACGTTTTATGATATCTTAGACTTACGCTTGTTCCTTACTTTATGATGTTTTCCACTTAGTGTATTCTTATTATGATATGCATGTTCCATGGTTTAGCTAGAGCCATTTGTGGTTCTAGGTCCCGTGTTATGTATAGGGTCTGTGCTCGAGTCGTGACACTCAATGCGTCACTAGAATTAGCTTTTCTTTGTCACATGTAAGCTTCCTTGTTAGTAGTATCTTTAGGTTCTTAGCAAAACCTGAAATCTCTTCGGTAGCATCTATAAATGGTACCCGAAGTATTGCTTCTTTTAGATGCTCAATATGTTTTTCCACTTTTACATGAAGAGCTTGTTGGGCTATCTTTTATGGAAAAGGAGGAACAAGTGGAGGAAAATATTTAGCAAAGTCATCTACACCACCCTTGGCCTTTCCTTTCTCTTATGGAGCAACAAAACCATCTTTGACAACTTCCACTATTAGTGGCTTTTTGACTCCCACCTAGACTCTCTCACCAACAGAAGGCTTTCTTAGCCCCTCATATTGTTCATCAACCTCATGCACAATATTTGACTCTTTTATCAACCACACCATCCTCAACATCAACTTTCATAGGCTGCATAATCATGCCACTCCTGTGACAATGGCCATACATTAAGATTTGGAAGGTCCCATATGTTCTTTTCGATTAGCCAAAGTGTCACTAGGAAGATGTCCTTTTTTCATAGGATTTTGATCTTGGGAAAGATCCTACACCTGTTGCTATAGCTTCTGTATGGACGTGTTGTGAGAACCTACGATCTCCGTAAGGATCTTTAAGAAAGCATCCAATCTCTCTTGATTCACAAGTACTTTCTCCAACATTCTTTCAAACGTTGAATCTTTATGATATTGAGAAGGATCCTCCCTCCAATTTTAAGAGTTAGAAAGGGAAGCTCTTGCAGAACATAAGGAGCTAAGATTCGATTTTGATAATTTGCAACATTGTCTAAACCCTTATTTGGGCCACCATAATCATTTCTTGGGTAGTATTGACTTTCTGGTGAGATCTCCACTGCCCTTGATATGATGAAGATGGGTGGCCTTGATGATACTGCAGACTGTAGCCACCTGATAAGTTGCCAACATCGTTGGTGTCTTCAACTTACATATGAGGTGGCTCCTAGAATGGTTAATATTAACATGGAAAAGGGGTAATCCGTGCCTATATTTAGCACCACTCACGGTCTCTTCAACTGCATATGCCATTTTGACCTCTTCCTTGGCCATCTTCTTGGTGAGAAGAGTTATGTTGGTGGCCATGGCAGCCATCATTTGATCACGATCCTGGTTTTCCTTCATCAAGTGAGACAATGAAGGGGCACTCACATTTAGCCCTCCACTTTGATCCCATACATGCCATGCATGGTTGTGATTTGCGACCCGATCCAACATGTGATAACGTCCAAAATTCGCTCTTTGTAAAGAGAGAATGTAAACGGTTGTTGACAAAACAAATATACCCGGCGAGTGTTGGGGTCAAATCCCATAGGGAATAGTACTTATATGGCACAAAAGTTGTCTATTAACTCAAATTAAGAAGCATCATTCTATTGAAAACAAAAAAATATAAATTTAGGGGTTCAAAAGATTACAATTAAAAGGTCAAAACAACTATTAATCAATCAACAAGATAACCAACTTCAATTAACAAAAGTGAGCGAGAGATAGGGGTATGCTTTTGAATGGGGCTTCAATTGAATTAGAATTGACTTACTCATAAATATAAATAGCCATGGACAAGGTGGCACCCGATGTTTTTCAACCACTAGAGTTCCTTTTTCCTCGGGTTTTCTCAAACCCCAAGGTCCAAATAATATATCCATTAAGACTTGGGAGAGATTTGAGATATTTCTAGCCTCAAATCTCTCATGAGTGAATGATTATGGGTTTTAGCTATCTCTAGCCTAACCCCACACAATCAACACCCAATTACACACCATTGCTTTCTCACTCATACTCAATTTCCCTTTTTAAAGCAAAAATAGAGTAAGTAAACATAACCCACATTTGCAACTATGAGTAATTTAATTATAAATTGGGAGAAAACAACATATTTATATTAAATGAGTAACTCTAAGATTAATCTAGCAACATCTAATTAAATTTTACCCCAATTAATGCACACACCCCTAGAAAAGAGATTTATCTACTCATTCATGAGAAATACGAAATTAAATCAACAATTAAAATCATGACATTCATTATCAAAAGTTAAATTCATGCTCACAATTTTCTTCAATGGTGGTTGTTTACCTTGAAGAAGAAGAAAGAAAAGCTACCCAACATTTCTCTCTTTAACTCTCTACAAATCAAGAATGGAATGATATGGTGCTTTCTAAAGAATGTACAGAAATAGGTCAAAAATGCTCCTAAAATCTCATGCTGGATGATTTTGCCCTTATTGCAGGCGGTGTCACTTGCGAGTCACCGGCGTTCCGCCCGTGCCCATTAGCGGAATGCAACTACATCATATGTGTGAGGGCAGTGAACTTGGGTCTAATTAGTTGCACCAGCGGTTCGCAGGTGCTAACCTGCATTCCGCTGGTGCACCTTCCACTCTGGGCTAATAAGCTCCTGCGTTTCAGCCGGCGCATCTAGTGGAGCGCCAGTCCCATTCGATCAAGCTTCAGTCCTCTTCTTTAATTCCATGCTTTTGCCCAAGTTCTTGCTTTCTCTCTTTAAATTAAATACTTGCAGAAACTAAAGAGAAAGAGCATAAAATCCTCTCAAATGACTTGAAAACTAAGCAAAAGTTCATATTTAAAAGCCTAATAGTTGGTAAATTACCAATTTATCAAACCCCCAAACTTGGTCCATTATTTGTCCTCAAGTAATGCAATTCTTTACATTTGAACATTAGGAATAAGCATGTCATATGATATTATGCACAAGGGACCGCTATGACCTAGAAAACCCAAAGATCGCTCACCAACACAAAAGAAAAGAGGAGACTCAACACTTTATGCAAATGCTTAAAGAGATAACCACAATCAATTTGGCATGATTCACATTTGATTTCTTCATTCAAAAGAAGGGGCCTTGCTGGTCATAGTGAGCTTATAGAGCATATCAAATCATTAAAAATTCAAATTTGCCTTCAGGATCACCACAATCTTGTCTCAATCATATCTTTTGGCACGTGCAAGAATGTCCCCCAAGGAGGTGATGCTACTCAAAACAAGAGAGAATCCCATTTAGTTATTAAGAAATTCACACTCAAGGGATTATAGAATGAAATTAATATGCTCACTCTCACAAAAAAAATTCTCATGCATATAACTTTACCCATAGGCTTGCCCTTCGTGTAACTCGCCACTAATGTAGAGTTGGTACACTTAAATCAATTAGGACTTGGAGGTCATGATGTAGGCTAGGGGTAAAGGTAGGATGACTTTTAAGTTCTAGTGACTAGAACCTCCTTAATGCCCTTTTGTGAATCTTATTGCATGCTCCATTTTCTTCTTAGATTACTCTCACCTTATCTCTCCTTGAACTTCATTTCCATTTTTGAAATAAGAGTCCTCTTTATCTCTTCTTAGTAACCACTTTTCATCTTATTTGAGCAAGAGGTGGCACCTTTTTACAATTCACTTCGTTTCACTCAAGCAATTCATTATTCTTTTCATGATGTGGTGCCATCTCACATTGAAGTTCACATCGTTTTTCTCATTTTCCTTCTTGCAACCCCCAAATTTAGGCTTTTGCCTCATCTTTCTCTTTTCTATTCCCATATTTTTGGTATTTCGAGCATCATTTTTTGCAACTCTTCTCACAACTAGTACTAAGGAGGATGGGTGCCAAAGAGGGATGATGAAAGGGGTATTGGGCTTGAAGTATGGTTTCCAAGGAAAAGGCATAAAGGCTCAACATTGGCTAATAAGGATTCATGTTCAAGGAGGTCATATGGGTAAAGTAGCTATCCAAAAGAAAGCCTAAAATCATCTTCCAAGTGCAACCACATCTAAGATTTTTGCTTGAGTCACACTTGGGGCAATTTCTAGACAATCGTTCATGCAAGAGAATTAAACTAGAACCTTTCCCATAAAGCATCACCCTCCAAGAGTTTCACACCATTTTCATCACCACATCAAGAATCATAAAGCAAGATAACATGAGAATCAAGAAGCCAACCAAATAATGTGTAATTAATGATAATCGAGTTCTCAGCTCTTAAATTCAAATGCCTCTTTCATCTCAAAATTCATTTTCTTCAACAGCCATGCCATTGACGAAAATTTTTATGGTGGTACCTTAAGAAAGTCATTACAACCATTGACTCAAAAGAAATTAAACTTGGAATGTTTATGTAATCTCTCAAATTATCATTGGGAAATGCCATCGGTTCGACTACAAAAGAAAAGAAAAGAAAATCGCTCCTCGGAAAAGAACCGTGGTATAAAGAAAACCCATATGAGTTTATTTAGTAACTACTATAAACAAAAGGTGATAATCAAAACATGGGTCAAAAACATTTTGGAATTTAAAATAACCCATCATTGGAACTAACAAATCAGCAAAAGAACTTATTCATTTCTAAACCCGACATAGCCACACACTAGCAACACAAACACTTCATGGGAGAAAACACCCCACCCCAACTAATAGAGAACATTGCCCCCAATGTAAAAGTTAAGAATAATTAAGGAAAAGAGGGATCCCTTAATGATCTAGCGAGGGGAACAAGGAACCCAGGAGTAGCTAACCTCATCAAACCACCATGAAGCAGTCTCGAATACAAAGGGCATCGATGGATCAGGTGGAAGTGTCAGTGGTTTGCTCCGTGAGGATACTTCCCAACAGTTTGGGAGGGTTCTAAATTCATGATAAGAAGTCATGTCCACCCTACCAGACCACCAAGATGGATCCACTTCATAGAGAGTGTTCATCCTTGAATGGGGTAGTCTACCTTGATATAGTTCTTATTTGATATCACCTTAGACGGACTGTCATAACCTATGCACCAATCATCCGGTGGGCTTCTGCTATTTGGTACTTGGGTATCATCATGGGCTGGTATTGTTACACCCTAAAAATTTGTTTTGGTGATTATTTGATGTTTATATGTCATATTAAGGTAATTATGGGTTGTATGTTGGCCGTAGGTTAGGAGGAAAACATGTGCAAAGGGAAACGTAAAGAGTGTATGAAGTTTGTAAGTAAGTTTCAATTTTAAATGGATGTATCTCCAAATATATAATGATTTAGAAGTCCTATAACCTACCAAATAAAAGGTATTTGAGTCTAGTTTATAGTGAAAAAAACCACTCATCAATTGGATTTTGGAGTTGAACGTTATGTTTGTTTGAATATAGCACTGTTGATAGGGAAAGCGTCGTGGTACACGGGGGCTGAGACATGCAGGCGGCAGGCACGAGCATGCGCGAGGGCACGTTTCTATGTGCTGTGAGTTTACAACACTTTCAACGCTTAAAACTAAGAAAATAACATGGACCTCGGTATGTTTATATTGATATAAGGCACTTTTACTTTGATTTCAGGGAAAATAAGTGTTGGAGCAAAGATGTGCAAAAGAAGCCTTAAAATGCAGAAAATCAGCCAAAGTACCAGTCTCAGTACGAGCCGTACCTTGATTGTAAGAGTCGTACTGAGAACCGTTATTAAAGGCAAAAGGCTGAATTGGGACGAAGGAAACCTATGACTCTCAGTATGAGCCGTACCACAATGGTATGAGCCGTAACTAGAGTGGTGGAAATATTCAGAAGAAATTGCACAAAGGCAAACTCCTGGTATGGGTGGACTCATGAACCGTCGCATCAATGTATGATTTGTACCAGGAGCCATGGTGAACTTCAGAAAATTTTCAGTACTTGATAAAACTTCAGACACTATAAACAGTATGAGTCATGGCTAAATGTATGAGTCGTATCATAATACTCGTGAAGAACTTCAGAAGATGTCAAAGTTTTCAGGCCAAACCATGGAAGCAATGTACAACTAGTAGAAGGAAGGTACGATTCATACTAGGACACAAACACTTAGCCAGATTTGTAGCAGCCAAGAACTTACAGCCAGCAGGTATGACCCTTACAATCCTGCTACAAGTCATAGGACAAACCGTGGCACAGTCGGCACCAGATATGGAAAACTCCCTGTTAGCTTAGGAAAATGTTTCTAATGTCTATATAAATATCCTTTATGTTATATTTTAGTTAGGGAAGGATAGAACATAGTTATTAGACGTGTGAATAGTTACTTTTGTGAATTTTTATCAAGTTTTGAGGAGCAATTCTTGGGATCAAAATCTAAATTTCTTACATCGTTCTTGACGTTGTTATTAGACAATCAAATCTGATTTCCTTCCAATTTTTTATAAGTATTTAAATTATGTGTTTGTCTACGAATGCAAATTATAATCTTACAACCATGAGATGCTAAAACCTCCACAACTATGGGTTGTGGGAACTATGGGGATTAACATACTAGGGTTGCACAATAGTAATTCAAAACAAATGCGAAAAGCTTGTATTGTATTCTCTTCATGTTTAAACGTTTCTTAACGGTGTACAACGTTAGGACTTGCCTGAATTCTTTACTTGCTTGATCCTAGAGAGGTAGAGATTAGAAAAAGAGAATTACAACAAAGCCTTGATCTTTACGATCACCGTATTAACTTGAGTTGTGGTTGCAGGAGAGTTAAATTTGGAACATACTGATAAGACCTGACCCTGTGATTGAGTATAGTCGTCCAATAGGGATGAACCAGTCATTTGGATGAGCCCTAGTTATATGTTCTACAAGTAAGCATTGGGATTGATCACGTGTGTATACCCCAAGTAGTTATGAACCCACGGGGAACACTTACCCTAGTTGTTTTCAAATCTTGATTAAGATCACAATTTTAATCTTTGCTTTACCATTGTTTTGGAGATCACTCACCAAGAAGTTCACTTATCAGCATTAGTCTAGATCTTCTATATTCCCTGTGGGTTTGACCCCAACCTCTTATTTGGCTTATTTATTGACAATGTCCATTTCATACTCTGTAAGGAAGTGTGATTTTGAACTTTATCAAAAAGTAGTGTCGTTGTCAGAGAACACGACTAAGATTAGATTAATTTCTTGTATTTGACTTTTGGTTGTTATTTCCTAAATTACGTTTACTTTTTGTTTTTGAATATCCACATGTTGTTTTTTGGTGAACGGAAAGTACTCTTCGGAGCAGAAACCCCCTTATTCCATTGGATCTCGAACTTGAACGAACATTGCGAAGGATGGAAAACCAGGAGCAAAGATATGCCCGCATAGCTGAAGAAGTTAGGCAAGCCGAGCTAGCTCGACAAGCTGCACTTTAGGATACAGAGGATGCTCGAGATGAGGTCGTGAATTCTGGTCGACATGGGAGGGGAAACAGAGGCCAAAGATATGCCCCTCAGTTCTTCGACGAAGATGACCTGTACATCGATGAAGTCGTGTCAACCAGAGCAATTGTACTACCACCACTGCCTTCTGGGGCCAAATTTAACATCACGAGCACCATGATTCAATTGTTAAACATGAAAGGGGTGTTCAGTGGTCATGCAACTGACGATGCCAACCTATACTTGATGAACTTCGTGGGAATATGCAAGGCGTACAGGTTTCCCGGAGTCAGCAAAGATGCCATCAAACTCAGATTTTTCCCCTTTTCTCTGTCTGGGGAAGCCACCTTATGGTTATCGAAATTGCCCAACGACTCCATACCAACTAGAGGGAGCTCAAGCAAGATCTCTTAGAGAGATTCTTTCCACCCTCAAGGATGCTACAACTGAATGATGAAATTTATAACTTCTGACAACTTAAAACTAAGGCACATCATGAAACTTGGCTGAGGTTCAAGAAGAAGTTGACAAAATGCCCAAGCCATAAGATTCTAGATGACAGTTTGTTGGAAATCTTTTACAAGTCCTTAAACAACAGTACCAAAGCTGTAGCAAACACAGTGGCAGGAGGAGCATTGATGAGTCACACCTGAGAGCAAGCTGCTATAATTCTTGACAGGGTGACAAAACAAATAGGGCATGGCACACCCGAGAGGCAGCCGCAGCCACCGGTACATATGTTGTTGGTTTGACTGTAGACCAATGTAGGAAAGAAGAAGAGTGTGAGAAGGAGTTGGCTCATATGCGCACATCGTTGGATTTTCTTACTAAGTACATCATAAGAGATGGAGCCAAAAAGGTGAACGCAGTTGGGACATAAGGACAGGAGCCGGGGCTTGACCACTCAGATTTCGAGGAGGAAAACTTCTTGGACAACCAGGAGGTGGGTTTCTAAGCAAACGCCCAAGGGTCTGGACAATAAACTTGATGCCAAGGTTCTGGAAACCAAGGTCTGAACCAATACAGGACAAATATAATCGAAATGGGTACAGAGACAAAAGTCGAGGTCGTGAGCGCAAAGGAGACTGGAGAAGGAATGATGGTGTTACACCCCATAAATTTTTGTAGTAACCACACACCCGGGAGAAGGCCTGGGTGGTGAACACACAAGCGCATCAGTAAATCAATAGGAGGCCGAGACCGGGATGTATGTGCGCTGGGCGCCGCATCACGCAGCCTGCCTTAGCACAGGCACTGGCGCGTCATGCCCCTAGTGCAGCACAATGGCGGGCGCGCCGCATAAACCCCTTCCACTACCTAGTAATATATATAAGTCCCTCCTGATGAAATTTTTTTATTAGATAAAAGTTCCCTCAGCTAAAATAGAGTGTACCCGCAAATTTCATCTGAATTTCTTCGAATTACGCCGTCAAACTCCTTCTAAAAACAACTTCACCTTTGATAACATGTTCTAGGCCTACGAAAGTATCGCTGCAGAGTTATTTCATTAAAATTCACTTGGTGTACTGGAACCTCGTCGAATAAAGGTTGCCGAATTTACTTTAAATTAAGTCCTAAGCGGCTATAGGCAATAGGTAAGCAATTCTACCTTCTAAATTCTAAAGAATTGATGAGTTTTTGGTTGAATTACTTCAATTTGAAGTTATAGTTAATTCTATTGAAATATATTGTTGTTTTATTATTAGTATTGAAATAGCCTCGTTTTCTCAGCGGGAGGGCTACAAATTGGTGAAATTACTAACTTCAGTTTGGAATTGCTCCAGAGCCTAGAAATCATCAAATAAGGTATGTAAAGGCTATCCTTTTTGGTAATTTACATTTATCATAGATTTAATACAACTTGTTTATCTATAGTACTCCAGAGTAAACCTATTGTGGTTAGCTGCTACAAATAGAATTGAGACGACAATGATGACATAGTGACCCTCATCAGAATTAAACCTAGTTAGCTTGGTCATTACATACGACAGTTGGATTGCTGGATGGTTGTTGCCTATGGGGCTATGCTCACAGGAGTGATATGATGTCCAAAGGGACCATATTGAGGCTGTATTTAGATCTAGTCACCTCTAGACTCCTCCATGCCGCAGTGGCATACTGACCCTCAATCGAGACGGCTCAAATACAGTCACAAGAGCCTAAACGGCTCAGATACTATCATAGGAGCCCAAACGGCTCAGATACAGTTATAGGATCCCAGACGGCTCAGATATAGTTATAGGAGCCCAAAAGGCTCAGATATAGCTATAGGAGCCTAGATGGCTCAGATACAAATATAGGAGCCCGGACGGCTTAGACACAGACACTACTACAGGAGCCTAGATGGTTCAACCAAGAAACAGGAGCCTATCAGGCTCGAATAAAGTTTTAGAGGACGAGTACTCCTAAGTTATAGTATGCTTCAAATCTTTAGTAGTCCAGATATGAGAAGTATGCATTGTTTGTACTTGACAGGGTTTATGGGGGCCCATGGAGGTTATTCTATGTTGATTGTACCTTTTAGGCTTATGGGGGACCGGTTAGGTTCTTGTTTGTGCTTATACTTGCTAGTTATATTTCGTATTGTGAAGCTATTCAGGTTAAATTCTCATTCTCCTTATTGATTACTTTCAGTCCTTCTATTACATTTATTCAGCTTTCATTCCTTCCTTACATATTCGGTACATATTGTACTGACGCACATATTTGGGGCACTGCATTACTTGCCTGCAGGTGCGGTTAGACGTCATCTAGGACCTTCCTTGCTGCCAGCCAGAGTCGACAGCTTAGTTAGCTCCTTTTCTCCAGAGTTGATAGTTAGAGAAGGTTTGTTCTATTGATGCATAGCTTTTGGGTAGGTCGGGGCCTTATCCCGACCCTTATTCCACTCTAAGAGGCTTGCAGGCTATTGTTTCTGAATTGATAGTTGTTGTTGGCCATGTGGGGCCTATGTATATTATGTTTTGCATGATGTCCGTGTAAGGCCTCGTGTAGCATATTAGTTGGCAGCTTTGTCGGCCATAGTATGAGTACGATTGCCTATTTTTCATTCACCTATAACTAGACAACATTGTGTTCTTGTTAGTCGCATTGGATCCCTTTTATCGTCTTGTTATTGGGTTAGCTATTTTCTTCTACAGGTGTTGTGTGGCCTTGTCGGCCTGAGGTTATGTTTACAGCCGAGATATAACTCGTTGTTTCTTGATTTGAGTTGCTGGCAAGCACCAGAGGTGCCTATGCCTAGCTAGGTCAGTCCAAGTCCCTGTTTGGCACTAAAAGCCAGTCATGCCGCCTAGGGTGGGCCATGACAAACTTGGTATCCGAGAAGGTCGTATCCCAGGGAGTTTGCAAGCCGTGTCAAGTAGAGTCTTTTCTATAGGTGTGTTGTGCACCACATTCTATAGACAGGAGGCTATGAAGCATAATAGTGTGGTTACCCTCCTTTCTCCTCCAGTCATGCTATCGAGTTGTGTTGTATAGGGTAACTCCCTAAGCTTATGTTATTCTACTTATTCACATAGAGATGTCTGATGCACGATGGACCACGACTGGTCGATAGCTGGATGTCGCAGCAGGAGAGAGCACTAATCGAGGGCCCCAGTCAAAATTGGAAAAATATAAGGGCTATAGGGAGACATCACCTCGATATCCCCATCATTCCATGGCCCACTAGTAGCCCTCCAAAGTAGCAGATATGCCAGTGCCACATCCCGCCATCCCTGTGCCATTAGATCAGGAGATTAGGAGCACAATTTGTTATGTTAGTTTAGATAATGGCTGCCCAGCTCAACCTCAGCTAGTAATACCAGCTATTATCGAGCCCACTAAGGGGCCCGAGAGTTTGATAGTTCACGAGTTCCTTCATTTGAGTCCTCCACATTTTATAGGAACCGATCGAAGAGAGGACCCCCAGAACTTCATAGATCAACTACAGAGGATATTCAGGGTCATGCATGCCTCATCTAAAGAATCAGTTGAGTTAACAGTGTTTCGATTGTGAGAGGTAGCAGTTTTGTGGTATGAGAGTTGGGAAAGATCTCGAGGCAGATATGCACCTCCACCTGCGTGGCCTAGCTTCTTTGAAGCTTTCATAGACCACTACTTTCCTGAGAGGTCCAGCAAGCTAGAGTAGAACGGTTTTTACATTTGGAGCAAGGCAGATTGAATGTTAGATAATATGCATTAAGATTTGATTCCCTACCTAGATATGCGCCTACATTTGTTGATACCATGCTAGTTAGGGTACACCAGTTTACTATGGGACTTGTGCCAGTTCTGTTTGTGAGAAAGAAAGATGGCTTCCTACCCATGTGTATAGATTATCAACAGTTGAATAAACTTACCATTAAGAATAAATACCCGGTTCCGAGTATAGATGATTTATTTGACCACCTACAATGGGCAAAATATTTCTCCAAAATTGATTTGAGATCCGGGTACCACCACGTTTGAGTTCGAGAGAAAGATATCCCGAATATAGCTTTCAAGACCAGGTATGGTCATTTCAAGTTCCTAGTCATGTCCTTCAGGTTGAAAAATGCACCAGCAACATTCATGGATCTGATGAACAACATATTTAGGCCATATTTAGACCTATTTGTGATAGTGTTCATCGATGATATTCTGGTGTGCTCCCGCTCAGAAGCACAACATAGAGATATTTGTGTACAGTACTCTAGATCCTCATAGACTTGCAGTGTTATACCCCGAAAGCCCAAAGATCAGACTGGGAATTGAAATGGAGAAAAGGGTAAAAATTGGCATCAGGCACATAACAAGTTGTAGGATGACTCGTTAGTGCAGCCCACGAGTCGTGATGTGACTCGCGTGGAGGCGAGTGAGGAAGTTTTTGAAGTTTGAGGACAAATATCTCCATGGGCGTGACAACGACTCGTGGTTAGACCCCACGAGTCGTTAGGTCAGTCATGGGGTGAGGGAAAAGTAGAAGAGAATAGTGGAGGCAGTGTACATAATAGGTGGTGACCACGAGTCGTTGTTACCAGTAACGAGTCGTGACACTGCTCGTTAAGAGCCCATGAGACCTATTGAGTAGTCAACCTCACAAGCCAAGCCACGAATTGTGACCTAGGACCACGAGTCGTTAGGTCCCTCATTGGGACCCCATGACAGTTAATTTCTGTGAATTTAGTAAGGACTTTTCTGTAATTCCTAAGCTCCTAGGATCTAAACTACGATGTTTTGAGTTATGAATCGTGACTTTTAAAGGGTTTAAGTTCATTTTAGGCCTCATTCATTCATGCATGCAAGGTAGAAGGCTTGAGAGGCTGATCAAGCTTAACATTCATCAATTTCTTTTCAATTTCCTATTTAACATCTAAAGAAGTGTTAGAATCAGCTACCAACAGGTATTTAAGGTTATGAATGGGTGATTTCTTTCACACCCATTCCCAATCCCTCTCTAAAGTATGAAATTCTATGTCTAATATATGGAGTTTTAACCCAAATGCATGAATCTTCTATTTCTATACATGGGTATGATTTGATTATGATTATACTATTGAATTATGAAGCATGGGAAAATTTTATAGTGTTTTCAATTTAAATTCATGACTGTAGTTTTATGAATTACAAGCCTATGGATGTCATGTTCATGAAAGATGAGATTTGTGATGAATAGATGATGATGATGATCAAATATGATGATGAAAAGCATTATTTGAAGCTACCCATATCTACAATCATGTTTTCAATAATAATTGAGTATTTGTACGTATAATAAAGCTTTGGGCAATGCTCAGATGTTACGTATGAATGATGATTTTCCCGAATTAAGCTTACCAAATGATTTTGGTGCAAAGACTCCCAATTATATTTTCAGCTTGTGGTATATTTTGATTTCAACTTTTCCTATGTATAGCTTACCACATGGTTTTGGAGCGAAGGCTCCCAATTATGTTTTCATCTTGTGGTATGTCTTGAGCTAAAGCTTCTCATATGCATGATTTCATATTTGAGAAGTACTTGATCATTGATCTTTGTCAATAGACGATGTTGAGCTTCATTATAAAATAGTGTAGAGCATATTCATGTTTTTGGGAGTAATGTCTAGCACTGAGCAGGCTAAGGATCGATCACCCAGTGCCTCAGAACTATGCTCCAACGTAGGTTTATACATTATGACTTTGGGACCTCCCTTGTGAGCTGCCCCTGCCCCGATGGGCCTTCATCTTGATATTGATATCATGGTATTTTTCTTCGCCCTTGCAAGGCTTTGGATGGCTCTACCCACTTGAGTGTGATAGTTGGAACCACGTAAGCTCTATCGTGGTATGTCAGTTAAAAGATGAGTCTCCCATTGTTCCTCGTGATTTTAGATATGCATGTTTCATTACTCATGAGATTTATGTAAAAGCATGTTCTAAAGCAGGTTTGACTTAGTGTTCAGCTTTACTTATACATGTCAGAATTCAGCTTTGAGTCAATCGATTAAGTTATGATGTTATGAAGTTATGTTATGTTATGAAAAGATCATGATTTCAGAAAGAAAGCATGCAAGCCCTACTCTCAGACTCTTAATGTTTATGTTATATTGTGCATTGTCTTTAAATGATTTTATTTACTTTAGAGGTTTTACTTACCTTGCATAATTGATACATTCCACGTACTGACCACATACTCTATGTTATATTGTTTCATGATACAGGACACAGCTCCCAGGTTCAGCCCCGCTCTTAGTCATCTTGTTAGAGTTAGCATTCTTATTGTGGGTGAGTCCTCATTTCCCGAGGACTAGACTATTCAACATTCCATTATGCATTTTAATTTAAGTTTTGTTGAGTTAGTTGGGGTCTTGTCCCATAAACTCATCATGTTTAGAGTCTTTTCAAACATATGTATGTATTCAACTTCGGATTTTGTATTCTAATGTTATGTTGAAGTTAAACTTCTACTATGAGTATCTTACTGATTATTCAATTTGTTGATTGAAATTAGATGTATGTTTTTGCCATGGGTTGAGTTTGGGTTGGGGCTCCTTGTCTCGTGTTACGATTCGGACCTCCATTCGGGGCCTGATAGGCAGCTATATGCAAAGTTCTCTAAATGTGAATTATTGTTGAATTCCATAGCCTTCTTGGGCCATATTGTATCAGATGGGGGTATTCAGGTTGACTCACAGAAAATCGAGGCAGTTAAGACTTGTCCTAGACCTACAACTCTAAATGAAGTTCGTAGTTTTCTAGGGTTAGCCGGGTACTATAGAAGATTCATTAAAAGATTTTCTACCCTATCAACACCATTGACCAGGTTGACTTAGAAGGCAGCCAAGTTCCACTAGACCGAGGCTTGTGAACAGAGTTTCCAGGAGTTGAAAAATAGATTGACATCTGCACTAGTATTGGCCTTACCAGAGGGTTCAGTGAGTTATGCTATATACTGTGATGCTTCGGGTGTTGGGTTAGGATGTGTTCTGATGCAGCACAGTAAGGTAATTGCCTATGCTTCAAGGAATCTAACAAAGCATGAAAAGAACTACCCTACCCATGATTTGGAGTTAGCTGTTGTGGTTCATGCCTTAAAAATATGGAGGAATTATTTATATGGAGTGCACGTGGATATATTTACTGATCACAAAAGCCTCCAATACATTTTCACGCAAAAAGAGCTGAATTTGCTCCAGCGCCATTGGCTAGAATTGTTGAAAGACTACGATGTGAACATCATGTATCACTAAGGGAAGGATAATATCATAGCTGATGCCCTTTAGCTACAGATCCATGGGCAGTTTAGTACATCTGAGGCCAGAACAACGGGAAATGGCTTGAGAATTGCACTGGCTAGCCAGCTTAGTAGTATGGGTAGTGGTTTCAGAGGATAATGGAGCTATACTTCAGAATATAGCAGTACCATCCCTGGTTGTTGAGGTGAAAGCGCGCAGTATGAGGACCCTAACTTAGCGAGGTGAGTAAATGGCCTTCGAGTTAACGGAATATGGAGTCTTGAGATTCAGAGGTCGCCTCTGCATTCCAGATGGAGCAGGGTTCCGCCAGCAGATCATGAAAGAAGTACATTACTCTCGTCACTCTCTACATCAAGGTTCGACGAAGATGTACCATGAAATAAAAGAAGTATACTGGTGGCCTTGAATGAAGAAATGTGTAGCTGAATTTGTAGCACAACATCCTAATTGTCAGCCGGTAAAAGTTGAACATCAAAAACCTTGCAGACTAACTCAGGAGATGGTTGTACCTATTTGGAAATAGAAGGTAGTTAATATGGACTTTGTGGCATGGTTACCCCGTACCAGACGCAAATTTGACTCTATTTGGGTTATTATCGACAGGTTGATGAAATCAGCTCACTTCTTACTAGTCTGTACTACATTTTCGATCAAACATTACGCTGAATTATATATTAAAGAGATAGTCCGACTGCATGGTGTCCCAACATCTATCATTTATGATAGAGGGGCACAATTTACAGCTAGATTTTGGCAATTATTTTAGAAAGGTTTGGGGACACAAGTTAATTTGAGTACAACTTTTCATCATAGACATACGGCCAGGAAGAGTGCACCATTCAGACACTCGAGGACATGTTGTGGACGTGTGTGATAGATTTTGGAGGGAGCTGGGACGAGAATTTACTCTTATTGAATTTGCATACAATAACAGTTATCATTTTGCTATTCATATAGGGTTGTATGAGGCTTTATACAAGTGGAAATGCAGGTCCCCTATAGGCTGGTTTGAAGTAGGCGAGGCCGAGTTGATCGGACTTGATATATTCCATCAGTCATAAGAAAAGGTGAAACTTATCAGAGAATACTTGATAAAGCCTAGAGTTATCAAAAGTCCTATTCCAATCATTGGCATAGATACATAGAATTCAATGTTGATGATTGGGTATTTCTTAAAGTTTCGCCCATGAAGGGCATAATGATGTTGGTAAGAAGGGCAAGCTTAGCCCTAGATTCATTGGCCTGTACTGGATCCTTCGGACAATAGTCCTAGTGGCATATGAGTTAGAGCTGCCTTCAGAGATGGAGTATGTTCATCTAGTCTTTCACGTGTCAATGCTCCAAAAGTGTATAGGGGACCCGTCTTGGGTTGTTCCAGTCAAGGATGTCCAAGTTACTAAGGAGTTGTCTTACGAAGAGACTCCAGTTGCTATACTAGATAGACAAGTTTGTAGACTAAGAACTAAAGATGTAGCCTCCATTAAGGTCTTATGGAGGAACAAAAATATAGAGAAAATGACTTGGGACGCTGAGCATGACATAAGGGCTAGATATCCTCACTTATACCAGACCTGATCCAGAAGATATAGTAGAGGTGAGACTACTGTTCGGATGCTATTCTATTGCTTATTTTACTAATATTGTTCAGATATTCACTTCTATGTGTGGGATAGTTGGTTATAGCATCTTGTGAGACGCCTATGTTTGATTTTTCTGCGTTTCAATTTTTCAGATAGTCTAGATTACAGACGAGACTCTGCCAAAATTTTTCTTGCAATAGTCAAGAAGGTTAAGCCTTTAGAGCCTAAAGACTATATTCAAGGACGAATATTCCTAAGAGGGGATGATGTTACACCCAATAAATTTTCATAGTACGACCGTCGTGTGCATAAGTATATTGAGAATTATAGCATACCACACACCCTGGAGAAGGCACGGAGGGTGAACACACGAGTGTGTCGTTAAACATAAAGGAGGCCGAGATCGGGAGGCCGGCGCGCTTGGCGCCACATCCCGCAGCCTGCCTTGGCGCAAGCACTAGTGTGTCACACCCCTAGTCTCATGCGATGGGGGACGCGTTGCATACCCCCTTTCCACCTCCTAGTAATATATATAAGTCCCTCCTGATGAAATCGTTTCATTAGATAAAAGTTCCCTCGGCTAAAACAGAGCGTACCCACAAATTTCATCTAAATTTCATTGAATTACATTGTCAAACTTCCTCTAAACACAAATTTGTCTTGGATTACGGGTTCTAGGCCTATGAGAAGCATTATTATAGAGTTATTTTATAAAAACTCACTCAGTGTACCAGAACCCCGTCGAATAAATGTTGTCGAATTTAGTTTAAATTGAGTCCTAAGCGGCTACAGGAAATAGTTAGCAATTCTACCTTCTAAATTCTCAAGAATTGGCGAGATTTTGGCTGAATTACTTATAGTCCCTTAGATGTTAACTTGGTCTATCCAGACAATGTATAGGTCCCTTGAGTAACTCATAGTCCCCTAGGCAAGTATATTTGGATCTACCCCTTCGCGGCAACATGTACGTGGGTGTTTGCAAGAGTAGCCCGGGGCATTAGCCCCACATATAATCCCTGATAAGTTTTCCCCCTTATGTTACTTAGTCTATCATATTTTTAACAACTAGGATGGTTTCCTAAGTGACCTATACAACAAGTAGTAGGTTGACTGAAGCTAACGGTCACTGACAGTAACCAATCATATGGCAGGCTATCACTCAGTTCATTAGGCAACCCTGGTGTCACTGACTCAAAGATAAGACCATCCTATCAAGATTCTGGCCCTGAAGGCATCAAGGTACGCCACCGGCCTACAGGCGAGCTTTACTATCTATATAGGCGTCAAATAGAAAGTTATATTGCCCAGATGCGCCCTATGCTATCCAACTTTACCAAGTTAGGCCCAATAGCTATCCACAAACTTCTAAGGCCTTGATACAACAGCGAGACATCAAAATCCCATTAATACTATGAGCAATTGAATAGGGAAGTTTCTATAATGCTCCTAGAGTTTGTCATACTGTGCACCCTCTTTCCTGACTGAAAATACTATGATCTAACCTCAATTCGTATCGTAGCAGCTAACCACAACATATATAATCATTATCTATTTGCAACAACTAATCACAACATACATACGTTCAATTTACTTACAAAGTTACGGGTTATATCAACTACGCGACGAGAATAACTAGCTGAAGAGGTTAGCCTTAACATACCTCAATTGTTGATTTCCGTTCACCCAGACAGTTTCAACCTAAAGCCGGTGATTCCTCCAAATTGCAACCCTTACGCTAAGAGAGTAAAGCTATTTTCAATAATAGAAACCGACTAATAACAATATCTTTCAAAGACATTAGCTAAAACTCAAATGTTATCCAATTCGGTCGAAAGCTTATAAATCCCGAGAGTTAGAAGGTAGAAACGCTTACCTATCACTTGTAGCCACTTAGGACTCAATTAGAAGTGATTATTACCACTTTTACTTGATGGGGTTTCGATACTGCCAGTGAGATTTCAAGAAATAACTCCATAGAGACGTTCCTCGTAGGCTCAGAACTTGTTACCCAAGATGAATTTGCATTTGAATGGAGTTTAACAGCGTAAATCGGTGAAAAACGGATGAAAAGTTAGGAGAGAATAGTCGTAGGGCCATGGATCTGATTTAGAATAATGTTTGAAATGAATTTGGACTTACAGTTAAACATATATATAGATGGGGCAGTGGACAAGGGGGCGCGGCGAACCGCCATTATGCCAGGCCAGGGGCGCGATGCGTCGGCCATGGTGCTGGGTTGGCAGCGCGATGCGGTGCCCAGTGTGCCTAGCCTCTGGCCCTGGCATCCTGATCGCTCGATACCGTGCTCATATGTTCACTCCCCGAGCCCTTCCTCGTATGCATCGTACTCCAAAATTCTCAACATACGTATACACGCATTGGTTAAACGATAGAAACTTATGGGGTGTAACATCATATTCCTAATAGAGTCCCTCATAAGAAATTGGACAAGACACCATATGAGTTGTGGAAAGTGTTTTCCCCTAACTTGAAATTGTTGAAAGTGTGGGGTTGTTTAACTTAGGTTGGTCTACCTTATTTTAAAAGGGTAAATGTAGGTTCTAAGACTTTTGACATTGTCTTTATTGGTTTTGCTCAAAATAGTGCTGCATATAGATTTATGTCTTTAAATGATCATTTTATTTGTAGATCTAGAGATGGAGAATCAAAATAATGCTTCTACATCTATGTATATTATTTTTCATATTGTGCCTTCTTCTGATGTTATTGCTAATGAGCATGAAAATGAACTTAGAAGGAGTAAAAGGACATAGGACTGAGACTAGTTTTGGTCCTGATTTTATTACTGTCTTTTTGATTGAGAATTTAATATTCATGTTGTAAATGATGAATTAGTGTCTATCTACTTAATAGAAGAAGACCCTAAGATTTATGATGAAGAAATGAGATCAATAGATGCTATATTTTCGAAAGAGGGCATTAAAAGTAAGTTAGACTCTATAGTTTCTAATCACACTTGGGATTTGTATGTTTTGCCTTAAGGTTGTAAACCCATAAGTAGCAAGTGGATATTTAAGAAAAAGTTGAGACCTGATGGTACAGTTGATAAATATAAGACTAGATTTGTGATTAGGGACTTTAACCAAAAGAAAGGTGTTGATTACTTTGATACTTATTCTCCTGTAACTAATATAGAGACCATTAGGACTCTTATTGATTTAACCGCATTTCATAGTTTAGTGGTACCCCAAATGGATGTCAAAATGACATTTTAAAATGGTGATTTAGAGGAAGAGATCTATATGACTCAACCTAAGGGTTTTGTGGTCCCGAAACAGGAAGATAAAATGTGAATTGAGAAAGGCTTTGTATGGCCTAAAGCAAGCACCGTAGTAGTGGTATGAAAAGTTTAATGTCACATTAGTGGATGATGGTTTTGCTGTAAATTTATCTAATACATGTGTTTACTCCAAAATGATAAGATCGGATTGTATGATTATATGTTTGTGTGCAGATGACGTATTAATCTTTGACCCTAATTTGAATGTTGTTAATGAGACAAAGAAGTTTTTATCTTTTAAGTTTGAAATGAAAGACCTTAGAGAAGAAGATGTGATTTGAGGGACTAAAATAAAAAGAACTGATAATGGTTTCTTTTTTTGTCAGTCTCATTACATTGAGAAGATACTAAAGAAGTTTAGTTGTTTTTATTTAGTTTCAGAAACTCCTTATGATCATAGCATACACTTGAGAAAAAAATAAAGAATTTAGCGTTTCTCAAGCTAAATATGCTAAAATAATTGAAAGTATAATGTTTCTCATGAATTATACTTTCGACTTGATATAGCTTATGTTGTTAGCAGATTGAGAAGACACATTCGTATCAGACATGGTGCGGTTAAATAGTTATTGAAACATAGTGTTATTTCCTTGAAATATGTAAGGTCTAAAAGAAATTTGGTGGATCCTTTAACCAAGGGTTTGGGAAGGAAAATGATCCTTGAAACATCGAGGGGGATGAGGCTAAAGTCCATGGATTTAGGTAGTATGATGGATACTCATTTATAGTCAAATGAAGCCATATAAGCCTTCAATATACACTACAAATGTCCTATCCCTGTGGCATAAGGTAGTGTTTAATAAGGTTGAGCTTATTTTTCTCTTAATGATTTCATAGCCTTAGAGTGGTCTATTTAAGATAGACTTGATGAAATCACCTATGTGAGTGTAAAAATATGGTCCTTTTTATGAAAGACTTGGGACGTCTTTCTAGAGCACTCATGAGACCCAAGGTGTGTGCATGACCATAAAAGCACTTTGTACTAATTTTTATTTTATATCATATTGTAGTATTTTTTTCAACATCTCCAATACTGAGACGTTCGAGATAGACTGAGGGATTTGACCTGCTAAAGAATGAATGTCAAATCCAAAGTTTCAAGAGGCTATTATTCCCAAGCTTTAAAACTTAGAGTTGGCGTAAAAATTGAAACTAAGAAGGAACCACCCCACTGAAGTTATTGAAGCTTAACTTAAGAAATTTTAGTCGATGCAAGCGTGCCATTTCTTGAGGCAAATTTCCATTGAAATTGTTTCTTCCCAAGTTAAGAGAAACAAGAAATGAGGAGCTTTACAAAATCTTGTGGATTTCTGCCCGTAAGAGCCATGTTGGAAAGATTCAAGGACTCACTTGCTGGTGGCGGGAGTCACAAGTGACTCCAACCCAACAGCAAACAGAAGTAGCAGGAGACCAACTTTCATCCAATAAGTGAAAGGGGTAACTAATTTGGGATTTCAAAGAAAGAAGAGCTATTTAATCGGTGGTAATGTTGGTATGAGTCTTGGCTGAACTACCCATAACATAGTGAAGCAACAAGAGTGTTAAGAGAAAAAATGTAAAGGCATTCTCCATAAGTGCAAAAATTGGTAGGAAAATGGAATGACTAGTAATTTTTAGTTTTGAGACTTTAAACAGTGATGAGATCTCCTTTTATTCTTCATAATTTTTAAATATATATCTCTTCTTGGAGGCTTTTCTTTCAAATCTTTTTAGAATAAACTTGACCAATTGGAATCAACCAAGTCTTGCAAACCATAATTGTGTGGTGCAAAAATTTATTCCTCTAATCAGTCCATACTCCAAAAAGGACATTTGATGTAATAACGAAATCAGCCAAGGGTGTGTTCGAGACTTTGCGCAAAATTGAATTTTTCTCAAAAATATCTGAACTTTATTCATATATAATTTCCGTCATCATATATTTAAATTTATTATAAAATGAATAAACATATAAAAAACTAAAATAAATAAATAATATAAGTTAATAGCGATATCCAAATAAGATATGTGATGAAATATTTGGGTCTTACAACCATAATTGTGGTTGCAAAATTATTCCTCTAAACTCCAAAGACCGCAAGTCAACCAAGTCTTGCTCTCATTTTCTCTACAACTGTGTGGTGAAAAGTTATAATAAATATCAGTATCGGAATCAGAATTTTTACTAAGAAAATTCAAATATGAAGAAGTAAATACACGAAGAAGCCAAAGAGGGTCAATATCTACTATATATATATTTTTAAAAAAAATTAACCATATATAAATAGTGTAATTTTCTACCAAAAGAGATTCAAATAAATCCCCTCGACCCTACCTAGTACCCCCCAATATACAATAAGCTAAATATGCCCAATTAATGTGCTAAGGTATTAATTTTTTGCTAATGTAATATTAATTTGATGCTTTAAGAACAAAACGATGCAGTTGGAAAGGAAAAAAAAAGGAGAAAATCTTGAATTGAATTTGAAAAAAAGAATTTTTTTTATCGCAATAAAATTAAATAGGCCAGATTCTTGAACTTATAATGCATTAAATTAGATTCTTCACTAAAATAGAAATATAAATAATCTTCTTGTTTGATTATTCTATAGATATAATTAATACATTCTTGTTAATTCTAATTCCATAAAAATATAGGCTTTAGATTGTTCCTAATAGTTGAATTACAAGAACTGAAGCTTGACATCTGTTGCCTATTGTTTTCATAAAGCTTGATTTATTAGAAATATATAAAATGGATTGAACTATATATTACAAAAAACTTTTAACTTGTGCATAGGGTTCTGCGAAAATATATAATTGGGATGTGACTTCATGATGAGTATAATCAAATCTAGATAGACTCGAGATAACATTACTAAAGCAAATTTCATATTCGGATGATAATTCTTATAAGTCTCTAAAAATTTTCTCAACATGAAAGGAGTTGAATCTTGACTTTTCTTAGCATCACTATCAAAGAGGTTAGCTTCTTATGAATGGGTTATTAATAGAACTATTGGTTCGGAATCTAACTTCTAAATCACTTTTAAAGTTACCCGATCTGATTATGATTTAGTCGTTTATTCAACATTGCTACGATCGGAGCACAAACTTGTTAACATGCTTTTTCAGATTATCATGAGTTCCAACCCATTGATCACATTTTCTTGTTCTCCTAATTAGTTTGTATATATTTTTATATTTTTATATTGAATTTTGTTTATTCCCAAAATTAAAAGATTTTGGCATTGTATAGGAGGTAATAATTCCATAACTAAGTAACTAGTCGCCTTAGCATATTGTTCCTTGTGAAATTCGATCTTTATGTTGGCTATTTTGGTTAGAATCTAGTTTTTTTTTTGACAAAAATAATGATGACCACGTAATCATGAATTTGAGCATATTGATCCTCATCACAAGCACTTCTCAAAAATATATTTGGATGGACAAACGAAAAATATTTTTTATGAGCATAAAAGAGTCAAGGAAAAATATGAATAGTGCTTACCCAACATTTCATACTCTATTTGTTTAACAAATGATGCATATATACTCTCGCCGTCTAACAAACAGTGTATATTTACCCTTTTTGTTAACAAAATGAACTAATTTTTTTTTTCTAAATCTGGTTTTTAATTTAAAAAATGTGACATGATTTTAAAAAAAATTGCCTCACCTATTTTTTTTACCCCTACGGAATCGACTTAACTAAAAAAACTCAATCACTCTTTTATTCGGACTTGATTCAAGCTCATTTATTGATTTAGTAGAAGATGGATTGAGTTTTTTTTTTCAATTGGGTTGAGTCTAGTGGGGTAAAAAAATGAATGAGGTAACTTTTTAAAGTCTCGTGATATTTTTGGAGGGGTAAAGGGGCAAATATACCCCTCAACTTTGAGATTTAGGACGGATATACCCCTCGTTTAAAAAAGTATTGCATATATGCCCCCGCCGTTTGGCAAATGGTGCATATATACCCTCGTTGTCTAAAAAATGAAGTATATTTACCATTTTTCGTAAACAGACTGAATTTAAAAAAATTTGAAACAGATTTTTTATTTTAAAAATGTCACATGACTTTAAAAAGTTACATCACTCGATTTTTTACCCCTCCAGACCCCACCCAACTAAAAATAATTTAGTTAATTTTTTATTCAGATTCGTTCCAAACTTATTTTATGACTGAGTGAAAGAGGAATTGAGGCATTTTTTTCATTTGGGTCAGCTCTAGAGGGGTAAAAAAAAATAAATGAGAATTTTTTTAAAGTCACGTGACATTCTTGAAAAGAATATTTTTAATTTAGTAAATATAGGTCAATTAACGAAAAGAGTAAATATGCACCTTTTTTTAGACGACGAGAGTATATATGTACCATTTGGTAAGTAGCGAGGGTATATATGCACCACTTTTTTAATGAGGGGTATATCTGCTCCAAATAGCAAAGTTGCGGGGTATGTTTGCCCTTAACTTTGTGATTTAGAGCAGATATACCCCTCATTAAAAAAGTGATGCATATATACCCGCTCTGCTTACCAAATGGTGCATATATACCCTCGTCATCTAAAAAAGGGTACATATTTACCATATTTCTTTAATAGACTGAATTTTAAAAAAATTTAAAGCTGATTTTTCACATGACTTTAAAAGAGATGCCACATGAACAAAAAATGTACGTGTCAGGCGAGTGTATCTACTTTCTTATTTATTTCAAATTTAAGTATTTAAAGGTTTTAAATTTATGCTTCCTTTTAAAATTTATTCAGACATTTGGTATTGCGAAAATAACTTTTGCAAAATATTTCTTGATATATATTTACCTGATATTTGATTGGAGAGTGAAAAATAATTTTCTTTGAATGATTAATAATAATATTAACAATCATACTTAATTTTCTTTGAAAGATTTACCATTTGTATTTGATTAAATTGAGTTAGTATTTCATATAACAAGGAAAAAGTTAAGATATTCAGTTGAAACAAAATCAAACCAAAAAATGTTCCAATTAATTGATTTTTGCATGATGAAAAAATTGAGATTTTGATAAAGATACCTACATAAGTGGAGGATATTTAATTTAACTTTTTAAATTGAAAGAAAATAAAATCAAGAAATCGGTTTGATGGATTTTTTGTTTTAATTTTGCTAGAATAATTAACTATTCATAAGTCATAAAATGCGCTACAAAATAGAGATTGTGAAAAATGCTTACACTACCGTACAATATTTATTTATTTTATTTTTTCTGCGTGCATTTGATCAAGTCCGAGGTATGCTTATCTGGATCATTGGTTGTTTTATAGTTCCATTTGAATTCATGTTCATAGGGAATAAATACAAGAAATTAAAGTTAAATTCAATGCTATTTTCCTTTATTAAAAAAAACAGATCAGTTGTTCAAGAAAAGAAAAATAATCATTAAAGGTGCATAAATATATGTGAAGAAGGTAAGAAATTTGATATGAGCCTAATAGCAAAAAGGAAAAAGAAGTCATGAAAGAACGTTGCATTTCGAACTTAAGAAATACAAAATAGGTCAGTATTGAGTTATTTTTTTGAGAAATATCTAGATTTACCCCTTAAATATAATCAATAACACTTAACTTCTTACCTTACTCTTTTATTGTATGCAAACATTGTTACAATATTATTGGAAGTTCTTATTCTTTATATTTCGTTGGATATTTCCTCAGTACTCCTCACCAAATCGTATATCTATTTTCAATTTTGTACACACACAATGCTTTAGCTACCAACAAGCAGAATAGATCATTAAAGCCTCACAAAAAACCAGGGAATTTGATCCTACAGGTGTAGGACCTATAGTGAGGTGTTCACCTCACGCCAAGGTCATGCGGGGCACCAATGCAAGCACATGTTTCAAAGCGCTTGGGTTAGAGGTGCTCCCTATGACAAGTATTTTTGTCCATCTACTCACCTCGCAACCCTCTACCGTCGGTTGGGTAGTCACAAGTCTACTCCAACGGTGCTATATGGATAGGGACGCTTTTATTGTCTCTGTTAGAGGAAGCCGAAGGTGTAAGGTCCTCGTAGACTTTCTGGTCATCCAAGTTGGTGTTTGATCCATCGTAGTAGCAGGCGATGGCAGGGGTGCCTCCTCGACCCCAAGTATTTTCATTTGAGGTCCAATTGAATCTAAATGTTGCACAGGCCGCTAGGCCTTTAGAATCAACTGATTCATCCAGTACTGTTATTATAACTGCAGATTGGATGGGTGGAAAGGAGGTCAATAAAGATGAGGAGGTTGAAGAACTTGACTTAGAGGTCAGGCTTTAGGTTGGGGCTTTAATTTATTATTTTGAGTTGTTCCGTCTTCGTCTTTTATTTGTTCCAATAGTTGTCCTTTGTTTATGTTTATATATTTTGATTCCTTTTTGTGATTAATGACAATTTTATGATCTTTTTTAAAAATTTGGCTTATATAAATTAGGGTAAAGGAGCAAATATACCCATCAATTTTGTGATTTAGAGAGGATACATCTCTCATTAAAAAGGTGGTGCATATATACCATCGTCGGCTAAAAAATGATGCATATTTACCATTTTTCATTAATAGACTGAATTTAAAAAAAATTAAAACTGATTTTAGTCTCTATATGATGTCGAACAAGTAGTTGTGTGAATACAAATACCTCTCAAGACTCCCATTGGGCATGTACTCGAGTACTGAAGCCTTAAAATCAAGGTTCGAATAACTAGTGATGACTTTTACGTGATTCCTATGGCAAAGGCTGCGTAAAACTTCACATTCTGTGTTAAAACTCTTGAATGCCGCTTTCAGTTGCAGATTAAATACTTTAACTGCAATAGGAGTCCCACTTCTGAGAACGCCTTTGTAGACAGAGCCAAAAGTCCCAGAAAAAGAGCCTTGTTTCCTTCTTCCAATTTTTCTTCCCTTGAGGAGTACTCTGTTTCAGAATGCCCCTGTTCTTCTTGAAGAAGCAACACAAATTATACTTCTCTAAAATACATCTGTATTCAATTTTACCTCCTCACCAAAATCACATGGCTTATCTTCATAGATTCTGCCAATTGCAACAGATCGACTCCGAGTCACCACATTAACATTCGCCCCATTTTTTAGCAAGTGATTTTTGCCTCAGAAGCTCTGCTTCTGCTTTGTTTACAAGATTTCTTCTGGAAGCAATTCGCACCAGCTCCCTGGAATCTTCATCTCGGCTACTTGACACAGACGAATTGACACTGAAATTTCTAGGTAAAGCAGAGATTTGTGGAACCCCCATGAAACTTCCGTACCCAATTCTTCCAGAACAATCCATCAGGCTATGGATGTAACAGTCCCTGGCTTTAATTAAAACTCTAATTGGTGCGTTTATGCACTTATTAATTATAATGTCTTTGCAACCTTTTGTTCTCATTTGCAAACTTTGACGAGGGAGAAGAGGAGTGAAGAAGAGGTGGTGGGTCGAATATATTGTTGAGTGGGTTAGATGATTTTGGGGCGGGTTATTTTTAGTTGTATGGATAGTTAAATTTTGTGAGTTAAAATACGTGAAGCGGCCCAAATAATTGAGGCCACATGTAAAAAATAATATTGCAAAACCAGGTCTTGGAGATGTTAAAAAATAATTTCATGGATAGGCACTTTTTGTCACGGCAGCATCATAAATGAGCTCAACTATTAACGGATGACATTGTTGAGCTTTTTCTGAAAGTACGATAGCATATCTAAGTTTTTTTCTTAAAAGAATGGGGTTACCGTAGAAGAAGAGAGGGTTTTATGGGAAAAAATTGAAGGGGATTACATGTATTTCTTCTTTTTGTGAAATATAACTATAGGTGTAATTATTTTTTTTTAATAAATGACACGTGTCATTGGTTGCTTTGTCTTTTTGACACATCTGTGGCAAGTGAAATTCACACAAATTATCTCACGGATAGAAGTGTTTATTAAATACACTTTTGCCAAGTACAAGTGTCTATCTGGTCACTAGCTAAATTTATATGTCTTATCTTGCAAACCGTGCCAATTTTAAAGGGCTATCCAGATATTTGGCCTTATTTCAACTAACATTTATAAAGCCATAATAGAACAATGTACATTAGAAGTGCTAAAATAAAAATACACCTACACATCAATGCAATAAATTAGAAAACATCTGCAACAAAACAAGTAATTTGGAACAAGAGTTTCAAAAAACATGCTCAACATGCCAGAAGTTGAATCCTAATCTTCTGAAGTATTCCTATAACATCTTTCATGTTTGTCCGTCTTGCAGGAGATTCAGTCCAACAATCTAGTGCTACTTTCATGATCGATGTCACACAATCTAAATTAAAATAATTATCAATTGGTGTTACCAAGTTAGCATCTACAACATCCATTATTGCCTCTGGTAGCGCATTACTCACCCATTGCTTCAAGCTAAGATCTTTCCCGAACATTTCATTGTTAGGCTTTTTCCTTGTAAACGTTTTCATCAACATGATTTCATAACTATGGACATCACATTTTGTCGACACCAAACCATCTCATCCATACTCTACAATCAAACAAGTGAATTAAAGATGTAACACAACTCCCCAGTGCAAAAGAAAAAAAAAGGAAAAATCACCAAAACTAAGAGACATACCCAGGTGCAATATAACCCAATGTTGCTAAGGTTTTAGTGTTTAAATCACTCTTATCTTCACCAAGAAGTTTTGAAATACCAAAGTCGCTTAGGTGGGCAACCATATCCTCATCCAACAAGACATTACTAGGCTTCAGATCATAGTGAATCACTAGTGAGGAGCACGCATGAGGGAGATATTCCAATGCACATGCCACATCTATCATCATGCTTAGTCTTTGAATGATGTCTAAGAAATAGTTATGTGAATACAAATACTTCTCAAGACTCCAATTAGGCATATACTCGAGCACTAAAGACTTAAAATCTAGGTTGGAACAACTAGTCATGACTTTTACAAGATTCCTATGGCGAAGGCTGCAAAAAGCTTCTGTATCAAAACTCTTGAATGCCGCATCCAGTTGCAGATTAAGCACTTTTACTGCAATAGGAGTCCCATTTCTGAGAATTCTTCTGTAGAAAAAGCTAAAACTTCCGGAACCAATTATACTACTTCAGCTAAGTGCATCAGTTGCTTGGAGCAGTTCATAGTACGAAATTCTTTCTGTTGTTGAGATAGACAATGAATCGGCTTGTTGAATAACTCTTTTACCTCTTCTATACCTTATCATAGGAACACAAGGCTAATAGGAACAAATACAAGTGCAATTCCTAGCAAAAGGAAAAGATAACACTTAGTTTGTATTGGTTGTTATCATTTGACTCTTCAGTTACTTGGTTTCCTCAATTTATTTTTCAGGTTACGTTAGCCCTATAGACTAGACCAATTGGAGAAGACCAAAAATCAACTAAGACTTGTAAATCGTAATTATGGTGGCAAAAGTATTTCTTTAATCAGTGTAAACTGCGTAGACTTGCGCAAGATTGAATTTCACGCAAAAATATCTAAAATTTATTTGTATATAATTTCAAATATCATATATTTAAAATTATTATAAAGTGTGTATATATATTTTAAAAACTAAATATAAGTTAATAACGGTATCAAAATAAAA
The DNA here is from genome assembly GCA_035772735.1 of Datura wrightii. NCBI lineage: Eukaryota > Viridiplantae > Streptophyta > Magnoliopsida > Solanales > Solanaceae > Datura > Datura wrightii. The sequence continues at coordinate 37,286,909 of JASDFA010000007.1, forward strand.
TATCTGAAGTAATATTCATGTCGTATAATCATAATTGTGGTGGCAAAATTATTCCTCCAAAAAACAGCTGCGAGATTGCAAGTCAACCAAGTCTTGCTTTCATTTTCTCTAAAACTGTGTTGTGAAAAGTAATAGATATGTCTACTTAAAGGTTATAATATATATTAGCAGCGAAATCAGAATTTTAATTAAGGGGATTCAAAATATGAAGAAGTAAATACACGAAAAAGTCAAAGGGGGTCAATATCTACTATATATACATAAAAAATAATTTTAACCAAATATAAACAGTGTATTTTTTCGCCAAAGGGGATTCGGACAAACCCCCTCGGCCTTACCTAGTTCCGCCCCTGATATACAATAAGCTAAATATGCTCAATCAATGTGCTAAGGTATTAATTTTTTGCTAATGGAATATTACTTTGAAGCTTTAAGAACAAAACGATGCAGTTGGAAAGGAAAAAAAGGAGAAAAGCTTGAATTGAGTTTGAAAAAAGGAATTTTCTTTTATTGCAATAGAATTAACTCTGGCAGGTTCTTGAACTCATAATGCATTAAATCAGATTTGAGACTAAAATAGAAATATACATAATCATTCTTGTTTAATTATTTTATAGATATAATTAATATATTCTTATTAATCTAATACCATAATAATATAGGCATTAAATTGTTCTTAATAGTTGAATTCCAAGCATTGAAGCTTGACATTTGTTTCCTATTGTTTTCATAAAGCTTGATTTATTAGAAATATACAAAAGTAAAGACTCTTGGCTTGTGCATAGGGTTCATGTCAAAATGTACAATTAGGATGTGACTTTATAACGAGTACAATCCTTTTTTACTCTCAACCATTGCCGAGAAGAGAAAATGCTCAAGGTTAAAGAGCAAGCCTGTCTTTCAATAGAAACTATTGGCAATTGCCTTAGTCATTCTCTTATATAGTGTAGTCCCCATAGCAATGGGCAGACTCCAAGATTCATTTCCATTTTCTTTTAGTTTTTAAGCCAATCAAATTTAGATAGACTCAAGATAAAATTACTAAAGCAAATTCGATATTTGGACAATAATTCTTACAAGAGTTTCTAAGAATTTTCTCAACACGAAAGAAGTTGAATCTTGACATTACTTAGCATTATTATATCAAAGTGGTTAGCTTCTTTTGAATGAGTCATCAATAGAACCATCGGTTCAGAATCTTACCTCGGGATTACCTTTAAAGCTGCCGATAGGATTCTTTTGGTTAGACTCTAGTTTCTTTTGATAAAAATATTGATGATCACCTAATTTGTGAATTTAAGCATATTGAACCTCATCACAAGCACTTCTCAACATTATATTCCGATAGACAAATGAAAGTTAACTTTTATGAGCATAAAAAAAAATAGGCAAAATGATATTTCTCACTTAGATGACAAAAGGTACAAAATGAGATATTTGGAAGGTATTTGACTAAGTTTGTAAGTCCATTAAACTAACTTATAACACTTCTAAACTTATTTAGTAAACATTCAAAGTGCTTATAAACTAAAATCAAAAGTCCCTTGGAGCACTTTTGATTGGATCAAATCTGTTACCGGTTTCAACACTTCTACCCGAAGAACCTAATCACAGACCTTTGCTTTCGAGGAGATAAGAAATCTATCTTTTCTCTGTTGCCATTTCAGTACCAGCTGTTTGTTGATCCAATTGTGAACTTGTTTTAAGTGTTGTGTTTCCTAGATGAGTTCTGTTTCTTTTATTTCATAGAGTGCACGGGGCGAATGCGTTTGAACTCTGCGTGTAGCTGACCACATGAATTCCTGCCCACAAAGTGTTCAACGTTTGCCTCAATGAATTTCTGCAAATTGTTTGTGTTTCTACTAAGTCTTAGGTGTTCACCGTCTGCTAACTCTAAAGTGTTTGCATGAGACTGATTCAGGTAGGTTATTTTTTTAATGTCCATATAATGCATGATTATGATCGTTGGTTTAAAATGGAGGATTCTCTTGTTGTCCCACAAAATGGTTTAATCTTTAAGTAAAGTTTAGTCAAATCGGTGAAGTGAACAACCCAACGTTTTTGTTTGAAGCTTTGCCATAGAGTTTCTACTTGTTGAAGCTTTGTTTCCCCTAATTCCAGAACTCAACAATAGACTTGCTCCTAAAAGTCGACTGAGACATTACTTGAACAGAAGGAGGAAGATTAACTGGGGGCGGACGACCTGGCCTTCAAGTCAGATGATAAGCAGAATGTCTGCAATCTCGAAAACACACACATAAACATTTATAAAGCTAAAATAGAGCAATGTACAACCCAAGTGCTAAATAAAAATACATTTTTCACATCAATGCAATTATTTAGCAGCAAAACAAGTAATTTGGAATAAGAGTTTCCAACAGCATGCTCAACATGCGAGAAATTGAACCCTGATCTTTTGTAGTATCACTACAACATCTTTCATGTTTGTCCTTCTTGCTGGAGATTCAGCACAACAATCTAATGCCACATTCATGATTGATGCAACAACATCTAGCTCCTTCTCTAAGTGATTGTCTATTGGTCTTACCAAGTTGACATCTACAATATTCAGTATTGCCTCTGGAAGTGACTTACTCACCCATTGCTTCAAGTTAAGATCTCCCTCAAACTCATTAGGTTTTCTCCTTGTAAACGTTTCCATCAACATGATCCCGTAACTATAGACATCACATTTTGTTGACACCAATCCATCCAGTCCATACTCTACAGTCAAACAATTAATATAAAGATGCAATATACTTTCTTGGTGAAAAAGAAAAGAGGAAAAATTAATGCTCAAATTAGAAAAACAAAGAGATGTACCCGGTGCAATATAACCAAATGTTGCTAAGGTTTTAGTGTATAAATCACACCCATCTTCACCAAGCAGTTTTGAAATACCAAAGTCGCTTAGGTGGGCAACCATATCCTCATCCAGCAAAACATTACTAGGCTTCAGATCACAATGAATCACAGGCGAGGAGCACCCATGATGGAGATATTCCAATGCACATGCCACATCTATCATTATGCTTAGTCTCTGCATAATGTCTAAGGAGTAGTGGTGTGAATACAAACACTTCTCAAGACTCCCATTAGGCAAATACTCAAGCACGAAAGCCTTAAAATCAAGGTTAGAACAACTAGTAATGACTTTTACGAGTTTTCTATGGCGAAGGTTTCGCAAAACTTCACATTCTGTATCAAAACTCTTGAATGCCGCTTCTAGTTGTAGATTAAACACTTTAATTGCAATGGGAGTCCCACTTCTGAGAATGCCTTTGTAGACAGAGCCAAAACTCCCAAAACCAATCAGATTGCTCTCGCTAAGCGCATTAGTTGCTTGGAGCAGTTCATAGTATGAAATTCTTTCAGTTGTTGGGAGAGACAATGAATCAGCTTGTTGAGGAGCTCTTTTACCTCTTCTAGACCTCATCCATAGGAACAAAAGGGTAATAGGAACAAATACCAGTGCAATTCCTAGCAAAAGAACTAACACCTTTTTCCTATTTGATCTATGCTTTGATGAAATGGGGCATGGTGGGACACCAAATCTTGAAGAACCACACAATGCTTCATTGTAGATGAAAAACTGGCTCGAGAGGTTCTTGAAAGGACTCCTTGAGGGGATTTCACCGTACAACTTGTTGACAGAAACATTGAAATACTTCAAGTTTTGAAGTTTCTCCAAAGACATAGGAATGGTTCCTGACATGTTATTATGAGAAGGGTCTAGGAATTCCAAACCTACCATGTTGCTCATTGAGTCCGGTAACGATCCTTGCAACTTGTTGTGTCTCAGAGAAAGGTGCACCAGATCTTGCAATCCTCCAATTTCTCTAGGGATTCCATTTGAGAATTGATTCATTGACAGATCTATGTATGTCACAACTTTTAAATTTCCGATTTCTGGAGGTAAAGAGCCAACCATATTGTTTGACGATAAGTCAAGAACCATTAGATATTTAAGGTTCCCTAAGCTTGTTGGTATATTGGAAATCAATTTATTGGAACCCAGATGTATCTCTCTAAGGGAAGTAACATTCCCTAAACAATTCGGAAGAAATCCTGAAAGTTGATTTTGTCCCAAGTAAATAGCACCCAGGTGCTATAATTTACATAGATTATCTCCAATAAATCCTGTAAGTTTGTTACTAGTCAAGTATAGGCGCTGAAGGTTTCTCAAGTTATGAATTGATGTGGGAATGGATCCAACCAAGTGATTTTCAGAAAGATCAAGCTCTAATAAGTTGCTTAAGTTCCCAACTTCATTTGGAATTCGCCCTTTGATTTTGCAACTGCTGGCATAAAACTTTGTAAGAGCTGTGGAAAGGTTCCCTGAAGATACTGGAAGCATGCCTTTTAGAGGGTTAGAAGATAGAACAAGATATGTCAAATTTCTACAATTGGTTAAGGAACTCAGGAAGCTTAATGAAGAATCGCTGGCTAAATTATTTCCTTGCATGTTTATGGTATGTAGATTAGTTAAATATCCAAGAGAGTTGGGAATCAAGCCAGTAAGTTTATTGTGTGAAAGCTCCAGAAAAGTAAGCTTTGAACAATTAGATATTGAATGAGGAATATTCCCAATAAGATTGGTCAAATCGTTCAGATAAAGACTTTCGATGTTGGATAAGATTGAACCGATGTTTGGTGGGAGGCTTCCTGATAGATTATTGTTTGTAAGAGCAATTGCTTTCAGTCCTGATATGTTGAAGATCTCCATATCAAGTAAACCACTAAAACTATTAAACCCAAGGCTAAGTTCCTCCAACTCAACAAGATTTCTTATCTCTTTGGGTATTTCACCTGAAGAAAGAAGGAATACTAGTGAGTTTAACTAGTTGATTTAAGCTAGCATACACAATAATTTTTGCAACCCCTTTAAATATGTACCAATAAACATATTTTTAGCAAGATATAGAAAATGCATCTTGGTTAAGTTGCCAATCTCCGGTGGTTTGAGACCACTAAGATTGTTTCCCCATAGCAATAGCATTTGCAGTGAGGTGCTATTGAATATGGAGATCGGTACTGAGCTGGTAATGTGGTTGTTCTCCATGCCTAACTCCACCAAATTAACAAGATTTCCAAATTCTTGTGGAATTATCCCTGCAGTTCATGTGGAATTAATTAGGTACAATACTACAAGTGTTAATAAAAGAATAATGTTGCAGGATCATACCTATGAAATGGTTAGATCCGAGATACAGTTCCAGCAAGTTACTCAATCTTCCAATTTCACTATATATTGGTCCATTAAACTCATTAACGGATAGAGATAAAAATTGAAGCTCTGAGCAATTAGACAAGCTTGTAGGCAAATGGCCACAAAGCTTCTTAATAGACAGATAAAGCCTTTTGAGTATCGGTAGACCATTGCAGAAACTATTGGGAAGAATTCCAGATAATCTATTGTTTGTAAATGCAATGATTTCGATTTGAGAAATATTGAAAACTGATAATGGTATAGAACCCGTAAGTTGATTATGTTCTACCGACAACGAGTTCATGTTCTGAAGATTTCCAATATCTTCTGGAATGTTTCCTTCAAGTAAATTGCTAGATATTTCTAAAGTTTCCAACCTTGAGGCATTTGAGAGTGACTGAGGAATAGAGCCTATGAGCTTGTTACCCCTCAAGTTTAATTCTCTAAGGTTTATAAGACTTCCAATCACTTTTGGGATTTGACCCTCTATGGAATTGAATCTCATGTTCAAACTTTCAAGTGAGGAAATATTAGAAAATGAAGAAGGGATGGAACCAGTGAAACTATTAATTCCAAGATTTAGAACTTGAAGTTGGTCTAAAAATCCAAACCAAGAAGGAACCTCCCCGTTAAAGTTGTTCAAACTTAAGTTAAGAAACTGAAGCCGACGCAGATGTGCCATTTCATGAGGCAAATTTCCATGGAAATTGTTGTTTTTCAAGTCAAGAGAAACAAGAAATGTGAGGTTTCCAAAATCAGGGGGAATTATGCCTGTAAGATCCATGTTGGAAAGATTCAAGGACTTCACTCGTTGGTGGCGAGAGCCACAAGTGACTCCAACCCAACGGCAAACAGAAGTAGCGGGAGACCAACTTCTATTCAAGAAGTGCAAGGGGTCCGAAGTGATTTGGGATTTCAAAGAGAGAAGAGCTAATTGATCAGTGGTAATGTTGGTATGAGTCATGGCTGAACTATCCATAACATAGTGAAGCAACAAAAGTGTTAACAGAAAAAATGTGAAGGCTTTCTCCATAAATGCAAAAATTAGTATGAAAATGGTGTGGCTAGTAACCTGTGGCTTTGAGACTTTAAATAGTGATGACATCTCCTTTTATTCTTCATAATGCTTTAAATATTTCTTTTTGGAGACTTTTCTTTCAAATCTTTTTAGAATAAACTTTTTCTCCAATACATTTTATCATCTCAATATTGTTCCCTAATTTAATTTATTTTCCTGATTATGTGGGCCAATTGGAACCAACAAGTCTTGCAAAATGTAATTGTGGGGGCAAAATTATTTCTCTAATCGGTTCAAACTCCAAAAAGGACATTTGATTTAATAACGAAATCAAACTAGGGTGTATTCGAAACGAAGGAAAATATTTTCTAGAAAAATAAGTGAGATTCCTATTTATTTTTATTATATTTGGTATGTAAAATAAAAAATATTATCCTAAAAATATTTATACATAATTTAGACAAATACTATGGGAAGTGATGATGAGGATAGAGGTGTGGGGTGGTAGGGATGAAGGTTACGGGAGTGAGGGTATTGGAGGGTGAGGATTACACAATCAATGTGAAATGTCACTTATAAAGAACTTGTTTTCCGTACTTTCTTTTTTTCCATGATGGGTGATGTTTAATGATACCACATTGTGGTCATTTCTAAGGAACTAATTTTCATTAATATGTAAGTTCTCTTCTAAGTTTTTATTTTTATTTTTATTTTTTTTATCGGTGTTTGATATTTATATTTAAGCCCAAATTAATTTGAATTTGTGTCACATAAGACCCATTTAAAAGAGAATCGCTCCCTACCAGATCTTTTTTCATAATTGTTTATCTTAAAGACTCATCGCAGGGTGGTCAGTTCTATGAGATTTCACGCAACATTTAAAGATTTATTTTAACTTTTTTTTTTTGTTTTTTGTAAATATTTTAAAACCTTTCTATTTCATTTTTTTATTTGGTGTAAATATTTTAATTTTAAAACCTTTCTAATTTTAATTGACATTGCATAAGATCAATTTAAAAGAAAACATTCTCTGTCCAAAAAAAATTTTTATATTCAAAGCTCAAATTCAAAATTTTTAATTAAAGATGAAAGAATCATATATATTCCACCATAATCCGTAGCGGTAAATTTTACTTTTTTTAGAGATGTTTTTTATATTTCTTAATTGATCTTAAAAACTACACAACATTAATTTGTATTGGCTGTTATCATTTGACTGTTCAGTTTCTTGGTTCCCCTAAATTTATATTTCAGGTTATGTGGGCCCCGAAGACTAGACCAACCGGACAAGATCAAAAATCAACCAAGTCTTTCAAACCGCAATTGTGGTGGCAAAATTATTCTCTAAACTTTACTCCTATATAATTTCGGATATTACATATTATTATTAAAAAATTACTATTTTTTTTATTAAAATTTTTCATCAAAAAATATTAAGAGGCTATTTCCATTGATATTGTTAGAAAAAAGAAATAGTGTTTTCACATAGAAAAATCATGAAGTTTTCCACTACTTCAGTTGTAATCTGTTTCCCACCATGCATTTTTCCGGTGAATTGGTTTGGTGGAAAATAGGTGAAAAAATCATGTTAGATAACACAAATTTTTCATTTATTTGTGGCGTGGTGAGAAGTAATGATATACGCCATTCGTCCATCTTTACTTATTCAGTATTGATTTGGCACGACCCTTAAGAAGCAATAAGTAAAATGACAATTTTTCATATCACCCTTTGAATTTAATAATTTTAATATTTTGGGAGATAACTATAGTAATGATAAGGGTAAATTAAGAACTAAGTGATAAATTATCTCTTGATTTTCGAAGCTGAATGAGTAAAATTAGACATTTATTTTTAGTATAGTGGACAGGTAAAGTGGATGCAGGGAGTATCTACTAAAAAATTATAGTATACACTTAGCTAAATATGTTTAATCATGCTAAAGTATTACTCCTCCGTTTCAATTTGTTTGTATGATATTGACTTGACACGATATTCAAGAAATTAAATAAAGAAGGCTTTTGAATCTTGTGGTTTCAAACTAAAGATATATATAATATACCAAAATGTCCTTTAATCTTATGGTCTTAAACATGTCATGTGAAAAGTTAGAATTAAAAAATTGTCAAAAGAGGAAAGAGACATTTTTTTTTAAAAAATAAACTAAAAACAAAATAAGTCAAACAAATTAAAACGAAAGGAAATATTTATTTATTTTTTTGCTAAAGAAAATATAAGCATTAGATTCTTCCTAATATATAGTTGAATTGCGAGCACTGAAGAGTTGTGGCATCTGCTGCCTATTTTGTTATAAAACTTTGATTTATTAGAAATATATAAAGTAAAGTTAACTAAATTAAAAAAAAAAAAAACTTTGGACTTGTGCGTAGAGTTTATGCTCAAAGAAGTTCAATCTCGACTTCTCTTAGTGTCACTATATCAAAGTAGAAACTGTCTGATCACTAATTAAATATTATATATAAATTTTGAATCAAATTTGAGGAAAGAGAATTTTAAGTTTGATTTATTAGGCGGGAGCTAGGGGCTTCGTTCGAAATCTCTTTGACGGAAAATTAAAAATAAATAAATATATAGTAGATGAATCCTTTAATTGGCTTTTCTGTTTGTTTACTTGTTTGTATTTTGAACTCCTTTACTGAAAATTTTGACTCCGCCGCTGAGTCACACATCCATTTACTTGTTATCTAGCTTGCCTTAATTCCTCCTTTGAGAATTTTCCAAGTTTTAGATAAATTTTCCGGGTTATGTGGGCCCCAAAGACTTGACAAACTGGAGAAGACCAAAAATCAACCAAGTCATGGCTGAACTAGTCATTGCATATTGAATCAACAATAGTGCTAAGTGAAAAGAGGTGAAAGCTTTCCGGATAAGATCTCCTTTTTAGATTCAACTGAATCAGTAGCTTATGCTCGAGACATATATTTGTATTTAAGAAATTCATTGTATACGTACGAAAATTAACTTTAGAGCTCTGTTATTACCACTTGAAGTCATCCTTCTAATATTTAGAACGCATAAAATTAAAATTCTGGCTCCGCCAATATTTTGGCCTCCATGATTTTTAGAATATCTTTTAAGGAGACTATTCTTCGATCATTCTGTCATCTCAATATTAATAAGTCTTCACTTACTTATTACCTAACTTGCTTTGATTTCTCATATGAAAATTTTTCATGTATTAAAAGCTACTCGATTTAGAGAAATTTTCCTGGTTATGTGACAAATTGGAGAAGACCAACCAAGTGTTGCATAGCCATTACATTCATTGCTCTCAACTACACTAAAGAATTGTGCAACTCAATGCTTTGCAGCTGGCCTTAGTTCCATCTTTTGATAATATGTCTTAGGATATTATAGAAATAAAGTAGATATTGCATTCTTTAAAAGATTTGCGGTAAATTCATTAGTAGTTAACTTTTAGGATTTCAAATTTGTTTAATCTATTAGAAGTTACCTTTTAGGATTTCAAATTTGTTTTGTTAGAGTCATCTCAAAGCTTGAATTTAGGAGTTAGTTCTTTGTAGCTAAGTCAGTGGAATATTTTTTCTACTGTTTAGTTAGAAATTGCAGGTATAAATGTATCTCTTTAAGTTATTAACAAAATAATCCCTTTTGACTGCATTGTCAGTATTTCTCTCTAAGTTCATTTATGTTATTTCCCTATATTTTCTTTGTTAAGAACCAACACCATCTCACACAGGGGCGAAGCTAGGTGGGAGCAATGGGGTTCATCCGAAACCTCTTTGGCAGAAAATTGCACGGTGTATATTAGGTTACTACTAAACTGGGCACAACGTATCTCCCCACCCCACACTTGATCAACCTATCCATACTATGCATCATAATATTATTTCTTATTATTTGTGCATAGATGAAAAACAAAATTATCAAAATCTCATTATTTTTAGCCAAATAATTCTTTTCCCTAAAAGGTGAAGTTCTAACAATTTTGTTTTAATAAATTTGAGCTGAAAGTTTTTTTAAAAATTATTCAGACATTTGATATTGTAGAAATATCTTTTGCAAAATATTTCTTAATATATATATTTTTCTGATATTTGATTGGAGAATGAAAAATAATTTTCTTTGAAGGATTAACAATAATGTTAACAAATATTAATTAATTTTCTTTTGAAAGATTAACAATTTGTATTAGATTAAATTGAATTTGTATTTCATATGATAAGGAAAAACTTAAGAAATTCAGTCGAAAGAAAACCAAATAAAAAAATGTTCCATTTGATTGATTTTTGCGGGATGAAAAATTTGAGATTATGATAAAGATACCACATAAGCAGACAATATTTATTTTAACTTCTTAAATTGAAAGAAAACCAAATTAGCAAATCGATTTGATAGATTTTTTATTTTTAATTACTAGAATAACTAACTATTTCATAAATCACAAAATGGGCTACAAAATAAAGATTGTGAAAAATGCTCACTCAACTGTATAATATTTATTTATTTTAATTTTTAAGGTTGTTTCTACGTGCAATTGATCAAGTCCGAGACATGCTTATCTAGATCATTGGTTGTTTTATATTTCCATTTGAATTCATGCTCTTATGGCATAAATATAAGAAATTAAAGTGAAATTCAATGTTGTTTTCCTTTATTAGAAAATCAGATCAGTTGTTCAAAAAAAGAAAAATAATCATCAAATGTGCATAAATATATGTGAAGAAGGTAAGAGATCTGATATGAGCCTAATAACAAAAGAGAAAAAGAAGTCATGAAAGAATGTTGCATTTCGGATTTTAAAAATTCAAACAAAGTCGGTATTGAGTTATTTTTTTGATAAATATCCAGATTTACCCCTTAAATATAATCAATAACATTTAACTTCTTACCTTACTCCTTTCACGTACACAGACATTGTTACCATATTATTAGAAGTTCTCATCTTTTATATTTCGATGGTCATTTCTTCAGTACCCCTCAGCAAATTGTATATGTCTTTTCAATTCTCTACAAACAAAATGAAGCAACTATCAACAAGTGGAATGGATCATCAAGGCCTCATAACAAATCAGGGAATTTGGTGCTACAGGTGTAGTACCTATAGTGAGGTGTTCACCTCAAGCCAAGGCCTTGCGGGGCACCAACGCAAGCACATGTTTCAAGGCACTTGGATTAGAGGTGCTCCTTATGGCAACTTTTTTTTTGTCCATCTGCTCACCTCGCAGCCCTCTATCGTCAGTTGGGTAGTCGCAAGTCTACTCCAACAGTGCTATATAGACAGGGACGCTTTTACTGTCTCTGTCAGAGGAAGCCGGTGGTGCAGGGCCCACGTAGACTTCCTGGTCATCCAGGGATGGTGTTTGACCCATCATAGCTTGTGGAAAGAGTGCCTCCTCGACCTCAAGTATTTTCATTTGGGCTCCAGTTGAATCTAAATGTTGCACAGGCCGCTAAGCCTTTAGAATGGACTGATTCACCCAGTACTGTTACTGTAACTGCAAATTCGATGGGTGGAAAGGAGATTAATGAATATGAGGAGGTTGAAGAACTTGAGTTAGAGCATGAAATTCACCAAAAATCATTAAGCACAAATTTTATTTAAATTTTTCTCATTCCCACACTTGAATCATGCTATGTCCCCGTAGCATCAAATTAAAATTTAACAGGATGAGAAATACTCCCTGAGGCCTCTAGGCCTACATAATAGCATGCTTTTCTTCAAATTTGCACAAGTGGGTGTTTGACCCCACACTTTTTCTCTTCCATGCTTGTTAGCTTCCTCCTCCACGGGTACTCAGACTTCCCCTCAATCTGTGCCTAATTTCTACCAAAAACAACACAAGTTGAAAATAACCAAAATCAACATAAACAACAATCACACACGGTACCTATGGTACCCTTGGTTGCCTCCAAAGCAGTGCCTTATTTTACGTCGCAACACGACGTGGGCTATCCTTTTCAGGACATGCTCATACCTGGGTTCTCTTTCGAGAACTATCTTCTTTTCTTTTGAATTTTAGAGGAAACGGCCTCCACTCTGTTCCTCTCTTCCTCCAACTTCTTGTCAAACTAAAGCCCTTTATCAGACTCAGGCTGAACACTTATCATTACCTTTGATCGTGGACCTATGGAATCTATCACCCTAAACTTATCCTCTAAAAACACACTAACCATAAAAAGGTTTCTGTAGTGTGTGGGTGGGTTAATCTCTTCGTATACTCCAAAGAGTTCTTCTTCATCCTCGACCCTCATTTTCAAGGTCCTCTTAAGTCAATTACCGCTCCTCCGGTGGCTAAGAATGGTCATCCCAGGATTAAGGGTACTTGGTCATCAACATGAAAATCTAAGATAATAAAATCAGTCGGTATAATAAACTTACCCACTTTGATGAGAAGGTCCTCTATGATTCCATCTGGTGCCACTCGCGACTTGTCCGCCAGCTACAGCATCAATCTGGTTGGCCTCGGTTTTCACAACCCCAGGGTGTTAAATAAAGATAGGGGCATTAGATTAACTGTTGCCCCTAAATCACATAGAGCTCGTATCACCTCGGCTTTACCAATTGTATGGGGAGGGTAAAACTCCATGGGTCTTTGAGCTTTTTAGGAATTTTGCTCATTACCCTATGGCTGCACTCCTCTGTTAATACTACTGTTTGGACATCCATTAATCTGACTTTGTTAGCCATCATATCTTTCAAGTATTTAGCATACTCGGGCATTCCCTGTAAAACATCAAGCAAAGGCAAATTTATGTGAAGTTCTTTGAAAATCTCAAAGATCTTTTTGAAGCATTCCTCCTCCTTGCTCTTTCTGAATCTCTGTGGGAATGGTGGTGGTGGTCTTTGTGCTGGCTGCACTGACGATTGTGCATTTTGTTGCATAGCACTATGATTCTCTCCCTTGTCAGTGGATGGTCCTTGTCTAACCAACTCCGGCTGCACCTCATTTCTTTTCACTTTTGGAACTGCATCAGCTAATTATTTTCTGCTCCTCAGACTGATGGCGTTGACCTGATGGGGATAAGGGTCATGTCACTTTGTAGTCCTCCCTGCAGTCTCATGTTTTGAACAACTGCTATATGACCCATCTGCTTTTCTAGATTGCGGTGGCCAATTGCTGATTCTTGAAGTCTGATGCCATCCTCGCCTGATTTTCTGCTAACAGAGTGTGGGTCTCCATGATTTTCTGTAATGTTTCCTCAATGTTCCTGCTCAACTGGCCATCATTCTGCCTATTCTACTGATACTGCTGCTGTTGAGGTTGCTGATAACTTTGCTTTTGATTTCCACCCAATTCAGGTGGCTCTGCCAATTTTTGTTGTAGTTGTTTCCAAAATTCTGAGTGTTCCACTGTACATTCCCAACAAAATTTACTGATTCTGGATTGGCTCCACAAGATTTTGCATTGTGCCCATTATTTTAACAAATTTCACACCAACTCGGAGCCTGCTGAACTGCATTAACCTGGCCCTATTGTTGGTTCATACTCAATTTATTGAACTGAGTCATAATCTGATGCTGGATTGAAGCTGTGCCGCAAAGGCATTCATACCATCTACCTCTATCAACCCTGCTCTCTTTCCTGCCCCTCTCGATGATTCACTGTGCCATTCTAGATTTCCTTGAGTAATTCTATTTAACAGCGAATACAGCTCATCATACGTCTTCTCTAATGCTTGCCTACCCGATGCAGAGTCTAGTAAAATATTCGTGTGTGGGTCTAGACTTTCTACAAAAGTATGGGCCAGCACTTCATTGGATTGCTAGTGATGGGGACAGTCTCTTAATAATGACTTGAATCTCTCCCAAGCAAAATATAAATTCTCATCAGGCCTCTGCTTGAAACTTAGTATTTCACTTCTCAATTTTGCATTCTTTCTTGAAGGAAAGAATCTGATCAAGAACTTCTTCGCCAAATCATCCCAGGAAGTTATGGAGTTTGGTGGCTCAGCTTTCAACCACCTTTTTGCCTCTCCCAACAATGAAAATGGTAAGGGGGTAAGTCGGACATAGTCTGTGGACACTCTGGTGGGGACGAAAGTGTCACTAATCTCTAAAAAGTTCTGTAGGTGTTGCTGCGGGTCCTCATGTGCCATCCCAGTGAACTGATCACTCGAATGTAACAGCTGCACCATGTTCTATTTTAATTAAAAGTTGCCTCCAGGTTCCGGTTTACGGATACTAGAGTTCACATTCGTCGCTTGTGGGATTGCCACTTCACGAAATGGTCTGGCTGCCATTGATTTCGGTGACAATTGTGCATGTCCTTCAGGTGGTTGTTGTTTTACCTTTTCTTGAAGTCTCTTCAGCTTTTGCTCAAGAGCTACTCTCCTTCGCAAATGAATTTGACGTTCTGGTTCAAGCAACGGTTCCACCAGCTCTCTATTCCTAGCCAGCTCGGCAAGACAACATGTCACCTGCAATAAATTAGACTAAGACCAAGTTTCTTAACACTTAAGAAAATTTAAAAATCACACAAAAATAGATAAATTCACTAAACTTCGCTGAGTCCCTGGCAACGACGCTAAAAACTTATTGAGGCTCCCCAGCAATGGTGCCAAAAACTTGTTGAGACTGCGTCCAAGCGAACACACAAGCTTACGTGGTCTTACAAGTAATACAGTGGCCCTTTTTAAGAGCCGGATGTCGAACCCATAGGGACTGGACCAATTTAGCTAATTATCAAGTTCATGTGTGATATTAACTTTCACAAGTGTTGATATAGACTTTCTCGATAAAGTTTAATTAAGTCTAGGGGTGGTCACAGAAATATTCTGAAGTAATTCAAGGAGCAACTAGAGCTTAGGCCAGACAATCATGTGATACTACACTTTGCAATGGTTTAAGTATGGAATTATCAATTGTCATCTCACATAATTACAATTGAATGTTCATGGTCTTTCGAGCCTTTAAACACGACAAAAAAGCCTCACAACTACATCGTTGAGCGGGGATGTGACATTCTAGTTCGTGGGCAATTCAATTATAGGAATGTGGTTTACGGGGTTTATGCTCTTGATTAGGGACTTTCGTACCTCTAATCATTTAACCGAACTTAGCTTCACAACTACTTCTACGAGTGGTGATGTGATAATTCTAAGTTGGTGTCTAGCTCATCTCGTTTTAATAACCAAGCAAGGCAAATTCGGTATAATTTCTTTTCCTAACCGTGAATTATATCATAAGATACAAACTTGCTCCCTACATTCTTTTTTCTTGCCTAGGTTTACTTTCTCAAGTTTTTACCTAGGTGTAACGTGTGTGTTTTCATAGTGATCAATCATAAAAACAGCCATAATTAAGAACGTAAGACAAAACAACAATTAATAACTTAAAACCAAAACAAATTCACATAGTCACAATCATACCTTGTGGCTTCAACCCTAGAGGAAGGGTTCTAGCAACTCAAGTTTGTATAATTACAAGAAAACATAATTAAAGTAACATACTTACAAGAATTGGTAGAAGAGAAGATGAAATTTAAGAACCCTAGGTGAGTTCTCCCACATCTCCCTTCACTCCTTGGTAGTTTTTCAGAAATATAATGTGAAAAAATATTTTTAGGAGCTAAGGGACCTATTTATAGTAAATGAGGAATCACGGACATGGAGGAATCACGGAAGCAATCTGGAATTTGCATAAAATACACGCCAGGCAGCCCCTTGCCGCGATGGTAGCGTTGCACGCTGCTTGTGCAGTGCGTTAGGGGTCGTGACACGCCCTTGTCGCGCAGCCTAGCCTGCCGTGGCACATTGCTATCACGCAGGTGGGCTGTTTCGCATGTCCTCCTTGCCGAATTTTGCATTTTGCTTCCGATTCCATTCCTCCACTTCATCAAATCATAGATTAGTTCCTGAAATTCATTTTAAACCTACAAAAACAAGACTAATCATGTTGGTTAGTATATATATATTAACATTTACGTAAAATTATATGAGAATGTATATAAATAAGTAGATAAACAAGATGAAGACTAAGTTATAAAGTATCATTTGGGCATGCCATTTTGCCCAAGATCAGGAATAAAGGTAGATTCTCAAAAAATCGAGGAGGTAAAGAATTGGCCCATACTGGTGAACCCATCAGATATCAGGAGCTTTTTAGGCTTAGCGGGTTACTACCGGAGATTTATTGAGGGTTTCTCATTTATCACAGCACCTTTGACAAAGTTGACTTAGAAGAAGGTGAGGTTTCAATGGTCGAAGGCTTGTGAAAAAAGTTTTCAAGAGTTGAAGACTCGACTCACTTCAGCACCAGTGTTGACCCTACACGAGGGTACCGATGGTTTTGTAGTATATTATAATGCTTAGTGAATTGGACTTGGGTGTGTGTTAATGCAGCATGGGAAAGTGATAGCGTATGCTTCAAGACAGTTGAAAATCCATGAGAAGAATTACCCAACCTATGATCTTGAGTTGGCTGTGGTGGTGTTTGCATTGAATATATGGTGGCACTATTTCTATCGGGTCCATGTGGATGAATTTACGGATCACAAGAGCTTGCAATATGTGTTTACGCAGAAAGATCTCAATATTCGACAAAAGTGGTGGTTGGAGCTACTTAAGGACTACGATATGAGTGTTCTTTACCACCCGAACAAGGCTAATGTGGTTGCGGATGCACTTAGTAGACTCTATATGGAAAGTGTGTCCCACATGGATGAGGGAAAGAAGGAGTTGGTGAAGGATTTCCATCTACTTTTGAGGTTGAGAGTTAGATTGGTCGACTCGATTGATGGCGGTGTTGTTGTGCAAAATGGATCAGAATCTTCCTTGGTGACGGATGTGATAGTCAGGAAAGATGAGGATCCAATTCTAGTAAAGTTGAAGGGAGCCGCTCGGAGTCAAAAGGTGGAGGTTTTCTCCCAAAGGTGTTACACCCCGTAAAAGTTGGTGATTAGTAAGCATACATATGTATTTGAGATAGATAAATAGAGTACGACGCGTGTAGAGAACCTCTAAAGTCGGGTCGAGCAAGGCCAGGCCGCAAGGGCTAGCGCGACGTGTCGGCACACTGGCCCCTTGGGTAGCACAACGCGCCAGCCTGAAGCATTGAGGGGCGCGCTGTGAGGCATGTTATGGCGCCTTGAGAGGTGCGGGGCGCCCCCTGCCCCCGACCTAACCTTTATATATAGTCCCTTATTTTAAATTCACATCATTTCCAAAAAAGAGCTATGGCTTGAGAGAAGGGCATGAAGAAATTAAGTAATTTTTGCCCGTTTACGCTACGAAATGCCATCAAAACTCAAATTAACTTCGGGTACCAAAGTTTAGGGCTGCAGGGGGCATTACTACGGAGTTATTTTCACGAAATTCGCCCAGCAAATCGTAACCTCACCGAGCTAAAGTTGTTGGAATTTCTCCATACTAATTTATATACGATCATAGGCTTCAAGTAAGCATTTCTCCCTTCTGGACTTTCGAGAAATTATGAGTTTTCGACCATGTTCCGTTAAATTGAAATATAGTTAATTTTATATATAAAGTTATCATTTTCTTCGAATTTTGTACTGAAACTAGTCTCATTCTCCTAGTAATAAGATTATAGTTGTGAAGCGCTGTTGAATTTAGGTTGAAACTTGCCGGTCAAACAAAAAGTCGGCACTTAAGGTATGTAAGGCTATCCTTTTGGCAAGTTATGTTCATCGTAAAGCTAATACAACTTCTATGTATTCATTACTTCTGAGTAAACCTATTGGGGTTAGCTGTTGTAAACAGAGTTAAGCCTATAGTGATGAAATAATAATTCTTGTCCATGTTACCCCGCTAGAATGATCTTCCCCCAAAGTCGAGTAGTTAGATGTTATTCTATTTATTAAGGTTGTAAGGGCTATATTGAATTCCATTTACTGAGGCTGTAAGGGCCATATTGATTTCCATTTACTAAGGCTTTAAGGGCCTTATTGCGTTCCATTTACTGAGGTTGTAAGGGCTGTATTAAGTTCCATTTACTGAGTCTATAAGGGCCGTATTGAGTTCCATTTATTGAGGCTGTAAGGGCCGTATTGAGTTTCATTTACTGAGGCTGTAAGGTCCGTATTGAGTTCCATATACTGAGGCTGTAAGGGCCGCACTGAGTTTCATTTACTGAGGTCGTGAGGGCCATAATGCGTTACATCAGATTGAGGCCACGAGGGCTACCCGGAGTTACATTTTATGCAAAAGTCCCTAGTGGTCAGGTAAGAGGATGGGATCGTGTTTGTACTTGCCAAGGCTTAAGGGGGCCCAAGTAGGTTTTTCTGTGCTATTTGTACCTTCTAGGCTTATGGGGGCCCAGTTAGGTTCTTGTTTACATATATAGACTTGTTGGTTAGATAATTCAGACGGTACAGGTATCGCAAGTTAAATCCTTACTCTCTCTTTAAAATTATTACAGATTTACCAGCTTTCAATCAATTATTATCGTTCTTCCTTACATATTCGGTATATATTGTACTGATGCCCACCGGGCCGCTGCATTACTTGACTGAAGGCATAGGGAGACGCGGTTCAGGATGTTCCTAGCCTTCAGCTAAGGTTAGCAGTTTATACAGCTCCTTCCCTCCGAAATTGAAAGTTATACAAGGTTTACTTTTGATGTACAGTTTTGGGTAGGTCGGGGCCGTGTCCCGGCCATTATATCACTCCTAAAGGCTTGCATTTCCTTGTGGTTAGTTTGTTGTTGGCCGTGTGGGGCCCATGTGTGCTTTATTTCTTGTGATGGCTATGTGGGGGTTTATTTAGCTGTTAGATAGCGACCTTGTCTGCCACTGCGTAGTTTAGCACCTGATTTACTTTTTGGTTATAACTAGACAGCATGGTGGTCTTTTCGACCCTCATAGGATCCTTGTTGTTGTGTTGTTCTTGTTAGCTATATTCTTTTATGGTGGCCTTGTTGGTCAGGGGCTGTATTTATAGCCGAGATATAGCTCATTGGTTTCTTGAATTGAGTGTCAATGTTCACCAGTCCAGTTAGACTAGTTCAGACCCAGTGTGGCAATAGGTGTCGATCATGCCTCCCAAGGTGGGGCGTGACAAACTTGGTATCGGAGCAGGTCGTATTCCAGGGAGTCTGCACGTCATGCTAAGTAGAGTCTTGTCTATGGATGAGTTGTGCACCACATTCTATAGGAAGGAGGCTTCAAGGCATAATAGTAAGGTTATTCTTTTTGTCCTCCGATCATGCTATAGAGTCGTGCTTTATAGGGTGACTTTTTGTGCTTATATTATCCTATTTTTTATAGAGAAATGTCAGATTCACGGCATATAGCGGCTGGTCGAGAGCTGGATATGGCAGCAGGAGAGGGCACCAATACGGGGCCCCAGATAGAGTTAGCCCGATCTTAGGGCGACAGGGGGACACCACCTTGATCTCCCCGGCATTCACCACCCCATTCTGAGCCTGCCAAGGAGGCATATATACCAGTACCACCCCCATCTATTCCTATGCCATCGGATCAGGAGCTTAGGGGTGCATTTTATATGTTGGTATAGATGATGGTTGATCAACGTCATCCTCAGCCGGTGGTACCAGCTGCCGTGGAGCCCATTGAGGGTCCCGGTGGTTCAAGAGTTCGTGAGTTCCTAGCCTTGAGTCCGCTATAGATTGCATGGTTAGATTGCAGAGAGGACTCTCAGAACTTTATAGATCAGTTGCAGAGAATATTACGGGTCATGCATGCCTCGTCCACAAAATCAGTTGAGCTAGCAGTATTCAGATTGCGAGACGTAGCGGTTTTGTGATACGAGAGTTGGGAGAGATCCTCGGGCAGAGATGCACCTTCATCTACATTGCCCTTCAAAGGATTTTATAGATCATTATTTTCCCTGAGAGGTCTGACAGGCCAGAGTAGAGCAGTTTTTGCATCTTGAGCAGGGTAGGATGAGTGTTAAGGATTATGCATTGAGATATGACTCCCTAGCCAAGTATGCATCCTTGTTTGTTGATACCATGCCATACAGGGTAATTAGTTTCCATGTTCAGGTCATGTGCACAATTTTAATTTATGTTATGATAGATGTGTGTGATTTTTTAATTCAAATCAGCTATGTAGTTCTTTTCGGAGGCAGTCATTCCATCTATTTTTGATTTAAATAATCAGTATTTTCATGTGATAGTTTCTTGGTTATGAGTTTCTGTGTGTTTCTAACATTCGAGGACGAATGTTCCCAAGGAGGACATATTGTAATACCCCAGGAACTCAAAGATTGGACCCGGGAGTTGTAACGGGGAAAACTAAAAATCTGGGTTGCAAGCACAGGATGAGTCATCGGATGACTCGTTAGGAGAACCCATGAGTCGTCAAGTTACTCGTGGGGAGGCCTGGGAGAATAAGGAAAAAGGAGTTCCCACGGGCTTGGAAACGACTCATGGTCAGACACCATGAGTCGTTACGTCATGCGTAGGGAGGAGGCATAAGAAAAATAGAAAAGGCAAGGTAGTGGGCTTAACGGAAGGAGAACATGACTCGTCATGTCTGGCAACGAGTCGTGGTATGAGTCATTGGGTGGAATTTTTAATAACTGGCATAAAGAAGGTAGTGTACTTGATGAGTGGTGGCCACGACTCATGACCACCTGTATCTAGTCGTTATGTCATCCATTAGGACCCCCAATGATCAGTTCAGACAGTATACCTAATGGGTAAGGTGAAGAATCATTTGGGCATGTAACGAATCGTTAGGTTACCCGTTAGTGTCACTTGACAGTTATTTTATGCGAAATAGTAAGGGTCGTTTTATAATTTCCTAAGATCCTAAGGCCTAAACTACGTCGTTTTGGGTTATGAACAGGGAAATTTTAAGGGGTTAAATTCAATTTTCTCTTCATTCATGCATACAAGAATAGTGAGAGGCAATCTAAGGAAATTCTAGGCTCTTCTCTTCAATTCTTCCAATTTCATTCTTGGGTAATCAAGGGAAGTTAAGAATCTATATCCTAGGTATGTAAGGCTATCAATGGGTGATTCCTTTCACACCCATGCCAATTCTCTACGATTTCATGAAAATTCTATCAAAATATATGCGGTTTTGAAGTAGATTTATATAATAGCTAATGATTGTTAATGGTCTTTGAGATTTTTGATTCTTATCATACTCTAGGTTTTGATCAATTCTTATGATTTAAATTGTTTATAATTGTTGAAGATTTCAATTTATTTTGAATTTAGTCTAATTATGCATGACTCATGATGAATTGATTTATGATCACCTTACTATACTGATATTTACAAGCCCAGCATTAATTATGATTTAAACCATGGATTTTATCAATTACCCATCATGATTTTGTGAATTTAAAGCTATATGCATGATTTACAAGTATGTATGAACTTTATGAACCATGTTTTGGCCGACTCATGGGCCTCATTTCATGGCTAGTTTGCGTATGTTCAAGCATGTTTATGATTATCATGATTTAACTAGCCCATGAATTCATCCATGTAATACTATGAGAACTATATATGTTTTGGGAGTAGTTTTGAACACCTAGTAGGTTCGGGGCTTAGGTTAAGCCTCAAATCTCATGAACTACGTGCCACCGTAGGTATGCTGGGAACCCTTTCATGACTGTCCCTAGACCAAATGTCCCTTTCTTCATGGGGATATCACACTTTTATGGTTCGACCCTTGGCAAGGTACGAACACCCTCCCGACTAGGGTTACAAGTCGGGCTTCATGTATGCTCATATGGGGTATGTCAGTCAAGAGAATCTCCCACTGTTCCTCATGATTTATTCATGTTATGATTATGTATGTTGGCTCAAGTAATATTAAGTAAAACTCTTTTATTATGATCATGATTATGTTATGTTACGAATGTTTTGAAAACCTTGAGCCTTATTACATGCTATGATGATTTACGATACGAGCATGATGTCCTACTCTTGTAATCATTTATGAATCTTATATAGTTTTAAATGTCCATTTTACTTACCTTGCATAGTCAGTACATTCCACGTACTGACCGCATACTTTATGTTTTATCGTTTTATGATACAGGCCCCAGCTCTCAGGCTCACCCTCACCCGTAGATTATCTCGGAGTTGTTCTCAGCATACTCGGTGAGTCCTCATGTTCCGAGGGATACATATTCCGACTCTATGTTGTTCTTTTAGTTTTAGTATTGTTGGGTTAGTTGGAGAGTTGTCCCATCAACCCGTCTTTTCATGATTAGAGGCTTATTAGACTACAAGTTGTAATTAGCCGTATTGTATGAGTCTAGTTCTTTTTTTCCTTCTATTATTCCATGATTGTGTTCTTTTTATGCAATGTCTTCCACTCATGTGATTGGGATTAGATGTCTTCTCATGCCATGGGTCGACTTGGGGTCCCTCGAGGCTCCTTGTCCCATGTTTACGATCCAGGTGTATGTTCGGGTCATGATAAAGAACTACTCGACTTATGACCTCGAGTCGCGGTGGTAGTATTTTCTTTGAACATTTAGAGACACTATCTATACGGGGTCCATGTGGATGTGTTTACGGACCACAAAAGCCTACAGTACGTGTTTATCATGAAGGATCTAAGTCTACATCAAAGGAGGTGGTTGGAGCTTATTAAAGATTATGATATGAGTGTCCTTTATCATCCGAGAAAGGCTAATGTAGTGGCAGATGCTCTTAGTACGCTTTCTATGGAGAGTGTGACCCATATAGATGAGGAGAGAAAAGAGTTAGTGAAGGATGTGCATCGGCTTGCATGAGTAGGAGTTCACCTTGTTGACCCAACGCATGGTGTCATTATTCAGAATGGATCAGAATCATCTTTAGTGACTGAGGTCAAAGCTAGCAAGACGAGGATCCTATCTTGGTAAAGTTAAAGGAAGCCGTTCGGAATCAGAAGTTAGAGGTCTTCTCCTAAGGGGGAGATGGTGTGCTTCGATATTAGGGATGACTGTTTGTTCTAGGTACTGATGATTTAAGGGATCAGATGTTTCATGAGGCTCCTGGTTCTAGATATTCTATTCATTCAGGCACCACAAAGATGTACCGTGACCTACTGGAAGTCTACTGGTGGAATGGCATGAAGAAGGACATAGCAATGTTTTTGGCCAAACTCAATCCCTGTTATGTTTCAGAAAGAAAGGAAAACTCAGTCCCTGTTATGTTCGCCCATACAAGATTGTGAGATGGGTTGCAAGGTAGCATATGAGTTGGAGTTTCCCTTACAATTGGCTTCAATGCATCTGGTGTTTCATGTGTCGCTTTTGAAGAAATGCATGGGTGATCCGACTTTGGTTGTTCCAGTGGAGAGGTAGGTGTGAAGGATAGCCTCATCTACGAAGAGGTAACAGTGGAAATACTTGATCATCAAGTTCAGAAGATAAGAAATAAGGAAGTAGCTTTAGTAAAGTTTTGGTGGCAGAATGAGCTTGTTGAGGGAGCTACGTGGGAAGCCGAAGCAGATATGATGGCTAAATACCCGCATCTATTCCCTTCCGGTTCAGTTCCAGCTTGAGGTATCAGTTTCCTCCTCAGTACTCTATTCATTTTCATGTTCAGTTTATGTGTCCCGGTTTCTTTCATGTTAATATATGTATGTGAGATTCATCAATTCAGTTCGGTCATGTTTCCAGTCTAAATTCAGTCACTCCGTCAGTTTTCAGCTTTAGATGTTCAGTATTTGAGATGTTTTTCCTTTTTCCACAGCTTTCAGTATGTTCATTACATTTGAGGATGAATTTTCTCAAGGGGAGATATTGTAATACCCCAGAAGTTCCTAATACTAGACTCGGGATCAGGGAATGAGAAGCAACAGGAAATCTGAGATTTTACTCATAACAACTCATAGTATGAGCCATTAGAGGGTCTAATGACCCGTGGGAGCCACCCATTGTAAGGTTCTACAATCGGAGATTCTATAGTAATGGGTATAAGGATGACCCATTGATTAATGCAATGGGTCGTGGGTTGCAGTCATTGTTCGTCCCAGTGGTTCCAGAGTGGGATGGTACTATTCGTGGGAGGACTCATTGTAAGGAACAATAGGTCATGGAAAGTACTTGTGAGAAGGTGCAATGGAAATTATTCTAGAGGCAACAAATGTGTCCAACGACCCATTGTTTGGAGGCACGAGTCGTTTATGGACTCGTGGTAGGAGTCTTAGAAAAATATAGATGAGTAGTCAGTGGAGCTGATGGGAGGCTGTAACGGGTCATTGTTTGGAGTAACGACCTATTCTATCGAATCATTGTTATAGGATCAGAGAACCGATGAACAAAGGAAGGAAGTAACGGGTGGATATAACGAGTTCTGGTATCAAAGAACAACCCGTTGTATCAACCGTTGTCACTGCCAGTGCAAAATTTCTAGACTTTTCACTAAGGGTATTTTCATAACTCCTAAGCCCTAAGGTCCTAAACTACATTGTTTTAAGCTCAGTTAGCAGGGTTTAAGGGTGTTAAACCTATCCTAAGTCTTACAATTCCATGCATGCAAATTAGAGTTCTTCCTTGGAGATGAAGCTTGAAAAATTTCCCTAATTTCTGTTCAATTTCCTTTATGCTTCAAGAGGTAGTGTAAATAAGATTTACCCAGGCATGTGAGGCTATGAATGAGTGTTCCTTTCACTCTCATGCTCAAATTTCTTCTCAATTCCATGGATTTCAATTTTAGATTCAAGTTTCATGATCTTATGGGGTTTATTCAAATTCTTGTGATATTCTCCATGATCTATATATTGGTCAATTCCTTTCATGTATCAAATCATGTTCTATGATTTATAGGTAGATTTTATAGCTATTGAATATAAATTTATAGTTTCAAATTTTAACTAAATTATGCCCAATTATGTAAGTTTCATGAAAAGTCAAGTAATGATTATATTATGATTTTATCTTACTAAGTCTAAATTATGATTTATAATTCATGTTATGATTTCTCTTCAAGTACACTTCAGGAATTTATGAATATCAAGTACATTAATGTTATACAAGTATGCATGGTTTTCATGATTTATGGATTTATGACTCTTAGCCAATTCATGGGCCCTTATTCATGGCTATTAATATATTTCATGTGGGATCCATCGTGTTATTATTTTACTTGTCCATGAATTTCATGAATGATTTCACGATTACCATACGAGCCCTCATATGCATGTTTTTGGGAGCAGTGACTAGCACTGAGTAGACCCGTCGTTCAGGTAAATGCAGTGGTCTCACAACTACATGCCACTATCGGTATATCTATATATTTATTATTGGATCCTAGAGATATCACCACACACGTACATCCTCTTGGGTGGCAAGTCGGGGGCAGTCCTTACTACTTGGGCGAAATAGTGGGCATCAGGTAAGGCTTTATCATGATGGTGTCGGTTAAGATGAGTCCTCCCATTGTTCCTCATGACTTATTCATGGTTATATTTATGTACTTTGACTTAAGTTATGTTTTATAAAGTTTTCTCTTATGATTTTGATTATGATTGGTATACGAATGGTTTGAAAACCTTGAGCCCTTATTTTTACGTTATGACATTTACTCTATGATCATGCTGTCCTACTCTTATAAACTCTTATGTATTTTAACTGTCAATTTTTACTTACCTTGCATACTCAGTACATTCCAAGTACTGACTGCATACTCTATGCTATATCTTTTCGTGATACAGGCTCGGGCATTCAGGTTTAGTCCCACTGTTACCTTGATCCTCAGAGTTTTCATCCCTCAGCCAGAGTTTGTGAGTCCTCATCCTTCGAGGACCCATTTATCAGCTTATGTTCAGTATTTTCAATTTCAGTCTTCAGTGAGTTAGTTCGGGTCTTATCCCATCAACTCATTAGTATGTAGAGGCTTATTAGACATAGTGTGTATTCAACTTCAGAATTGTGTTATGTATTCAGATGTTCAGATGTTATTACATTTTTTGACATTCGCTTTTATGCAGGTTAGACTTCTGCATTATTATGTTGAGTTTTAGATATCATGTTCATTCCATGGGTCGACTTGGAGCCTCTCGGGGTGCTTTGTCCCATGTCTCAATCAGGGCTTACGTTCAGGTCGTGACATCCTGTTATTCCACAATTGATTATAGGAACCGAATCATAAAATTTTGGTTTCCGGATGAGCCAACATAGTTTGGGAAGTGCCGTCATGCCTAAAGGTCATTTTATTTCATACCTTAAGGCCAGAAAGTTAATCTCTAAGCGGTGTGTCTATCATATAGTGATAGTGAAAGACTCTGATATTGAGACCCTATCCCTTCAATAAGTTCCTATTGTTAATGAGTTTCTTGAGGTTTTCCTCGATGACCTTCCAAGAGTCCCTCCAGATAGGAAACAGATTTCAAAATCAATCTTCTTCCTTATATTCAGCCTATCTTTTTTCCACCTTATAGAATGGCTCCAATTGAGTTTAAAGAGTTAAAGGAGCAAATAAAGGATCTACTTGACTAGGGTTTCATCCACCCCAGTGTTCACCTTTGGGTGCTCTAGTTCACTTCGTGCGTAAGACAGATGGTATCCTTAGAATGTGTATTGATTATAGGCAGTTGAACAAGGTCACCATTGAGAATAAGTATCCTCTTCCTAGAATCGATAGCTTGTTCAACCAGCTTCAGGATGCTTCTTGTTTCTTAAAGATAGACTTAGATCTGGTTATCATAAATTAAAGGTAAGGGAAAGTGATACTCCCAAGATAGTTTTTAGGACCCACTATGGCCATTATGAGTTTGTTGTTATGTCTTTTGAATTGACTAACTCTCCTGCAGAATTTATGGATCTCATGGATAGTGTGTTTAAGCCATATCTTGACATGTTGTTATGTTCATCGATGATATATTGGTTTACTCCAAGAGTGAGGAGGAACATGCTAACCATCTCATAATAATCCTTCAAATAGTTAAGGATAAGGAGTTATATGCTAAATTCTCTAAGTGTGAATTTTTGTTGAAGTCTGTGGCATTCCTAGGGCAGATAGTCTCCAGAAAAGGTATTAAGATTGACTCTCAAAGGGTTGAAGCAGTTAAAAATTGGCCTAGACCCACAACTCTAACAGGTATCAAAAGTATCTTGGGTTTAGCTAGCTATTATAGAAGGTTTATGGAAGGCTTGTCTACTATTGCTACTCCGTTTACTAAACTGACCCACAAGAAGGCCAAATTTCAACAGTCTGAAGCTTGTGAGAAAAGCTTCCAGGATTTAAAATCCCGTTTGAGTACTACCCTGTATTGACCCTACCAGAGGGAACAAATGGATATGTTGTTTATTGTGATGCCTCTAGAGTTGGCATTGGATGTATATTGATGTAGAATTGTAAGGTTATAGCTTATGCCTCCAAAAAGAAATAATCAAAAGAATTATTCGACTCATGAACTGGAGTTGGCAGTAGTTGTCTTCGCATTAACGATTTGGTGATATTCTCTCTATGGTGTTCATGTTGATGTGTTCAAAGGCAATAAGAATGTATAATATGTGTTTAGCAAGAAGGAGTTGAATTTGAGGCCGAGAAGATGGATTGAGTTACTCAAGGATAATGACATAAGTATTCGCCACCATCCAGGTAAAGCTAATGTAGTTGCTGATGGTCTTAGCAAGCTGTCTATGGGTAGTACGACCCATGTAGAAGAGGAGAAGAGAGAGTTAGCAAAGGAAGTACATACACTCTCACGCCTTGGAGTTTATTTTTTAGACTATAATGAAGGTAGTGTGGTTGTTCAAAGTGGGGCCGAATCATCTCTAGTTATGGAAGTTAAGAAAACTAGGACACAGTTTCCCCTTGCTTCAAATGAAGGAAGATGTCCAAAAACGGAAGGTATTGTTTTTATCACAAGGGGGAGATGGCGTCTTGAGGTACCAAGGAAGATTATGTGTTTCTAATATAGATGTCCTTAAAGATAGAATTATGGTCGAACCACACAACTCTAGATATTCGATTCATCTAGGTTCCACCAAGATATACCATGACTTGAAAGAAGTATATAAGTTGAATGGTATGAAGAGGGACATAGCTGACTTTGTGGCTAAGTGCCTGAACTGCCAGTAGGTTAAGGTTGAGCACCAAATTTTGTGTGGTGTGGCTTAGAATATAGTACTCCCCATTTGGAAATGGGAGATGATCGATATGATCTTCATCACCAGTCTACCGAGATCCCATTGAGAGCATGAGTCTATTTGGGTGATCATGGATTGAATTCCTAAGTCAGCTCATTTTTTAGTAGTAAAGACTACACACTCAGTAGATGATCTTGCTAAGTTGTTCCTTTGGGAAGTGGGTAGTTAGTTTACTGCTCAATTTTGGAAGTCGTTTACAAAATGTTTGGGTATAAAGGTGAACCTTAGTACCGCTTTTCATTCACAGACAGATGGTCAGACAGGGCGTACTACTCAGACCTTGGAGGATATGTTTAGAGCATATGTTATTGATTTCAAAGGAAATTTGGATGATCATTTACCTCTTATTAGGTTTTCATATATTAACAATTTTCATTCTAGTATTCATATAGCTCCTTATGAAGCTCTCTATTGGCAAAGTTGTAGATCTCGGATTGGTTGGTTCAAGGTTGGCGAAGAAAAGTTGATATTACCTAACTTACTGCATCAAGCTATAGAAAAGGTTAAGACTATCCAAGAAAGACTTAAGATTGTACATATCAACCAGAAGTCTTACACTGATGTTAGACAGAGAGATTTAGAGTTTGACGTTAATGATTGGGTGTATCTGATGTATTCACCTATGAAGGGTGTTATGAGTGGTGGGAGGAAAGGAAAGCTTTATACCTGTTATATTGTCCCATATCTGATCTTTTAAGAGAGTTAGCAAGGTAGCTTATGAGTTTGAGCTGCCAGCTGAATTAGCCTCAGTACATCTAGTTTTCACATCTCTATGATTAAGAAGTGTGTGGGAGATTCCTTATTCATTGTGTCTACAGAAAGTGTTAGGGTTAAGGATAACCTATCTTACAAAGATATTATGGATGAGATTCTATATCCTTAGGTTCGTAAGCTAAGAAATTAAAAAGTTGCTTCGATGAAAGTGTTATGGAGGATCAGCTTGTTGAGAGAGCTACTTGGGAAGCTGAAGAAGATATGATGGCCAAGTACTCTCACCTATTCCCTCCTAGTCAAGAATTATTTGGAGGTAATAGTTTCCTCTTGTAGCATTCATAGTGGTTGTATGTTACATTCTGCTGTCATCAAGTTCCATATTATAATTAAGTGTTGTTGAGTTGAGTTAGATTAGCTATTGTCTAATCATAGTATCAGTTTTCAATTGAGGACGATAGATCCCAAAGGGGGAGATATTGTAATGCCTCAGACTTTTAGGCTAAGTTTAATACCATTCTACATATATGGATCGACCCGAACCCGATGAATTTTATGGAAACTAAGTGCTAAGACAATTCATAAGTGTGAGAAGTGAATTGTATACAAATTAATGTAATAAGGAACCTCTAGAACAAAGTTAAATTGAGAGCCATCTTACTGATTGAGTTTTCATATAAGTTCTTACAAGGATCAACTTCAAATAACCATAACTCCAAATTTGTGAAGTATATTTGAGTGATTCACCCCATCAAATTGAATCCCTTTGAGTCTCTTTTTCCAACACATCGGACCTTGCATCAATCAAAGTTCAGAGTAAAGAGTTCTGAGTATTTTAGTGAAGCACTGTCAAGTGACACGGGGTCAAAGTTAGAGACGCGTGATGTTACCAATAATGATCTTAAAGTTATTTTATGGAGTTCCCACGATTTAATTGCCTAAACTAGATGTTTGGGAATGCCTAATGTATTATTTAAGTACTCCTAAAGCCTAGACACTCATTCCTCACTATTCCAATTAGAATTCAACGACCAAAGCTCTTGTGTTTTTGAAAAATCTAGGAAGTCTTCTTCTCCAAATTAGGGTCTTCAAGCTGTAGTCTAAGGTTCTAGTTTTTTAGTTATGTAAGGCTAACCTAAGTAAGGAATCCTATTCATCCTTATGCACTACATCTATGCAAGAATTCATTGAGATCAAAGGTAGGGGTTTTTACCCAATTCTTGAATTTTCTTCTTCTATATGTATATATGTTGAAATGCCATTACTGAATTCTTCATATGGAGGTGTTTATTAATGCATCCTGATTGTAGTCCTACTCCATTGATTGTTGATCATAATCTCTTGATTTTTGAATCTTGATATTTGATTCTTGACTCTTGGTTCTTGGTTCTTGGTTCTTGATCCTTGATTATTGATTCTTGATTTTTTATTCTTGATTGTTGAGGTTGGTACATGTCTCTTATCACATGAACCCTAGTGGCATGAAAACGTGATTTTAAAGAAGCACAATTTTTAAAAAATGTATTTTGAAAGTAAATGCATTTTTTTCATAAAGATTGAACATATATTCAAGAGAGCATGCATGATGAGATTTTAGCACAAAGATATGATTTTTAGTATGATTTTCAAAAGCCTAAGTAAAGTCTTATTTTGTAAAGTCATCAGATGATTTTGAGCGAAAGGCTCCATATTGACTTTTAAAGATTGTTTTGAGCGAAAGGTTATTATTGATGTTTTAAAGATATTTTAAACTATGTTTTGAGCGAGAGGCTCATAAGCAAGTTTAAAGATGATTTTTTAGCGAAAGGCTCCGTAGATGATTTTAAACATTCATTGTATGTTTTATAGCTAATGTGATTTAATGATGTTTTTATGATGCCTAATAAAGACATTTGACTGGACATGAATAAAATTATTCTGAGAGGAGTATTTATCACCAAGCGGGTGATTGGGTTCATAAAACCCCTAAGCCACATACCTATGTCGCCAACATAGGTAAGGATTTTACCGTTTGTTTGGGTGACTCCACAGATAGTCCCTGGTATGGACTTTGATTGTTAGGGATCCCAAATTCTTATCGTCCTCTATCCTAGCAAGGTATTGGAGGGATCTGCCTACTTAAGCGAGATAGTTGGGCATCATGTGCTCATTCATGATAGTGTCGGTTATGAGAAACTCCAAACCAACCTACTACTAACATACTTCACTTGCATTAGTATATACAGTTATAGAGGCTTCATAGATAGAGTTAGATATTGAGTCAATAATGTTACTTCTTAAGATTTATTTCAGTTATAGAATAAATTCTCTTTCATTATATTGAGCTCACTATGTTTTAACTTCTACATTGTTTATTGAAATCTAAATTGATAATGAGGCAGGCCAAGGGTTCACTTGGATCACGAAAGTGGTCTGGGAGCTGGTTGACACCTTGGGTTTAGATTCAGGGTGTGACTCTTAAAAATTATCACAAGTGGCTGGAGCTTCATTATAACCTCATCATTGCTCTCACTAGTTATACCATACATTAACCACATCCTTGAACTAATAAGAAGCAAACTCAACTCCCTCCGTCTTTATGGAATGCATTGCCTTAAGAATCTTCCATATCTCGTTAATGAAGTTCTAAGGGTTCTCATCAACCTTAGTCCTATAAATACTAGAGGATTCATTCTCAAATACACTTTGATCTTTGATGCTCCTGAATCATGAGAACTAAATCTAGTTTGCTCTGATTTCTAATCTCTTGAATAGGCATCCACTAACTTAGTGAGCATCTTAATAGCCCCTCTAAACTCTACCTCTGAAGCACCCATGCTAGAGGAAAAAGGTACTGGTATCTCAGGAATCCTGCCATTTGCAGATAGTCCATCCTGGACTTCAATAGTAGATCCCTGTACCACAGCGCGGGGACCATTCTAAGTCTGCATCCTCATTTGTGGAGCCAAGTTAGTTATGTTCCTCTTGCTATAAATACATTTAGAAGGCATGATCTAAAATAAGTGAATGCATGAGTTAGAAGGAAGTCTTTATAGAGTTAAACTTTATCGCACGATCCAGCGTATGAAGGAAAAGAAGTATTTACTATCGCCTTATAGTATGAACACTACTAGACGCAGGTTCATAGAAACCCTATACTCTTTAAACTTAAAGCTCTGATACCAAGCTTGTAATGCCCCGAGTCTAAACCCTAGATGTTGACCAGCACTCAGACCACATAGTAATCTAGGCGAATCATTGGCCCTGCTTACTATTAGCTGAGAATACAAGAAAGTATAATGAAAGCAATAATTGTATGGGATCGATATCATAAACTATGATTTATTAACTGAAACCAAAATCAACGTTATAAACTAACATGATTTACTCAACTCTAACTCTATCTATGAAGCCTCTATGACTAAACAATAGTTGCAGGGATATAGCTCCCATCACTATCTCATGCCCTAGTAAATAAAATACTCGATAAGACTGGGACTCTCAAAATGTAACAAGCCTCACTAACTGCTCCGTAATTGTGAGATCCTAGCGAAGCATCTGTTGTTGGTCCTATATACCTGAATCTGCATCATAATAAGATACAGTGCTATATGGCATCAGTACATGGAATGTATGGTATGTAATAAGGCTGAACAAAACAATAGTTAACCAAGTTCATCTACACTAAAAGAATAAAATAAATGATGTAAAATAGCTGAAATCAAAACTCTGAATGGTGCTTTAAATACAATATGATCAATGTATAAAACAATCATGCAATAAAATTGTGCGTCAGTACCATCTTTGAAAATACAATAAAAATGCAAAGCTTTAACTTGGATAGAAGTTTCTGACAATTGACACCATCATGAATGAGCACATGATGCCCAACTATCTCGATCAAGTTGGAAGAGCAATTCAAAGCCTTGCTAGGGTAGAGAACTATCAAAATCTATGGATCTATAATATCAAGTCCATAGGAGGGACATATCTTTAAGGAGCTACCCGAACCAATAACATGATCCTATTCAATGCTAGCTATTTAGTTTTGGGGCTTACGAGTTATCTAAATTCTTCACCCAATTTGGTGCTAAATAATCATCATCTGCTTGTTCCTTTCTAAGTAATCTTGAAAATATTTTTTATGAAGCACTTTATCTATAGATATAATATATTCTTAAATCTTTTGTTGAGCCTTTTCGATAAAAACCTCTTTACTTTAAATAAGAGCCTTTCACTCAAAACGTTCTTTAAAAACTTGGGAGCTTCCATACTCCAAACATCACATGCATTTCAAAAAGAAAGACTTCACTTTAACTTTTGAAAATCATGCTCAAAATTGTACTCTCATTCTCAAAATCTCTTCATGAAAACTCTTTTAAAAAGCTGCTCACTTAATGAAAAACAATGCAATTAAACTCAAATCACAATCCTTTAAAAATTATGATTTTTATGTAATAAGGTTCATGGGATAAGAGATATGGACCATTGATAAGTTGGTAATTTACCAACACATGAGGCTTTTAACCATGAGCTTTTTCTTGGTTTTCAAGTCATTTGGGAGGATTTTAAGCTCTATCGCTTTTGTTTTGGCAGGTATCAACATATAGAGAGAAGGAAAGGAATTGGACCAAAGCATGGAATTAAAGAAGAGGATCGGCGCCCTACCGAATGGGACCGACGCTCCACCGGATGGGACAGGCGGAATGCCGGCCAAATGCAGGAGCATACTAGTGTGAAGTGGAAGGTGCACCGGAAGAACACAGGTCAGCATCTACAAATCGCCGGTCCCAACGATGGTCAGATCCCTAAGTCACTGGCCCCAACTATGACAGAGCAGTGCCTTGTAGCTGGCCACTAGTGGAACGTCAGTGACTCATAAGTGAGGCTATCTTCAGGAGGACAAAACCATCCATCATGGAATTTGAGGAGCAATTTTTTAACCTATCTTTGTATACTCTCTAGAATGTACTTAATATTCCATTCCAAATTTGTAGAGTTAAAGAGAGAAATATTGAATAACTTTTCTTCTTCTGCTTCGTCAAGGGACAAACCACCATTGAAGACTATTTTGATCTTGCTATTTACTCTAAATGATGAATTTTATGAATTTGTTTATTAATATTCTTTTGTATTATTCATCTATGAGTAGCTAGATATTTTTCTAGGGGTGTGTGCATGATTTGGGATACATTGGATTTTGTATTGCTACATTAATCTTGTAATTACTCATTTAGTATAAATTGGTTGTTATATCCCAAGTTATAATTGAATTATCCATAGTTGAAAATGTGAGTTATGTCTACTTATTCTATTGTTGCTTGAAAAAGTAAATTGAATATGGGTGAGAAAGAAATGGTGGCCGATTGGGCCTTGAGTGTGTGGGGTTGCACTAGAGATAGCCAAAACCCGTAGTCATACACCCATTAGAGATTTGAGGCTAGAGATAGATCAAATCTTGCCTAAGCTATAGTGAATTAATTAATTGAGGCTTTGGGGTTTGAGAAAACTCAAGGAAAATGGCACCCAAATGGTTGAAAAATATCTGATTTCACTTTATCCACGGTTATTTATGTTTATGAGTAATAATTTAATTTTCTAGTTAATCCCAATCAAATTGAACTCCCATAAATAGAACACCTCTGGCCCTTGCTCATAATTGGTCATTCAATTTGGTTTCCTGGTTCTCTTGATAGTTGACTTTAATTCAAATTGTGATCTCTCTTTTTCCACCAATATTTATTTTTTATTTCCAATGCATGGATGCAAGTTTAGTTCAAGTCAACAGAAAACTTTTGGTTTATTCAATCCCTGTTCCTTTTGGATTCGATCTTGACCCTTAGTTTGTTATTTATATTGCAACAATCATTTACACTTCTTCCTCGTGAAGAGTGGATCTGAACTTCATCAATTTTGGTGTCGTTGCTGGGGAATAGGATTAGATAGCCCCTAGTTGATTATTTATTTTAATTGATTTAGCATCTTATATTTTGATTTTTTCAATTATTTATGTCATTGGTGTGAAAATGAGCCCTTTTGAAAGGTTAATTTGGAATCCTGAAAGCTTGTCTTACATTGAATCTCTTCGATTGATGGATGAAATGTAGAGAAGGGAGGAGCGAAAAGACATTATGTTGATGGTAGTAATGAAGCAAATTGAGTTGTTAGAAACTTATATGATGGGTTTTTGTATGAGGTATCAAAAAGACAATCAGGGCTATTGGTATCCTTATAATGAAAATCAAGGTCGGAACTCTGATTGTACAGCTGAAATGAGTAGTCAGGAGAGTGAAGACTCCTCCTCATACCGCTTCGAATGAATGATAGAGGTTATGGTTGAGCAAGTTGTTTCAACTGAGTCATGGATTCAGGAGCTGCAAAGTGATCTCTTAGACCTCACTTAAAAGGTGAAGGACCGTGAAGTGTCCATCCGATAACTAAAAGATATAATGAACTTGTTAGCATAAAAAATAACAACCCAAAAGGCAATGAATGAATAAGATGTCCTATCACCCCCAAACGATGCGGATGATGAAGACATAGAAGGGGGAATAGAGGAATAAATTTCGAAATAAATGTTCGAAGGCATTCACTTAAGCAGTGAAGGTTGGAAGAGGTGTGTCATGTTAGCAAAGGGTTGGGAACCTACTCTTTTCAACCGAAGAAACTTGATCTTGATCTTAAGAATTGGACAAATCTAGTATCGCAACCATCCATCATTTCACCACTGGTCTTAGAGCCCAAACATTTCCCTTCCCATTTGAAATATACATATCTAGGGGCAAATGAGATACTCCGTATGATCATCTCAGCTAAGCTCAATAAACAACAGGTGGAAGCACTTTTGTTCATCTTGAGGAAGCACATCCAAGCAATTGGGTGGTCTATAGCCAATATCATTGGAATACCATTGGGCTTTTGCACTCGTAATGTCGACCTTTAGGATGACGAAGCAAAAAGTTATGCCATTGCTCCCCTATCCCCGCCAAGGATAGTAAAGGGCATTCGGAGTTTTCTGGGACATGTGGGGTTTTATCGTTGTTTTAGTAAAGACTTTTCCAAGGTTGCACACCCTTTTTCTGATTGCTAGAAAAAGATGCAAAATTCCAGCTTGATGCGGCTTGTATGAGGGCTTCCATAAAGTTGAAAAAGAAACTTATACTCACTTCAATCATCACCATACCAGACTGATAGAAGCCTTCTGAATTGATGTGTGATGCTAGCAGTGTAGCATTAGGGGCAGTTCTTGGACAACAGAAGGAAAAGATTTTTCACCCTATTTACTATGCTAGAAAAGCCCTGAATGATGCGAAAGCAAATTACACAGTAACAGAATAAGAGTTGCTCGCAGTAGTGTTTGCATTTGAAAAATTTTGAGCATACTTGTTAGGGACCAAGGTAGTGGTGCATACATACCATGCCGCACTCAAATACTTGATGACTAAAAAAGATGCTAAACCAAGGCTTATCAGATGGGTCATTTTTCTTGGCGAATTTGATTTTGAGGTAAAGGATAGGAAGGGATGTGAGAATCAGGTGGCTTACCATCTTTCTTGTCTAGAAACATATGGTAAGCCGCAGGCAAGTGAGGAGATTGATGATGACTTCCCCGAGGAGCATATTTTGTCTATATCCCATGACTTAATACTGTGATATACAGATTTCACTAACTACTTTGTTAGCAACATCACTCTCGAAGGATTAAGCTTCCATCAAATGAAGAAGCTTATGTATGATGTCCAAAAGTTCTATTGTGATGATCCATATCTCTTCCGTATTTGTGCGGGTTGCATGATTCACAGGTGTATCCCAGAGGTTGAAATGATTCCAATCCTCAAATCCTGTCATTCATCGCCAATGATATGCTATTATGGAAGTGTGAAGACAGCTGTAAAAGTGTTATAATGTGAGTTTTGTTGGCCCACTCCCTATCATGATGCACATGACTTTGTTAAGCAATGTGATTAATGTCAACAAACTGGTAGCATCTCTAGATGGAATGAGCTTCCTCTGAGACCAATTCTTGAGGTGGAATTATTTGATGTATAGGGGATCGATTTAATGAGGCCATTCATTAGCTTTAATGGAAATATTTACACTCAGGTGGAGATATACTATGTATCGAAGTGGGTTAAAGCGATGGCATTGCCTATTAATGAGGGGAGGAATGTGACAGCCTTTTTGAAAAAGCATATCTTCTCATGTTTTGGCACCCCAAGAGTTATTATTAGCGATGGAGGTTTGCACTTTTGCAATGGATTGTTCAGTTCTTTGCTTGCAAAATTTTGTGTGAAGCACAACGTTGCTACCCCTTATCACCCTGATACAAGTGGCCAAGTGCAGGTATCCAATCAAGAAATTAAGTCTATTTTGACTAAAATAGTTAATGTTAATAGGAATTATTGGGTAAGGAAGCTAGATGATGCCCTTTGGGCCTACCGAACGGCATATAAAATACCAATTGGAATGTCACCATACCAACTTGTATTTGGCAAAGGTTGCTACCTACCAGTGGAACTGAAGCATAAATCCATATGGGCCTTTAATACTGTGAACCTTGATTGGGGGAAATCCATATAGGGGAAAATAGGGAATCTCAATAAGCTGGATGAGTTTAGGATAAGGGCTTATGAAAATATGGCAATATACAATGCACGAATGAAGAACTATCAGGATCAAAAAATTATGCAAATGGAATTTACTCCGGGAGATAAGGTGTTACTCTTCAACTTTAAATTGATGTTGTTGGCCGGGAAGCTTAAATCTAAGTGGTTGGGTGTTATACCTTGGGAGCTCAAAGATCGGACCTAGGAGTTGAAAGGGGAAAATGTAAAAGTGATGTTGCAGACTCAGGATGAGTTGTGGGATGACTCATGAGGGCAGCCCACGAGTCGTTAGCTGACTCATGGGGAGGCCAATGAGGATTTGGGGTGTTTGAAGAAAAATGGTGTGACAACTACTCGTGGTCATACCCCACAAGTCGTTAGGTCAGCCATAGGATGGGAGAGAAGGAAGTAACTAGTGTACCCAACGACTGGTAACCACGACTCGTGGTCACCCCTGACGAGTCGTGATGTGACCCGTTACGAGCCCAAGAGACCCAGCTAGGCAGTGCACTTGACGATTGACATAAGGAGTCGTGGCTGGTGAGGACGAGTTGTCAGGTTATCTGTTAGGACCACCTGACAGTTAATTTTATGCAATTTAGTAAGGTCCTTTTCGTAATTCCTAAGTTCCTAAAGCCTAAACCACATAGTTTTAGCCTATGAAAGGTGAGTTTTAGAAGGGAAAAACTATCCTAAGTACTCATTCATGCATGAAAGAGAATAGAGAGGTGATCAAAGGGTGATTCAAGGTTTTAGTCTTGAATTTCTTTTGCGCATTCAAGGGAGAGTACGATTCAGCTATCTTCAGGTACGTATGGTTACGAAAGGGTGCTTTCATTCACACCCATGCCCAATCTCTACGAATTTATGAATATCTATCTAAAATCTATTGGGGTTTTGAAATTGAATTTTATGAAAACCTAATGATTTACTACTGGGATTTTAGGTTTTATGAATCTCATTATATTCTATGGATTTTGATCATGTTTTACAATGTATCTCTACTTATAAAATTATCGTTTTCAATTTTTATTAAATTAAGCTTATCTAAGCATGATCCATTATAGGTCGATTTATGATCTTTGCTTCAATTGATAATATTTTCAATGCAAGCATGATTTATGATTCGAAATATGAATTTATTCAATTACCCGTTATGATAAGATGATTTTTGAGTTATATGTATGATCTATGAGTATACATAAAACCTATGATTCATGAATTATGTTTTTGGCCGACTCACGGGGCTTACGTCATGGCTAGTCCACATATTTATGAATATGTTTATGATTATTATGATTTAACTAGCCCATGAATTCATGAGGGTTATACTATGAGCACTATATATGTTTTGGGAGTAGTATCGAACACCGAGTAGGTTCAGGGCCTAGGTTCTGCCTCGGATCACATAAACTACGTGCCACCGTAGGTATATTTGGACCTCCTTTGTGACTGTCCCTGGACTAATTGGCCCTTTTCATGGTGATATCACACTTTTATGGTCCTACCCTTGGCAAGGTACGGACACCCTCCCTACTAGCGTTACAAGTTGGACTTCATTTGTGCTCGTATAGGGTATGTAGGTTAAGAGAATCTCCTACTTTTCCTCACGATTTGTACATGTTTATGGTTATGTATTGGCTCAAGTTATGTTCAATAAGACTTCCCTCTCATGATTATGATTTTGATTATATTACGAATGTCTTGAAAACCTAGAGCACTATGATATATTATGTTATGATATTTATGATATGAGCATGATGTCCTACTCTTATGCTGTTTAGGAGCTTTCACCCATTTTTTAATGTCCGTTTTACTTACCTTGCATAATCGGTACATTCTACATACTCACCGCATACTTTCTATGTTGTATCGTCTTATGATACAGGTCCCACTCTTAGGCTCATCCTCATATCTAGATAATATAAGAGTGCACTTTTAGCTTATTGGTGAGTCCTCATGTTCCGAGGGCCGTTTGAAAGACATGCATGTTACTTTTATGTTTCAGTACTTTTCTGAGTTAGTTGGGGGTGTTGTCCCATCAACCCATAGTACGTAATAGAGTCTTTCAGACAGTATGTAGTACTCCGCTTGCATGTATGTCTAGAGATTTCCTTACATTACGAGATGTTATGATTATGTTTACATTTCTGCTATGCCTTGTCATTAGTATTCCGCTTATAATGAATGAAGTTAGTGGTGGGCCCGCAAGTGTACGGGTCGTAAAAGTAATATAGTGACCCTTTTTAAGAGCCGGATGTCGAACCCACAGGGACTGGACTGGTTCAGCTAACTATCAAGTTCAAGTGTAATATTAAATGCCGCAAGTTTTGATTATAGACGTTTTCGATAGAGTTAATAAAGTCTAGATGTTGTCAACGAAATACTCTGAATTAATTCAAGGAGCAACTAGAGTTAAAATCGGTTAATCATGTGATACTACGATTTACAATGGTTTAAGTATGAAGCTATCAATTGTCGTCTCACATAATTGGAATTTCATGTTCATGGTCTTTCGAACCTCTAAACACGACAAACTAGCCTCACTACAACATTGTTGAGCGAGGATGTTATTTCTAGTTCGTGGGCAATTCACTACATGGATGTGGTTTATGGGTTTTATGCTCTTGATTTAACTCAACTTAGCCTCACAACTACTTCTTCGAGTGGTGATGTGATAATTCTAAGTTGGTGTCTAGCTCATCCCATTTTATCAACCAAGCAAGGTATTAGGTATATTTCTATCCTAACACAAATCATATCGTGAGATACAATCTTGCTCCCAACATTTTCTTGTTCTTTCCTAGGTTATCTTTCTCAATCATGTACCTAAGGTTAACCCACTTGTTTTAATGGTGATCAGTCATAAAAAAACCCATAATTCAGAATGCAAGACAAAACAACAATTAATAACTTAAAACCAAAACAAAATCGCAAAATCACAATCATATCTTGTGGCTTCAACCCTAGAGGGAGGGTTCTAGCCACTCATGTTCGTATAATTACAAGAAAACATAATTAAAGTAACATACTTACAAGAATTGGTAGAAGAGAAGATGAAATTGATGAACACTAGGGTAGTTCTCCCACTTCTCCCTCACTCCTTGGCAGTTTTTTAGAAATAAATCGTGACTTTTTGTTTTTAGGAGGTAAGGGACCTATTTATAGTAGATGAAAATTGTGCAAAATTATGCCTGTCGTGGAATGGCTCTATGGCACAGAGTGTATCACGGAGCACAACCTCCGTGACACTGAGTGTATCGCGGAGCATTGCCTCCGTGACACGGAGTGTCTCGCGGAGCACTGCCTCCATGACACGAATGTATCGCGGAAGCCCTCTGGAAATCGCCCAATTTATTCCAACTTTGGTGTTTCGCTCGCGATATCATTCCTCCACTTCACCAAATAATAGATTGGGTCCTCCAATGCATTATTTCCTTCAAAAACAAAGACTAATCATGTTGGTTAATATTTCTTCTCATTTATATAAAAAGGCATGAAAATATACATAATTAAATACATAAACAAGGCAAAACTAAGTTATAAAGTATCACTTGGGCATGTAATTATGCCCAAGATCACAACCCCACACTTAAAGTCTTGTTCGTCCTCGAACAAACCTTTTACATCTCATGCACATGAGGACTCACACATAGCTAATTTAGCAAGACAATTCAAGCTACGACTACGATGACTGTTTAAGATAGCAAGCTAAAAATAGAGCATGCACGATTTAATCATTGAAATGAAATACAACTATGCTAAGACTTCCTAACCTCAAGAATTTACTCTCAATCTAAGCAACTCATGCAAATCAACTGATAAAGAAATCCAACATAAATGCTATCCTTCATTAAACATGTGCCCTCACCACAAGAGAGTTACCTATTTTAACTAATGAATCTTCAAATTACACCATGTATGGGTATATGAATAAAAATTACGCTCGCTCTCACAAAGAATTCACATGCATCATGTAGTGACCCATAATCTTTCCCTTAGTGTTTTACTCCACTAATTTAAGGATGTATGAGCGTAAGATCAAGTAGACCTTAATGAGTTGTAATGTAAGCTAAGAGACGGGTAGGTACTATTCTGGCCAGTAATAGTGACAGTGACTATCTTCCCCAAGCACTTTTAATACATCCAACATTCATTAAGGACATCTCTTTTCTTACTTCCTCCTCATTCTTTTCAATCTTGAAATTTTTTTTCTTCTTGTTCCCCTTTCTTTAAGCACACTCAGCTTAGTAGTAAGGAGTACTTAAGAAAAAAAAATTTCATTCATTTATCTTCTTACTCCCTACTAATAATCAACCATTTTCACACAAGTGCACCTTTGTCCTTTTCTCAACTTTTACAACTTGCTACTTTTCCTCCTTTTCCCCGTTTCTCACTCCTTCACTCTTTCGGATTTTTTTTTCTTACTCGCTTAGGAGTTTTGGATCAAATTCAAGGCTAATGAAAGAAAAAGGATTAAGCTTATGTTGTAGCTCTCAAAGAATAGGGTCAAGGCTCAATGGGGCTAACTAGGATTAAAGATTCAAGGTAGGTAAAGTGAGGGATAACAATTAGGTTCATTCAAAGAAATGCCTAAATCATCTCCTACAGTTTACATCCTTCATTTCGTTTTATATACACACCAGGCAAGTTCTTCATTTCATTTTATTTACACAGCAGGCAAGTTCTAGACATTCCACAATAGTACGGAATATTCGAAATACTTATACTCTTAACACATGCTCAATTCAAGACACATTTAGCAGACTCTTACTCAGCTAATCACAAGAATTCATGATTAAGCTTCAATCACATCGAGTCAAATTCAAGAGCCTAAGTGTCTCAAACAAAGTTATACACTTGCATGCTTCAACACTCAACATACTTGCATCTAACAATCATGTATAGCACATAACAAGAACATCAAGCCATCAATTAGCTATGGGTTAAAAAACCAACCTATTGACTAATTTTCCTCAAGACGGTCGTCATCCATCTATCATCAGAAATAGTCTCTATCTATGACTAAAAACATTATATAAAGACAAATAAAATTTTTATTCTCCGGTTCAAAGACCCCCGATCGGAAAAGAACCGAAAAGAAAAACCAACGGGTGATGAAGTCATGCTTGACTCATAAAATTTTTTTTTTCAAATATTTCTCACAAGCATTACAATCACCAGAAGTCG
This sequence comes from Datura wrightii, assembly GCA_035772735.1. Lineage (NCBI taxonomy): Eukaryota > Viridiplantae > Streptophyta > Magnoliopsida > Solanales > Solanaceae > Datura > Datura wrightii. The sequence continues at coordinate 37,329,639 of JASDFA010000007.1, forward strand.
TTAAGCACAAAAATTTTGAAATTTCCCTCACCCCACACTTGAATAATGCTATGTCCTCATAGCATCAAATTAAAATTTAAAGAGGGTGAGAAATACTCCTTAGGCCTAGCTAATAGCATGCTTTTCTTCAACTTTGCACAAGTGGGTGTTCGACCCCACACTTTTTTCTCTTCCATGCTTGTTAGCTTCCTCCTCCACGGGTACTCAGACTTCCCCTCCATCTATGCTTAACTTTTCACCAAAACAACACAAGATGAAAAATAAATAAAATCAACTTAAATGCAAGAAATTTAAAATGGTACCCATGGTACCCTTGGGTTGCCTCCCAAGCAGCGCCTAATTTTACATTGCGGCACGACGTATCAAGTTTCACCACTTTTTCCGTTACCTTGAGGATATGAATCTCACCCCTAATTTCTTCTCTAATTTTCTCTTATGCTCCCGGGGTGGTGGTGAAAAATTTAAAGGACCAAGCAATAGATGTTGCCTTTGGCATTTATTGGTCCTTAAGTACGTGAAGTCATTCATTCTTTCAGAATCAACAAATTTCAGAATATATGGTGCTTGTTCCCCCTCTATATCTTTCTCCACAAGTTTGGAAGACTCTAGTTCTCGGTTGTCAACCAAACTCAATGTCGAAAAATGATTCGAGTGGGGTACAATACACCTCAAGTCTGAAACTGCATTGTACTTGACCTCCTTACTTGTATCCACCTTCTCTACATCGACATCTAATTCCCCATGACTGTCAAATGGTAGGTACTCTATCTCTTCTTTCAAAAATGGATCGGCTATACGTGTGAGACAATCATGGAGACTCTAGGGAGCTTCCACCAGTTGAGCTTGTTTCAAGAACTCACTCTCATCTTCTCCTTGTAGTCCCTCCTGAGTATTGCATAAAATCGTCACTTGCAGCAAGCTTCAGCTACAACCCTCATCTCCATGAACTTGTTGCTTATCATTTCTAGGGCCTCTCCATTTTCCTCTTGCTGAATTCTCAATGGTTCCCTCTCCTTCTTCATTGCTTCTATTTGCTCAAGGATCTGTTTTAGCAGGTCTTCCATTCGAGCTTGGTGTTCCAAGTTCTTATTTTCATCATGCCTATAATCAGCAAAAACAACAGAAGGATCATAGCAGGGGCTTGGGGGAGGGGAGTATGCATTTGGAAAGCCATCCCAATGGCCATCTTGACCTCAACATATATTACAAGAGTATGCATTTGGGCAACCTTTCCAATGGCCATTTTGACCACCGCATATATTACAAGTATTACAATGTTGCCATAAGTGGGGTCCTCTGCAATACAGACAAGACTCATCAAAATAAGAGTATCCACCATTTAACCCATTTATATTCCACGATGTCATGTTAAGAAGGGTATCAGATTAAAAATAAAAATTTAAAATAAATCTAAAACTAATAAAGAAATTTTTTTTTCAACACTTAAGGAAATTTAAAAATCAGAAAACAGACAAATTCACTGAACTTCACCGAGTCCGCGACAACGGCGCCAAAAACTTGGTGGGCCCGCAAGTGTACGGGTCGTACAAGTAATATAGTGGCCCTTTTTAAGAGACGGATGTCAAACCCACAGGGACTGGACCGGTTCAGCTAACTATAAAGTTCAAGTGTGATATTAAATGCCGCAAGTGTTGATTATAGACGTTTTCGATAGAGTTAATTAAGTCTAGATGTGGTCAACGAAATACTCTGAATTAATTCAAGGAGCAACTAGAGTTAAGGCCGGATAATCATGCGATACTATAATTTGCAATGGTTTAAGTATGAAACTATCAATTATCGTCTCACATAATTGGAATTTCATGTTCATGGTCTTTCGAACCTCTAAACACGACAAACTAGCCTCACTACAACATTGTTGAGCGAGGATGTTATTTCTACTTCGTGGGCAATTCACTACGTGGATGTGGTTTATGGGGTTTATGCTCTTGATTAGGGACTTTCATACCTCTAATCATTTAACTCAACTTAGCCTCACAACTACTTCTTCGAGTGGTGATGTGATAATTCTAAGTTGGTGTCTAGCTCATCCCATTTTATCAACCAAGCAAGGTATTAGTTATATTTCTATACTAACACAAAACGTATCGTGAGATACAATCTTGCTCCCTACATTCTCTTGTTCTTTCCTAGGTTATCTTTCTCAAGCATGTACCTAAGCTTAACCCACTTGTTTTCATGGTGATCATTCATAAAAACAACCATAATTCAGAATGCAAGACAAAACAACAATTAATAACTTAAAACCAAAACAAAATCGCAAAATCACAATCATATCTTGTGGCTTCAACCCAAGAGGGAGGTTTCTAGCCACTCATGTTCGTATAATTACAAGAAAATGTAATTAAAGTAACATACTTACAAGAATTGGTAGAAGAGAAGATGAAATTGATGAACCTTAGGTGAGTTCTCCTACTTCTTCCTCACTCCATGGCAGTTTTTCAGAAATAAATTGTGACTTTTTGTTTTTAGGAGCTAAGGGACCTGTTTATAGTAGATGAGAATTGTGCAAAATTATGCCTGTCGTGGAATGGCTCCGTGGCACGGAGTGTATCGCGGAGCACTGCCTCTGTGACACGGAGTGTATCGCGGAGCACTGCCTCCGTGACACGGAGGTATCACGGAAGCCCTCTGGAAATCGCCCAATTTATTCGAACTTTGGTGTTTCGCTCCCGATATCATTCCTCCACTTCCCCAAATCATAGATTGGGTCCTCCAATGCATTATTTCCTTCAAATACAAAGACTAATCATGTTGGTTAATATTTCTTCTCATTTATATAAAAAGGCATGAAAATGTGCATAATTAAATACATAAACAAGGCAAAACTAAGTTATAAAGTATCACTTGTGCATGTAATTATGCCCAAGATCAGTTAGATGTATGCTTATTCCATGAGTCGACTTGGGGCCTCTCGGGGTTCCTTGTCCCATGTTACAATCCGGGTCTACATTCAGGTCTTGAAAAATATGGTATCAGAGCCATAGGTTTTGAAGTGTCGTAGGACGTCTAAAAGCCGTGTTAAGTAGTTTCTTTTTCATGGGTTTGAAGCGCGCCACACTTATGATGAAGAGGCTACAAGATGTTTAGGAAATGCTCCCTTCTTTCATGATCTATGACATGTGATGACCGGTCCTTCTATCCTTCTAATTCATGCTATTCGCAATTGAAGAATCATGGCTCCTAGGAGAGTGAACGGAAGGAGAAATGGCAACAGTGAAAGCCACGGAGATGGAAGTGATCATGGGCATTAGCAGGCCCCACTTGTTCAGGAGCCCCAGGCACCAGAGCCAGTTGCCCACGCTGAGTTTCCGGCGGCTATCCAAATGTTAGTGTAGGCCTTGACCACTCAGGTCAACCAGCAGGCTGTTGCGCATATTCCATAGAATGGCAATGCCATAATGGCCCAAATAAGAGACTTCTTGAGGATGAAACCTCTGGAGTTCCTTGGGTTCAAGGTTGATGAGGATCCGCACGATTTCATCGAGGAGATTCTAAAGATCACCCAGGTTATGAGGGTGACAAATGGAGATTGTTTCGATTTAGCATCCTATCAACTTAAGGGGCTGGCCCACATATGGTTCAAATAGTGGAGAGATGCTAGGGTTGTGGGTCCAGGCCTAATCGGTTGGGAAGAGTTCCACACAACATTCTTGGATCGATTCTTCCCTCGGGAGATGAGGTAGAAAAAAGCGGTCGAGTTTGTTAACTTGAACCAGACTGACATGTCCGTTCAGGAGTACACATTGGAGTTCACCCGTTTATCCAAGTATGTGCCAGAGTTGGTGACAGACCAGAGGGCTCGGATGAGTTGTTTTGCACATGAAGTGGTGGGCTATCTGGATAAGGACTGCAGGATCGCCATGTTGCATCAGGATATAGATTCTCCACGTATTTTATTGCATGCTCAACAGATAGAGTCAGTGTATCAGATCCATAGAGAGGCCAAGAGGTCCAAGACCGACAGTTACCGGACTTCACAGATCAGATTAGGGGGTGGACAGCGTCAGCAGTCTCAGCATAGGTCTATCTCTCGCACACCATCATCGGCTAGTACGCGATCTAGATTTCGAGGGGATCGGAGGAGCAGTGCTCTAAATTCTAGAGACCAGGGAAGAATGCAGGTAGAGCGCACTTTCCCAACTTGTGCAAAGTGCAGAAGACTCATCCCGGGCAGTGCCTAGTCGGCTCGAGTGCTTGTTTCGGGTGTGGCAAACCCTGACACAAACTCAGGGATTGCCTTTCAGCCAGATAAGCGGTTGGTGGAGCTCGTATGCCAGCAGCCAATTCTTCCTCTCCAGCAGCACATCTCCCTCAGTAGGGTGCCTCGACTAGTTCAGCCTGCGGTCAGCACCAAAACAAGTTTTATGCTTTAGCACCCCATCGGGAGCATGAGGTCTCCCCGAATGTGGTCACTAGTATGTTGCGTGTTTTTCGTATTGATGCTTATGCTTTTCTAGATCCGGGAGCTACCTTTACTTTTGTGAATCCTTATATTGCTAGTGACTTTGGAGTTATTCCCGGTACTTTGTCAGATCCATTTTCGATTTCTACCCCTGTCGGTGATTCAGTTGTAGCTAGGCTAGTGTATAGAGGATGCCCGATCACTATATTGCATAAAGTCACCCCGCTGACCTTGTAGAGTTAGCCATGACTGACTTTGATATTATTCTTTGCATGGATTGGTTGTATGCGCGTAATGCTTCTGTAAATTGTAGCACCCGTGCGGTGGAATTTCATTTTCCAGGCGAATCAGTTTTGGAGTGGAAGGGTAGTTCAATTGTTCCAACAGGTCGATTTATCACATATCTTAAGGCCCGAAAGATGATTTCTAAGAGTTGCATGTATCATCTGGTCAAGGTTAAGGATGTTGAGTCCGAGACCCCGACCATCCAAACGATTCTGGTGGTGTGTGAGTATCCAAAGTTCTTTCTGATGATTTGCTAGGTGCTTTTCCCGAGAGGGAGATTGATTTTGGTATGGACCTTCTACCCGATACACAACCTATATCTGTTCCTCCTTACAGGATGGCTCCAGCTGAGCTAAAATAGTTGAAGGATCAGTTAAAGGACATATTAGATAAAGGATTCATTAGATCGAGCAAGTCTCCTAGGGGTGCACCAGTTTTATTTGTCCGGAAGAAGGATGGTCCTTTGGATGTGCATTGACTATTCGCAATTGAGCAGGGTCATCATTAAGAAAAGGTATCATTACCCAGGATCGATGATCTGTTTGATCAGCTTCAGGGTGCCAAGTATTTCTCAAAGATAAATCTCAGTTTCGGGTATCATCATCTTAGGGTACGGGAGGGCGATATCCCAAAGATAGCCTTCAGGACATGGTATGGACATTATGAGTTTGTAGTTATGTCTTTGGGATTAACGAATGCTCCTGCTTCTTTCATGGACTTGATGTATAGGGTGTTCAAGCAATATTTGGACGTGTTTGTAATTATGTTCTTGATGATATTCTTATATACTCCCGGGGCAAGGAGGAGCATGCCGCTCACTTGAGAATAGAGCTTCAGACCCTCAAGGATCATAATTTGTATGCCAACTTCATCAAGTGCGAGTTGTGGTTGAACTCGGTAGCATTTTGGGCCATGTAGTATCAGGCGAGGGCATAAAAGTAGATTCTCAGAAAATTGAGGGGGTGAAGAATTTTCCTAGACCGGTGAGTCCCTCGGATATTCGGAGTTTCTTGGGTTTAGCTGGTTACTATCAGAGGTTCGTTAGGGGTTTCTCAGCGATTGCAGCACCTTTGACCTAGTTGACTCAGACAAAGGTGAAGTTCTAATGGTTAGAGGCTTGTGAGAAGATCTTCAAAGAGTTGAAGGCTCGACTTACTACCGTACCGGTGTTGACCCATCCCGAGGGCGATGATGGTTTCGTGGTACATTTTGATGCTTCGAGAATTGAACTCGGGTGTGTATTGATGAAGCAAGGAAAAGTGATAGCATATGCCTCTACATAGTTGAAAGTTCACGAAAAGAATTACCCAACCCATGATAATGAGTTGGATGCGGTAGTGTTCGGATTGAAGATATGGCGGAATTACTTATATGGGGTCCGTGTGGATGTGTTTATGGACCAGAAGAGCTTACAATATGTGTTCACGTAGAAAGACCTCAATCTACATCAAAGGAGGTGGTTAGAGATACTCAAGGGCAATGATATTAGTGTCCTTTACCATCCGAGTAAGGCTAATATGGTAGTAGATGCACTTAGCAGGCTTTGTATGGAGAGTGTGTCCCATCTCGATAAGGGAAAGAAGGAGCTGGTGAAAGATGTCCATCGACTTTCAAGGTTGGGAGTTAGGTTGATCGACTCAACAATGGCGGTGTTGTTGTGCAAAATGGATCAGAATCGTCCTTGGTGACTGATGTAAAAGCTAGACAAGATGAAGATTTGATTTTGGTAAAGCTGAAGGCAACTGTTCGAAGTCAGAAGGTGGAGGTCTTCTCCCAAGGGGGAGATGGTGTGCTTCGGTACCAGGGTCGCCTATGTGTTCCCTATGTTGATTATTTGAGGAGCCGGATATTTCATGAGGCCCATGGCTCCAGGTATTCTATCCATCCAGGTGCAACCAAGATGTATCGTGACTTACGAGAAATCTATTCGTGGGATGGAATGAAGAACAATATTGCAGAATTCGTAGCCAAATGCCTGAACTGTCAGCAAGTGAAGGTTGAGCATCAAAGACCCAGAGGCGTACTTTAGGATTTTAGAATTCCCACTCGGAAGTGGGAAGAGATTAATATGGATTTCATTACAGGCCTACCTCGTACTCGCCGACAATATGATTCTATTTGGGTGGTGGTAGATAGATTAACCAAGGTTGCACATTTCCTACTAGTGAAGACCACAAATTCGGCGGAAGATTATGCCAAGCTATATATTTGAGAGTTGGTTCGGCTACATGGAGTTCCCTTGTCTATTATTTCGGACCGAGGTACTCAGTTTACCTCCCAATTTTTGCAGTCTTTTCAGAAGGGGCTTAGGACTCAAGTTAAGCTCAGCACAGCCTTCTTTCCGCAGATGGATGGCCAAGCGGAATGAACAATCCAGACTCCCAAGGATTTGTTGAGAGAATGTGATATGGACCTCAATGTTAGTTGGGATGATCACTTGCCCCTAATCGAGTTTTCTTATAATAACAACTATCACACTAACATCCAGATGGCATCATTCGATGCTCTTTATGGGTGGAGATGTAGGTCACCCATTAGATGGTTTGAGGTTGGTGAGGCAGCTATGATAGGGTCAGATTCTGTTTATGAGGCTGCGGTGAAGATTCAGCTGAGAAGGGATAGGCTAAAAACTGCTCAGAGTAGTCAAAAGTCATATGCTTATGTTAAAAGGAGAGATTTGTAGTTCGAGATGGACGATTGGGTATTTCTAAAGGTATCTCCCATGAAAGGAGTCATGCGGTTGGGGAAGAAAGGGAAACTCAATCCCGATTATATTGGTCCCTACCGGATTATGAGAAGAGTTGGTAAGGTAGCGTATGAGCTGGACCTGACCTCAGAGTTATCATCCGTGCACCCTGTGTTTCATGTGTCGCTTTTGAAGAAATCTTTGGGAGACCAGCTCTAGTAGTTCCGGTGGACAACGTTGATGTAAGCCTTAGCAATGAGGAAGTTCCAGTTGAAATACTATATCGTCAGATTCGTAGGTTGAGGAACAAAGAATTATCTTCAATTTAAGTGATGTGGAGGAATCAACATGTTGAAGGAGCTATGTGGGAAGATGAAGCGGATATGATGGCTAAATACCCATATTTATTCTCTCCCAAATCAGTTCCGACTTGAGGTATTAGTTTTGCTCTATGACTCAATTTAGTTTCATGCCCAGTTTATGCACACAAGTTTCTTTTATATATATGGGTGTGTATGTGATTTATGAATTCAGTTCAGCTACGTGATATAAAGCGGAGTAGTCATTCCGTTAGTTTTCGATTTAAATGATCAGTATTTAAATATGATAATCACATGTTTTTTCTACTTGTTTCCAACATTCGAGGATGAATGTTCCCAAGGGGAAGATATTGTTATACCTGTGGAGCTGAAAGATAGGACCCGACAGTTGAAATGTGGAAAATGTAAAAGTGATGTTGTAGATTCAGGACGAGTCATGGGATGACTCATGAGGGCAGCCCATGAGTCGTCAGGTGACTCATGGGGAGGCCATTGAGAAGATGGGGAGTTTGAAGAAAAAGTGACCCCACGGGTGTGACAACGACTAGTGGTCATGCCCCACGAGCCGTTAGCTCAGTCGTGGCATGGGAGAGAAGGAAGTAAGCAGTGTACCCAATGACTGGTGACCACGAGTTGTGGTCACCCCTGACGATTTGTGAGGTGACTCATTATGAGCCCAGGAGACAAGGCTAGGCAGTTCACTTGAAGATCGATATAACGAGTCATGGCTGGTGAGGACGACTCATCAAGTCGTCCGTTAGGACTACCTGACAGTTAATTTTCTATGATTTAGTAAGGCCCTTTTCAGAATTCCTAGGTTCCTAAATCCTAAACTACGTTGTTGTAGCCTATGAAAGGTGGGTTTTAGAGGGGAAAAACTATCATAAGTCTGCATTCATGCATGCAAGAGAATAGAGAGGTGATCAAAGGGTGATTCAAGGTTTTCTTCTTCAATTCCTTTTAGGATTTCAAGGGAAAGTACGATTCAGCTATCTTCAGGTATGTAAGGTTACAAATAGGTTCTTTTGTTCATACCCCTGCCAAATCTCTGCGAATTTATGAAAATCTATCGAAAATCTATTGGGGTTCTGAAATCTAATTTTATGAAAACCTAATGATTTTGTAGTGTGCTTTTATGTTTTATGAATCTCATTATATTCTATGGATTTTGATAAGGTTTTACAACATATCTCTACTTATAAAATCATCATTTTGAAATTCTATAAAATTAAGCTTATCTAAGCATGATCGATGATAGGTCGATTTGTGATCTTTGCTTCAATTGATAATATTTACAAGCCCAACATGATTTATGATTCGAAATATGAATTTATTCAATTACCTGTTATGATTTGATGATTTTCGAGTTATATGTATGATCTACAAGTATGCATGAAACCTATGATTCATGAATTATGTTTTTGGCCGACTCACAAGCCTTACGTCATGGCTAGTCCACGTATTTATGATTATGCTTATGATTATCATGATTTAACTAGCCCATGAATTCATGTGTGTTATACAATGAGCACAATATATATTTCGGGAGTAGTATCGAACACCGAGTAGGTTGGGCCTCGGTTCTGCCCCAGATCTCATAAACTACATGGCACCATAGGTATGTTGGGACCTCCTTTGTGACTGTACCTGGACTAATTGGCCTTTTTCATGGTGATATCAAACTTTCATGGTCCTACCCTTGGCAAGGTACAGACACCTTCCCGACTAGGGTTACAAGTCGGACTTCATGTATGCTCATATAAGGTATGTCGGTTAAGAGAATCTCCCACTATTCCTCATGATTTATGCATGTTAATAGTTATGTATATTGGCTCAAGTTATGTTCAATACGGCTTCGCTCTCATGATTATGGTTTCGATTATATTACGAATGTCTTGAAAACCTTGGGCCCTATGATATATTATGTTATGATATCTGTTATATGAGTATGATGTCCTGCTCTTATGCTGTTTATGAGTTTTCACCCATTTTTATGTCCGTTTTACTTACCTTGAATAATCGGTACATTCTACATACTGACTGCATACCTCCTATGTTGTATCGTCTTCTGATACAGGTCCCACTCTTAGGCTCATCCTCATATCTAGATTATATCAGATTGCACTTTCAGCTTATTGGTGAGTCATCATATTCCGAGGGCTGTTTGATAGACATGCATGCTATTTTTATGTTTCAGTACTTGTCCGGGTTAGTGGGGGTGTTGATCGTACGTAGTAGGGGCTTTCAAACAGTATGTAGTACTCAGCTTGCGTGTATGTCTAGATTCCTTGCATTACGATATGTTATGATTATGTTTACATTTCCGCTATTCCTTGTTATTAGTATTCCACTTATAATGAATGAAGTTATATGTCTGCTTATTCCATGGGTCGACTTGGGGCCTCTTGGGGTTCCTTGTCCGGTGTTACGATCCAAGTCTATGTTCGGGTCGTGACATTGGGCCCCTTTAAGGTGTTTGAAAATTTTGAGACTGTCGAAATTTAAAGAGATGGTGCGCTAAGATTCAAAGTGACTGATCAACGAGTGATAAAGTACTTAGGAGTGTCGGAAAAAATCTACATGGTGGAAATTGCATACCTTGATAAGTCGTAGAAGCAACAGCACCTTAATCGTGCCACGATATTAAATAAGGCACTCCTAGGAGGCAACCCAAGTGTTATTATGTTTGATGTTTTGTTGATTTTTGTTTTGTAGGTAGATATGATGAAGAAGGATTTGAAAGAAAAATAGGAGATTAGTAGCGCGAGACCTACCAAATGCAGGTTCTCAAGCACAAAGTGCCGCATCAATACAAGAGAAAGGCAGAAGGCTCAGAATAAAAAGAGGGAACAGGAGAACAACCGGCGAATCGTTGGTGGCAATCCGCAAAATGCCGATTCCGCACAGGATGAAACCAATACACCTAGGAAAAAAAGTGTGAACTGCGACCCACCGACAGCACACAGGTGGCAACCCGTGAACTACCAGTGTTTCGCATTCCATACAACAATGAAATGGGCAATAAGGAGGTCACCGATGCTCAAATTGGCAAAACGCCGGTATTCACCTACAGTCACAGGTCTAGAGTGGGTGGAGGTATGTAGTTCTTTTTTAAAACTTTACCAACCTATTAACCAATCTGACCTGTAGCTATTTAAAAATATCAAAATCGGTGAAAATAACTCTCTTACCTTCCCAAAATCCTCTCTCTCCTTTTTTTTTCATCTCCCCCAAAACCTTTCCACATTCCCAAATACCCCATTTCCACAGTTTCCACCTTCCCAACTTCCCTCTATTAAACCCACCATTAACACCCACCTTTTCAAAAACCAATCAAACTTCCTCTATTCAACCTATAAAACCCCCATTCTCACTCTCTTCTTCTCACTACTACTCACTCAAGCACTCTCTTAGCAAAAGAAGCTCTCACTCTTTAGAACATCATTGCTAGTCAAGAAACAAGCTCCCTTTTACTCATAACTCAATTGGTATGTAAGCCCTTTCTCATATTTGGGTCTTGTCCAGAATGTGTGTATCAAATGAAGCATTCTACATCTGAATGTTTTCATACCCATTTCCCATTTTGTGATTCTCTCTTGATTGAATGATTATTATAGTGGGGGTATGTTGGGGGTTTGAATAGTTGAACAATGATGGGGAGGGTATTTATTTTATATAAATTGCTTATGAAATTGTGTGCTTGATATAATAGTTAGGGGTGAAGTCTGAGTAACCCCATGTGTTTCACATGCATGATTTTCTCAATGATAGATCGGGGGACATCATTCTTAAGGGAAAATTGTCATTTTTATTTATGTATGCTATTTGAAGTGGGTTGATAATAATATAGAGGCAAGTTGAGTAAGACATGAAATAGGGATGTTCTGATTTGACTGGTTCATGGTTCTATTAATGTTAAAACAACATTGCACCCGCGAATCCCCGGTCATTACCGATGAAATACATGATAAGGCGCAGGTCCAGGTTCAAGACTTCAAGCCACTGCCCAGTACCGGCACTTCACCTGCGCTTCGCGGGTTGAGACAGGCAAAACTCTGGTGCAGCACTGATAGAATGTCATTGTGCCCAGTTATCTACCCAAACCAGTGGCTCAACAATGACTCACGAGTCTATACCTACGTTTTGCAGTTGTGACACCGGTCCACAAGCATATGATTTTTATGTTGCAACTTGTTCTAATCAAATTATAATATTTTTATTTCTAGATTAGTTTGCTCTGTCTTTTATTTTCATATTATTCAAACTCCAAAAAGAGTAGCATGTGGCACTAAAATTTCTTTGCAGCATCATGTCCACCTTTCGACAATGTAGCAAAGGGAAAACACCAATAAGTGATGCAATAGCTCTAGGAGCAGAATCCGATGAGGAAAAGAAAATTGATCAACTTAGCTTTGGGATCAATAATATGAAGAATTATTATGTCTAGTGTAAGGAGAAATTTCTATAAATACAGAAGCTCGATTTTAGGTTGACTCCATCAAGGATGACTTTCAAAACACTTATGATCAATTTTAAATTCGCGATAGGGAGCCTTTCAAAATGCCCTTAAATCCTTATTTTCCCAAGTTGGTATGGGAGTTTTATGCCTCTTATAGGGCACGATAGGACATCATGAAGCATAAAGATAGAGTTGAGAAGATGTCATGTGTAATACCTCGAAAGTGCCTAAGATTAGACCCGTGATCGAAAATGGATGTTGGCTGAAAACTAGGAAAAATGTTGCAGGACAGACGACCCAATGGATCGTTGGTCCAACCAAAGACCCATTGGAAGCAATCATGGGAAGTGTAGGTATGGTGACAGTGGAAACAATTAGTGATGTAATGACACATTGTTGGGAACAACGAGTCATTATTTGTAACTATGGTGGGTACTGGACTTTAGCATTAGGGGATATAATGGGTCATCCATTGACCCGTCGTGAGATGTTACGGGTCGTGGTCACGAGTCATTGTATGGGATGTAAATATTTTCCAGCGAACCTAATGGAAGGCAAGCATGACTCATTGGATGAAATAATGAGTCATGGTGAGGCTCATTATGAGGAGAAGTATAGAATCTGCAGGCGGAAGTAACGATTGAATCAACGACCAGTTGAATGAAAGGATGACTCATCCTATATAGTCGTGGATTCAATCTGAGATCAGGGATTTGGCAGTGCAGATGACGGATGGATACCACAAGTCATGGTATCCTCCAGTTACTATTTGGTGCACCCGTTAGTTCAACTAGTGCAGATTTCTCAGGGTTTTTCATTAAAGGTATTTTCGTCATTCCTACGCTCTAAGGTCCTATATTACGTAGTTTTAAGTTATTTTCTGGGTGTAATAAGATAGGTTAATCCCTCCTAGCCTATTCATTCTCAAGCATGCAAAGTTAGAAAAGTTTAGAGGTGATCAAGTTAGTCTTCAAGGTGTTCTTCATCAATTTCTCTTTGGGCTTTCAAGGAGTGGTGAGACTTGATATTACCTAGGTATGTAGGGTTATGAATGAGTGTTTTCGTTCATACCCATGTCCAATCTCTTCAAATTCATGTAATTTGATAAAAAGTCTTAAGGGTTTTAACTTAAATTTTGTGGGATTCTAATTCTAATGGATTATTTTCTTTTGCAATTTATATTATATTTCTGAAATATGATCAGATTCTACAACTATTTTGATTATAAAATTATTGATTTCAACTTCTACCAAATTAAGGCTAAATTAGGAATGTTCTATGATGAATCGAGTAATGATCTTTACTTAAATTGTTGATATTCATAAACCCGTCATTATATATGATCTGAAATATGGATTTTTTCAGATACCCATTATGATTTGATGATTTGAAAACTCTATGTATGATCTACAAGTATGCATGAATCCCATGATTTACTTATTATGTTTTTGGCCGACTCACGGGCCTTACCCTCATGGCTAGTTCACAACTTTACAAGAATGTTTATCATTACCATGATTTAACTAGCTCATGAATCTCATGCATATTATACTATGAGCACTATATATGTTTTAGGAGTAGTATTTAGTACCAAGTATATTCGGGGATTAGGTTCTGCCCCGAATCTCATAACTACGTGCCACCATAGGGCATGATGAGACCTCCCTTGTGACTATCCCCTTGCCCTAATGGGCCCTTTTCAAGGTGATAGTACGCCTTTAATGGTTCTACCATTGGCAAGGTATGAACGCCCTCCTGACTAGGGTTACAGGTCGGCTCCATGTGTGCTCATATGGGGTATGTCGGTTATGAGAATCTCCCACTGTTCCTCATTATTTATGCATGTTTATGATTATGTATATTCGCTCAAGTCATGTCAATAAAGCTTTCATCTTATGATTATGATTACGACTGAATTACGAATGTTTTGAAAACCTTGAGCCTTATGTTAGCGTATGCTATTTATGTTGTGAGCATGTTGTCCTACTCTTATGATCATTTATGAGTTTTTATATACTTTAAATGTCCGTTTTACTTACCTTGGATATTCGATACATTTCACGTACTGACCACATACTTTCTATGTTGTATCATTTTAATGATACAGGACACGACTCTCAGTCTCATCCCCATCAGTAGTCCCTTTCAGAGTTAGCTATCAACCCTCTTGGTAAGTCCTCATGTTCCGAGGGCTATATGTTCAGACAGTGATGTTTATTTTGTTTCAATTTTTCCAGGTTAGTTGGGGATGTTGTCCCATCAACCCATCTGGTATGATAGAGGCTTTCAGAGTAATTGTAGTACTTAGCTGATATGTAATTCTAGTACGTTCCGTTTATCATGCTATGTTATGTTATGTTTATGTTGCTGCTATATCATATGTTCAGTATTCCACTTTAAGTGTTGGGAAATTTGATGAATCTTCATGCCATGGGTCGACTTGGAGTCTCTCGGGGCTCCTTCTCCCATGTTACGATCCTGTCATGCCCCGAGTCTACACCCTAGGCGTGACACAGTACTTGAAGCCACAAGTGACCCAAAGTCAACCCCTGGTATATCATTCACTAGCATTATGAGTAAGCATGCACAGCGAAACTTAAAATAATAGCATAAAATATTTAAGAAAGAAAAATGTGAAAGTAAAAGTTCAAATCTTTAAATAACATTGAATAAATTGAAAGTCATGTCTGTCTGAAAGCCATCTATCTGTGGAGTTACTGGGACAAACCCCCAGCTAACTCTAAGTTTAAATGTAGCTAATAAGTTACTAAAAGAAAGAAATTATGCCTTCGGATGATGACGACTCACACTTCAACTGCTGAGGTGGGATATTATGGGATGTGGCAGCTATCTGTATTGAGTCTGAGAACCCGTGGCTATATCATGAAATGATACAACATAAAAGTATATGTCAGTACTTTGAATGTACTGAGTATGTAAGAGAAACATAAAATGCGATAAGCATTACTAATACTAAATTGAGAAAACATGCAAGAATCAAGTAAAACTGCTAAACTGAATAACTGATATAACTGGGAAGGTCTGAAAGACCTTGTCTAGTGGTCTAGCTTATTTTAAGTCTGATTCTGATCTGAACTGATATGACATGTAATGACCAACTACAATACTAAAAAATGATATAACTAGTGGAGAACTGATATGGTAAAAAATTACCCGGACTGATGGTCATAAACATGTTCTAATTCTGAGATACTGAGTCTAGACTACCACACTATACTGATCTGGATTGAAGCATCTGAGAGTAATGCAATGACTAGTGGGAGAGGCTATAACCGACATATAACCACATGATCTAGACGTGGAGTCCGATGTACGCACCCCATCGATAGGACCCAATATACCTTGCCAAGGTATAAAGGCATGGATTGTGAAATCACAGTCAAAAGGGGGTGGTTAGGCCAAGTAAGTAAAACCTATGGTGGAAACATAGTTCTAGAACCTGGGTACGCTAGAACCCCGGCCCTTTCGATGCTAAGTCCTACTCCCAGTGGAATAACCCTATTACTACTACTACTGACAAGCAGATAGCTCGATACTGGGGTCCAAGACAATACTGACCTAGGGATACTGTCAGAAAGTTCCCTGAGAATCTTATAGGACCGGATTTAGAAAATGAGTTCTAAAATTGGTAAGAGCTTCTTATCTGAAAGCGTCGTAACCATCTAGAGAACGAACTGATAGATGAACTGGGGTCTGGGGGCTGGTCAGAGCTAAAACTGAATGTCATAACCAGCTAATGGACCAAATAATCTGAGTTTTGAGTCTGAATCTAATAACTGAGAGGCACCACTATCACCTCGAAAATAAAAACTGGAGTCAAACTGAGCAGCTGGCATTATTCTGCTCAACCCAGAGGTTGCTAAAATCTGACTGAGGCTAGACTGACATTTCTAACTAAAACTGAGCCTTCTAGAGTTCTTACTTAAGCTGAAATAACAATAATTTAGTCAAGACACACTGCTACTAACAATAGTGGGGTTTCCCATAATACAAATCTCACACTAAGACTCAATATTTCAACACTGGAACAACGTTCAAGACTTTCTATCCCATTGGTTATGGCTAAATTTTTTTAATCTCACAATACTAATCATTTTTGATATCACAAACTGGAGGAAAGTAGTTATAATCAACATAGGATAACATTCCACACGAAATAAATGAGGTCTATCAAGAAATTCTTTAATATTCAAAAAGTCTGCAGGGCTAGAATTGACTTTTGTGAACATAAGCACCAAATAATTCATGAACTGATGAAAACCATAACTAAAATAATAGAAAACATTATTCTAGGTGGATTTAAGGAAATATTTCAGGAATTCTATCCACAAATAAAAAACTCAGGGCTAGGACTGAAAATTTACTAAGAGAGGGTTTCTAGGGGACGCAAGGGGAGAAAAACCTCCTTGTTTAATTCTCACATACCTAGTTGAAGAATCTCTCTGAAGATCTTAAAGCTGTTGAACCTTGGAGAGGAACCCTAGTTCATGAGCCTTGAGAGAAGAAGGGAGAAGAAGAACTAACAATGGTTGTGAGAAGATTGAGGGGATAGACTAGGAAAACTCCTTTAATTTGACTCAAAAGAAGCCTTAAACGACCTAGTTTAAGAGTTAGAAGCATATAAAATTATAAAAATGACCCTGGGAAAATGTTCTAAAAGATCTGCCTGTCTGGTGCCATGGGTCGTACCATGACTCGTGGTGGTTTTCTACGGGTCATGGTAAGCCATTCGTGGCTTCTAGAAGGCTTAAAAAGGTTGTTGAAACTCCTGGTATGGGTTCCTAGTACAATTCATACCTTCATACCACGAGTCATACCAAGACTCGTGGTAACAGGGTTGGTCCTGTCCGCCAAACTTGACAGTGATTTACTAAACTGGCCATAACTTCTTACTTCAAACTCCGATTGGTGTAAGGTTGGATGAGTTAGAAAGAAGACTCAAAGGGATTTAATTTTATATACTGGATCACCCAAAAACAATTTGTATAATGGGATTGATGATCGTTTAAAGTTGTCCCTTGAAAGAACATTCATGAAAAACCCAATTGGTAGGAAGACTCTCAACTCAAATTTTTGCTAGAGGTTCCTTATAAACATAACTTGCATCCAATGCACTTCTTACACTTAAGAATTTATTTTAACACCTCGTTTTCCTTAAATTCATCGGGTTCAGGTTTATCCACCTACCTAGAATAGTTCCAAAACTTAGCCGAAAGTCCATGGTGTATAACATCTCAACTCATGACTGAAATGACGATTCGTACCATCATTTTATGACTCGTACTGAGTCTTTGTAGCTATTAATCATTCCTTGAAAATTCTCTGAACCTAGTGTCTATGATCCTTCACTATGACTCGTACCACCCTGATACAGATCGTAGGATCCAATCATGGTTTCCTTGCCACTTCCTGCTAAACTCTTTGAATCATACCATAAAACCTTGGTACGACTCGTATTGACTTGGTATGAGTCGTGAGAGCCTTCCATTAATTATCAATCAGATTTTGCTGAGCTCTCTGGACCACACTATGAGTCTTTGGTATGACTCGTACAATCCTCCTATGAGTCATACTGAGGCTCGTTCTGAGGACATTTTCCATTTTTTTTTCTCTGTATGATCAACTTCAAATATAGGGTTTAGTCATAGGAATATTTTTGTAGGGGTGTTACAGATCCGGGCCTACGTTCGGGTCATGACAAACTTGGTATAAGGGCCAAAGGTTATAAGTGTCCTAGGGTGTCTAAAAGACGCATTAAGTAGAGTCTTTTTCATGGGTGTGAGGCGCACCACACTTATGACAAAGAGACTACGAGACGTTTTGAAAATGTTCCCTTCTTTCATGATCTATGTCGTGCAACGAAAAGTATTTCTATCCTTCTAATTTTTGCTACTCGCAATTGTAGAATCATGGCTCCTCGAAGAATGAATGGTAGGAGAAATGGGAATGGTGAAGGCCACGAGGATGGCAACGGTAATGGGCACCAGCAAGCCTTACCAGTTCACGAGCACCACGCACCAGAGCCAGTTGCCAATGCTAAGTTTTGGGTAGCTATCCAGATGCTTGTGCAGGTCTTTATCGCTAAGGTCAATCAACAGGCCGTTGCGCAGATTCCACAAAATCGAAATGTGGCGGCGGCTCGAGTAAGAGATTTCATAAGGATGAACCCAGTGGAGTTCCTTGGGTCCAAGGTAGATAAGGATCCACATGGATTCATCGACGAGATTCTAAAGATCACCCAAGTCATGGGTGTGACAAATGGAGACTGTGTTGATTTGGCCTCTTATCAGCTAAAAGGGGTGGCGCATATATGGTTCAAGCAATGCAGAGATGCTAGGGTAGTGGGGGCAGTCCCTATAAGTTGGGAAGAGTTTCGTGTGGCCTGTATGGATTGGTTCTTCCCTCGTGATATGAGGGAAATGAAGGCAGACGAGTTTGTAAATCTGAAGTAGGGTGATATGTCAGTTTAGATGTACACTTTGGAGTTCACCCGTTTATCCAAGTATACGCCAGAGTTGGTGGCAGACTAGAGGGCTTGAGTAAGCCGATTTGTGCATGGAGTGGTGGACTACCTGGATAATGATTGTAGGATCACCATGATGCATCAGGATATAGATTTTTCCCAGATAGTGTTTCATGCCCAGCAGATGGAGTTAGTGTCGGAGGAAGAGAGAGGCCAAGAGGCCCAGGACAAACAATTATGGAGTTTCTCAGGCTAGATCGGGGGCTGGACAACCCTAGTAGTCTCAGCACAGGTCTTTTTCTCCAGCACCATCATCAGCCCGTACACCATTTAGACCACGAGGGGATCAGAGGAACAGGGCTTCTGATTTGAGAGGCTAGGGTGGCATGCAGATAGAGCGCACTTTCCCAGCTTGTGCGGGCTATGGAAAGAATCATCCAAGAAGGTGCCTAGTTGGCTTAGATGCTTGTTTCGGGTGTTGCAAACCAGACAGAGACTCAAGGATTGCCGTTTGACTAGATCAGGGGACGGTAGAGCCCATATTCCAGCCGCTCCAGCAGCACATCCCCCTCAATAAGGTGCCTCGACTAGTTCAGTTGGTGGTCAGCGCTAGAGCAGGTTCTAATCCCTTGCGGCCCATCAGGTTTAGGAGAATTCGCTGGATGTGGTTATTGGTATGTTATGATTGTTTAATCTTGATGCTTATGCTTTGTTAGATCCAGGGGCTACCTTGTATTTTGTGGCACCTTATATTGCTAGTAGCTTTAGGGTTAGTCCCGAGACTCTGTCAGAACCATTTTCAGTTTCTACTCCTGTTGGTGATTCGATTGTAGCTAGGGGGGTGTATAGAGGTTGACCGATCACTATATTACATAAAGTCACCTCCTCAAACCTTGAAGAGTTATCCATGACTGACGTTGATATTATTCTTGGCATGGATTGGTTGTATGTGTGTTATGTTTCTATTAATTGTAGGACCCATGCAGTCGAGTTTCGCTTTTTGGGTGAGTCAGTCTTGGAGTTGGAGGGTAGTTCGGTCTTGCCCATAGGCCATTTTATTTCCTTTCTTATGGCCAGAAAGATGATCTCCAAGGGTTGTATGCATCATCTAGTTAGGGTTAAGGATGTTGAGTTAGAGACCCTGACTATCCAGTCAGTTCCGGTGGTGCGTGAGTACCCAAAGTATTTCCACATGATTTACCAGGTGTTCCTTCTGAGAGGGAAATTGATTTTGGTATTGATCTACTTCCCGACATGTAGCCTATATCTGTCCCTCCTTATAGGATGTCTCCACCAGAGCTAAAGGAGTTGAAGGGTCAATTGAAGGACCTGTTAGATAAAGGTTTTGTTAGACCGAGCAAGTCTCCATGGGGTGCACTAGTCTTATTTGTTCGAAAGAAGGATGGTTCCCTTCGGATGTGCATTGACTATTGGCAATTGAACAAAGTCACCGTCAAGAACAGGTATCCTCTACCCAGGATTGATGATTTATTTGACCAGCTTCAGGGTGCCAAGTATTTCTCAAAGATAGATCTTAGATTCGGGTATCATCAGCTCAGAGTTCGGGTGTGCGATATCCCAAAGATATCCTTCAACACGCGGTATGGTCATTATGAGTTTGTAGTTATGTCTTTTGGACTAACGAATGCTCCTGCAACTTTTATGGACTTGATGAATACAGTGTTCAAGCCATACTTGGATATGTCCGTGATTGTGTTCATCAATGACATCATGATATACTCGCGGAGCAAGGAAAAACATGCCGCTCATTTTTAAATAGTGCTTCAGACTCTTAGGGGTCATCAGTTATATGCCAAATTTAGCAATTAGTTTTAGTTGAACTTCATAGCATTTCTGGGCCACGTGGTGACAAGTGAGGGTATAAAGGTAGATTCTCAGAAAATAGAAGAGGTAAAAAATTTCCTAGAGTGATGAATCCTTCAGATATTCAGAGTTTCTTGGTTTTAGCTGGCTATTGTCGGAGGTTTATTGAAGGTTTCTCATCTATTGTGGCACATTTGACAAAATTGACCTAGAAAAAGGTGAAGTTCCAATGGTCGGAGGCTTGTGAGAAGATCTTCCAAGAATTGAAGACTCGACTTACCTCAACACCGGTGTTGACCCTACTCGAGGGTACCGATGGATTTGTGGTGTATTGTGATGCTTCAAGAATCGGACTAAGGTGTGTATTGATGCAGCACGGGAAAGTTATAGCCTATGCCTCCAGACAGTTGAAAGTCCATGAGAAGAATTACCCGACCCATGATTGTGAATTGGACACGGTGGTGTTCGCATTGAAGATGTGGCGGAATTATTTGCATGGGGTCCATGTGGATGTGGGCACGGACCATAAGAGCTTACAATATGTGTTCACTCAGAAGGATCTCAATCTTCGATAAAGGAGGTGGTATGAACTACTCAAGGACTATGATATGAGTGTCCTTTACCATCCGGGTAAGGCTAATGTGGTAGCAGATGCACTTAGTAGACTCTCTATGGCGAGTGTGTCCCATGTGGATGAGGGGAAGAAAGAGTTGGTGAAAGATGTGTATCGACTCGCTAGGTTGGGAGTTAGGTTGGTTGACTCGACTGATTAGGGTTGTAGTCCAGAATGGATCAGAATCATCATTGGTGACTAAAGTGAAATCTAGACAAGATGAGGACCCAATTTAGGTAATTTTGAAGGAAGCCATTCAAAGTCAGAAGGTGGAGGTCTTCTCCCAAGGGGGAGATAGTGTGCTTCAGTATAGGGTTGCCTGTGTGTTCTGAATGTCGATGAATTGAGGAGACGGATATTGAATGAGCCTCATGGATACATGTATTCTATCCATCTGGGTGCCACCAAGATGTAATCTATTAGTGGAATAGCATGAATAAAGATATTGTAGAATTCGTAGCCAACTGTCCGAACTGTCAGCAAGTAAAGGTTGAGCATCAGAGTCTGGAAGGTGTATTTCAGGATATCAGCATTCCTACTTTTAAGTGGGAAGAAATTAATATGGATTCCATCACAGGTCTGCCTCGATCTCATCGATAATATGATTCCATTTGGGTTGTGGTAGACAGGTTGACCAAGGCTGCTCATTTTTTACTAGCTAAAACCACAGACTCGTTGGAGGATTATGCCAAACTATATATCCGGGAGTTGGTCCGATTGCATAGAGTGCCCTTATCTATCATTTCATATCGAGGTACTCAATTTACCTCTTAGTTTTGGAGGACATTACAAGAAGGGCTTAGTACGTGGATTAAGCTCAGCACAACATTTCACCCGCAAACGGATGGTCAAGTAGAGCTAACAATCTAGACTCTTGAGCACATGTTGAGGGCATGTGTGATTGACTTCAAGGGTGGTTGGGACGATCACTTACCCTGATTGAGTTTGCCTACAATAACAGCTATTACTCTAGTATTCAGATGGCGCCGTTCAAGGCTCTCTATAGGCGGAGATGTAGATCACCGATCGGATGGTTTGAGGTTGGTGAGGTAGCAATGATAAGGATAGATTCGGTTCTTCAGGCAATAGAGAAGGTTCAGTTGATAAGAGACAGGTTGAAAGCTACCTAGAGTCACCAAAAGTCTTATGCAGACGTGAGAAGAAGAGAATTAGAATTTAACATTGATGACTGGGTATTTCTGAAGGTGTCTCCAATGAAGGGAGTGATGTAGTTTGGAAAGAAAGGGAAACTTAGTCCCCGCTATGTTGTCCCCTACCAGATTGTGAGAAGAGTTGGCAAGGTGTCGTATGAATTGGAGTTGACCTCGGAGTTATCTTCCGTGCATCCTGTGTTTCATGTATCGCCTTTGAAGAAATGTTTGGGTGATCCAGCTCTAGTTGTCCCGGTGGACATTGTTGGTGTAAAAGACATCCTTAGCTATAAGGATGTTCCGATGGAAATATTGGGTCATCATGTTCGGGGCTAAGGAACAAGGAAGTAGCTTCAGTTAAAGTGTTATGGAGGAATCAACATGTTGAAGGAGCTACATGGGAAGCTGAAGCAGATATGATGGCTAGATACCCACATTTACTCTCTACCGGCTCAGTTCGAACTTGAGGTATCAATTTTTTCCTAAAACTCTAATTAGTTTTCATTTTTAGTTCATGTGTTCATGTTTATTTTATGTATATGGATGTGTATGTGAATCATGAGGTCAATTCAGCTATATGGTTTGAATCAGAGATAGTCATTCCATCAATTTTTGATTTGAATGATCAGTATTTAAGTGTAATGATTGCATGCCTCTGTTTTCTGCTTTTTTCCAACATTCAAGGATGAATGTTCCTAAAGGGGAGATATTATAATACCCCAAAAGTGCCTAAGATTAGACCTGTGATAAAAAATGGAAGTTGGCTAAAAACTGGGAAAAATGTTGCAAGACAGATGACCCAACGGATTGTTGGTCCAATCAACAATCTGTGCAAGCAGTCATGGGAAGTGTAGGTCTAGTGACAGTGGAAACAACGAGTAATGTAACGTCTCATTATTGGGAACAACAAGTTGTCGTTTGTAACTGTGGTGGGTACTAGACTTCAGTATTAAAGGATTTAACGGGTCATCCCATGACCCGTCGTGAGATGAAATGAGACGTGGTTACAAGTCATTGTATGGGATGTCAATATTTTCCATTGGACCTAATGGAAGGTAACCACAACTCGTTGGATGAAGTAACAAGCGTGGTGAGGCTCATTGTGAGGAGAAATATAGATTCTGCAAGAGGAAGTAACGATCGAATCAATGACCCGTTGGATTAAAGCATAACTCGTCTTGTAGAGTCATGGGTTGAATCTGAGATGAGGTATTTGGCAGTGCGGATGACAGATGGATACCACGAGTCGTGGTATCCTCCAACGACTCGTTGGTGCCCTCGTTAGTTCACCCAGTGCAGATTTCTTAGGGTTTTTCATTAAAGGTATTTTCGTCATTCCCAAGCTCTAAGGTACTAACCTACGCCATTTTAAGTTATTTTCTGAGTGTAATAAGATATGTTAAGAGCTCTTAGCCTATTCATTCTCATGCATGCAAAGTTAGAAAAGTTTAGAGGTGATCAAGCTAGTCTTCAAGGTGTTCTTCATGAATTTCCCTTTGGACTTTCAAAGAGTTGTGAGAATTGATCTTTCCCAGGTATGTAGGGTTATAAATGGGTTTTTTCGTTGACACCCCTGCCCAATCTCTCCTAATTCATGAAATTTGATAAAATTTTTTAAGGGTTTTAACTTAAATCTTGTGGGATTCTAATGATCTATTAATGGGTTATTTTCTTTTGTGATTTATATTATATTTTCTGAAATATGATCTGATTCTACAACTATTTTGATTATAATATTATTTATTTCAACTTATACCAATGTAAGCCCAAATTATGCATGTTCTATGATGAATCGAGTTATGATCTTTACTTAAATTGTATATATTCATAAACCCATCATGATTTATGATGTGAAATATGGATTTATTCAGATGCCCATTATGATTTGATGATTTGCAAAGTTTATGTATGATCTACAAGTATGCATGATTCCCATGATTTACTAATTATGTTTTTGGCCAACTCATGGGCCTTACCCTTATGGCTAGTTCACAAATTTACAAACATGTTTATGATTATCATGATTTAACTAGCCCATGAATCTCATGCATATTATACTATGAGCACTATATATATTTTGGGAGTAGTATTTAACACCAAGTAGGTTCAGGGCCTAGGTTCTGCCCCGAATCTCTGAATTACGTGCCACCGTAGGATATGATGGGACCTCCCTTGTGACTTTCCCCTTGCCCTAATAGGCCCTTTTCATGGTTATATCATGCTTTTCATGGTTCTACCTCTGGCAAGGTACGAACGCCCTCCCGACTAGGGTTACAGGTCAGGCTCCATATGCGCTCGTATGGGGTATGTCAGTTATGAGAATCTCCCACTGTTCCTCATAATTTATGCATGTTTAGGATTACGTATATTGGCTCAAGTCATGTCAATAAAGATTTTCTCTTATGATTATGATTACGACGGAACTACGAATGTTTTGAAAACATTGAGCCTTATGTTATCGTGTGCTATTTATGTTATGAGCATGTTGTCCTACACTTATGATCATTTATGAGTTTTTATGTACTTTAGATGTCTATTTTACTTACCTTGCATACTAGGTACATTCCATGCACTGACCACATAATTTATATGATGTATCATTTCATGATACAAGACCCGACTCTCAGGCTCATCCCCGTCAGTAGTCCCTTTTAGAGTTAGCTACCAGCCCTCTTGGTGAGTCCTCATGTTCCGAGGGCCATATGTTCAGACAGTGATGTTTCTTTTGTTTAAGTTTTTCCGGGTTAGTTGAGGATGTTGTCCAATCAACCCGTCTGGTGTGATAGAGGCTTTCAAACTAATTGTAGTACTCAGCTGATATGTAATTCTAGTATGTTTCACTTATCATGCTATGTTATGTTATGTTCGTTTCGTTTATGTTGCCGCTATATCATATGTTCATTACTCCTCTTTAAGTGTTGGGAAGTTAGATGAGTGATCATGCCATGGGTCGACTTGGAGTCTCTTTGGGCTCCTTGTCCCGCGTTATGATCAGGGCCTACGTTCGGGTCGTGACATCATGTTTGTCGTCTATGTTGATACGGGGCTAGGAAGTTTCCGTCACCCCATATGATATCAACTCTATTTATTAGGCTGACCAGTGCATCCAATTTGAAATTTCAAAAGAAAACTAGACGACAAAGATAATCAGTTTGAATAGGTGGCTGATATAATTGTGGTGGGTCAACTGCATTGGGATGTAACAAAGTGCGTGATTCACTGGCATGATGTTAAATTTGAAGAATGAATGTGGATTAATCTGGTATATGTCTGTGTCATTCCCTCCAAAAACACAACTCATGTTCCTATTGAGACCATAATCCTAGTGGCTTGCATCATGAATCATAGGCAAATAAATGTGAGGGAGATTATTGTTGAGCAATTCAAGAGGAAGGCCAGGCAAAAAGAAACTCCTATGCCCTATCCTGTTCTTATTAGTCTGCTTTGCCTTCATGCCAACTGTCCTCTATTCAAGCAATTAGAAAAAATAGTGAGTGTTGAGGGAGTGATTACTTTGGCCACCAAGACAGACAAGGAAGCCCCAAGTTCAAAGCGTCCCAAGTTGACTATAGAACCAGAAACTCCCTCACCTTGAAGATGTCATGAATATGCAGTGGTTTCACCACTAACCAAAGGGCTCCCTCATCACCAGCAAAGGGAATTCTTAATATGGCACATAAGACCCGGGCCCATGATGTTCAATTGTTGAAATTGGCAAAGACAATTCCCTCTATGATTAAACAAGCCATCAAAAGAGTAATGAGACCTGTAATTTACAAATTGGGGGGCCTATGTGTGAGAATTGATGTGTTGGAAAATAAAGTGGTGGCCATAAATAAGGAAACTGATTGACATAAGGAGATGTTGTCACCAAAAAGTATTGATCTGAATATATCAGCCCCTAAGACAACAAGTAGCAGAAGTCCATCAGATGATTGGTGTGTGGACTATGACAACTCGTCTAAAGGGATATCGAATGAGAAAATATACCATAGCAGACCACCCCACCCTAAGATGTGCACTGTCTATGAAGTTGATCTATCTTTGCGGCTAGATGGGGTGTATTGGTGTAATACCCATAAGTGCCTAAGACTAGACTCGGATTTTGAAATGAAAAGTAGCATAAATATGACATTTCTTCTCAAAACGAGTCATTGGAGGTGCCCGTGGTGAGAATTTACAGAGTGGGCTGGGAAGTAGTGGGTCTTAGGAAGACCCATTATTTGAAGTAACAGATCATTGGAATGAGTTGTTAGGAGGATGCTCTTGGTAAAAAAGGGTTGGCACGAGTCATAGGATGACTAATCGTTCGAAGGGACGAGTTGTTATGTCGTCCCGTTGGAAGGTTTTCGGAAAAGGGAAGTGGTGGCAACGAATGGTTTCCACAAGTCATTGGAGCTGGGTATGACTCGTGGAACCTATCGTGGTAACAGGTCTAGGAATGGAACCTAGGCAGAAACAATGGAGGAAACAATGACTCGTGGAAGCTTGTAACTACCAGATGGATCAGTCGTGGTCACTGGCAGTGTAGATATTTTAGGTTTTTCATTAAGGGTATTTTCATCATTCCTAAGCCCTAAGGTCCTATACTATGCAATTTTAAGCTCTGAATAGTTTTTTAAGGAGGGTAAGTTCATTCAAGAATCCCCACTCCATGCATGCAACCTAGTGCACTCCTTGAAGATCAAGTTTGAGGAATTTCATCAAATTCTCTCCAAATTGTTTTGGGCTTTCAAGTGGGAATGTGAATTCTGTTTATCCAGGTATGTGAGGATATGAATGGGAGTTCGTTTCATTCCCATTCCCTAGATTGTTCTCAATTATATGGATTTAAGTTTTATAATCAAATTTCATGATCTAATGAGGTTTATTCCAATTCTTGTGAAATTCTCTACGATATATCTATGGGTCAATTCCCTTCATGTATCAAATCATGTTTTATGATCTATGGGAATATTTTATGGCTATTTTGATTATTAAATTATAGTTTCAAATTTTAATTAAATTATGCCCAGTTAGGTAAGTTTCATGAAAAGTCATGTTATAATTCTATTATGATTTTGATCTTATCAAGTCTAAAATTATAATTTATGATTCATGTTACGATTTCTCTTCAAGTATTCATCATAGATTTTTGAATATCAAGTAATAATGTTTTACAGGTATGCAAGGTTTTTCATGATTTATGGATTTATGAGTCTTGGCCGATTCACGGGCCCTTATTCATGGCCAATCATGTATTTCAAGTGGTATCCATAATTTTATTATTTATTTGGACATGTTCTTTATGAATAATTTTATGATTATGATATGAGCACTAATGTACATGTTTTTGGAAGCAGTGTCTAGCACCGAGTAGACCCGACGTTCAAAAAAAAACCCATGGTCTTAGAACTACATGCCACCGTACGTTTATATATATATATATATATATATTTATTATTAGATCCTTGTGACATCACCATGCATGCACGTCCCCGTGCTTTGCAAGTCGGGGACGGTCCTTACCACTTGGGCGAAATAGTGGGGCATCATGTAAGGCTCTATCATGATGGTATCAATTAAGATGAGTCCTCCCATTGTTCGTCATAATATATGCATTGTTATGTTTATATTTGGCTCAAGTCATGTTTAATGAAGCTTTTCTCCTATGATTATGACTTAGACTGATTTATGAATGCTTTGAAAACCTTGAGCCCTTATATTTACATTATGATATTCACTTTATGATCATGTTTTCCTACTCTTATGAACTCTTATATATTTTAACTATTCATTTTCACTTACCTTGCATACTCAGAACATTCCAAGTACTGACCGCATACTCTATGTTGTACTATTTCATGATACAGGTTAGAGGGATTAGTCTCAAACGCATCATTAGCCCCTGCTTCCCTATCAGACTTTTCTAGCCGGTGTTGGTGAGTCCTCATCCTTCGAAGATGATTAGTATCTATATTTTGTTATGTCCTTTCAGTTTCAGACTTTGTTAATCTAGTTGGGGCTACTATCCCATCAGCTCATCGGTTATGTTAGAGGCTCTTTAGAAATTATGTAGAAATATGCTTATCATCGTTGATTCAGTTTTATCTTGATATATATATATCATGATATGAAGTTAATTATGTTAATATATATATATATATACATACATACTTCTTATATGTTAATTATGTTGATCTTCCGCTTATTATGATTGAGTTAGATGTCATATTCATGCCATGGGTAGACTTCGAGCCTCTCGGGGTTCTTTGTCCCGTGTATCGATCCGGACCTATGATCGGGTCGTGATAATAGGACTTCATATCATGATAATAGAACTTTTCCAAACCACTGAAAAGTATACTCACAGGTCAAGCCACATAGACTTCCACCTGACCCGCTGATGCCCTCCACATCCAAGAATACTTCATGGCATTTTGATGAGGTCACCTACTCACGGATCCCTTGTTCCCCTTGCTAGATCCTTTAGTGTGTCTTCTTGCCCTTTCTATTATTAATTTTTACATTGAGGAAAATGTAATCTGTTAGTTGGGGGTGGGGTGTTTTCTCTCCTGATTGGCTTGTGTCTACCTTGTCGGGTTTCGAAAATAAATGAAAATCTTTTGTTGAATTATTAGTGCCAATTATGTGTTGTTTTAAGTTGAAAAATGTTTGATTTTTCCCTTAGTTGATAGGTAGTCAGTTAATAAATTCAAAGGTTTTCTTTCTGCCACGGTTCTTTCCCAAGGAGCAATTTTTTTTTCTTTTCTTTTATTATCGAACCAGGAGCCATTTCCCAATGATGGATTGGGAGGTGATTTTCTTAATGGAAAATGCTGAGTTTAGAGTTCTTTGAGTGAATTATTGCAATGGCTTCTTAGAGGTACCACAAGAATAATTTCATAAATGTCGTGGCTATTAAAAAAATGAATTTTGAGAAGGAAAGGGGTAGTTGAATTTTAAAGTTGAGTACTCCTTTATCATAAGTTATACATTCTTTGTTTGGCTTCTTGATTCACATGATATCTTGTTTTATGACTCTTGATGTGGTGATGAAAATGGTGTGAACCCCTTGGATGGTCATGCTTTGTGGGAAATGTTTTTGTTTAAGTCTCTTGCATGAATGATTGTCTAGAACTTGCCTCAAGTGTGTCTCAAGGCGAAATCCTAAATGTTGCTACACATGGAAGATGATTTTAGGCTTTCTTTTGATAGATACTTTACCCATATGACCTCATTGAGCATGAATCCTTGCTAGCCAATGTTGAGCCTTTAAACCTTTTCCATGAAAACCACATTACAAGCCTATTACCCTTTTTGTAATCCCTATTTGGCACCCATCCTCCCTAGTGTTGTGAGAAGACATGTGGAAATGATGCTTGAGTCTAAAAAGTGTGGGAATAGAAAAGGAAAAGATGAGGCAAAAGCCTATGTTTTTCAGCTGCAAAAAGGAAAATGGGAACAATGATATGAACTTCAATGCGAGGTAGAACCACATTATAAAAAAAATGAATGAATTGGTTGGATTAAAAGAACGGAATTGTGGAAAGGTGCTGCCTCTTTCTTAAATGAGATTTGAAGTGGTAACCAAGGGGAGATAAGGATGGATCTTGTGTCAAAAGTGAAAATATTGTTCATGGAGAGATAAGGTCGGGGTGATTTCAAGAAAAAATGATGGGGTATGCTAAGTTTTCACAGAAAGGGCATTAGGGAGGTTCTAGTCACTAGACCTAAAAAGTCATCCTACCTTTACCCCTAGTTCTCATCATGGCCTCCAAGTCCTAATTGATTTTAAGAATTGCACCTCTACATTAGTAGCGAGTTACACGAAGGTCAAGCCTATAAGTCAAGTTATGTGCATGAGAATTTCTTTGTGAGAGTATGCATATTTGTTTCATTCTATAATCCCTTGAGTGTGAATTGCTTGATAATTAAATGGGATTCTCTCTTGATGTGAGTAGCATCACCTCCTTGGGGAACGTGCCAAAAGATGTGATTGAGACAAGAATGTTTTGAGCTTTCAGGCAAACATTAAATGTGAATTTTTAATGACTTAAGATACTATATAAGCTTTCTATCATCAACCATCCCCTTTGTTTTGAAAAAGGAATCAACTGTGAATCATATCAATTGATTGTGGTCATCTCTTGAAGCATTTGCTTATAGTGTTAAGTCTCCTCTTTTCATTTGAGTTGATGACTAATCTTTTTCTTGTCTGAGTTGTAGTGGTCCCTTGTGCATAATATAATATAGAATGACATGCTTACTCCTATAGTTCAGCTATAAAGAATTTCCTTTCTAGAGGACAAACAATGGTTCGAGTTTTGGGGTTTGATGAGTTGGTAAATTAGGCTTCTGAACATGAGCTTTTTCTTGGTTTTAAAGTCATTTGGGAGGATTTTATGCTCTTTCTCGTTTGTTTTTTAGGCATTCAACTTAAATAGAGAAGGAAAAGAATTGGACAAAAGCATGGAATTAAAGAGGAGGATTAGCGTCCAACCGGATGGGACCAGCGCTCCACCAGATGGGACCAGTGAGATGTCAGCCAAACTCAGGAACATACTGGTGTGAAGTGGAAGGTGAACCAGTGGAACATGGTTCAGCACCTGTGAACTGCCAGTACCAATGTCGTTAGATCCCAAATTCATTGGCCCCAGCTGCGACAGAGCGGCACCGTATAGATGGCCACAGGCGAAATGTCGGTGACTCACAAATGAGGCCGTCTTCAGGAGAGCAAAATCCTCTAGCACTGGATTTCAGGAGGTTTTTTTGATGTATTTCTATAATTCTCAAGAAAATACTGAATATTCCATTCAAGATTTGTAGTGTTGGAGAGAGAAATATTGAATAACTTTTGTTCTTCTTCTTCCTCAAGGTACAAACCGCCATGGAAGGCAATTTTGAGGTTGCTATTTACTCTTAATGATGAATTTCATGAAACTTTTTATCAATATTCTTTTGTATTATTCATCTATGAGTAGCTAGATATTTTGTTAAGGGTGGATGTATGATTGGGGATAGATTGGATTGGGTATTACTATATTAATCTCGTATTTACTCATTTAGTATAAATCTGTTGCTTTCTTCCAAGTTATAATTGAATTATCCATAGTTACGAATGCGGGTTATATTTATTTATTCCATTTTTGCTTGAAAAAGGAAAATTGAATATGGATGAAAAAGCACTCATGGGCAATTGGGTCTTGAGTGTGTAAGGTTGGGCTAGAGATAATCAAAACCCACGGTCATACACCCATTAGAGATTTGAGGCTAGAGATAGCTCAAATCTTGTGTAAGCTATAGTGGATTAATTTATTGAGGTCTTGGGGTTTGAGAAAACTCAAGGAAAAAAAGCACCCAAATGGTTGAAAAATATTCGGTGTCACTTTATCTATGGTTATTTATGCTTATGAGTAATAATTTAATTTTCTAGTTAATCCCAATCCAATTGAACCCCCATCGATACCACACCCCTTGCCCTTGCTTATAATTGTTCATTCAATTTGTTTTCCTTGTTCCCTTGATAGTTGATTTTAATTCAAATTATCATCTCAATTTTTACCCAAACATGTTTTTTTAATTTCTAGAGAATGGATTAAATTTTAGTTCAAGTCAATAGAAAACTTCTCCTTTATTCAATTGCTATTTCCTGTCGATTCGACCCCAACTCTTAGATGGGTTTTTATATTACGACGATCATTGACACTTCCTTCTTGTGAGGAGTGGATTTGAACATCATCAATAGTAATCAACAACTTATGCATCAAGAGAATATCATGAATAACATCCAGAGAATGATAATCAATAACAAAGGAATACAATACAATAGAGATATCTCAACAATGAAAAATCCAATAACTATAATAGAAGATAATTCAATAATTGAGTAAGAACTCTAGCTTTAATGTCAATGAATTATTGCATAGATTTAGAGCATAAGGATAAATAGAAATCCTCACTTTAGTTATACTTAAATATCTAGAAAGTCAAACATAGACTCAAGCTTGAAGAACTCTAGTATTAGAAGATGACTTCCTAAAATGCTTGATGAACTTGAGAGCTAACGAATAGGAATAAGAGTTTACACTAATTAAACCATTAATTATACCCTTTAGGAGTCCCAAAACGTTCTTGTTTAGGTTGTTAAAATATAGGAAATTACTAAAATAATCCTTGAATACCATCTGTAAATTTGAATCATCAGTGACAGCGTGTCACTTGATAACTGTGTGCTGTGAGTTTACAACGAAAATATCATGAACACAGGTATGTTAATATGGATATGAGGTACTTTAACTTGTTTTCATGGAAAATAGATGTTGGAGAAAAAAGTACAAAAGATGTATAAAAGTGTAGAAAATCAGCCATGTACAAATCTTAGTACGAGCCATACCTTAATTGTATGAGTCGTACTGAGAATCATGGTGAAAATTAGAAGGCTGGAATAAGAGGAAGGCAAAGTACAACTCTCAGTATGAGTCGTACAAAGATGGTACGAGCCGTAACTGGGGTCGTGGAAATCTTTAGAGAAAATTGCACAAGGCAA
Source organism: Datura wrightii (assembly GCA_035772735.1). NCBI lineage: Eukaryota > Viridiplantae > Streptophyta > Magnoliopsida > Solanales > Solanaceae > Datura > Datura wrightii. Next base: position 37,362,415 of record JASDFA010000007.1, read on the forward strand.
TCTCTTGGTACGGGTGGAACCCATGGATAGTAATAACCAATTACGACCCGTACCATGAGCTGTGGGAAGCTTGAGTAATTCTTAAATACTTAGCAGAACTCTAGATACAACAAGCAAGTACGAGTCATAGGAGGAAGGTACGAGGCATACCACAACACTCATAGAAAACTTCAGAAGATTTTAAAATTCTCAGGGCCAAGCCATGGGTGGATTGTACGACTCGTAGGACCATGGTATGAGTCGTACCAGTTGCCAACACATAGTCAAATCTGCAGCAGCCAAGAGATGTACGAGAGGTAGGTATGACCCGTACAATCATGTTACGGGTCGTAGGGATCAGTCATGAGTTAAGCTGTCACCAGATATGGAAAATTCCCAATTAGCTTAGGAAAAGATTTTTGATGTCTATATAAATACCTTTTATGTTTTATTTTAGTTGAACAGCTAGAGAGAAGTTAGTAGAAATGTTTGAAAAGTATTATTTGTGAATTCCTCTCATTTTTTGGAGAGCAATTCTTGGGATCGACACTTGATTTTATCAATTGTTCTTGAGATTGTTCATTGATATTCAAAGCAGGTTTTCTTCCAATTATTGTTGTAAGTATTAAATTATGTGTATGTCTACGACTGAAATATATAACCTTACAATCATGAGAGGCTAAAATCTTCACAACTAGGGTTGTGGGAACCACGGTGGATTAACAAAATAGGACACAAAAGTGATTCAAAACCAATGCTAAACGCTCGTATTGTATTCTCTTCATCTTCAAATGTTTCTTAAAGGTGTACAACATTAGGGTTTGCCAGAATTCTTTACTTTCTCGAACCTAGAGAAATAGAGATTAGAAAAAGAGAATTACAATAAACCCTTGGCTTTTATGCTTGAGTTGTGGTCGCTAGATTGTCAAATTTGGGACAAATTGATAATAGTTAGATAGAAATCGCTCATGAGACAGGACCTGGTGATTAAGTATAGTCATCCCATAAGGATGAACTAGTCGTTTGGATGAACCCTAGTTATCAGTTCTACAAGTAAGCATTGGGATTGATCACGTGTGTATACCGGAAGTAGTTTTGAACCCATGGGGAACACTTATCCTATTTATTTTCAAATCTTGATAAAAATCACAATTACTATATTTTTTAATATTGTTTTTCTTTGAACCCCCCAATTTGGAGATAACTTACCAACAAATTTAAGTACTGGCATTAGTCTAGATCTTACCTTATTCCCTGTGGATTCAACCCTAACCTCTTTGTAGGGTTCTTTATTGACAACTTTTACTTCATACTTTTCTAGGATGTGTGAGTTTGAGCATTCTCAAAAAGTGTCACTGTTGCCAGGAATACCGCTAAGATTAGATTAATTGCTTGTATTTAACTTTTTGTTGGTATTTTCTGAATTACATTTTCTTTTTGGTTTTGGATATCCATAGGTTGTCACTTGGTAAATAGTAAGTACTTGCCAGAGTGGAAACCCCCTGATTCCGTTGGATCTTGAAATTGAAAGAACACTGCGAAGGATGGAGAACCAAGAGCAAAGAGATGCATGTATTACTGAAGAAGCTAGGAAAGCCAACCTAGCTCGGCAAGGTGCACTTCAGGATATGGAGGATGCTCGAGATGAGGTTGTCAATGTTGGTCACCATACAAAGGGCAACAGAGCAAAAGATATGCCCCTCAATTTTTCAGTGAGGATGACCCGGACAATGTTGAAGTCAGGTCAACTAGAGCTATTGTCACGCCCCGCATTGGGAGGCATGACTGGAACCTGGTGCCCATCTAGGACCTAAACTACTGAGCTGATTGAGCCTAAGCACCTCTGGTGCAGGGGTGACTCTAACTCTGGAAGCAAGAAAACAACAAGCTATATAGCGGCTGTAAATACAACCCCCGGCTAACAAGGCCTATAGCCACCTGTGAAAATAAACAGCTAACCAGAGACAAACAAACATAGGGAGTCCTATGCGGGCTGACAAGGCCACCCTGATATCTAGTTATAACTGAAAAGTAAAGGCTGATGCTAAACTAAGCTATGATAGACCAGGCCAACAATCAACAGCTAAATAGGGCCCCACACAACAAACATACATAGTCTAAAACAATATGAGCCCCACACGGCCGATATCATCTAACCACAGGGAAGTAATGCAATCTGCAAGACTCTAGGAGCAATAAGATGATCGGGACAGGGCCTCGGCCTACCCATATTATACAAACAAAAGAAGTAAACTTCTATCACACAAGCTCCGTAAGAAAGGAGCTGATGGCTCTGTGCGGCTGACTAAAACTACGAGGGATCTGCTACTCATCTATGTGTACCTGCAGGCAAGTAATGCAGTGCCCCAAAAGAGGGCGTCAGTACCACAGGTACTGAGTTGTAAAGCAATAACTGTAAATTACTAAAGTAAGGAATAGAACTGACAATAACTGAAGTAATGGAAACGGAATAAAAGTGACTGAAGTAGTGAAGTCAAGACTAAATATAACTGTGATAAGGAGGGTAGGGGTCATACCTGACAATGAGGCGTCCTACTATCTAACTATCAGTAACTAAAGCAATATAAACCTAACCTGGCCCCCATAAGTCGAAAGGTGCAATAAGCACATAACAACCCACCTGGGTGCCCATTAGCCCTAGTGAGTACACCTCAATCTATATACCCCTATCCAGGTTATACTGAGTCAACTACCAGCTATAAGCGTCCTGTCGATCCCCTGGGTCTGCAACTGGGCCCGCTTGGCCCCTGTCTATAGTTGTGCCTGAGTCCAGAGGACTCCTGATATCTACACCCCGAGCGTAATCACTCAGCGAGGGTGTGTATAAGTCAAACAATGGAAAATATGAGGATCTGGCTCCCTATCTTCGTCCCTTGTGGACGACATGCCGCTCCGTAGAGCGATGTATCCTCGCCCCTGGCGGACGAGTCGACACAGCTATTAACCCTGGGGCAGTCACGGAAGCTATACATGTAATCCAGCCCAAAAAAATACAATTACAAGTCTCAACTTACAACAACAACTACACATGATAACATACTCCTGACATGCTTGACTTCGATTCATATTGGATTACTATGCTGAAGAAACTAACTTGCCGAAAGAGAATGCCTTAACATACCTCGATCGTTGTTTACCGATTAACTGACGAGTTCTAATTACTATTAAATAGCCCTCTCCCACTAGAATCATGTTACTGGAAAGATAGAACTAGTTTTAACACTAAATTCGGCAAAAAGGAAAACTTTATATATAATTATTAACTATATTCCGATTTTACATAACACGGTCGAAACCTCATTATTTCTCGAGAATCTAGAAGGGAGAAATGCTTACTTTAATCCTAGGATCATATTGACACTAGTTTGGAGCAATTTCAACAACTTTAGCTCGGCGGGATGACGATTCGTCGGGCGAATTTCATGAAACTAACTCCGTAGAAATGCTCCCTGCAACCTTATACTTTGATACCCGAAGTTAATTTGAATTTGGATGGCGTTTAGCAGCGTAATCGGATGAATATTATATATTCTCTTCGTCCCTACCCTCTGCTGATCGTGATATCTTTGAAAAATATCACAAATTCTAAGGGTGAGGCCTATATATACTTGAAGAAGAATACAAGGCAACGTGGCACGTTGGCCAACGTGCCGTTTCAGCTCCGTGCCACTTTGCCCCTATGGGCAGCTTGGTTCGGCCTCCTCTTGCAAAATCCCAACTTGGCACTCGTTCAACCTTTCCCCAAGCCCTTTCCTTGTAAGTATGGCACTCTAAAACTCTCAACCAACATACGAATAGGCTGACTAAACATTAGAAACTTACGGGGTGTAAAAGCTATCATACCACCACCATTGCTTACTGGGCAAAATTTGACATCACTAGCATCATGATCTAATTATTGAACATGAAGGGTGTTTAATGGTCAGATAGTTGATAATGCCAACCTACACCTAATGAACTTTGTGGGAATATGCAAGGCTTACAGGTTGCCCAGAGTCAGCCAGTACACAATAAGGCTAAGACTTTTCCATTTCTCACTATTTCGGGAGGCCACTTTATGGTTATCGGAGTTGCCCAACAACTCCATTACTAACTGGAGGGAACTCAAATAGGCTTTTATAGAGAGATTCATTCCACCTTCCAGGATGTTGCTACTTAAGGATGAAATTTATAATTTCTGACAATTGAAGACTGAGGCACTTCATGAAACCTAGTTGAGGTTCAAGAAGAAGTTGACCAAGTGCCCAAACCACAAAATTCCTGATGATAGCTTGTTGGAAATTTTTCACATATCATTTTACAATAGTACTAAAGACGTAGCAGAAATAGTGTCGGGAGGAGCACTGATGAGCCACACCTGGGTTTAGGATGCCTATAATTCTAGATAGAGTGACCAGAACAAACAGATCATGGCACACTCAGGAAGTGGAAGTAGTGGCTAGTATATATGCTGTTGGTTTGACTGTAGAAAAATGAAGGAAGGAGGAAGAACGTGACTAGGAATTGGCTCATATGCGCACATCATTAGACCTTCTCACGAAGCATATCATGGCGCTGGATCCAAAAAAGTTAATACAGTGCAGACACAGGGACAAGAACCAGGGCCTGAGCACTCAGATTCCGAGGAGGAGGCAAACTTCTTGGACAACCAGGTGGCGGGTTTTCAAGCTGTCTGGGCAAGACATTTGGCACCAAGGTTCTTGAAACCATGGTCGAAACCAATATAGACAATTACAATGGAAATTGGTACAGAGACAGAAGTCGAGGTCGTAGTGTGAGAGAGAATACAGAAGGAATGACAATTATCGCAACGATTGACCAGGACTGTATGTACCTTTGAATACATGTGAGGAGGAGTTCGGATAGTAAAAGTTTGAGAGCATGAGGGTTAAGATACTTAAGAAGGTTAGATTCGTAGATTATCAGCTGAAGGACATCCGTAGGGACTTATCAAGCATGGGTCAGAGAGTTGAGTCATATGCTATGGCTATCAAGCAGATAGAACAACAACTAGGGAAACTGCTAGCATCCATGAACCCTAGGAAAAAGGGTACACTACCTAGAAACATAGTCCAAAATCTGAAGAATGATGGTCACTGTATGACTATGATGACTAGGAGTGGAAAAACCACTATTGATCCCGCTCTACTAGTTGTAGCTGAGCTTAAAAGGAAGAATGAAAGCATAATTAATAATGAGGAATATGTTGCTCATAATGAGGATAATGAGGATGCTGAGTTGACTGAGGCCCCAGTTGTTGAAAAGGGCCTGAGCCTAAACAAGGAGAGAGTAAGGAGCCACATAGATTTACAAGGCTATTCCACGACCACCGCCACCGTTCCCTCAAAGAATGAAGAAAAAGGCAGAGAATGGTAAGTTTCATAAATTCATATCAATGCTAAAACAATTATTTGTAAACATACCATTGGTCAAGGCATTGGAACAGATGCCGGGATACATTAAGTTTATGAAAAATCCTGTTACGAAGAAAAGGTCTGTGAGCTATGAGCCTATGGATTATGTGCTTCATTGTAGCACTACAGCCTCACAGGTCCTTACATAGAAGAAGGAGGATCTACATGCCTTCACCATTCCATATATAATTGGTGATGTTGAGTTCACGAGGGCCCTCTGCGACTTGGGAGCAAGCATCAATCTGATGTCGTTAGTTGTGTTTAAGAAGTTGTACTTGGGAGCCCCACACCGACTACAATGCGGCTGTTGATGGACGACTAAAATATGAAGAAGCCTGTGGGAATCCTATTTGATATGCTTGTTAAAGTGGATAGATTCATTCCTACCAGACTTCCAGATCCTTGATTGCGAGGTTGATTTGAGGTCTCCTTCATTTTGGGGTGTCCATTCCTTGCCAATGGGAGGGCTTTAATAGATGTGGAGGCTGGCCAGTTGAAGTTCAGACTCAATAAAGAAGGGGTCATCTTCAATGTCTCCCGGTTAATGAAGCAACAAAAGGAGTACATAGTAGTCCCAGCGATCGAGAACGAGTCTGAGTTCGTTGATGAAGTCTGTGTAATCAAGAGACTTACATCGTGTCACAATGTTAAATCAGGTGCTTCTTGGGAGGCAACTCATGTTATGATTTGGTGAATTCTTAGTAACCGAACCATCTACGTCGGGCCGCAATGTTATATCAAGCATTTCTTGGGAGGCAACCCAAGTTTATTGACTTATGTGTGTTCAGTGTGCAAGGGAAATAAAAACAGGTGGCAAAAGAATTGTTGAATAGACTGGTGCTTGGTTCTTAGTATTACTCGTAAGAGATTGTATGGAGCGTAGTATGAGTCATGGTGAGAAGTAGATGTATCTCAGTGCATGAGTTCAGGGTACGGTTGGTCCTACGACTCATAACTTTATTGTTCAGATCGTAGTACTGGTTGTGGTTATGAACTATGCAAGGGATGTATATCAAAGTAAGAGAGACCTACGAGTCATTGTATGCGTCGTACCCTCATAATACATGTTGTAGGATGTACTCGTAGGTCCACAGGTAAGTTGTCTCAACCATTATGTTACGAGTCCTAGGGACAAGTTATCGGCCCTTCCTACGACTCGTGGTATGAGTTGTGATGGGTAAAAAAGCTTAAAATTATCGGACTTGGCCCAAAATTTTCAAATTTTCCCTAAAACCTATTTAGACTTCAAATTGACCGGACCCTTCCCACGCACTCAAAATCAAATTCACGAAAGAACTCACGACTCCCTCACACCTTTAAATCAGAATCAAAATCAATTGAGCAAGCTTTATACTCAGATAACACTGGGAAATTCAAACTCCAACCCTACTTCCTGATTTCCAGTCAAAGTAAGCAGCCTTGCACATCATTTAAGTAAGTTTTATGCTTTGAATTTGGTAAAAAAGGCCGATTGTGCCTGGGAAAAGTTTCTTATTCCTTGAGAGTTTTCTAAATGCTTTAAAAATTAAATAGGACGATGACCAGTGATGTGAACAAGTAAATATGTGACTGGGTTGGTATTGAACATGCTAGAAATTACACATGAATTGCTAAAAAATGAGGGTTGTGAGTAAAAAGGGGAGGAATGGGTAACTATTAAAACATGATGAATGCATGCCTGGGCATGGGGAATTTTGAGTACCGAACACAAAATCAAATTCACCTACAAACTAAATCAAAAATAAGGCAGGGAAAGGCTTCACAAGACTTCCTACGACTCATAGGATGGCTCGTTGGGACTGTCCCTAGCCAAACTTGTAAAAACCATGAGGTACGAAATCTAGTACGACTCGTCATATCCTGCTACGAGTTGTACCTGGCAATCATACCAAGAGTTAGAAAAGGGTTAAGTCCAAAAGTGACAGTACGATCCATCCTATGACTCATGGAATAGACTTACGGGTTGTACCATGAGTCATGGAAAAAAACAGAATGTTTGTTTTCAAGTGGAATCCTCATATGACTCGTGGTACGAATCGTACCTTCGTGGTATGAGTTATACCTCAGAGGCGTAACATTGATCTAAGACATTACGAGTCTCATTACGAATTGTACCCCCAAGGTACAACTTGTACTGTAGACCCGTGATAAATTATAGAGGATTTTTTCTTACTTTCTTTTTCTCAGGTTTGGAATTCTAACCCTTTTTCTCTATAGGTACAATGACACAGAAAAGAAAAGCATCCAAGGAAACTTCTCAGAGGGCTTTGATAGATGAAACCTCCAAATCCGGACAAGCGGGCAACACCCTTAGGGGTTCAGTGGAGGAATATGGGGTCGACACATTTTATACCGAGGGGACCCGAACCACTAGGGTTAAAGATAAAGTCCAGGCCGTGGCACCCACTGCCACATCTATTGGTGCTCTCTAGTTATAGGAGGGAGCTAAGGAAAGAGCCCAAGAGTCCAGAAGCAGGTCTAATGAAGAAGAGGGGTCCGAGGAGGCCCAATGCAGTGATGATGACAGTGAGTCTAGATTTGAGGAGGAGGCACCCAATGCCGAGTAGGAGCAGACTCCGCCTAGGGAGAATCGTACCATTCGGTGGAGGGTACCAGGAGACCAGTGGATTTATGAATGGGGTATTACTCTCACCGCCAAGAACAAACCTAGGCAGAGCATTCAAGAAGAGTCGCGGATCCTTACCAACACATTGAATGAGGTTGAGGAGATGAAGAAGATATTCAGCTTATATGGGTTCGACTGGATAGCTAGAGCCCCGGATCGATACACTTTAGAGATCGTCAAGGAGTTCTACGCCAATTAGTTGGAAACCATGGAGTAGAAAGAAAAAGGGGGGGGGGGGGACTGAATGATCAGCCCAAGCTAGAGAGCATTATAGTATGAGGCTGCAATGTTAATATATTCGAGTGCACTATTGGTTGGGTGTTATATGGGCCCCATTCATAGCACCATACGCTACACCAAAGTATGACTATAGGGTGGAGGCCATGAAACAGATCAAGAAGATGGGCTTTGATAATATGTGGAGGCAGATTCAGTGGTTGTCCGGGGTTATTGCTGAGGTCAAAGAAGAAGTAGAATGGGTCCCTAGCAACAAGCAGGTCACAAAGAATTCTATGAACTTCATAGTAAAAGCCTACTAGACATTAGTGCCCCACCTGTTGGCCCCGATAGTAAATGAAAATACCCTCAGCACAGATAGAGCAACTTTAGTGGAATGTATCATGTCCATATACCCCATCAATATCCCGAGGGTCATTATGGAGGAGATTCGAGATTGTCTATGGGATTGAGAACTACTATCCCATTCTCGAGTCTCGTATTAAGACTGTGCACAGAGGTAGGTATTAAGGTGCTTTGTGGTGAGGAGCACTTGATCGGAGGATAGCGAATCACATATATTGGCTTAATCCGGGATGAGATAAACCCGGTAAGCTAGGTACAACTTTCTATCGCAGTACCAATATCACAAACACTTGAGGGCGTGCAGGCGAATGCCCTCACCTCACAAGAGCAGGGAGAGACACTTGCTACAAATGTCTGTCATTTACAGACAGCTCCTAGTACCTCCTCCACACCACCTATAGGCCTTCCAAGCCAAACTCCAGCCAGGTATATGCTAGTGCCTCAGGAATTTCTCTGGAAGTTGGCAAAGAGATTGACCGTAGCTGAGAAGAAGGTTATGTCTATAATGAAGAACGCAAAGCCTTGGGTAAAGGCTGAGATTGGGAAAATTGCACAAGTCCTACACAACCAGGCTAGATGGCTTTAAGAGAAGATTCAATGATCATATGGCAGAGCAGACAGACATGGGCAACCACCCTGAGGAGTTGGGAGCTCTTCGGAGCCAAGTGGCTACTGTCATCACGTTAGCCAGCAATTATAGCAACCCCCGCACTTCCTGACCTCAACATTGGCATTGATAAGGAGATTGATTTGGTATCTTATTGGGAGCCTACAGGTTCCGAGAGGGAAAAGGGACAAAGAGGGTCCCTGAGGATGTTAGAAATGAGACCCTAAAGAAGAAGAGAAAGAGAGAAAAGAAAGAGCGCAAGTGGGTGAGATTGGAGAATCAACCGACTCACGATGAGCATAGGTTGGAGCTTCTTGAGAGAGAAAGAGGAGCGGGTAGCCCCACCGCTACCCATGTAGAGCTTGTGGGTGGAAAGACCCTTTGGGAGAGCCACATTCAGCCCCATTTTATTTCGGAGGTCATAGAGGTGACAACTACAACTAAGGGGGTAACCATTCCCCCTATTGATACCCCATTGAATGTGCCAGCCACCATCAATGCCACGATTGCAGCGGAGGTACCACCTCTGCAGGATGAGGAGGAGCGCTTAGTAAGCCATAGGTATGTTCCCTTCCTTCTTCCTTACAATCTATGCTTCGGGGACGAAGCATGCTTTTTAAAAAAGGGGATAGGGTGTACTTGTATTTTTGAAATTCTATTGGATTCGTCCGAGGGCTTTTCTTGCAGTGTTTCTTTTCCCTCGGGCATGCTATCTAGTAGAATCGGCATGTTCAAGATTTTATTTTTGTGTTTTTAATTAATTACAAAGTAGCTTAGCAGTACTCAGCCAATAAATTTCACTAATTTTGAATTTGTGAAAATGACCCTATTTAAATTTTTTTGATGGTTAGCTATGTACTTGTTGATTGCAAACCATGATTTTTATGGATCGTTTTATATCATTTAGTGTATTAGGATGATTAGTTATTGTTAGCCATGTATAAACTTGACAGGTAGAATGAATGCAAGATATGTACCATGAGTGAGTGAGGTCTAATAGCTAGTTCAATACTGCATAGAGGATCTAGAACTTGCCCGGTTGGTCTTTACATAGGTTTTAGGATGGTTGGTTAGGAAAGGATCATAGGCCATTTTTTGAAACGCATTTGTAGCTTAAACGACCCTACCAAAATAATATGATTCCCTTGATCCCAATTTTGAGCCTTAAATGAACCTTTTTTTATTAATCAATTAACCGTACCCAATTTTATAATTAACCTTTTTTGTCCCTGGTCCCTTCTTGGACATTGTGAACCTAAATATAGGCAAATGAGGTTGGCTAGAGTAGGGGTGCATAAATCATGGGGAGGTGAAAAAGGAAGAGAAAAGAAAAAGGGTTAAAAATGAGGTATGGTGTTACAAAATAAGAAGAAAAAGTAAAAAAAGAAAAAGAAAAAGAAGATGCAAAAAGAAAAAAATGAATGAAAATTCGTGAAAACACACTACACCCATACAATTGCATAAAAATGGTGAAAAGGGAGAAAAAACTTAAAAAGCAAAAAGGGTGAAAAAGTGAAAAATGGATCCACATGTATGTAGTGCTAAGGAGTGGTTTAGTCACTAAAAAGATTCCATATCTACCACACCCAGCCAAAAGGCCTACATTACAAGCCGAATCAAGTCTTATAGTTATCCTAGCCTGACCATCTGACAAGCCAAAGTAGAGAAAATAAGGGCAAGCCTATGGTATCCGACATGCAGTATTTGGAATTTCATTGTGAGAGTGAAAGTCTTTCTTGTTCATTCCCATGTTTCATATTTTCTTATATTTGTGAGTGAGGGACTTCATATGCTGCGAGGGCACATGCTTTGTGTTTAGTTGTACCAATTGTCTGTGTGAAAAGCATTGGTGATGACTTTACTCTCTGTTAATAACTAGATGACCTATCTTGATCCCTGTTTATCATGTTTTTTGGTTACTTGATGTGCATGTGCTGATTTGGTTTATGGGAAAAAGGGTCAAAAGCTATTTGAGTTATGGTGCAAATTTTGATTGATTGTTGGTTGTAGTATCCTAGGTTTAGTTTCTAGTTAAGCGTGGTTTTTATTTTATTTTTGTTTTTCTTTGCCCGAGGGCATGCAAAAGTATTAAGTTGAGGGTGTTGATGTGTTGTGAGTTTACAGCACTTTCGACGCTTAAAACTGAGAAAATAGCATGGACTTAGGTATGTTTATATGGATATGAGGTAATTTTACTTTGTTTTTAGTGAAAATAGGTGTTGGAGCAAAAATGTGTAAAAGATACATAAAAGTGCAGAAAATCAGCCATGTACAAATCTCAGTTCCGTACCTTGATTGTACGAGTTGTACTGAGAATCGTGGTGAAAATGAGAAGTGTTCGGGGTGTTATATGGGTATATAACTCACACGCAAGTGCACGTGGTCGAACAAGTAGTAAAGTGGCTTAAGTAAGCCAAGTATCGATCCCACAGGGACTGGGATGAAGTGCAATCTGCTCAAGTGTACTATATTTCGATTCTAAAAATGCAGACAACAATGTAACCAAAAGTTTGATATTTAGTTTTATAATTTTTATGCTAAATCTAAAATAACTATCTAATTTGAGTCTGAACTATGAATGAGAGCATGCTGAGGTTGAACGAACATGTAATGAAATTAATTATCGACATAATTTGGTTAGTCTTTTCCTCCAGTTGCTAGCCAAGAATATTTTCCAAGAGATTAAAACTCTCGTATTTAACCTCACTTAAGAATCATGAACCATCCACCTACATTTCTGTGATTAAATGCAATTCATGTTCTAGCCATACAAACCCGGTTCCTAAATTGACTAGTACGACTTTCACGTATATTTCTATCCTGAAAGTAAATCAATTCCCAATTTTTCCAAACCAAGTAAAGATCATATCCTATTAATTCACAACTTTCCAATTTCTTGCTCTCTCGAGTGAAACCGGACTTTTTAGATGTACATTAACGTAGGCCACACATTAATGCAGTAAGAACAAGAATTAATAGAACAACATGGAAGGAAAGATGAAAAACCACTATGATCAACAATCCATTTCACTACAATTATTCATAACCTCAGCAAGAAGAGGATTTAGCCACTCATTTGTGGATTAAACATCGTTAAATGAGTGTTAAACATACAAGCAATTGAATTAAAGAAGAAGGAAAGATAGAAAAACCCTGATATTTTCGTCCCCTCAACTGCCTGTAACCCACGTTCTTGCTCCACCAAGTCAGAATATTAAAAATGAACCTAAGTGTTCTATTTATACTGGTGGGAATTTTTCCCGGAATAACAAGCAACGTGTCACGGAGCACTGCCTCCGTGACACGTTGTGTATCGCGGAGCACTGCCTCCGTGACACGTTGTGTATCGCGGAGCACTGCCTCCGTGACACGGTGTGTATCGCAGAGCACTGCCTCCGTGACACGTTGTTGTTCCACCACAGGCCAAATTTTGCATTTTTTCCTTGTTGACATCCGAGTCCAACCCCAATCTCTCCCAACACACATTTTAGCTTCCCAAAATTATATTTCACCTGCAAAACAATGCTAATCATGTTGGTTAGTATAAATTCACATTTTATTATCAATCACATGAGAATGTATAAACATTGATAGATAAACAAGGCTAAAATGACACCTTTGACTATCACTTGGGCATATAAATTTGCCCAAGATCACTTACCCCACACTTAAAGTCTTGTTCGTCCTCGAACAAACCTTTTACATCTCATGCACATGAAGACTTACACATAACTAATTTTAGCAAGACAATTCAAGCTACAACTACAATGACTGTTTAAGATAGCGAGCTAAAAATAGAGCATGCACGATTTAATCACTGAAATGGAATACAATTATGTTAAGACTTCCTAACCTCAAGAATTGACTCTCTATCTTATCAAACTCATGCAAATCAACTGATCAAGAAATCCAACATGAATTATATCCTTCATTAAACATGTGCCCTCACAACAAGAGAGTTACCCCTTTTCACACACAAATTTTTAAATCACAACATGTATGGGTAAATGAATAGAATTACGCTCACTCTCACAAAGAATTCACATGCATCATGTAATGACCCATAAGCTTGCCCTTAGTGTTTTTACTCCACTAATTTAAGGATGTTTGAACGTAAGATCAAGTAGGACTTAATGGGTTGTAATGTAAGCTAAGGGACGGGTAGGTACTATTCTGGCCAGTAATAGTGACTATCTTCCCCCAAGCGCTTTCAATAACTTCAACCTTCATTAAGGATATCTCTTCCCTTACTTCACCCTCATTCTTTTCAATCCTGAATTTTCTCTTCTTGTTCCCATTTCTTTAAGCACACTCAGCTTAGTAGTAAGGAGTACTTAAGCAAATTTTTTTTTCATTCTTTTATTTTCTTACTCCCTACTAATAATCAACCATTTTTACACAAGTGCACCTTTGTCCTTTTCTCAACTTTCACAACTTCTACTTTTCCTTCTTTTTCACGCTTCTCACTCCCTCATTCTTTGGAATTTTTTCACTTAAGCTCTTAGGAGTTTTGGATCAAATTCAAGGCTAATGAAAGAAAAAGGATTAAGCTTATGTTGTAGCTATCAAAGAATAGGCTCAAGGCTCAATGGGGCTAACTAGGATTAACTATTCAAGGTAGGTAAAGAGAGGGATAACATTTATGTTCATTCAAAGAAATGCCTAAATCATCTCCTACAATTCACATCCTTCATTTCGTTTTATATACACACCAGGCAAGTTCTTGACATTCCACAATAGCACGGAATATTTGAAAAACTTACACTCACAGCACATGCTCAATTCAAGACACATTCCGCAGACTCTTAATTCAGCTAATCACAAGAATTCAAAATTAAGCTTCAATCATATCAAGTCAAATTCAAGAGTCTAGGTGTCTCAAACATAGGTATATCACTTGCATGTTTCAACACTAAACATACTTGCATCTTACAATCATTTATAGCACATAACAAGAATATCAAGCCATCAATTAGCTACGGGTTCAAAAACCAACCTACTAACTAATTTTTCTCAAGACGGTCGTCATCCATCCATCATTGAAAACAGTCTCTAACTATGACTAAAAACATTATATACAGACAAAGAAAAATTTTTATTCTTCGGTTCAAAGACCCCCCGTCGGAAAAGAACCGAAAAGAAAAACCAACGGGTGATGAAGTCATGCTTGACTCACAAAAAAAAATTCTTTTTTTTTTCAAATATTTCTCATAAGCATTACTTTCACCAAAAATTGTTAAGCACAAAAATTTTAAAATTTTCCTTACCCCACACTTCAATCATGCTATGTCCCCATAGCATCAAGTTAACATTTAAAGAGGGTGAGAAATACTCCCTGAGGCCTTTAGGCCTAGCTAACAGCATGCCTTTTTTCAACTTTGCAAAAGTGGGTGTTCGACCCCACACTTTTTCTCTTCCATGCTTGTTAGCTTCCTCCTCCACGGGTACTCAGACTTCCCCTCCATCTGTGCTTAACTTTCCACCAAAACAACACAATATGAAAAATAAATAAAATAAACTTAAATGCAAGAAATTAAAATGATACCCATGGTACCCTTGGGTTGCCTCCCAAGCAGCGCCTAATTTTACGTCGCGGCACGACGTACTAAGTTTCACCACTTTTTCCTCCACCTTGAGGATATGAATCTCACCCCTAATTTCTTCTCTAATTTCCTCTTATGCTCCAGGGGTGGTGGTGAAAAATTGTAAGGACCAAGCAGTAGATGTTGCCTTTTGAACTTATTGGCCCTTAAGTAAGCAAAGTCATTTTGTCTCTCCAAGTCAGCATATTTCAAAATATACGGGGCTTGGTCCTCCTCTAGACATTTCTCTATAAGATTGGAAGACTATATTTCTATGTTGTCAACCAAACTTAATGTCGAAAAATGCTTCGAGTGTGGTCCAATAAACCTCAACTCTGAAACTGAATTGTGCTTGACCTCCTTACTTGAAAACACCTTCTCAGCATCGACATCTATCTCTCCATTAATGTCAGCTAGGGGATACTCTATCTCTTCTTCCACGAATAGATTTTCCATAAGTGTGAGCCCATCACGGGGACACTCAAGAGATTCTAATTGTTGGGCTTCATCCAAAAATTCACCATTGTCTTCCTTTTGTAGTTCCTCTTGAATATCGGCTAAAACTGTCACCTGCAATTTATCACAAGATTCAGCCTCAACAATCATCTCCGTGAGTTTGACGCTCATCCTTTCTAGAGCCTCTGCATTCTCTTCTTGCTGAATTCTCAATACTGCCATCGCCTCCTTCATTACTTCTGATTGCTCCAGGAGTTGTTTCAGCATGTCTTCTATTTGAGCTTGGCGTCCCAAGTCCTCATTTTCAGCATGCCTATATTAAGCAAAAACAACAGAAGGATCATAGTAGGGGCTTGGGGGAGGGGAATATGCATTCGGACAGCCATCCCAATGGCCGTCTTGACCACCACATATATTGCACGTGTTACAGTGTTGCCACGAGTGGTGTCCTCCGCAATTCAGACAAGATTCGCTAAAATATGAGTATCCACCATTTATACCATTTGTATTCCACGATGTCATGTCAATAAGGGTATCCGAAAAAGAAAAAAATAAAACGAAAAAGAATTAAAACAAACACTAAGACCAAGTTGTCAGCACTAAGAAAAAAAATATAGTAAATTTACACTTAAGAAAAATTCACCAATTACCAGTCCCCGGAAACGGCGCTAAAAACTTGTTCGGGGTGTTATATGGGTATATAACTCACATGCAAGTGCACGTGGTCGAACAAGTAGTAAAGTGGCTTAAGTAAGCCAAGTATCGATCCCACAGGGACTGGGATGAAGTGCAATCTGCTCAAGTGTACTATATTTCAATTCTAAAAATGCAGACAACAGTGTAACCAAAAGTTTGATATTTAGTTTTATAATTTTTATGCTAAATCTAAAATAACTATCTAATTTGAGTCTGAACTATGAATGAGAGCATGCTGAGGTTAAACGAACATGTAATGAAATTAATTATCGACATAATTTGGTTAGTCTTTTCCTCCAGTTGCTAGCCAAGAACATTTGCCAAGAGATTAAAACTCTCGTATTTAACCTCACTTAAGAATCATGAACCATCCACCTACATTTCTGTGATTAAATGCAATTCATGTTCTAGCCATACAATCCTGGTTCCTAAATTGACTAATACGACTTTCAGGTATATTTCTATCCTGAAAGTAAATCAATTCCCAATTTTCCCAAACCAAGTAAAGATCATATCCTATTAATTCACAACTTTCCAATTTCTTGCTCTCTCGAGTGAAACCGGACTTTTTAGATGTACATTAACGTAGGCCACACATTAATGCAGTAAGAACAAGAATTAATAGAACAACATGGAAGGAAAGATGAAAAACCACTATGATCAACAATCCATTTCACTACAATTATTCATAACCTCAGCAAGAAGAGGATTTAGCCACTCATTTGTGGATTAAACATCATTAAATTAGTGTTAAACATACAAGCAATTGAATTAAAGAAGAAGGAAAGAGAGAAAAACCCTGATATTTTCGTCCCCTCAACTGCCTGTAACCCACGTTCTTGCTCCACCAAGTCAGAATATTAAAAATGAACCTAAGTGTTCTATTTATACTGGTGGGAAGTTTTCCCAGAATAACAAGCAACGTGTCACGGAGCACTGCCTCCGTGACACGTTGTGTATCGCGAAGCACTGCCTCTGTGACACGTTGTGTATCGCGGAGCACTGCCTCCGTGACACAGTGTGTATCGCGGACCACTACCTCTGTTACACGTTGCTGTTCCATCACAGGCCAAATTTTGCATTTTTTCCTTTTTGACATCCGAGTCTAACCCCAATCTCTCCCAACACGCATTTTAGCTTCCCAAAATTATATTTCACCTGCAAAACAACGCTAATCATGTTGGTTAGTATAAATTCACATTTTATTATCAATCACATGAGAATGTATATTAGATAAACAAGGCTAAAATGACACCTTTGAGTATCACTTGGGCATATAAATTTGCCCAAGATCAAGAAGGTTGGAATAAGATGAAGGAAAAGTAAGACTCTCAGTACGAGCTATACCAAGATGGTATGAGCCATAACAAGATGGTACGAGCCGTAACTGGAATCGTGGAAATCTTCAGAAAAAACTGCACAAGGTAGTCTCTTGGTACGGGTGGATACTACGGATTCTAATAACCACTTATGACCCGGACTATGATCCGTGAGAAGCTTTAGTGATTCTTAAATACTTCGCAGAACTCCAGATGCAACAAGCAAGTAGGAGTCATAGGAGGAAGGTACGAGGCTTACCACAACACTCGTAGAAAACTTCAGAAGATGTTAAAGTTCTTAGGGTGAAGCCATAGATGGATTGTACGACTCGTAGGGCCATGGTACGAGTCGTACTAGTTGCCAACACTTAGATAAATCTATAGCAGCCAAGGGATGTACGAAAGGCAGGTATGATCCGTACAATCCTGTTACCGGTTGTTGGATTAGTCGTGAGTAAACCCGGTGCCAGATAAGGAAAATTCCCTATTATCTTAGGAAAAGGTTTCTGATGTCTATATAAATACCTTTTATATTTTTTTTAGTAGAACAACTAGAGAGAAGTTAGCAAAAATGTGTGGAAAGTGTTATTTGTGAATTCTTATCAAGTTTTGGAGAGCAATTCTTAGGATCAACAATTGATTTTATCAATTGTTCTTGAAATTGTTCATTGATATTCAAAGCAGGTTTTATTCCAATTATTGTTGTAAGTAATAAATTATGTGTTTGTCTATAAAGCAAAATATAATCTTACAATCATGAGAAGCTAAAACCTCCACAACTAGGTTGCAGGAACCATGGTGGATTAACAAAATAGGATTACACAAAAGTGATTCAAAACCAACGCTAAACGCTTGTATTATATTCTCTTCATCTGTAAATGTTTCCTAACAGTGTACAATATTAGGATTTGCCCAAATTTATTACTTGCTTGAACGTAGAGAAGTAGAGATTAGGAAAAGAGAATTACAACAAAGACTTGGTCTTTATGATCATTTTATTAACTTGAGTTATGGTCGCTGGATAGTTAAATTAGGGATAAATTGATAATGGTTAGAAAGAAATCACTTATGAGACCTGATCCGGTGATTGGGTATAGTCATCCAATATAGACAAATCGGTTATTTGGATGAACCCTAGTTATCAGTTCTACAAGTAAGCATTGGGATTGATCACATGTGTATACCTGATGTAATTATGAATCCAGGGGAACACTTACCCTAGCTATTTGCAAATCTTTATAACAATCACAATTACAATCTTGTTTTAATATTGTTATTTCTTTGAACCCCACAATTTGGAGAGAACTTACCAACAAGTTTAAGTACCGGCGTTAGTCTAGATGTTACCTTATTCCTTGTGGGTTTCACCCCAATCTTGTTGTTGGGTTCTTTATTGACAACGTTCACTTCATACTTTGCCGGTAAGTGTGAGTTTGAGCGTTATCAGACTCGTCACCGTACTGATAACTTGTCGGGTCCTGTCATGGCCACTGATACCAAGTTGGTCATTCTCTGATTCTTTCCTCCAAGTCTGCTAGAATGACATGCTTAATGAATCATCACTTATACTAAAGAATCATTGCCTAAATTTTTTGGAAATGGAAAGAAAATGTCAAGTTCTGGAACCTTTCTTAGGGATTGATCCCCTTAACGAATAGCCAAGTTTCTTAATGACTCACTTGACGAGTCGTTTTGTAATCTTGTGTAGTTTCTGTTATTTTTCCTGATTCACATCTAGGATCTGATCTTATCCAATTTTGAGGGTTATTATAAAGTATCTCCTTCCTAGAATTGATGACTTGTTTGACAAATTCGGGATACCACTTGTTTCTCTAGGATAGACCTAAGATCAGGTTATCATCAGTTGAACGCTAGAGAAAATGACATTCTATAAATAGCTTTTAGGACCCGTTATGGCCACTTTGAGTTCCTTGTCATGTCCTTCGATTTGACTAATGTTCCTGAATTATGTATAGACCTCATGAATAAAGTGTTTAAGAAATATCTAGATATGTTTTTTTATTGTATTCATTGATGACATCGTAGTCTACTCTAGAAGTGAGGATGATCATGTTAGTCACCTCAGAATAGTTCTTAAGACTCTTAAGGACTGCTTGTTAGTTGACTGTGAATTTTTGTTGAAGTCTTTGGCATTTCAAGGATAGATAGTCTCTAACAAGGTATTCAGGTTGATTGCCATAGATTGAGGCAGTGAAACGTTGGCCCAGACCCATAATCCCAACTGATATTAGGAGTTTTTTGGGTTTGGCTGGCTATTATAGAATGTTCGTAGAAGGGTTCTCATCCAATGTTATCCCGTTGACTAAGTTGACCTAGAAGAAAGCTAAGTTTCAATGGTTTGAAGCTTGTGAGAACAGCTTTAAGGAATTGAAAACTCGTTATACTATTGCTCTAGTGTTAACCCTACCGAAGTGTACAAATGATTTAGTTGTGTATTGCGATGCATCTAGAGTGAGCATTGGTTATGTATTGATGTAGAATGGTAAAATTATAGTTTGTGCTTGTAGACAACTTAAGGCCCACAAGAAGAATTATCCAATTTATGACCTTGAGTTAGTAGCGGTAGTGTTTACATTAAAGATTTGGGGTCATTATCTCTATGGTGTGCATGTTGACATGTTCACAGATCACATGAATCTTCAGTATGTTTTTCGCAAGAAGGAGCTGAATCTTAGGTAGAGGAGAAGGCTCAAACTACTTAAAGATTATGATATAAGTATTCTCTACCCTCTGGGTAAAGCCATTGTGGTTTTGGTTGCTGATGCTCTTGTCTATGGGAAGTACAACTCATGTAGGGAAAGAAAAGAAAGAGTTAGTTAAGGATGTGAAGAGACACTCATGCTTGGGAATTCATCTTTTCGACTCCAATAAAGGTATTGTGATTATCCAAAATGAGGTTGAATCATCTCTAGTAGTGGAAGTTAAAGAAAAACAAAATAGAGATCCCACCTTGCTCAATCCAAAGGAAGAAGTTCACATGCAAAGGATGTTATTTTTTGCACAAGAGGGAGATGGTGTCTTGAGGTATCAAGACAGGTTATTCTTTTGAAACATAGATGGTCTCAGAGGAAGAATCATGGCATAAGCACATAGCTCCATGTATTCAATTCACCCATGTCCATGAAAATATACCATAACTTAAGAGAAGTCTATTAGTGGAATGACAAGAAAAGAGATTTTTCATACTTTGTTGCTAAAGACCGAATTGTAAGCATGTTAAGGTCGAGTACCAAAGGCCATGTGGCATGGCTCAAAATAGAGCACTCCTTGAGTGTAACAACCCACCCGATCGTTATAGTACCTTGACAATATTGATGCATGAATTTAAAATTCTTACAGGCCCAGTCTATTTCTTGTATGGATATAAATAATGGGTATATTATAAAAAGGGGTAGAAATAAAAATTCTCATTGGCCCGGCGATGGGACCACCATGGAAGGTACCTCATCACCATGGCAGGACCCATGCTGTGGAGCAAGCATAGGTGCAGTAGAAGACACAAACCAAAACTCTATGTTATTGCAACTTTTAAAACCTAAATCCTATTGTAACAATAATTAGTCATTAAAAATGCCCTGGAATCAAATTTTGGTTATTCTAGTAGGGAAAAGAATAGGGTGGCTAGAGTAGGAAAAGATTCCACCATCCTCCCTGACAAAATTCTTCGAGAAACATTGGAATTGGTGCTTAAAAATTGAACTCCATCATTTCTTGGAAATAACATGGCACCCAGGTAAGTTATTTCCTATTTTCATGTGACTTTGATTAGAAACTCGTATATATGTGTATGATTGAAATGTTATTGAAAATAAAATAATATTTATACCATTAGTGGCAACTGTAGTAAACCATAGGGAATGGTTGTTAAGGATGAGGGAGGATAGCCTAAATAACAAGAAAATAGAGTAGAGTTAGAGTGTATATCATAAATATTAAGTAGGGATAGAAGCTCATTGTAGTTGGTTGATCGCATGTTCTAGATATCAGGTTCCTGACTGTTGATTTTAATGTAGCCTCCTAACAGTGTATCTCGATGGGGTATTCCTTCTATTGGCATTAAGATGGGTTTCAATAGGAAATCTTGATAGAAGTTTCGAGTCTAAGGAAAAATTTACTTATTGTGTGTCTATGATTAGGTAACTGATTAATAACTACGGTTAATGCAAAGAGGTGGCCGCGAGCAGTCGTATAGTGGGAAAGGGGTGAGGTGGTAGAAGTGATTTTCATAAGTAGTATTGATCTTGAGTAGTGAGATTGCGTGAGGGAGAACAAATAAATAATGGAATGTGGAATATGATATAGGATTCCATAAAACATACCATAGGTATTTTGCTATTTGTGCGTGTCTACGGATGAATATCTAATTTTCTTTACTCATGCATAGTGGTAATTTAAAAACAATGTGGTATGGGACTATGAGTTATGTATTAGGTATTGATGTCATGATTAAGATGTTTGGATGCTTCTCGAATAATGGTTATGTTAAAGATTTCAATAATTTGATCATATCATTTGAACTAATTCTAAATTGATTGAACTATGAATGTTATTTCTGAACTGCATGACGAATTGTGGTAATTGATGTAACTATTGGTCCATCCTAGGTGTTGATTTATTGAGAGCATAATACAACATGTTGAGGAGAAATGAGTAGCACACCTTGCCTAGAGATGAGAGGCTTGTATCCGAGGTGAGCATCTGGACGAGTTATTGAGTGTGATTGAGGATGTGTATAGATACTTGGATATGAGTGGCTCATGCCTGAGGTGAGCATTTGGGCGAGCAGTTATGATCTGAGTGCCTCGTTTTCGAGGTGAGAATCTGGATGAGCAGACAAGTGGGAGCGGGTACCTCACCAATACAGTACATAGTTTTTTAGAGTCCCCTGCAGGTCTTGACTTGAAGGGTGGAAATAAGACCCCCTGATATGTGTTACAAATATAGAGATGCGTGAAAGATGTTTTTATATATAGATGTGATACACGATACACCAATATGATCAGAACATGATGTGAGAAATGATAACGTCCGAACTACACTCCTTTTTTATGAAAGAGTATAAATGGTCATTGTATCAAAAAAAATATCCCAACAGATATCGGGGTCGATTCCCCCAAGGAATTGAGTCTATAATTCAAGAGTTATATACTAATTCAAACTAGAATGCGTAATTGTTCAACATTTGAAAAGTAAAATTTTGGGGGAAATTAATGGGAAATAACTATCTAATTCTAAACGAAGACTAATAGGGGGAATTCCAATTGAAGCAATCACAAGTGAGAGGCTAGGGGTATTCCATAGATGAGATCACAACTAAATCAGAAATTTCTTTAGTGCCTTAGACTCAAACTTATCATAGATAGCAATGAATAGTTCGCATTCTCTTATTTTTCAACCATAAAAATATTTATGTCTTGGGTTCTTTCGAATCCCAAAGACAATTCAACTTATCAACCTGTAATACCCCAAAAGTGCCTAACAGTAGACACGTGAGTTAAAAGTTGAAAATTGTTGAAACTAGGAAAATATCATAGAACGGAAGACGTAATGACTCGTAGTATCAAACTATGGGTCATTTTTGCAGTCGTGGTGATGGGAAGTCCTGGTGGCAGTTGAGACAATGGGCGATGCAACGACTCATTGCTTGGAACAACGAGTCATTATTGGCAGTCATAGGAAATGCTGGGCTAAGCAGTTGGGGATACCATGGGTCATCCAACGACTCGTGATGAGAAGAGATGGCCCGTGTTCACCGGTTGTCGTTTGGTTGCAAGGATTTCTAGTGCATGTACCAGATCAATACCATGACTCATTGGAAGCAACCACGGGTCTTGGTGAGGCTTGTGGTAAGGAGGTTCAATTTTGTGAAGGGGACAAGCAATGATCGACTTAGCGATCTATTGGAACGAAGGACGAGTCGTCCTATCTATCCGTGGTTTAATTTCGGAGGCTAATTCTCAGCAGTGCTTATGACAAGCCATACAATGAGTCATTGTTTCTTCCAACCACTAGTTGGTACGACCCGTTGGACCGACTTGAAAAGTTTTCGGGGAAGATTCATTAAGGGCTTTTTCGACTTTCTCTTACTATAAGCCCCTAAACTACGTCATTTTAGCCTATGAAAGGTGGGTTTTTAGAGGGATAATCTATTCTAAGTCGTCATTCATGCATGTAGGAGTATAGAGAGGTGATCAAAGGGTGATTCAAGGCTTCCTTCTTCAAATCCTTTCAATTCCTTTTTGGGTTTTCAAGGGAAAGTAAGAATCAATTATTTTCAGGTATGTAGGGTTATGAGTGGTTGTGTTCTTCCACACCCATGCCTAATTTCTATCTAAATATGAGAAATTCCTATGACCAAGTTATGGAGTTTTCACCCAATTTCATAATTATTCAATTTCTATACATGGGTACGATTAGATTATGTTTCTATTGATGAATTGTGAAGCATGAGCAGATTTTAAACTGTTTCCACTAAAAATTGTGTTTTCTAGTTTTATGAAATTAAAGGCCCATGGATGAGAAGTTCATGAAAGAAGAGAATGATGATGAATGTATAATGATGATGATATATTATGATGAAAAGCATGTTTCTAAAGCTACCCATGACTATGATATTGTTTTCAAAATGAATTGAGTAAATCCAAGCATGATAAAGTTTTGGGCAATGCCCTTATATTGAGTCTGATGATGTAGTATCTCTAAAGTAAGCTTACAAAATGGTTGTGGAGTAAAGGCTCCCACCCATCTTTGAGCTTGTGGTATGTTTCGAAATAAAGCTTCTCATATGCATGAATTCACAATTGAGATGTATGTTATTATTGAGCTTCTTTTTTGTATGATGTCGAGTCTATGCATGATTTCATTATTGAGCTTTGTCAATAGACAATGTTGAGCTTCGTTTTATATGATGTTGAGTTATGCATGATATCATCTATGAGATTTATCAATAAACGACGTTGAGCTTTGTTATATACGATGTAGAGCCTTGCATATTTTAGGAGAAGAGTCTGGCACCGAGCGGGCTAAGGGCCGATCACCCTATGCCCCAGAACTACACATCAACGTAGGTTGATACTATAATATTATTGGGACATCCCTTGTGAGATATCCCCGGCCCTAATGGCCCATGAGCTTGATATCAATATCATGGTAGAGTCCTTAACCCTGGCAAGGTTTTGGATCACTCTGCCCACTTAAATGTAATAGTCAGGACCACGTATGCTCTATCGTGGTATGTTGGTTAAGTGACGAGTCTCCCATTGTCTATATGATTCAGATTTGCATATCCATTACTCATGGTCTTTATTTTATACGCATATTCTAAAAGCAAGGTTTGACTCATTGTTCATCTTTTCTTATAAATGCCATATTTCATCTTTGAGTCATTCGACTCAGTTATGATGTTATGAAGCTATGTATTTTCATGTTATGAAAAGATTATGATTTTAGAAAGAATGCATGCAAGGCCTCCTCTCAGATTTGAAAGCTTATGATATGTTATGAAATGCTTTAAATGATTTACTTTACTTAAGCAGTTTTACTTACCTTGCATACTCGGTACAATCCATGTACTAACCCGCATAATCAATGTTATATCATTTCATAATACAGGACCCAGCTTGCAGGCTCAGCCCCGCTCGTAGTCAGTTGTCAGAGTTAGTACTTGCTTGGTTGGTGAGTCCTCATCCTTCGAGGGCTAGACTTTCAGTTCCCTATATGTATTTTTAGTTTCAATATTTTTGAGTTAGTTAGGGTCTTTTCCCATCAAATCATGTAGATTAGAGGCTTTTCAGACTTATGTATGTATTCAGGTTCGGATGCTTATTCTGATGTTAAGTTGAGTTAGACATCTGCTGAGTTTATATTATTCTCATGGATCTAGGTATTCTATACATCCAGCTGCCACAAGATGTATGGTGACCTACGGAAAGTTTATTGGTGGAATTGAATGAAGAAACACATCGCAGAATATGTGGCTAAGTGCCCAAACTGTTAGCAAGTGAAGGTTGAGCACGAAAGACTTGGAGGTGTGCTCCAAGATATTAGCATTCCTACTTGGATGTGGGAATAAATCAATATGGACTTAATAAAAGGTTTGCCTCGCACTAGCTAGCAATATGACTCCATTTGGGTTGTTGTAGACAAGTTGACCAAAGCCGATCATTTTCTACCGGTCAAAACCATGGATTCAATGGAGGATTATGCCAAACTATATATACGAGAGTTAGTTCGATTGCATCAAGTGCCCTTATCCATCATTTCAGATCGAGGTACTCAATTTACCTCTCAGTTTTGGAGGTCATTTCTAATAGGACTTGGTACATAGGTTAAACTCAACACAACATTCCACCCGCCGATGTATGGTCAAGCAGAGTGGATAATTCAGACCATCGTGGACATGTTGAGGGCATGCATGATTGACTTCAAAGGTGGTTGGGATGATCACTTGCTCCTGATCGAATTTGCCTACAATAACAGCTATCACTCTAATATTCAAATGGTGCCATTTGAGGCTCTCTATGGGCGGAGAGGTAGATCGCCCATCGGATGGTTTGAGATTGGTGAGGCAGCAATGATAGGGCTAGATTCAATTCATGAGGCTATGAAGAAGGTTCAATTGATAAGGGATGGGCTGAAAACTGCTCAAAGTCGCCAAAAGTCCTATGTTGGTGTAAGAAGGAGGGAACTAGAGCTCGAGGTGGATGATTGGGTGTTTCTGAAGGTATCTCCCATGAAGGAAGCGATGTGGTTTGGAAAGAAAGGGAAACTTAGTACTCGTTATGTTGGCCCCTAGCGAATTGTGAGAAGGGTTGGCAAGGTGGCGTATAAATTGGAGTTACCTTCAGAGTTATCTTCCGTGCATCCTGTGTTTCATGTATCGATCTTGAAGAAGTGTTTCGGTGATCCATCCTAGTTGTCCTAGTGGATAGGTTGGTGTAAAAGACAGCCTTAGCTATGAGGAGGTTCCGGTGGAAATATTAGATCGTCAGGTTCGAAGGCTAAGGAACAAGGAAGTAACATCAGTATAAGTGTTATGGAGGAATTAACATGTTGAGGGAGCTACGTGGGAGGCCGAAGCGGATATGATGGCTAGATACCCACATTTATTTTATACCGGCTCAGTTCCAATTTGAGGTATCAGTTTTTCCCTAAAACTCTATTTAGTTTTCATGTTCAATTCATGTGTTCAAGTTTCTTTTAGGTATATGGATGTTCATGTGAATCGTGAAATCAATTCAGCTATATGGTTTGAATCGGAGATAGTCATTCCGTCAATTTTCAATTTAAATGATCAGTAATTGAGTGTAATGATGGCATGTCTCTGTTTACTATATGTTTCCAAGGGGGAGATATTGTAATACCCCAAAAGTGCATAAGATTAGACCTAGGGTTTAAAATTGAAGTTGGCTAAAAACTGGGAAAAATTCCATAGGACGGACAACCTAATGGATAATTGGTCCAACCAACAACCTGTGGAAAGAGGTTGTGGGAAAGACTAGGCCTGGTGCCAGTGGAAACAATGAGAAAAGTAATGACTCGTTGTTGGGTACAACGAGTCGTCGTTTTAAGTCATGGTGAGGATTGGAATTTAGCATTAGGGGATATAACGGGTCATCCCACGACCCGTCGTGAAAGGTAATGGGTCGTGGTCATGAGTTGTTGTATGGGGATAGGTATATTTTCTAGTGGACCTAACGGAAGGAAACTACGACTCGTTGGAGGATGTAACGAGTCGTGGTGAAGCTCGTGGGAAGGACCAGGGTAGGATCTGAAGGGGGCAAGCAACGGACGATGTGATGATCTGTTAAATGGAAGGACGACTCACCCTGTTTAGTCATGCGTCGAATATGAGATCAAGAATTTTGGGCAGTGCAGACAACGGATGGATTCCATGAGTCGTGGAATCCTCCAATGATCCGTTAGTCCGTTCGTTGGTTCACTCGGTGCAGATTTTTCATGGTTTTATTAAGGGTATTTTCGTTATTCTTGTTATCTAGGGACCTAAACTACATCGTCTTAAGTTATTTCTGAGTGTATTAAGATACGTTAAGCCCTTCTAGCCTATTCATTCTCATGCATGCAAAAGTTAGAAAAATATAGAGGAGATCAAGCTAGTCTTCAATGTTTTTCTTCATCAATTTCCATTGGGCTTTCAAGGTGTGGTGAGATTTGATTTTCCCCAGGTATATAGGGTTATGAATGGGTGTTCTCGTTCACACCCACGCCCAATCTCTCCTAATTCATGATGTTTGATCAAAAAAATCATTTGGGGTTTTCACTTAAATCTTGTGGAATTCTAATGATCTATTTATGGGTTAGTATCTTTCGTGATTTATATCATCTTTTTTGAAATATGATCAGATTCTACAGCTATGTTGAATTTAAATTTATTGAATTTGATTTCTACTAAATAAAGCCTAATTATGCATGCTCTATGATGAATCGAGTTATAATCTTTATTTCAATTGTTGATATTCGTAAACCCATCATGATTTATGAATTGAAATATGGATTTATTCAAATACCCATTATGAATTTATGGTTTTCAAAGTATATGTATGATTTATAAGTAAGCATGAATCCCATGATTTACTAATTATGTTTTGGCCGACTCACGGGCCTCACCCTCATGGCTAGTTTACGTATTTACAAGCATATTTATGATTATCATAATTTAACTAGCTCTTGAATCTCATGCATATTATACCATGAGCACTATATATGTTTTGGGAGTAGTATGTAACACTGAGTAGGTTTGGGGCCCAGGTTCTGCCCCGAATCTCAAAACTACATGCCACCATAGGACATGATGGGACCTCCCTTGTAACTGTCCGCTTGCCCAAATGGGCCCTTTCATGTGTGATATCATGCCCTTCATGGTTTTACCCTTGGCAAGGTACGAACACCCTCCGAACTAGGGTTACAGGTCGGGCTCCATGCGTGCTCATATGGGGTATGTGGGTTATAAGAATATCCAAATGTTCCTCGTGATTTATGCATGTCTCTGATTATGTATATTGGCTCAAGTCATGTTCAATAAGCTTTTCTCTTATGATTATGACTACAATTGAATTATGAATGTTTTGAAAACCTTGAGCCTTATGTTATCATATGCTATTTATGTTAAGAGAATGTTGTCCTACTCTTTTGATCATTTATAAGATTTTAGATATTTTAAATGTCTGTTTTACTTACCTTACATAATTGATACATTCCACGTGATTATGTTATCATTTCATGATACAGGACTCGGCTCTCATGCTCAGCCCCATCAGTAGTTCATTTAAAGGTTTCGCATCCAACTTGTCGGTGAGTCCTCATTCTCCGAGGTCCATTTGATTCAGACATTGATTTTTTCTTTAGTTTTAGTTGTTGGGTTAGTTGGGGATGTTGTCCCATGAACCCATATGTTACATTAGAGGCTTTTGGACTAAATGTAGTATTCCACTGTTATGTAGTTTGTCCGCACCGATTATCATGCTACGCTATGTTATGTTTATGTTTCCGATATATTGATATGTTAAGTATTCCATTTTGATGATATGAAGTTAGATGAATGTTCATGCCTTGGGTCGACTTGGAGTCTCTCGGTGCTTCTTGTCCTATGTTACGATCCGAATCTAAGTTCGAGTCGTGACAATTAGCTAGTGGATAGGACTTAGAGTCATCTCCAGATGTTAATGAAGGTGCACTGAATGTTTTCTCCAACATATTCTTATGCTTGTCAGATCTAGGATCTACATTGCCCTATATTACGCTGTTGTAGCAAGGAAATTTTATTTAGCAATAGACTTGCTGAAGCGACCGTTTCAAAAGCTATGTGTAAAGATTATCTATGAGTGGTACTCTAGGTACTCAGAGATCATAAGCTATACACAAAGCACTCTAAATATGAGTTTTGGTTAAATTTTATGGCGTTCATGGGTCATATTGATTCAGACACAGGTATTCAGTTTGACTTGCACAAGATAGAGGCTCTAAATACATGACCCCAACCCACAACTCCAATCAATGTTCATAGTTTCTGGGGTTAGCTGGTTATAACAGAAGATTTATAGAAGGATTCTCTACATTATTAGCACCATTGATGAAGCTGACTCAAAAGTAAGCTAAATTTTAGTAGACCACAGCTTGTGAGTAGAGTTTCCACGAATTGACAGATTGACTAACATCAGCACTAATATTAGCTATACTAGATGGTTCAGAAGGTTATACTATTTATCGTGACATTTTAGGAATTTGGTTAGGGTGTTCTTTAATATAGCATGACAAGGTGATGCCTGTGCTTCAAGATAGTTGTGAAAGCACAAGGTGAACTACCCGACCCATTTGTTAGAGTTGGTTGCAGTTGTTCATGTTCAGAAGATCTAGAAAATTATTTATATAGTGTTCATATTGTCATCTTTACAGATCATAAGAGTCTCCAGTACAACTGTTTAGGTAGAAAGAGTTGAACATGTGACAATGTCCTTATCTTGAGTTGCTAAATGACTACGACATACTTATCTTGTATCTCCTAGGGAAGGCTAATGTTGTAGCTGACGCCCTTAGTCGCAGATCCATGGGAAGCTTGTCATATTTAAGGCTAGAAAAGAGAGAATTGGCTCGAGAGCTATACTAGTTGGCTAGCTTAGGAGTTTGATGATTGATGGACTCTGACGATAGTAGAGTGATGATTTAGAATACTACAGTGACATCTCTAGTTATGGAGGTGAAAAAGAGATAGTATGAAGATCCCAACCTGATACAGCTTAGAGGCAACGCTCAGCAGGAAGTGTCATTGTCCTTTGAGATAGTAGGAGATGGAGTCTTGAGGATCAGAGATCAACTCCGTGTTCTAAATATGGCAGGGCTTCGCCAGCAAATTATGGTAGAAGTACATTATTACCACTATTTTCTTCACTCAAGTTCAAAAAAAATGTACCATGATGTATAAGAAATTTATTGGTGGCATGGGACAAAGAAAGATATCAGTAAGTTCATATCACAATGTCCTGATTGCCAGTCGGTAAAAGCCGAACATCAAAAGCCTGGAAAGCCAACTTAGGGAAGAACTAGGCTATGTGAGATGGGTAGTAATCAACATGGAACTTTTACAGGCTTACCCTATACTAAGCATAAATTTTACTTTAATTGGGTCTTTGGTGATAGGCTAACAAAATCAGCCCGTTTCTCACCAGTCAAGACTATGTTCTCAGCTAAGGATTCTATTGGAATATATACCAGAGAGGTAGTTAAAATGCATGGTATCCTAGTATCTATAATTTATTACATAGGGGCACAGTTTTCAGCATATTTTTGAGAATCATTCCGAAAGGGTTTGGGCACATAGGTAAACCTATGTACAATTTTGATCCCCAGACAGATGGTTAGGCTGAGCACACAAATTAGACGCTCAAGGATATATTACAAGTGTGTGTAATAGACTTCAGATGAAGTTAGGAAAGTCATATACCTCTTATTGAGTTTGCATATAATAACAATTACCATTCTATCATAAAGATGACACCTTATAAGGCTTTATATGGTTAGAAATATGGGTCCCCTATAGGATAGTTTGAAGTGGATGAGTCAGGAATGATTGGACCTTACATGATGCATCAGTCTGAAGAAAAAATTATGCTAATTAGAGAATGAATATTGACAGCCCAAAGTCATCATAAATCCTAATCTGATGTACAATGTATAGACTTAGAGTTTTGTGTTGACGATTGGGTATTCCTTAAAGTATCACCTCCGAAGAGTGTTATAAGATTTGGCAATAAGGACAAGCTCAACACGAGATTCATTGGGCCATAGTGGATCATCTGAAAGATAGGCCAAATAGCCTATGAGTTAGAGTTGCCTTTAAGGCTAGAGTCTATTCATCCAGATTTCCATGTATCGATGCTATGAAAGTGTATAGGAGACCCTTTTCGGGTTATCCCAGTTGAGGATATTAAGATCTCAGAGAAGTTTTTCTACGAGGAAACTCTAGTTTCCTTATTAAATCGGCAAGCCTATAGATTAAGATCCGAAGATATAGCTTTTGTTAAAATCCTATAGAGGGACAAGGATGTGGAAGAAGTGACCAGAGATGTTAAGGATGACATGAGATCTAGATACCCTCACTTGTTTCAGATCCTAGAGTTATAGCATCTCAGTTCATATTATCGTAGTTAAGGTGAGATACCTATTTAGGTTTTACATTATTGCTTATTGTTATTACTATATGTTGCCCGCTTTATTGTTTTGGAGCTATGCTATTTAGCTATTTGTGTCGTCTTGTGAGATGCCTAGATTGTTCTCTTCTGCGTTTCAAGGTTCCAAAAAATTCATAATATAAAGTAGATGTTGATGAAATATTCACAGCAATGCAAAATTAGCTAAACCTCCCAAGTTTGAATATCATTCAAGGAAAAACATTCCTAAGGGGAGAAGGATGAGTAGGGAGAAGGATGTTACTCCCAAGAATATTTTTGTCAGTTACATGATATGAGTATGCCTATGATTTGACGCTTTAAGTATATGTAAAGGATTTAAACAATAGGGAATGTTTAGTATGAATGTATCGGGGGATCGGAGACGTAAACGAGTTGAGAAATGAGTAGACAGAATGACTCAAAGGTAGTCCACACTGGACCACAAGTTACGGAGCCCCACCCTCTGTAAGGAGCTACGCACCGCGACCCTCTTCCTGTGTAATGAGGTGCATGATAAACTAGACTCCACTGCCTCTCTTATATATATATATATATATTACACTATGTTAAGTAAATCATTATGTGTTATAATGTTAAGCCAGCAACTTATGAGAACTCCTTTTCTCTCTAGATTTTATGTGAGGAGAAAAAAGATTGATTCATCAAAACTCTGTCAGATCCCAATCCGTGCTAAGTGAAGGTTTGTGGAGCTAAGGAGAACACTTATATAGAGCTATTCTATTGAAAGTGGTTTGGATTTAGAATGGACAAGCTATAGATGTATGGAAAAATTTCTCTCCTACATAGCTAAAGAGTTCTACATGATCAAGTAAGCATTTCTACCCGTTCGACCTCAAGAATTCATGAGTTTCACTGAACTAAGTTCGTAGTAAGTTTATTGTTGATTATGTTCTTGAATGATTGATTGCTAGCTTGCTACCGAATGTTGTGCAGCCAAAGCTACATGTACATTGAGCTAAATTATGGTGGATCTACAAGCCTACATTGGAATCTACGACGTGAGGTATGTTAAGGCTAAACTCCCTTTTACAAGTTTCTTTCATCGAAAGTCTGTAAGACTTATCGTCTTTCATAGTAATATTCTTGGCTATGTTGTGTTGTTGGTTAGCTACTGAAAGTTCAACCTATGAGCTATTTTATGTGTCCCTTGATGGAATTTCCCACGTCTAGCTTTGCAATTCGATAGAAGTGACATAGGAGTAATTTTTTTGAATTGTTATCTCTTAGATTAGCTACTAATATTTTCCTACGTTACCAATATCATAAGAGCTTTGTGGTTAGCTATTGAGCTTGTCTTGCTAACTTAGGTAGAATAACGAGTATCTTGGCGAGAGAATTCCATGTTTACGTTGCCTATATGTGATAAATCTCTCCTTTGGCGTATCATCTTACCTATAAAGCTAGAATATTAATATTGTAATTCAACCTACGGGTTAACAGTCATTCTGATTACCTATAAGTCTATTGTGGCTTGCTTGCTAGAGTTATGTATTTTTATTACCAGCCCAGTAGTCAGTTTTGGCTAGGGATCCATACAGTTTGGTCACTTATGACTTTATTGTTCGCTTACAGGCTATTATTGTACTGTCTGCCTTCAAAGCGTTTATGCTTAGTGTTCCATATATTAGCTTCAGGGTACTAGTTAATATGGCTGCCAATGGGCTATGTAATTTAGATACAGGGTGCTACACCTAATATTAGCAATGTTATAGCTCGTTATAACATTTAAATTGGCGTTCAGGTCGCTCAGAGCCATACCCTTTTGTTCTAGGCTAGCTAGTTCTATAATTCTCTTCATGACTGTTCGGGTAGCCATGTAAATATGAATCCTGCCTATTTTATGCTATGCAGGTTGTTGGGGGGGATAGTAACAGATGTGTTATTCCTAAACACTATGCTACACTCACCAAGCGATGTTTGGAAATATATGTTATGCATATTAGATACTATATAGGATGCTTAATAAACAAAATATAGTTATGATGTGCCTATGGGGCTATGTTATGCTCACAGAGCAATATAAAGTCTAGAATGACTACATTGAGGCCTGTAAAGACACTTGAATTTTTGAGGCCCTTTAGACTTCCTTTTTACTTAAGATGGATTACAGACCTTCAATAGAGCCTGGTGTGCTTGGGATGTTGTTACAACAGCCTAGAAAGCTCAAGATACAGATACAAGAGCCTAATGTGCTCAGCTATAGTTGCTTAAGGGGATACATACATAGGTACATATAATTTAGGAAGGCGATAAATAAAGGGAAAGATCACCTAAGAAGGCTTTGTACATACATACAGTGATTGCCTGAGAAAGGCTAATTACAATGGATTTATAGAGTGGCCATGGGGCTATAATGTTACCAAGAGGGGTATATAGATTGAATGTACCTTCCAGGGCTTATGGGGCCTCGAGTAGGTTATTGTTTGATTTTTTGTACTTGTCAGTCTTATAGGGGACATGTTAGATTCTTGATAGACTATTGCTTACTATTATACAATTATACAAATGAGATTATTTAGGTTATTGTATGACCCTTATAGTTGAATACTTTTAGTACTTATTACCCGATTCAGTTTCAACTTATTATTTCCTTACATACTCAGTGCACTATTGTACCAACGCCCCAAGCCTGGGGCCACTAGCTCTTGCCTACAGGTCCTGACAGATAGGTACAAGGATTTTCTCGATGAAGCAGTCCAAGTTCAATAGATTGGCTAGCTCCCTTATTTCGGAGTAGCCATAGTTCAAAGGGTTGCTTGCTTTGTTTTTCAGTTTGTGGGTAGGTTGTGGCCTTGTCCTGGACAAGTATATCCCTTAGTGGCTTCCATATCGTGGGATTGTATAAATATGTAAGCGGACAAGGTTTCCTTATCTTTGGTGCATAGGTCCTACCTATTCAAATTCTGGTTCAGTGTGGCATTAGGTGCTAGTTATGCCTCCCAAGAAAGGGCATGAAAAATCATTCAACGATGAATGATCCCAACGAAGAGACATTTTAACTCCTCAATCTTTTGGCCTAAGTTTGAAATCATTATAAGTCACCTTAGAATGGTTCTTTCATACTCTTAAGGATCGTGAGTTATTCGCCATGCTTACTAAGTGTAAAGTCTAGGCCACATAGTCTCCAATAAGGGTATTCAGGTTGACTCCCTGATGATAGAGGCGGTAAAGAGCTAGCTTAGAACCACAACACTAACTGATATCAGGAGTTTCTTATGTCTGGACAGCTATAATAGAAGGTTTGTAGAAGGATTTTTGTCACGCCACAAAATTGGGGTAGGGCACGACTAGCACTCGATTCCAAAGAGATCGAGAAGCCAGCTATATAGCATCTAAATTATAACCCTTAGGACATTTAATCCACCTATTATAGTTACCTATAATCTAGACATGGATCGGCCAGGTCTCAATAAGCATGAAAAGACAAAATACCAACAAGGCCATGATAACCACTGAAAAGAACTACAGAACGCCAACAAGGCCACATTCTGAACTGAAACTGAACAACTGCACAACTCGTTCGCAAAAGCCTCTAAAAGTGTAAATAATACTGAATGGACAGGATAGGGACCTGACCTACCCATACGTACATCAAAACATAAAATAACCAAAACAAACATAGGACTCCTGAAAGAAAATAGCATATCAACTCTTCGTTGGATTTGGGCTCCTACTGTGTCGGTCGATTTGAGATCTTCTATTCACCTGCAGTACGAGTGCAATGGCCCCAAGTGAAGGGATGTAATTACAAAGAGATGCACTAGTATGCAAGACTGAAAGTTGTAAATAAAGCAATGCCAAAGATAACTGAACTAGAAAAGAAAATGGCAACAACCTGGAACCTATCAACATAAATAATTGCAAACAATAGCTGAACATAACT
The DNA here is from genome assembly GCA_035772735.1 of Datura wrightii. Lineage (NCBI taxonomy): Eukaryota > Viridiplantae > Streptophyta > Magnoliopsida > Solanales > Solanaceae > Datura > Datura wrightii. The sequence continues at coordinate 37,397,805 of JASDFA010000007.1, forward strand.
CAAAAGGTAGGGTGGAGAGATATACTTCATAATTCTGCAAATGGCTACCCTATATGTAGACTCTGGGCATGAGTATAACATAACTGACTCATATGCCAACACTTCCAATACTTAGACCAGAGTTTATGAGAATCGACTTGGTGTCTACCTGATACTTGGACCAGGATTTAAGTATGTCTGCCTGATACTCATACCAAGACAATAAGAGTTGCCTGATAATTGGCCCAGGACTTTATATGGCTGACGTGATATTTGGACCAGGATTTTCATATATATTCCTTCGAACATTAAGACACTGATATTTGGACTAGAGACAGTGTGTGACATCATACAATCAGCTATCTGATACTCAAAATAGAGAGGGCATGCGGTAAATAATGCAAACCACAAAATGAACAAACTGATACTTAAACTAGAAATTGAATAATGCACTGTAACAGACTCAGATAACGGTTCCAACTTAGAGGACTAACTAAACATACTACCCCTAGAAACTGACAGGAGGGGACATAATACATAACTTGACTTAAAAGCTTAACATGGATATGAGACTCGAAGAACATGACACTGGACTCCTTACGGGTTCTTAGAACCAACTTAGGATACTCTGACCCAACATTGGATTACATTGACTCCACTTGAATACTTGGATTCAATTTAAATTCTTGGACTCAACATGAACTCAACTGAGAGAACTTGGACTCAAATATAAATACTTAGCGTCAACGCTAGCTACTTTAGCACCGGTAACTCGGTAAGTTTTCAATAACTTAAGGAATTAGGAGTTATGGAATTTATTTTAAGAGTTAAGAACTTTAAAACATATATACATAAAGGTAGGTGAACATACCAAGGAATCTCTGCATTGGTACCCTTATTTACACTTAATAACTTGACATTCATTCTTAGCCTATGTTATTCTTACGTCATCATCTTAGCTTCAATTACTAATTTCATAATGTTACCTGAAATTTATACAAGATAAAAATAACAAATACAACATACAGTAAAGGACCAGCTAAAAATTCCCATGCAGAGGGTTCTCCAACTCGATGTACACCTACGAGAACAACCATCAGGATATCACACTTTAAACGCCTCTTTGGTCTAGACATAATCATAGCATTTAGCTTCAATAAAACATGGAACTTAAAGTTTAAATATATCTTTTGATACTTGCTCAACACACATGAGGATTTTTCTAGCTCATTCAACTCACAACACACAAATCATGCATAAAAGAACAACAGACGAGACTACTTACATAACTTTTTACGGCAATCTTTTCTTAGCGAATTTCCTATTTCAATGACAAGCCTTTAACCTCTTAGTCTATTAAATTTATAGGCAAACATAAAGACTAATCATTTTCAGAAAATGCATCCAAAATAATTTGCCAAATGGCAGTCACAACAACATTATAACTCACAACAATACCAACAACTATAGCCATTTTCTTTACTTGTTTTCACAAGTTTTAATGGAGAAAATAAGTAGGTAAAATTACCTAACTTCTGTTGTAATCCTTCCTATAAAAGTGAAGTATATATCAATCCAAAGGAATTGCCAAAAATCCTAGAAAAATCAAGCAAGAACTCAACTCAAAAATAGTCAAACGGCAGCTCACTTTAGCTCCAGCTTTGGCTTGCAAGTTGACGGGCTTAAAGAGGGTAAAATTATTACCTTTCTTCTTGGATTTAATCCTTATTCAATAGATACATATATAAAGTACAAGAATATTATAGAATGCAGCAAATAACCTCCAAATCACCGCAAAAACGAGCTCAAAAACAGCTCATAACTCACCTTGTACACTTGGAAACTAACTCTAAAGTTAACTTGTGTTTTGATGGAATTTTTTCTTGATGTTTCCTCTATGATTCACCTTGGTTGTGTGCTGGAAATGTGAGTGAATTTCGGAGTATAAGAGAGCACCTCAAATATGAAAAAGTGTTAAAGTGAAATATAATCCAAACATTAGACTTTTATATACTTAGGGCGGTGGAGGCATTTTAGGGTGGTGGCCACGTCACTGCTCGACAGTTCTACCATAAAATTCCTATAATGTATTACTCCAAAATCCAATTGATGAGAGATTTTATATTCTGAATAGTAGACTTAAATACCTTTAATTTAATAGGTTGTAGGACTCCTAACTCATTATAGATTGGGAGAAATGTTCGAATAAATTTGAACCTTAATTATAAATTTAACATACTCTTCTCTTTTGCCTTCGTACATATTTCCCTCCTCACTTACGAACAATATACACCCGTGCATGTTATACCATGGGAACCCAAGGAACAGACCCAGAAGTGAAAATGGAGAAAAATTAAACATTCACACCAGGTCACAGAACGACCCGTGAGGTAAGTCGTGAGGTGACTCGTGGTCAGCATTTTGTGTCAAGGCTTGGGTGAGGATTCCACGGGCTTGACCACTAGTCGTGGTCAGACCTCACGACTTGTGAGGTCACCCGTGGTCAACCATGGAGGATTGGAAAGTTGGGATGGGCAGTGTAGGCCACGGAAGGTGACCATGAGTCGTGGTCTTACCTCACGACTTGTGAGGTCACCCATGGGGTTCCCATGGATGTTTGGGCATGGGACTCAACCAATCAAGGCCACGAGTCGTGCCCTGTGGCAACGACCCGTTAGGTCCCTCGTGGGGACTGACGACTAGAATTTTCTGCATTTTAATAGGGTGTTTTCGTAACTTCCTAAATCCCTAAGGCCTAAACTACGTCATTTTGTATATGTTTCTAAGTTAGATAAGATGATTAAAGCCCTTTATGCATGCCCATTCTCATGAAAAAGCTTAGAGAGGTGACCATGAGTCGTGGTCTTACCTCACGACTTGTGAGGTCACCCATGGGGTTCCCATGGATGTTTGGGCATGGGACTCAACCAATCAAGGCCACGAGTCGTGCCCTGTGGCAACGACCCGTTAGGTCCCTCGTGGGGACTGACGACTAGAATTTTCTGCATTTTAATAGGGTGTTTTCGTAACTTCCTAAATCCCTAAGGCCTAAACTACGTCATTTTGTATATGTTTCTAAGTTAGATAAGATGATTAAAGCCCTTTATGCATGCCCATTCTCATGAAAAAGCTTAGAGAGGTTTTTGGGAGATTCAAGGCCTTCTTCCCCAAATTTTAATCAATTTCCTTGTGAGTGCTCAAGGAACTTTAAGTCGATCTATTCCCAGGTATGTAGGGTTTTAAAATGGGTGGAATTCTTCCTCATCCATGCCCAATTTTTGAGTTAATTCATGAATTTTCCTATTCAAGTTCCATGGGGTTTTACCCAAAGCATGACAATGTGATTTCTCTTTATGGGTATGTTTTAATTGAGTTTTAATTATTGAATTATGAAAGATGAGCAGGTTTTATTATTATTTTCTTCAATTAATGTTTCAAGCTTTTAAATCCTAAATTCCCATTTTACGAAAGTTCATGGAAGTTATGATTTATGATGACTACTCTATAATTTTAGTTAATTGATGATAGAAAAGCATGATTTTCAAGTTACCCGTGTTTATGAGCATGTTTTGAAAGAATTGAATATAATGAAGTATTGGGCAATGCCCACATATAGAAGAATGATTTTTGATTTATGAAATGAATTACTTGATTTATCAATTTATGATTATGGCCTATGAAAAGGGCCCATGATTCTTGGCTAAGCATGTTTTGAAGGGGATCAATGATGATAAATGTTATATCTTAGCCAATAAATTTTTATGCATGATATTAATGATTTATGTATGAGCCTATATGAATATTTTTGGAAGCCGTGTCTAGCACCGAGTAGCCCGGCTTTCAAAGGACTACGCTGGTGTCTCGTAACCACGTGCCACTGTGGGTTGTAAATGATATGATGCATTAATAATGATCCCCTCAAATGTGATATCACGCCATATGCATGACCCTCACATGGCAAGCCAGGGTCGGCTATGCCCACTTGGGCGAGACAGTGGGACATTATGAAAGGCACTACCATGATGGGGTCGGTTATGATGAGTCCTTCCATTGTTTCACATGTTTTATGGATTGTTATGTTTATGTTATTGGCTCAAGTTATATTATGATAAAGTTATTTACGATTATGATAATGAACTGATTATGAATGATTTGAAAGTCTTAAGACCTATGTTTTATTAGGAAGGTTTGATGCAAGCATGATGTCCTTCTCCTATGTCTATTTATGAGTTTACTTTACTTTTAAAATGTCCGTTTTACTTACCTTTTATACTTAGTACATTCCACGTACTGACCCCAAACTTTCTATGCTATATCATTTCATAATACAACATTTAGATCTTAGGCTCATCCTCATTCTTAGTCCATTTCAGCCGACACTATCATCTTGTTGGTGAGTCCTCATGTTCTGAGGGTCGTTTGATAAACTTTACCATTCATTGTGTTTCAGTATTGCTCGGGTTAGTTGGTGATGTTGTCCCATCATCCCATCTTACATATTAAAGCCTTTCGGAAAAAATGAGTAGTACTCAGCTTATGTAAATGTTAGGTATTTCCTGATGTTATTACATGGTTACATTTCTGCGGTGTTTTATTCCTTATATTCCATTTATTTAAATGAGATTAGTTGAATACATGTGCCATGGGTTGACTTGGGGTCTATTGGGGTCCCTTGTCCCGTGTCTACGATTCAGGTGTATGTTTGGGTCGTGACAAACTTGGTATCAGAGCAATAGGTTCAGATGCATCCTAAGGAGTCTGAAAGCTACATTAGGTAGAGTCTTTTTCATTGATTTGAAGCTCGTCACACCTATGACAAAGAGGATACTAAACTTTTAGGAAATATTCCCTTCTTTCATGTTCTATGTCGTGCGATAAAAAAGCCTTTCCATTCTTCTAATTCGTGCGATATTATGGCTCCCAGAAGAATTAACGGAAGGAGGAATGGAAATGATGAAGGCCACGGAGATTGAAATTATCATGGGCATCAACAAGCCCCGCCTGTTCCGTAGCCCCAAGCACCAGAGCTAGCTGCCCATGCTGAGTTTCGAGTAGCTATTCAGATGTTGGCGCAGGCCTTGACCGCTCAGGTCATTCAGCAGGATGTTGCACAGGTTCCAAAAAATGGCAATGCAGCTGTGGCTCAGATTAGAGATTTATTGAGGATAAACCCTCCCGAGTTCACGGGATCAAAGGTGGATGAGGATCCACACGAGTTCATTGAAGAGATCTTAAAGGTCACCCAGGTTATGGGGGTGACAAAGAGCGAGTGTGTTGACTTGGCCGCTTACCAGCTAAAAGAGGTCACTCATATTTGGTACAAGCAATGGAAGGGCAGCAGGGCAGAGAGAGCGGGCCCTATCAGCTGGGATGAGTTCCACATGGCCTTTCTTGACAAGTTCTTCCCTCAGGAAATGAGGGAGTTGAAAGCAGCTAAGTTTGTGAACCTCAAGTAAGGAGAAATGACAGTCCTGGAGTATTCGCTTGAGTTCACCCGATTGTCAAAATACGCCCCAGAGTTGGTGATGGATCAGAGGGCGCGGGTGAGCTGATTTTTTCATGGCGTGGCCGGTTCTTTAGAAAAGGATTGCAGGACTGCCATGATTCATTAGGATATGGACTTTCCTTGCATTGTGTTGTACGCCCAACAGATGGAGGCGACTCATGCGAGGGAGAGGGAGGCAAAGAGGGCTCGGACAAATAGTCGTGGGTTTTCACATCAAAGGTCCAGTGGTGGCTACCTCCACAGTTTCAGGAGAGTTCGCTAGCCCCAACCTCATCATTAGCTAGTGTCCCATCCAGGCCCGGGGGTTACCAAAGGAGCAGGGCTTCAGGGTCAAAGGATTATAGGGGCACCCATTTAGAGTATACCTCTCCAGCCTGTGGGAAGTGCGGCAAGAGTCACACTACGGAGTGCCTTCTCGATTCGGATGTCTGCTTCGGGTGTGGTAGATCTGGGAACATGTGTTGAGCATGTCCAGCCAAAAATGGTGATGATAGGGGTCGAGCATAGACCACCAGGACAGCAGCAGCTCCAGCCCGTTCAGCTCCACAGGGAGCATCTACTAGTGGGGATGGCGATCAGTGCCAAAACTGATTCTATGCCCTTGCCTCACGCCAGGAACAGGAGAGTTCACCAGATGTGGTCACTGGTATGTTTCCTGTCTTTCATATTGATGTTTATGCCTTTTAGACCCGGGAGCTACATTGTCTTTCGTGACTCCTTACATTGCTAGTAGCCTTGGACTTAGTCCCGAGACCATGTCAGAACCATTTTGAGTTTCGACCCCTGTTGGTGATTCAATCATAGCTAGATGAGTATATAGAGGATGCCCAATCACGGTGTTGCATAAGTTACCCCGGCAGACCTTGTAGAGTTAGCCATGACTGATTTTGACATTATTCTTGGCATGGATTGGTTGTTTGCATGTTATGCTTCGATTAATTGTAGGACTCGTACCGTGGAATTTCATTTTTTAGGTGAGTTAGTTTTGGAGTGGAAGGGTAGTTCGGCAGTGCCAACAGGTCAGTTTATTTCCTATCTTGAGGCTAGGAAGATGATCTCTAAGGGATGCATGTACCACCTAGTAAGGGTTAAGCACGTGGAGTCCGAGACCCCGACTACCCAGTTAGTTCAGGTGGTGTGTAAATATCCCTAGGTGTTTTCCGAGGATTTGCCAGATGTTTTTTTGGAAAGGGAAATTGATTTCGGTATTGATCTATTGCCAGATACGCAACCTATTTCTGTCCCTCCTTACAGGATGGCCCTAGGAGAACTAAAGGAATTGAAGGATTAGTTAAAGGAGCTATTGGATAAGGGCTTCATTAGGCCAAGCCAGTCTCCTTGATGTGCACCAGTTCTATTTGTTCGAAAGAAGGACGGTTCCCTTCATATGTGTATTGACTATCGGCAGTTGAACAAGGTTATCATCACGAACAGGTACCCCTTACCCAGGATCGATAATTTTTTTGACGAGCTTCAGGGTGCCAAGTGCTTCTTCAAGATTGATCTCAGGTTCGGGTACCACCATCTCAGAGTTCGAGAGAGTGACATCCCGAAGACCGCCTTCAGGACTCGGTATGGCCACTACGAAATTTTTGTTATGTCTTTTGGGCTAACCAATGCTCCTGCAACTTTTATGGACCTGATGAACAGATTGTTCAAGCAATATTTGGATATGTTCATGATCGTGTTCATCGACGACATTCTTATATACTCCCGGAGCGAGAAGGAGCATGCCACTCATTTGACGATAGTGCTGCAAACCCTCAAGGATCTTCAGCTATATGCAAAGTTTAGTAGGTGTGAATTTTTTCTAAACTCGGTAGCATTTCTGGGACATGTGGTATCAAGCGAAGGTATAAGGGTAGATTCCCAGAGGATCGAAGCGGTAAAAAATTGGCCTAGACTTGTGACTCCTTCAGAAATTTGGAGTTTCTTGGGCTTAGTAGGTTACTACCGAAGGTTTGTTGAGGGTTTCTCATCCATTGCAGCACCTTTGACTAAGTTGACTCAGAAAAAGGTAAAATTCCAACGGTCGGGTGTTTGTGAAAAAACTTCCAAGACTTGAAGACCCGACTCACTTCAGCACCAGTGTTGACCTTAACCGAGGGTACTAATGGCTTTGTAGTGTATTGTGATGCTTCGATAGTCAGGTTAGGATGTGTGCTGATGCTGCGTGGGAAGGTAATAGCATATGCCTCGAGACAGCTGAAAGTTCATGAAAAGAATTACCCGACCCATGATCTTGAGTTGGCCGCGGTGGTGTTTGCATTGAAGATATGGCTACATTACTTGTATAGGGTCCACGTGGACTTATTTAAGGACCACAAGAGCTTGCAATATGTGTTCAAATAGAAGGATCTAAATCTTAGGAAAAGGAGGTGGTTGGAATTACTTAAGGACTACGACATGAGTGTCCTCTACCACCCAGGCAAGGCTAATGTGGTCGCTGATGCACTTAGTAGGCTCTCCATGAAAAGTGTATCCCACGTGGACGAGGGGAAGGAAGGAGTTGGTGAAGGATGTCCACTGACTTGAAAGATTGGGAGTTAGACCGATCAACCCGACCGATGGCAGTGTTGCTGTGCATAACGAGTCAGAATCGACCTTGATGGTTGATGTTAAATCTAGGCAATATGAGTATCCAACATGGAGGAAGCTGAAGGAGGCGATGCAGAGTCAGAAGGTGGAGGTCTTCTCCTAAGGGGGAGATGGTGTGCTACGATACCAGGGTCGACTATGTGTTCTATCCATCCTAGATCCATGAAGATGTATCGGGACTTGCAAGAAATCTATTGGTGGGATGGTAAGAAGAAGGATATTGCAGAGTTCGAAGCAAAATGTCCAAACTGCACGCAATTGAAAGTCGATCATTAAAGGCCGGGAGGTGTACTTTAGGATATCAGCATCCCTACTTAGAAGTGGGAAGAGATTAATATGGATTTTGTTACAGGCCTACCTCGTACTCGCCGACACTATGACTCCATTTGGGTGGTGGTGGACAGGCTAGCTAAGGAGGCACACTTCCTACTGGTCAAGACCACAGATTTAGCGGATGATTATGCTATGTTGTATATTCGGGAGTTGGTTCAACTTCATGGAGTTCCCTTGTCTATTATCTTAGATTGAGGTACTCAGTTTACTTCTCAATTCTGGCATTCTTTTCAAAAGGGACTTGGGATGCTAGTTAAGCTCAGTACAGCCTTCCATCCGCAAACAGACGGCCAAGCAGAACGAACCATTCAAACCCTTGAGGATATGTTAAGGGCATGTGTTATGGATTTCAAAGGTAGTTGGGATGACCATTTGCCCTTGATCGAGTTCGCTTATAATAACAGTTACCACTCTAGTATCTAGATGGCCCCGTTCGAGGCTCTTTATGGGTGGAGGTGTAGATCTCCCATCGGATGGTTTGAGGTTGGTGAGGCAGCTATAATAGGAGCAGATTCGGTTCATGAGGCGATGATAAAGGTTCAGTTGATAAGTGACCGGTTGAAGACCGCTCAAAGTCGTTAGAAATCGTATGCTGATGTAAGGAGAAGAGATTTGGAGTTTGATGTGGACGACTGGGTATTTCTAAAGGTATCTCCCATGAAGGGAGTCATGTGGTTTGAAAAGAAAGGTAAACTCAGTCCCTGCTATGTTGGCCCCTATCATGTTGTGAGAAGAGTTAGTAAGGTGGTGTATGAGTTGGATTCGTCCTCGGAGCTATCTTCAGTTCATCCCATCTTTCATGTGTCACTTTTGAGGAAGTGCTTGGGTGATCCAGCCTTGGTAGTTCCGGTAGACAGCATTGAAGTGAAGGACAACCTCAGTTATGAAGAAATTCCCATTGAAATCTTGGATCGTCAGGTTTGGGGGCTGAGGAACAAATAAGTAGCTTCAGTTAAAGTATTATGGAGAAATTAACATGTTGAGGGAGCTACGTGGGAAGCCGAAGCAGATATGATAGCTAAATACCCTCATTTGTTCCCTACCGGCTCAGTTTCAGTTTGAGGTATCAGTTTTTCCTTAAACCTTTAATTTGCTATTCCTGTTCAATTCATATGTACAAGTTTGATTTATGATATGGTAAATGGATGTGATATCTGAATTCAGTTTAGCCATGTAGTTCCATTCAAAGGTAGTCATTCCATCCATTTTTGACTTAAATGGTTGGTAATTATATATGGTGATACCTTGTTTCTGAGTTTTTCTGCATGTTTCTAACATTCAAGGATGAATGTTCTCAAGGGGAAGATATTGTTATACCCCTAGAACCCAAGGGTCAGACCCGAAAGTGAAAACAGAGAAAAACTAAAAATTCACACCAGGTCACAGAACGACCCAGAGGTGAGTCGTGAGGAGTGACCACGAGTTGTGAGCTGACTCGTGGTTAGCATGGTGTGGCAAGGCGTGGGTGAGGAGGCAACAGGATTGACCACAAGTCGTGGTCAGAACTCACGACTCGTGAGGTCACCCGTGATCAACCCTAGAGGATTGGCAAGTTGGTATGGGCAATGTAGGACACGAAAGGTGACCACGAGTCGTGGTCTTACCTCAGTGGAATCAACGAATCAAGGCCACGAGTCGTGCCCTGTGGAAACGACCCGTTAGGTCTCTCGTGGGGACTGGTGACCAGAATTTCCTGCCTTTTAATAAGGGTGTTTTCATAACTTTCTATGTCCCTAAGGCCTAAACTATGTCATTTTGAATATTTTTCTGATTTAGATAAGATGAGTTAAGTCCTTTATGCATGCCCATTCTCATGCAAAAGCTTAGAGAGGTTTTTGGGAGATTCAAGGACTTCTTCCCCAAATTTTAATCAATTTCCTTGTGGGTGCTCAAGGAACTTTAAGTCCATCTATTCCCAGGTATGTAGGGTTTTAAAATGGGTGGAATTCTTTGTTATACCCCGTAAGATTTCCGACACCTAGATGGCCTATTCGCACGTTGGTTAAGCATATTTGAAAGCCATACGTGCTAGAGAAAGGCCCGAGAAAGGATCGGACGGGTAACCAGTCGAACCATCGCGGAAGGAGCCGAGGCAGAGCACGTGTCACAGAGGTGGAGCCTCCGCGTTGGCTCTGTGACACGTTGGGCCTGTCCAGACTCGAGTATATAAAGCCCCACTTCGATTTTTAATCAGTTATTCATTATAATTTTCAGAGAAAACGCAGCAAAACAGAGAGGGACGAAGGAGGTTATCATATAATCGTTCGATTACGCTGCCAAACGTTGTCCAAACTTAAATTAACTCCAGATACCGAAGTATTTAGCAGCAGGAAGCATTCCTACGGATTTAGTTTCGCATAATTCGGCCGACAAATCGTCGTGCTACTGGACTAAGGTAAGTGGAATTGCTCCAAACTAGTGTCTATGTGTTCCTAGCCATGAAGTGAATACTTCTCCCTTCTGGACCTCTGAAAATAGCAAGTTTTCAACCGTATTTCGATAAGCCTAAGTTTAGGCTATAATTATATCGAAACTAACGCCGTCCTTCAGAATAATATTGTATTTAGTACTAATTGACGTGTTTATGAATGCAGTTGGGGAGATTTAGCTGGAATACTGACCGAGCCTCGTCCGACGGTCGAATAACTCGAGGTTAAGGTATGTGAAGTTGTTCTTTGGAAAGTTAGTAAGCCTTAGCTTGGTAAATCATAGTAAACTCCGTATTTAAAACTCTCGGAGTTGAATGTTGAGAATTAAGCTAGTCTGATAGATTCTGAGTTGTGTTGCCATATCGTATCCAGTCCGAAAGTTAGTAAAGCATGTGCCAAAGGGCGAGTTAGCATTCCAGATTCAGTATAGCTTATTGTGTGATTATCAAGCATGTTGTAGAATATAAAGAGACAGAATTTCAGAATAAAAGCTAATAAAGTAAAATCAGATAGACAGACAGTTTTATGGCTACAGATTAGCCATTCAGACAGATAGTATCCCGGCTACAGATTAGCCAAGCTGTTAAATAAGGATTTCAGAATCAGTATAATCAGTAAAGAATCAGTTCAGTATAGAAACAGATCAGAATAAGAAATCAGATTAGTCTTTTTCAGTTACACATGCTTGCTATTTATATGTTCTATTTTTTGTTGAGACTTGATGTGGTGTGAGGGCACCCTATTGAGCATCCTCGCCGCCCCTGGGTTGGTAATCGTGTCGCCCACTGAGCGGGTGGGTTTTACGTCACTCCAAGGAGTGGCATGCCGTCCCTAGATTGGACAAAGATGGGATGAAGCTTTCCCCATAGCAGTCTGATCAGCATTACAGGTGCAGCTCCGGTTTCAGATAGCCCTGTTGAGTTTTGTGTCCAGGGAACCAGACCCTATCTGTTATTTTCTGTACATTCAATTATTATAGGTGTAGCTCCAGTTTCAGGTAGCCCCGTTGAGTTGTGTCCGGGGATCCGGACCCTATCTGTTACTGTCTACATAGGAGTCCCCCGGACCCAGACACAGTTGCTTATAACGGAGGCCATGGCCCGAGCCGGAGACCCAGGGGGCCGGTAGAGGAGCTCCGAAGTGAGCAGATGAGTGGAGTGACTTATTTTTGGTTGGTTTTGACCCGGGTAGGGGTATATAGATTGTTTACTTGCTTGGCGCCATCCGGCTTATGGGGGTTGGTATTGGCTCTTGCTTGCTAAATGTATATGTATTTATGTGCTTTATATATATTAGTTAATAGACAGCAAGCCGTCGTGACTACAGACACGCTCCTGCCTATCAGTGCAGAAAGGTTTGATCTAGTTCCTATCAACTCTTCAGATTCAGTTATCTTCTGCTCAAAGACTTGTTAGTTATGTTATCTGTATTCAGTTGTATTATTTTAGTTGCTTTGCATACTCGGTACCAGTGGTACTGACGCCCAGTGGGGTGCTGCATTACTTGCCAGAAGGTACTCATAGACGAGGAGGCGATCCCTCGTGATCCTAGCCAGCGCAGAGTCATCAGCTCCTGTCATCCGTAGCTTGATATTTCATAGGTTGATATCATTTCCTTTTATTGTACAGTATGGGTAGGTCGGGGCCCTATCCCGACCATCTTATCAGTATTCCTAGAGGCTTGCAGTCTGTATATATTCCCTGTGGTCAGTTGAGCCGGTCGTGTGAGGCCGTGCGATTTGTTATAGCTGTTTAGCATTTCAGTTTATGTTGGTCGTGTGAGGCCTTAGTTTGACAGTAGTGGTGACCTTGCCGGTCACGTAATCTTACAGTAGTCTTGTGTTGAGTTACAGATAACTAGACAGCATGGTGGCCTTGTCGGCCCGCATAGGCTCCCTTATATTGAGATGTTTCTGGTTAGCTGTCATTACAGGTACAGGTGGCTATAGGCCTAGTTGGCCGGAGGCTGTGTTTACAGCCGTTATATAGCCCTTTGTTTTTAGAAATCTGAGTTAGAGCCAGCCAGGCACCAGATGTGCTCAGGCTCAGTAGTATAGCAGTCCAGGTCCTAGTAGGGCACCAGGTGCCAGTCATACCCCTCAAGGCGGGGCGTGACAAACTTGGTATCATAGCAGGTCGTGTCCCAGGGAGTCTGCAAGCCGTGCTAAGTAGAGTCTTGTCTATGGATGTGTTGTGCACCACATACTATATGGTTACTCTTCTTTCATAGTCAGTCGTGCCGTAGCACGGTACAGTATAGGGTCGAGTTCCTAAAACTTATTGTATCCTTTGTCTACAGATAAGAATGGCAGATCAGCGACACCCTGCCACAAGCAGGAGACTAGACACAGCAGCAGGAGAAGGCACCAGCAGGATGCCTCAGCTTCAGTCAGAGTCAACCCGATTTGAGGGCGATATAGAGGCTTCATCATAGCCCTCTCAGCAGTCCCCCTCACATCAGGAGTCGTTGGGCACTACACCACCCCCGATAGCTCCTGTGCCTTCGCCATCAGATCAGGAGGTTCGTAGCGCTGTAGTTATGTTGGCACAGATGATGGCCACACAGTGCCAGCCAGTGCCACCTGTAGCAGCAGAGTCTTCAGGTGGGTCAGGCAGTTCTAGAGTCTGGGAATTTTTGGCACTGGGTCCCCTACAGTTTACAGGGTCAGATCAGGCAGAGGACCCCCAGGACTTTCTAGATCAGATGCAGAGGATATTCCGAGTTATGCATGTGACCCCTTCATAGTCTGTTGAGTTGGCAGTGTTCCGGTTGCGGAACATAGTAGTACTATGGTACGAGAGTTGGGAAAGGTCCCAAGGGAGATATGTTACCTCTCCGATATGGAACAGCTTCTCAGAGGCCTTCCTGGACCATTACTTGCCACGAGAGATCCGGCAGGCTCGGATGGACCAGTTTCTGCATCTAGAGCAGGGGGCGAGGAGCGTACGCGAGTATGCTTTATAGTTTGACTCCTTAGCCCATTATGCTCTAGCATTTGTTGATACCATGCCAGCGAGAGTCCACCGATTTATCATGGGCCTGAACCCGGAATATACTGAGGCATGTATGACGGCGACGTTGCGAGAGGATATGGACATTGCCCGAGTACAGGCTTTTGCTCAGACCATAGAGGGTCATAGACAGCAGCAACAGAGTAGTAGACAAACTAGTCAGGAACAGCACCGCAGAGACAGACCAGATGACATACCAAGGGAAGCTCAGAGAGGACCCAGGCCTCGATTATCAGATAGACCCCCTAGACCCCCACCTCCACCACAGCAGCAGCAGCGAGGTAGATATGTTCGTAGAGGGCAATCAGAGCCCAGTGGCAGTTTCAGAACAGTAGAATCTCCGCAGCAGAGAAGGGGAGAACAGTGCAGATTTGCACCCTCACCCTGCTCTAATTGCGGCCGACCTCACTCCGGAGCTTGTAGATATGGCTTCACTGGGTGTTATATTTGCGGACAGGAGGGGCATCGGATGAGAGATTGTCCGACTAGAGGTCAAGGGAGTAGAGACAGCCAGGACAGGGGATCCGCAGGGCCACGAGCCCCAGCAGCCGCAGCGGGGCGTGTGCCTTCGGGTTCAGTAGGCAGAGGCTGAGGTAGATCAGGAGCTTCCAGTTCAGGTACAGGCTCAAGCCGTACTTATGCACTACCAGGGAGACATGATTCAGAGGCGTCTCCAGATGTAGTGACAGGTATGCTGACTATCTGTTCATGTCCTGCTTATGTATTGATTGATCCAGGATCCACATTTTCATATATTACCCCATTTGTGGCACGAAATGTCACATCCCACCTAGGGGGGTATGACTGGCACCAGGTGCCCTACTAGGACCTGACCTGCTGGACTGTTAAGCCTGGGCTCATCTGGTGCCTGGCTGGCTCTGACTCACATTTCTGGAAACAAAGGGCTATATAACGGCTGTAAACACAGCCCCCGGCCCATTGGCCTATAGCCTTCTGTACCTGTACTAACAGCTGACCAGAAATACCTCAATTCAGGGGAACCTATGCGGGCCGACAAGGCCACCATGCTGTCTAGTTATCTGCAACTCAATCATAACATATTAAAAAGCTACGTGACCGGAAAGGTCACCACTACTGACAACTATGGCCCCACACGACCATCACAATAGAAAGAAGGAATGCTAACAACTATACAACTGCACGGCCTCTCACGACCGGCTCATCTGACCACAGGGAATATATACAGACTGCAAGCCTCTAGGAAGAATAATAGAAATGATCGGTACAGGGCCCCGACCTACCCGTACTGTATAGCAAAAGGAACTGAACTACGCCTCTAGAAATTCAGTCTCCGGATGATAGGAGCTGAATACTCAACCGCTGATGGGGATCACGTGGTATCGCCTGCTCGTCTATGGGTACCTGCAGGCAAGTAATGCAGCGCCCCACCGGGCATCAGTACCGCTGGTACTGAGTATTTAAAGCAATAACTGAAAGAGATATCTGAAATTAATAACATAACTGATGAAACTAAAATAAGATGGTGTAGATCGTACCTGTTCTTAGTCATACTGTAAGGAGTAGGAATCATACCTGGAGACGTATCATTCTACTACTAATCTGCTCGTATCAAATGTAATATGGCATAACATACATAACATAACATGGCATACACAACCTTACCCGGCCCCCATAAGCCGGGAGGTACAATCAACACAGAATCTATACCCCTACCCCGGTCATCCCATCTCCTATACTGGCTGTAAGCATCCCGCCGGTCCCCTGGGTATGCACTTGGGCTCGCTGAGCCCCTGACTATAACTGCATCTGAGTCCGGAGGACTCCTAAATCTGCACCCGGGCGTATCCGCTCGACTGGGGTGTGTAAGGGCCGATCAAGGCACAAATATGGGGAAAACTGGCATCCCATCTTCGTCCCCTGGCGGGATGGCATGCCACTCCGTAGAGTGACGTATCCTCGTCCTCTGGCGGACGAGTCGATACAGCTATTAACCCTGGGCGGTCGTGGATGCTGGGTAGTCCAACCCCAAACAATACAACGGTCTCAACTAGTAATGTTGTCTGTGTATCTCACATGCTAAGGCTAAGAGGGGTAAGGTGTTGTTTACATTACATGCTGAACTAATAATAATAATAACCTGTACGTATTCGATACATGCTGAGGCTGGTAAATATATATATATATATGAATATAGTCTCCTGCTAAACTGCACTGGGGCAAATGCTATACAAAGTAGTGTTTCTGCTGAAACTATACTGTTTACTGGGTGTCTGTATTAACATGATTTCCTATTTCTAACATGCTTTCTAAACTTCATTTTAGTTTGCTATTCTGTTTCTGAAATGCTTTATGGGTGCTGCGTTACTTCGCGGGGTTTCAACTGAATACAACAATGTCTTAACATTTCGTATTACATCACATACTGAGCATGCTGGACAATCTCTAACACTTGCGTTAAAATCTATATCGTACTAGTAGGTTTCATACACATTACAACCCAATGCTTCTCACATTATACCAATATTCATAATAACGCAATACTCGACTTCTGAGCATTCTACTGGTCTGTAAATTACTATATTGTCTCAACATTACTTAACTTGCCGAGGAAACTAACTTTACATACCTTATCTTTGAACTATTCGTCCGTCGGATGAGGCTCGGCCGGTACTTCAACTATTTTCTCCCAACTGCATTCATAAATACGTCAATTAATACTAAATACAGCTTTATTGTAAAGACCAACGTCACTTTCGATATAGTTTATAGCCTAAACTTAGGCTTATCGAAAGACGATCGAAAACTCGCTATTTTTCAGCGGCCCAGAAGGGAGAAGTATTCACTTCTCAGCTAGGAACACATAGACATTAATTTAGAGCAATTCTACTTACCTTAGTTCGGTGGCTCGCCGATTCGTCGGCCGTATTTCACGAAACTAAATCCGTAGAAATGCTCTCTGCTGCTAAATACTTTGATATCTAAGATTAATTTGAGTTTGGGCGCGTTTGGCAGCGTAATCGGACGAAAATTACAATCTCTCCTTCGTTTTCCTCTGTTTAGCTGCGGGTTCTGGAAATTTTAAAGTGTTAAATGATTTTAAACCGAAGTGGGGGCTTTATATACTTGGACCTGGACCTGGGCAACGTGTCACGGAGCCATCGCGGAGGCCTTACCTCCGTGACATGCTTCCATCGCGGAGGGGCTCTGCCTCGGCTCCTCCCGCGATGGTTCGACGGATTTCTCGTCCGATCTTTTTTCCCGGCCTTTCTCTAGCACATATGGCCCTCTAATATGCTTAACCAACGTGCGAATAGGTCGTCTAGGTGCCGGGAATTCTATGGGGTATAACATTCTCCCCCCTTAAGAACATTCGTCCTCGAATGTACACTGTTATCTAGAGGACTACTTATTTTACTTTCTAGAAAAATTTTGGCAGAGTTTCCCCTGTAATATGGACTATCGCAAAAACCTGAAATGCAGAAAAGTCCAACACAGGCACTGCACACAATATTCTAAGATCCACTGGATAACTAAATGTCACTTTTTCTTTATCATTTACAAACATACAACTATACCTGTATAAGTAATGATACGGACATACTTGTCACTTGACTAGGCCTGAAATAGGTGAGGGTATCTGGCTTTCATATCTTCTTCTGCTTCCCACATCATTTCCTCACGATTTCTGTTACGCCACAATACTTTGACAGATGCCACATCTTTAGTTCTTAGCCTGCGAACCTGTCTGTCTAAAATAGCTATGGGAACCTCTTCATATGCTAACTCTTCCGTGACCTGGACATCCTGAACTGGAAGTACTGTAGAAGGGTCCCCTACGAGCTTCCTTAGCATAGAAACATGGAATACTGGGTGAACAAATGCTAATTCTGGTGGCAAGTTCAACTCGTATGCAACTCGGCATATTCTTTGCCGAATCTGATATGGCCCAATAAATCTTGGGCTAAGCTTGCCTTTATTACCAAATCTCATTACTCCTTTCATCGGGGACACTTTCAGGTATACCCAGTCATTCACCGCAAATTCTAGATTTCTGCGCCGCATATCTGCATAGGACTTCTGGCGACTCTGAGCGGTCAGTAAACATTCTCGGATAAGCTTTATCTTTTCCTCGGACTGCCGAACAATGTCTGGGCCAACTAATGCTGATTCTCCTATCTCAAACCAGCCCACCGGCGATCTACATTTTCGCCCGTATAATGCCTCGAAAGGCGCCATCTGAATAGCTGAATGGTAGTTGTTATTATAAGCAAATTCAATTAACGAAAGATGTTCATCCCAGCTACCCCCAAAGTTTAACACACACGCTCGTAGCATATCTTCGAGCGTCTGAATTGTACGTTCCGCCTGCCCATCTGTTTGAGGATGGAATGCTGTGCTCAAGTTAATCTGCGTCCCCAAACCTTTCTGAAACGACTGCCAGAATCTAGCTGTAAATTGTGCTCCCCTATCTGAAATAATAGATACCGGCACTCCATGCAATCTAACTATTTCTCTGATATATAATTCGGCATAATCCTCAGCTGAGAAGGTAGCCCTCACTGGCAGGAAATGAGCTGATTTTGTCAGCCTATCAACTATTACCCAAATGGAATCGTTTCTGCGTCTAGTACGGGGTAACCCTGTTACAAAATCCATGTTTATTGCTTCCCATTTCCACATAGGTACCGTTATCTCTTGCGTCAAACCACCCGGTTTCTAATGCTCAGCTTTTACCTGCTGACAATTAGAACATCTAGATACAAATTCAGCTATCTCAGCTTTCATACCTGGCCACCAGTAGATGTCTCTGATATCGTGGTACATTTCCGTCGCCCCTGGATGAAGGGAATAGCGAGCATAATGTACTTCATGCATGATTCGTCCGCGAAGCCTTGAAACATTCGGGACACAAAGGCGGCCCTTACAACGTAGCACATTATCCTCGGTTATCTGAAAATCTGGCTCCTTACCCTTCTGAACTCTATCTCTGAGCTGGACTAAATCGGGATCCTCGTAATGTCGTTCTTTTACCTCTGTAACCAATGATGACACAGCAGAATTCTGAATTACTGCTCCATTATTTTCTGTTTCCATTACTCGAACGGCTAGACCAGCTAACTGATGAATTTCTTTGGCTAACTTCTGCTTCTCAGATCGCAAATACGCTAAACTCCCCATTGACTTACGGCTCAGGGCATCTGCCACAACATTGGCTTTTCCCGGATGATATAGGATGTTCACATCATAATCCTTCAACAATTCTAACCAGCGGCGTTGCCGCAGATTTAACTCCCTCTGAGTAAAAATGTACTGTAAGCTCTTGTGATCGGTATAAATATCAACATGAACCCCGTACAGGTAATGCCTCCACATCTTTAACGCGTGGATTATTGCGGCCAATTCCAGGTCATGGGTAGGATAATTCTTTTCGTGTTTCCTCAGCTGTCTGGAAGCATATGCAATTACTCTACCATGCTGCATCAACACACAACCTAACCCAACACCTGACGCGTCACAATAGACTGAATAACCTTCTGTGCCTTCCGACAATGCTAACACTGGGGCGGAGGTTAATCTGTCTTTCAATTCCTGGAAACTCTGCTCGCATGCCTCTATCCACTGAAATTTTGCTGCTTTCTATGTTAATTTGGTCAGAGGTGCCGCAATAGTCGAGAACCCTTCAACGAATCTCCTGTAATATCCTGCCAACCCTAGAAAGCTACGAACTTCCGTCGGGGTAGTAGGCCTAGGCCATGACTTAACTGCTTCTATCTTCTGCTTGTCTACCTGTATACCAGCGTCTGAGACAATATGCCCTAAAAAGGCCACTGAGTTAAGCCATAATTCACACTTCGAAAATTTAGCATACAACTGGCGGTCCCTGAGAATCTGGAGCACTGTCCGCAAATGAGTTCGGTGGTCTGTTTCAGAACGGGAATACACCAGAATGTCATCAATGAATACTATCACGAACAAGTCCAGGAAAGGTCTAAAAATACTATTCATTAGGTCCATAAAGACTGCTAGGGCATTCGTTAACCCGAAGGACATAACTAGAAATTCAAAATGTCCATATCGGGTCCTAAACGCTGTCTTAGGAATATCTTTCTCACGTACTCGGACCTGGTGATATCCGGACCGCAAGTCAATTTTAGAAAAGTATCTGGCTCCCTGCAACTGATCGAATAAGTCATCAATTCTGGGAAGCGGGTACTTGTTCTTTACTGTAACTTTATTTAGCTGCCGATAATCTATGCACATTCGGAGCGAGCCATCTTTCTTCCTTACGAATAAAACTGGCGCACCCCATGGTGAAGTACTCGGCCTGATAAAACCTTTATTTAACAAATCTTTCAACTGCTCCTTTAATTCTCTGAGTTCTGCAGGAGCCATACGATAAGGAGGTATTGATATTGGCTGCGTGCCTGGTAACAAGTCGATAGCAAAGTCTATTTCCCTTTCTGGGGGAATACCAGGTAACTCATCAGGAAATACATCTGGGAATTCATTCACCACTGGGACAGACTGGAGTGTCGGAGATTCTGCTTGGATATCCTGAACTCTGACCAGATGATAAATGCATCGCTTGGATATCAACTTCCTCGCCTGAAGGTAGGAAATAAACCTACCTTTTGGCGTAGCGATGCTGCCCTTCCACTCCCGTACTGCTTCTCCTGGGAAGTGGAATCGAACTGTTTTGGTCCAACATTCAACATTGGCAAAGCGTGGTACTAACCAGTCCATACCCATTATGGCATCGAAGTCTATCATTTCTAACTCGACCAGATCTACTGTGGTCTGACGGTCAGCAATCTCTACTGTACACCCGTGGTAGATTCAGCTAGCTGTGATAGAGTCACCGACGGGCGTAGATACTAAGAAGGGCTGCTGTAATGATTCTGGTACAATACTAAACTTCCGTGCCACAAATGGAGTAATATAGGACAAAGTAGACCCTGGATCAATTAACACATAAGCAGGGTGTGAGCAGATAGTTAGCATACCTGTCACAACATCGGGCGACGCTTCTGAATCTTGCCTCCCTGGTAAGGCATATGTGCGGCTTGGGCCCGCACCTGTACTGGAGGCCCCTGATCTGCCCCGACCCCTGCTTGCTGAAACTGAGGGCCTGCGCCCAGTCGAGGATGCTGTGGCTCGTGACCCTACTGATGCCCCATCCTGTCTATCACGGTCCTCTCGACCTCTGGCTGGGCAATCTTTCATTTAATGGCCTTCTTGGCCACAAATATAACATGCGGTGGATCCATATCTGCATGCTCCAGGATGACGTCGACTGCATATAGGGCAAAGTGGTAGGGTATACCTGCTCTGCTCTGCCCTCCTCTGTGATGGTGAATCTGCCATCTGCAAGCCTCTACCAGTCCCTAACTGCCCCCTGCGGCTGAATCTACCCCCCTATGACTGTGGTGGAGGCGGGGGTCTGGGCGGCCTGTCTGACAATCGGGGCCTGGGTCCTCCCTGGGCCTCTCTCTGTAACTCAACTGGCCTGTCCCGGCGACGCTGTTCCTGATTAACCCTTCTGACCTCTCGTTGTCGCTGTCTGATGCCCTTAATATTCTGGGCAAATGCCTGAATTCGAGCAATGTCCATGTCCTCTCGCAGTGTGGCTGTAGTGCAAATCTCAACATATTCTGGATTCAACCCCGTAATAAAGCGATGCACTCTGGATGCCATGGTATCAACGAAGGCCGGTGCATATCGAGCTAAGGAATCAAACTGCAAGGAATATTCCCAAACACTCATGGCCCCCTGTTCTAGATGTAGGAACTGGTCTACCCGGGCCTGTCGAATCTCCCGCGGCAAAAAATGATCCAGAAAGGCTCCTGAAAAGCTGGACCAGGTGGGAGGGGAAACATCTCTCTCTCGGGACCTCTCCCAGCTTTCATACCATAACACCGCAATATCCCGTAATCGGAATGCTGCCAATTCAACTGATTCAGTAGGCGTAGCATGCATAACCCTGAAGATTCTCTGCATCCGATCCAGAAAATCTTGAGGGTCCTCTGTTCGGTCCGTGCCTGTAAACTGTGGGGGATTCAGGGCTAAGAACTCTCGGACCCTCGAACTACCAGGCCCTCCTGATGATTCTGCAACTGTGGATGGCATTGGCTGACGCTGAGCAGCCATCATCTGTGCTAACATAACTACAGCACTCCTAACCTCCTGGTCAGAAGGAGTCAATATAGGGGCTGCTGAAGGTAGTGTCGCCCCAAGTGGCTCCTGACGTGGTGGAGACTGTTGAGGAGGCTGGGATGATGCCTCGGTAGTGCCCTCTGATCGGGCTGTCTCCAAATGAGGGGGAGGCATCCTGCTGGTGCCTTCCCCTGCTGCAACATCTAAGCTCCGACCCGTGATAGGATGTCGCTGGTCCGACATTATCTGTAACCAAAGAATATAATAAGCTTTCAGAGACTCAACCCTATACTGTACCGCTCTATAACACGACTGAATAAGAATAAAAGACAACCATCATATCATGCCTTGCAGCCTCCTATCCATAGTATGTGGTGCACAACACATCCATGGGCAGGACTCTACTTTGCACGGCTTGCAGACTCTCTGGGATACGACCTGCTCTGATACCAAGTTTGTCACACCCCGCCTAGGGGGGTATGACTGGCACCAGGTGCCCTACTAGGACCTGACCTGCTGGACTGTTAAGCCTGGGCACATCTGGTGCCTGGCTGGCTCTGACTCACATTTCTGGAAACAAAGGGCTATATAATGGCTGTAAACACAGCCCCCGGCCCATTGGCCTATAGCCTTCTGTACCTGTACTAACAGCTGACCAGAAATATCTCAATTCAGGGGAACCTATGCGGGCCAACAAGGCCACCATGCTGTCTAGTTATCTGCAACTCAATCATAACGTATTAAAAAGCTACGTGACCGGCAAGGTCACCACTACTGACAACTATGGCCCCACACGACCATCACAATAGAAAGAAGGAATGCTAACAACTACACAACTGCACGACCTCTCACGACTGGCTCATCTGACCACAGGGAATATATACAGACTGCAAGCCTCTAGGAAGAATAATAGAAATGATCGGGACAGGGCCCCGACCTACCCGTACTGTACAGCAAAAGGAACTGAACTACACCTCTAGAAATTCAGTCTCCGGATGACAGGAGCTGAATGCTCAACTGCTGATGGGGATCACGTGGTATCACCTGCTCATCTATGGGTACCTGCAGGCAAGTAATGCAGTGCCCCACCGGGCGTCAGTACCGCTGGTACTGAGTATGTAAAGCAATAACTGAAAGAGATATCTGAAATTAATAACATAACTGACGAAACTGAAATAAGAAGAACTAGATTAACTATCTGATGGTGTAGATCGTACCTGTTCTTAGTCATACTGTAAGGAGTAGGAATCATACCTGGAGACGTATCATTCTACTACTAATCTGCTCGTATCAAATGTAATATGGCATAACATACATAACATAACATGGCATACACAACCTTACCCGGCCCCCATAAGCCGGGAGGTACAATCAACACAGAATTTATACCCCTACCCCGGTCATCCCATCTCCTATACTGGCTGTAAGCATCCCGCCGGTCCCCTGGGTATGCACTTGGGCTCGCTGAGCCCCTGACTATAACTGCATCTAAGTCCGGAGGACTCCTGAATCTGCACCCGGGCGTATCCGCTCAACTGGGGTGTGTAAGGGCCGATCAAGGCACAAATATGGGGAAAACTGGCATCCCATCTTCGTCCCCTGGCGGGATGGCATGCCACTCCGTAGAGTGACGTATCCTCGTCCTCTGGCGGACGAGTCGATACAGCTATTAACCCTGGGCGGTCGTGGATGTTGGGTAGTCCAACCCCAAACAATACAACGATCTCAACTAGTAATGCTGTCTGTGTATCTCACATGCTGAGGCTAAGAGGGGTAAGGTGTTGTTTACATTACATGCTGAACTAATAATAATAATAACCTGTACGTATTCGATACATGCTGAGGCTGGTAAATATATATATATATATATATATATGAATATAGTCTCCTGCTAAACTGCACTGGGGCAAATGCTATACAAAGTAGTGTTTCTGCTGAAACTATACTGTTTACTGAGTGTCTGTATTAACATGATTTCCTATTTCTAACATGCTTTCTAAACTTCATTTTAGTCTGCTATTCTATTTCTGAAATGCTTTATGGGTGTTGCGTTACTTCGCGGGGTTTCAACTGAATACAACAATGTCTTAACATTTCGTATTACATCACATACTGAGCATGCTGGACAATCTCTAACACTTGCATTAAAATCTATATCGTACTAGTAGGTTTCATACACATTACAACCCAATGTTTCTCACATTATACCAATATTCATAATAACGCAATACTCGACTTCTGAGCATTCTACTGGTCTGTAAATTACTATACTGTCTCAACATTACTTAACTTGCTGAGGAAACTAACTTTACATACCTTATCTTTGAACTATTCGTCCGTCGGACGAGGCTCGGCCGGTACTTCAACTATTTTCTCCCAACTGCATTCATAAATACGTCAATTAATACTAAATACAGCTTTATTGTAAAGAGCAACGTCACTTTCGATATAGTTTATAGCCTAAACTTAGGCTTATCGAAAGACGATCGAAAACTCGCTATTTTTCAGCGGCCCAGAAGGGAAAAGTATTCACTTCTCAGCTAGGAACACATAGACATAAATTTAGAGCAATTCTACTTACCTTAGTTCGGTGGCTCGCCGATTCGTCGGCCGTATTTCACGAAACTAAATCCGTAGAAATGCTCTCTGCTGCTAAATACTTTGATATCTAAGATTAATTTGAGTTTGGGCAGCGTTTGGCAGTGTAATCGGACGAAAATTACAATCTCTCCTTCGTTTTCCTCTATTTAGCTGCGGGTTCTGGAAATTTTAAAGTGTTAAATGATTTTAAACTGAAGTGGGGGCTTTATATACTTGGGCCTGGACCTGGGCAACGTGTCACGGAGCCATCGCGGAGGCCTTACCTCCGTGACACGCTGCCATCGCGGAGGGGCTCTGCCTCGGCTCCTCCCGCGATGGTTCGACGGGTTTCTCCTCCGATCTTTTTTCCCGGCCTTTCTCCAGCACGTATGGCCTTCTAATATGCTTAACCAACGTGCGAATAGGTCGTCTAGGTGCTGGGAATTCTACGGGGTATAACACGAAAGTTTAATATTGCACCAGAATTAGTACAGCAGCCCTTTTTAGTATCCACGCCCGTCGGTGACTTTATTATAGCTAGCAGAATTTACCGAGGGTGTACAGTGGAGGTTGCTGACCGCCAGACTACAGTAGATCTGGTAGAGTTAGAAATGATAGACTTCGATGCCATAATGGGTATGGATTGGCTGGTGCCGTGCTATGCCAATGTTGAATGTTGGACCAAGACGGTCCGATTCCACTTTCCAGGAGAGGCAGTGCGGGAGTGGAAAGGAAGCACAGCTACGCCAAAAGGTAGGTTTATTTCCTACCTTCAGGCGAGGAAATTGATAACTAAGGGATGTATCTATCACCTAGTCATAGTTCAGGATGTTCGAGCAGAATCCCCGACACTCCAGTCTGTTTCGGTGGTGAACGAGTTCCCTGATGTGTTTCCAGATGAGTTACCTGGTATTCCCCCAGAAAGGGAAATAGATTTCGCTATTGATTTGTTACCAGGCACTCAGCCT
This sequence comes from Datura wrightii, assembly GCA_035772735.1. Taxonomy (NCBI): domain Eukaryota; kingdom Viridiplantae; phylum Streptophyta; class Magnoliopsida; order Solanales; family Solanaceae; genus Datura; species Datura wrightii. The sequence goes on from JASDFA010000007.1 coordinate 37,423,345, forward strand.
ATATCAATTCCTCCCTATCGTATGGCTCCTGCAGAACTCAGAGAGTTGAAGGAGTAGTTGAAAGATTTGCTAGATAAATGTTTCATCAGGTCGAGTACTTCACCATGGGGTCGCCGGTTCTATTTGTGAGGAAGAAAGATGGCTTGCTCCGTATGTGCATAGATTATCGGCAGTTGAACAAAGTTACAGTAAAGAATAAGTATCTGCTTCCCAGAATAGATGATTTGTTTGATTAGCTACAAGGGGCCAGATACTTTTCCAAGATTGACTTGCGGTCCGGATATCACCAGGTTCGAGTTCGTGAAAGAGATATTCCCAAAACGGCTTTCAGGACCCGATATGGACACTTTGAATTCCTAATTATGTCCTTTGGGTTGATGAATTCCCCCAGCAATATTCATGGACCTGATGAACAGTATTTTCAGACCATACCTGGACCTGTTCGTGATCATGTTTATTGATGATATTCTGGTGTATTCTCGCTCTGAAGCAGATCACCGGACTCATTTATGGACAGTGCTCCAGATTCTCAGGGACCGCCAATTATATGCTAAGTTTTCCAAGTGTGAATTCTGGCTTAACTCAGTAGCCTTCCTAGGGCACATCATGTCGGATGCTGGTATACAGGTTGACAAGCAGAAAATAGAAGCAGTCAAATCATGGCCTAGGCCTACCACTCCGACTGAAGTCTGTAGATTTCTGGGATTAGTGTTCGGTCTGTTTGTTATATGGGTATATAACTACACGCAAGTGCACGTGGTCGAACAAGTAGTAAAGTGGCTCAAGTAAGCCAAGTATCGATCCCACAGGGACTGGGATAAGGTAACAATTAATCAAGTGTTACTATACTTTCAGTTTAACAATGAAGACAATAGTGTAACCAAGAGTTTGATATTTTTGGATTCTAATTTTTATGCTAAGTCTAAAACGATTATCTAATGTGAGTCTGAACTATGAATGTGAGCATGCTGAGGTTAATTGAATATGTAAAGAAATCAATTATCAATATCATTCGGTTAGTCTTTTCCTCCGGTTGCTAGTCAAGAACTATTGCCAATGGATTAAAACTCTCGTATTTAACCCAACTTAAGAATCATGAACCGTCCACCTACATTTCTGTGATTAAACGAAAATTCATGTTCTAGCCATACAAACCCGGTTCCTAAATTGACTAATACGACTTTCAGGTATATTTCTATCTTGAAGGTAAATCAATTCTCAATTTTCCCAAACTAAGAAAAGATCATATCCTATTAATTCACAACTTTCCAATTTCTTGCTCTCTCGAGTGAAACCGGACTTTTTAGATGTACATTAACGTAGGCCAGACATTAATGCAGTAAGAACAAGAATCAATAGAACAACCATGGAAGAAAAGATGAAAAACCAAAGAATCAATAATCACATTTCATTACAATTGTTCTTAACCTCAGCAAGAAGAAGAATTAGCCACTCATTTGTGGATTAAACATCGTTAAATGAGTGTTAAACATACAAGCAATTGAATTCAAGGAGAAGGAAAGAGAGAAAACCCCTGATAATTTCGTCCCCTCAACTGCCTGTAACCCACGTTCTTGCTCCACCAAGTCAGAATATTAAAAAATGAACCTAAGTGTTCGATTTATACTAGTGGGAATTTTTCCCGGAATAACAAGCAACGTATCACGGAGTGCATCACGGAGCACTGCCTCCGTGACACACCACCGACGCGGACCCTCACTGGATGTTTGGGGTCCAGGTAATCAGGCTCAACGTGGCACGGCGTGCAACGCGGAGCCAGGCCACCGTGCCACGGACCCAACGCGAACCCTCTCTGGAAATTGGGCGAAAATTCCCTATCCAGGCAGAAGGCCTCCGCGATGGCAGCGTGACACGACTCCATCGCGGAGCCTCTTTATTTTGTGCCTTCCAATGCCTTGTCCTTTGCTCACATCCGAGTCCAACCCCGATCTATTCCAACATGCATTTTAGCTTCCCAAAATCACATTTTACCTGCAAAACAATGCTAAGCATGTTGGTTAGTATAAATTCACATTTTATTACCAATTACATGAGAATGTATAAACATTGATAGATAAACAAGGCTAAAATGACACATTTGAGTATCACTTGGGCATATAAATTTGCCCAAGATCACTTACCCCACACTTAAATCCTTGTTCATCCTCGAACAACAATCTTACATCTCATGCAATTTACACCCAAACCTCGCTACTTTGGTTCGACAATTTAGGTTACGGTCATACCGATTATTCAATACAGCAAATCATCAAGAAAACATGCATGGTCCTATCAATGCAATGACCTTCAATACATCAAGACCTCCTAGACTTAAGAATCGACTCTCGATATTGGAAAACTCATGCAAATCAGCTGATTAAGACATCCGACACGAAAATTAGTCTTTCATCAAGCATGTGCCCTCACAACACAAGAGAATTTTCCCCTTTTTGATCATATGAACTCACAAAATTTCAAGCAGGGGCATATAAACACAATTTTGCTCTCTCTCCCAAAAGAATTCACATGCATCATGTCATGACCCATAAGCTTGCCTTTAGTGTATTACTTCACTAATATAATGAAGTGTGATGTAGGATCACGTAGGACGTTAACGGGTTGTAATGTAAGCTACGGAACTAGTAAATATTGGTCTAGCCCATAATAGCCACTAGCATCCTTAAGCGCCTTTTCAACACATCCCATCAAACTCATGGACATTGTTTCTTTCTTCATCCTCCCATTCTTGAAATTTTTCTTTAGTTTGGCCCATCTTATTAAGCACACTTGACACCACAACAAAAATTATTCATACACCTTCATTATAGTTTATCTATAACAAATGCACCTTCAACCTTTTCTTTTCTTCCATCACTCTGCTTTTCTTTTCTTTTCACCATTCTCACTCTTTGACACTTTGGGAAAATGATTTTCTCTTCTTAAGCGCTTAAGAGTTTGGCTCAAGTTTGTGGCTAATGAAAAGAAGGGATTAAGCTCAGTTTACACTTTTTGACAAAAGAAAAAAATTAATAGGCTAAAGGCTCAACGGGCTGACTAGGGTACACAATCAAGGTGGGTACGATAATGAAAAATAGAAACTTTCGGTTAAAAACAATGAAATGCCTACATCCTTTCCTATAATACACCTCCTTCATTTCATTTTGTACACACACTAGGCAAGTTCTAGACACTTCACAATAGCATGGAATAACAAAACCTCAGTTCACACTTATTGCACATGCTCAATTCGAGACGTATTCACAGACTCTCCAATCAGCTAATTACAGGAATTCAAACATTAAGCCTCAATCACACTGAATCGACTCTATGGCCTAGGTATCTTAACATATTTACAAAGTTGCATGCTTTCTTACGAATCACATTTGCATTTTAAATATCATGTACAACACGCAACCAAAATTCCGCAACCATAAAGTAACTACAAGTTTTGGGATGCACCCCACAAAAGAAAAACAACTAAAAAATAAATGAAAAATCTACTCCTAACGACTACATTTCCCTTAAGATGGTCATCATCCATCCATCATAGGGAACGGTCAGTAACTATGACTTCGGTTCAACGGGACCATTCTCGGTAAAAGAACCGAAAACAAACGCCGAGAAACCCAAGAATTGAAAAAAAAAATTTTAAAATATCGATCATTTCGATAAACAAAAATATGTACAGAATCAGCTAGCAACATTCAGCAACACACAACACTTTCACGTATAATTACAATACAGAACAACAACTTAACAATCACAAATCACAGGGTCAGAACATTTTGTTCACAGCACAACAACAGATTAGGACATACAAAACAGCACAGCCAGCACCTAACTACTCCCACCCCACACTTATCTCGAACACTGTCCCCAGTGTTCACAAAAATTAACTTAGCACAAAAAATTAGGTGGTGGAACTCCCTAATCAATCAATGTACTCCACTTCTTCGTCAGGTGCTGCCGCTTCACCTCCCATGTCTGAATCACCCCCATCGTCATCATCGGACTCCACATCGGAGTCCTCCCGATGTGTCTCCTCGTCTGTGGGGACATCATCATCCATGGGCTCTACAAATGCTGGCCCCACTCGGCATAGAGCCCTGGCGTTTTCGCCAAAAGGGTAGTCAAGCTCGAGCTGCCATAGCTCCTCCTCTGTTGCCGGCCTCCCACCTATCCTCAGTTAGAGAATCTGCGTCCTATACATGCGAGCCATATACTGATCATCACGAGCATGTCGCTCGCCTAGTGTAAGCACTGGCCCGTGGGTGGTGTCGGGAGCCTTAGTTTTAGTGACATCTAAGGCCCGCCGCTCCATCTGCGGGATATAATCAAGGGCCTCTTCCTCAACATCTAGGCCCCTCAGGAATGTGATGAGTAGCCCACCAAATCCGTATATGTGCCCCTGATGCAACCGGGCTCTCTTCATGGCGGAGATAATCACCGCCCCCATGTTGATCTCTAGCCCTTTCATCAGGGCGTACACCAGGCATACACGATCCCAGGTTACATCTGTCATATGTACCCCTGGGATTAGGCAGGAACAGATGATCTTAATACATATCCTGGCTTCCCTGTTCATCTGTGAATAGGGCAAAGTCTGATGGTAGCCCCTCTCCTTGTGTCTGCTCCATCTAGCTGTCGATCGGGTTCCACACAAGGTGCGTCTGATGTCCACATATGGTGGAGTGATGTTCAGCTGTCTAAGCACGTGGGCGTCTGTGTCCCACGCCCCTATGATAGCATTGAGGTGGTGGGGCTCAAAGGTGACTATTTGCCCTCTGATTTTGATGGTGTGACTTCTGAGAGTCGGGTTCCAATTGGCATAGAATTCCCGAATCAGGTGCAAGTTTCATTCCTTGGGCTCTTCAAAGATGAAATTGAGCCCATCTGCCTCTATCCTATGGACAATCCTAGGGAACTCCTGTGCCAACGGTTCTCGAGCTATGTGTTCCTCGGGGAAGTACATGCTCTCCTTGTGCTTGGCATACCACTTCTTCCCCTCTTCTGTCACCCACCTGGTTCCGTATTGTCAGCGTTGGCCGCGTGGAACCGCTGGTACTACTGGGACTGCTGTGCCCAGTCTGATTCTCTTTCTTCCAGCGCCAGACGTTGATGCGCCTTTCCCTTTTTCTTGCCTGCTTGCCATTTTTTTTTCCTGTCAACCCAAATAGACAAGATCAATGTTAAGCCCATGAGTACTAGCTTCGACTAAGGTCGGGTTAAGCTAGGCCACCCCACACTTAGTCCTTAGCTAAAATTACAAAATTATGGCAAGATCATACCTAATTACACAACAAACAGCCAAATATACAAATATGCTCAGTGCATTCGAAGAATTCGACGGTATGTCTTCTATGTACTACTCAGACTTCGTATAGCTAACCACAACCAATACAATCGATAACATTTTATCCCATCGCACTTAGCAAGGAAAAACAAAGAAACGCAAACAACAAGACTTTATCTACATGAACCTATACAACTTACCCAATTCTTGCAAATTTCAATGTTCCCCTAACCCGAGAATCCGTCGGTCTTTTAGCATTATAACAACTAGCACATCGACTCATCTCACTCAACGTGTACAACCCATCATGTATTTCACTAGTTCACTACATTTATCCACTTCAAATTCAAAAACAAGCCCTAGCTATGATTGTATCAACAAAAAATCGATTAAATTATGTAATTAACGAGTTCAAGCGATCACAATGATACTCCGAACATCCATCAACAACAAATCAATTGAAGTTTCGCTTAATTTCTACTTAGGGCAAGTTTAGCTCACATCACATGCTCAATATCGAAGAAAATTGACAAGAAATGAGATGGAATTGAGGAACATACCTTTAATTTGAAAAATTGAAGAAAACTCAATGAAATCCTTGGCCTATGCCGTGTCACGTTGAAGGGGGAGGGGTTTTAGGGAGTTTGGTCGCGGAGTGTATGAGAAATAAGGAAAATTGAGGGGGATTCGGGGTTTAAAAGTGGAAAACTCATGCGGGTCACCCGGCGACCCGGCGTGACCCGTCGCGATATACACAACAACGTGTCACGGAGTGCATCGCGGAGCACTGCCTCCGTGACACGGAGCTGTCGCGAGGGTGTTCTGGAATTTTTGAAAATTTCGGATTTATACCTCAACGTGTCACGGAGGGTAACGCGGAGGCCCTCCTCCGTGACACAGAGCTATCGCCCTAGCTCACTGTTTTGCCACTTTTTATTGATTTTCATACCTGAATTTTCCTTTGCGATTCCTTGCATAATTTCCCTCCGTTCGACCTGAAATTCATTCTACTACAAGAAATTGGTTAGAATTATAGGTTTAACTCTAAATAAAAATAAAAACAAAAATAAAAACTAAAAATTTTGTTGTTAATCAAAAAAAGAAAAAGAAAAATTTATTCACAATTTACAAAGAAAAATTTTCACGGGTTACCTCCCGTGCAGCACCTGGGTTACCGTCGCGGCTCGATATCATTCAGCTCAGTTGTCCTCTAGGGTGATGGACGTTTTCTCTCGAAAATCGTCCTCCCCCCAGTAGTGCTTACACCGTTCCGGTGGTTTTCCCAATAACTCTCGTGAATCCTTTATCTACTCATCATCAACTCGATCAATAACATTGATCACCGAGAGTTCCTCGTACACAATCGGGAGCTTGGGTGCCTTGTACACATCGAGCACTTCCACCTTGTTGTGTGCCCGCATTGTTAGCTGCCCCACAGCTACATCAATGAGCGCTTTCCCGGTTGCCAAGAAAGGACGTCCCAAAATAAATGGGGCTTCCGCGTCTGGTTCAAAATCCAGCACGACGAAATCTACCGAGAAGATCAGGGAGCCAACTTGCACCAGAACGTCCTCCCCAATGCCATCAGGTCTGGCTAAGGACCGATCCGCCAATTGCAAGATCACTGTTGTGGGTCTAGGACTTCCTAGACCCAGCTTTTTGAATACCGATGACGGCATCAAATTAATGCTCGCTCCCAAATCACATAATCCATGAGCTCGGATACTCTGCCCAATAGTAATCTGTATAGTAAAGCTCCCAGGATCTTTGAGCTTTGTGGGCAGTCGATTTTGTATCTGGGAAGTGCACTCCTCCGTAAGAGCCACCGTAGCATACTCAGTCAACCGACTTTTGTTTGCCATGATGTCCTTTATATACTTGGCATATTTCGGCACTCCCTGCCAAACATCAACAAGAGGTAAGTTAATATGTACCTATTTCAGCACCTCCATGAATTTCTTGAAACACGCCTCCTCTTTGTGTTTCTTTAATCGTTGAGGGAACGGGGGTGGTGGTCTTTCTGATTCAGCTTCCTTAGTCTTCCCCCTCTCATCACCTTGCTCCCTTTTGACTTCTGCTGCTCCCGATTGTTGAGGTGGTCTTTCTGGTTCCACCTCTTTCAGCTGCAAACCACTCCTTGTGGTCACCGCATTCACCTGCTTGGGGTTGGGATCTGTGTCACTTGGAAGTCCTCCTCTAGGCCTGGTATTTTGGGCTCCAGCAAATTGCCCAAATTGATATTCAAGTGCCTTGGTAGCTAACTGGTTGTTTTTCACCTCGGCTGCCAATTTCACATAGTCAGCCTGCAATTGAGCTTGGTTAGTTATCATCGTCTTGAACATCTCCTCAATGCTGGGTGATGGTGGTGGAGGAGGTGCATTGTTGTTTCTAAATTGTGCTTGATAATTTTGCTGCCCTCCTTGGTTCCTTTGCACACCCTGACTCGAACTTTGCCCCTGATGGTTGTTGCTACCCCAGGAGAAATTCGGGTGATTCCTCCAATTGGAATTGTAGCTGTTGCCATACTATTGGTGGTTGTTTCTTTGTACATTTCCCACAAAGTTCACTGAGTCCGGATTTGCTCCACAACACTCAGCTGAGTGCTCACTGCTCCCGCACACTTCACACAAAATCTGCTGCACTGCATTCACTGGGGCTTGAGGCTGGTTCATTGTCATGTTACTGAAGTGGGTGTTGAGTTGATTCTGTAAGGCAGCTATCTGTGTAGCAATAGCTGTAAAACCATCCACTTCTAGAACTCCTGCTGCTTTCCTTGTCCCTCCTCTTGATGAATCAACATTCCACTACAGATTGCCCTGCGAAATACAGTTCAACAAGGTATACAGCTCCTCATAAGTTCTCTCCAGCGCTTGTCCCCAAGCTGCTGAGTCTAGCAATATTTTTGTATGGGGTTCCAAACCCTCTATAAAAGTGTGCACCATCACATCATTGGGTTGATGATGAGGAGGACAATCCCGCAATATGGACTTGAATCTCTCCCAAGCCTGATATAGATTCTCTCCCTCTCTCTGTTTGAAACTTAGAATTTGACTTCTATGTCTTGCTGTTTTACCGGAGGGAAAAAATCGTATCAAGAATTTCCTTACAAGATCATCCCACATCGAAATAGAATTAGGTGGCTCAGCTTTCAACCACCTCTTGGCTTCTCCTAATAGTGAAAATGGGAACAATGTAAGCCAGACATAATCTGATGACACTCCAGCAGGGATGTAAGTGTCACTTATCTCCAAGAAATTTTGGAGATGCTGCTGTGGATCTTCATGAGGGAGACCTGTAAACTGCCCGCTAGTGTGCAGCAATTGCACCATGTTTTGCTTAAGCTCGACCCTCCCTCCTGGCTCAGGTTTGCAGATGCTAGATGTAACATTATTAGCATGTGGGATTGCCACCTCGCGAACCGGCCGAGCTGCTACTTCTTCGGGCACTAACATTGCCCGTACTACTGGTGGATTCTGTTGTTGCTCCATAAGTGTTTGTCTGAGCAACTGCAGCTTTCTTTCTAGAGCTTCTCTCCGCTGACAGTGAAATAATCTTTCTCGCTCTATATACGAGTCCACCAGCTCCTTGTCTCTTGCCAGTGTTCACAGATATTAAATCTGCAAAATACAGGCTAAGACCAAGTTATCAACACTAAGAAAATAAAATTATAGTAAATTAACACTTAAAAAAATTTCACCAATTGCCAGTCCCTGGCAATGGTGCCAAAAACTTGTTCGATCTATTTGTTATATGGGTATATAACTACACACAAGTGCACGTGGTCGAACAAGTAGTAAAGTGGCTCAAGTAAGCCAAGTATCGATCCCACAGGGACTGGGATAAGGTAACAATTAATCAAGTGTTACTATACTTTCAGTTTAACAATGAAGACAACAGTGTAACCAAGAGTTTGATATTTTTGGATTCTAATTTTTATGCTAAGTCTAAAATGATTATCTAATGTGAGTCTGAACTATGAATGTGAGCATGCTAAGGTTAAATGAACATGTAAAGAAATCAATTATCAATATCATTCGGTTAGTCTTTTCCTCAGGTTGCTAGTCAAGAACTACTGCCAATGGATTAAAACCCTCGTATTTAACCCAACTTAAGAATCATGAACCGTCCACCTACATTTCTGTGATTAAACGAAAATTCATGTTCTAGCCATACAAACCCAGTTCCTAAATTGACTAATACGACTTTCAGGTATATTTCTATCCTGAAGGTAAATCAATTCTCAATTTTCCCAAACTAAGATAAGATCATATCCTATTAATTCACAACTTTCCAATTTCTTGCTCTCGCGAGTGAAATCGGACTTTTTAGATGTACGTTAACGTAGGCCACATATTAATGCAGTAAGAACAAGAATCAATAGAACAACCATGGAAGAAAAGATGAAAAACCAAAGTATCAATAATCACATTTCATTACAATTGTTCTTAACCTCAGCAAAAAGAGGAATTAGCCACTCATTTGTGGATTAAACATCGTTAAATGAGTGTTAAACATACAAGCAATTGAATTCAAGGAGAAGGAAAGAGAGAAAAACCCTGATAATTTCGTCCCCTCAACTGCCTGTAACCCATGTTCTTGCTCCACCAAGTCAGAATATTGAAAAATGAACCTAAGTGTTCTATTTATACTACTGCGAATTTTTCCCGGAATAACAAGCAACGTGTCACGGAGTGCATCGCGGAGCACTGCCTCTGTTACACACCACTGACGCGGACCCTCACTGGAAGTTGGGGGTCCAGGTAATCAGGCTCAACGTGGCACCACGTGCAACGCGGAGCCAGGCCACCGTGCCACGGACCCAACGCGAACCCTCTCTGGAAATTGGGCGAAAATTCCCTATCCAGGCAGAAGGCCTCCGCGATGGCAGCGTGACACGGCTCCATCGCGGAGCCTCTTTATTTTGTGCTTTCCATTGCCTTGTCCTTTGCTCACATCCGAGTCCAACCCCGATCTATTCCAACATGCATTTTAGCTTCCCAAAATCACATTTTACCTGCAAAACAATGCTAATCATGTTGGTTAGTATAAATTCATATTTTATTACCAATCACATGAGAATGTATAAACATTGATAGATAAACAAGGCTAAAATGACACATTTGAGTATCACTTGGGCATATAAATTTGTCCAAGATCAATTAGCGGGATATTACAGGAGGTTTGTTGAAGGGTTCTCCACCATAGCAGCACCTCTGACTAAACTGACGCAGAAAGCAGCAAAGTTTCAGTGGACAGAGGCATGCGAGCAGAGCTTCCAGGAACTGAAAGACAGATTAACCTCCGCCCCAATGTTAGCATTACCAGAAGGTACAGAGGGTTATTCGGTGTATTGCGACGCATCAGGCGTTGGGTTAGGTTGTGTGTTGATGCAGTGTGGTAAAGTGATTGCATATGCTTCCATATAGCTGAGGAAACACGAAAAGAATTACCCTACCCACGACCTGGAGTTAGCTGTAGTGATTCACGCCTTGAAAATATGGAGACATTACCTGTATGGCGTCCATGTTGACATTTTCACAAATCATAAGAGCCTACAGTATATCTTCACTCAGAGGGACTTGAATTTGCGGCAACGTCGCTGGTTGGAGCTGTTAAAGGATTATGACATGAATATTCTGTACCACCCGGGAAGGGCCAATGTTGTAGCAGATGCTCTCAGCTGTAAGTCAATGGGAAGTTTGGCACATTTGCAGCTCGAGCAGCGGGAATTGGTCAGGGAGATACATCAGTTAGCCATCTTAGCCGTTCGTGTAATAGAAACAGAGGACAACAAAGCGGTAATTCAAAACACCGCTGTGTCATCATTGGTTGTGGAAGTAAAAGAACGGCAATATCAGGATCTTGACCTAGTTCAACTTAAAGATTACATTCCGCTAGGAAAGGCGCCAGAATTTCGGGTAGCAGAGGATGGAGTGCTGCGTTGAAAAGACCGTTTATGTGTTCTCAATGTTTCTGGCCTCCGCCAGCAGATCATGAACGAGGTACATTGCGCCCGCTATTCTCTCCACCCTGGCGCAACAAAGATGTACCATGATATCAAAGAAAACTACTGGTGGCCAGGTATGAAAAGAGAAATTGCTGAATTTGTAGCCCAGTGTCCTAACTGCCAACAGGTGAAAGCAGAACATTAGAAACCAGGCGGTTTGACTCAGGACATAGCTGTGCCTCTCTGGAAATGGGAAGTAGTGAATATGGATTTTGTAGTAGGATTACCCCGTACTAGACACAGACATGATTCTATATGGGTGATAGTTGACAGACTGACAAAATCAGCTCATTTCCTGCCAGTGAAAACTACTTTCTCGGCCGAAGATTATGTGGAGTTGTATATCCGAGAAATAGTCAGGTTGCACGGAGTACCAGTATCCATTATTTCAGATAGAGGAGCACAGTTTACAGCTAGATTTTGGCAGTCATTTCAGAGAGGTCTGGGAAACGCAGATTAATTTGAGTACCGCATTCCACCCTCTGACAGATGGACAGGCTGAACGCACAATTCAGACGCTCGAAGATATGTTGCGAGCGTGCGTGCTAGATTTCGGTGGTAGCTGGGATGAGCATTTGCCGTTAATTGAATTTACTTATAATAACAACTATCACTCAGCCATCCAGATGGTGCCTTTTGAGGCTTTATACGGGCGAAAATGCAGATCGCCGGTTGGCTGGTTTGAAATAGGAGAATCAGCGTTGGTTGGGCCAGACATTGTCTAGCAGTCAGAGGAAAAGGTAAAGCTTATCCGAGAACGCTTACTGACTGCACAGAGCCGCCAAAAATCATATGCAGATGTGCGGCGTAAAGACTTGGAATTTGATGTAAATGACTGGGTATTTCTGAAAGTATCTCCGATGAAAGGGGTGATGAGATTCAGCAAGAAAGGTAAGCTCAGCCCGAGGTTTGTTGGGCCTTATCAGATTCGTCGAAGGATAGGCCGAGTAGCATATGAGTTGAACTTGCCTCCAGAATTGGAATCCATTCATCCGGTCTTTCATGTGTCTATGCTGAGAAAATGCATAGGAGACCCGTCCAGAGCAGTCCCAGTCCAAGATATCCAGGTTACAGAAGAGATGGCCTATGAAGAGGTTCCAGTAGCCATCCTAGACAGACAGATTCGTAGATTGAGAACTAAAGATATTGCGTCTGTCAAGGTATTGTGGCATAATCGGAACCGAGAGGAGATGATGTGGGAAGCTGAGGAAGATATGAAAGCTAGATATCCTCACTTATTCCAGGCCTAGTCAGGCGACAGGTATGTCATTATTATTACTTATGCAGTACTTTGTGGTTGTGTATATATAAATGAGAAAGATTGATGTGTAGCTATCCAGTGAATCTTAAAGTATTATGTACAGTGCCTGTATTGGACTTTTCTATGTTTTAGGTTTTCGGGATAGTCCATATTACAGGGGAAACTCTGTCGAAATTTCCTTAGGAGCAAGTTGAGTTAATTGAATAGTCCTCTAAATAGTACTTTCATTCGAGGACGAATGTTCCTAAGGGGGGGAGAATGTTATACCCCGTAAGATTTTCGACACCTAGATGGCCTATTCTCACGTTGGTTAAGCATATTTGAAAGCCATACGTGCTAGAGAAAGGCCCGAGAAAGGATCGGACGGGTAACTGGTCGAACCATCGCGGAAGGAGCCGAGGCAGAGCCCCTCCGCGATGGCAACGTGTCACGGAGGTGGAGCCTCCGCGTTGGCTCCGTGACACGTTGGGCCTGTCCAGGCTCGAGTATATAAAGACCCACTTCGATTTTTAATCAGTTATTCATTATAATTTTCAGAGAAAACGTAACAAAATAGAGAGGGACAAAGGAGGTTATCATATAATCATTCGATTACGCTGCTAAACATTGTCCAAACTTAAATTAACTCCAGATACCGAAGTATTTAGCAGCAGGGAGCATTCCTACGGATTTAATTTCACGAAATTCGGCCGACAAATTGTCGTGCTACCGGACTAAGGTAAGTGGAATTGCTCCAAACTAGTGTCTATGGGTTCCTAGCCGTGAAGTGAATACTTCTCCCTTCTGGACCTCTGAAAAATAGCAAGTTTTCGATCGTCTTTCAATAAGCCTAAGTTTAGGCTATAATTATATCGAAAGTGATGCCGTCCTTTAGAATAATATTGTATTTAGTACTAATTAACGTGTTTATGAATGCAGTTGGGGAGATTTAGCTGGAATACTGACCGAGCCTTGTCCAACGGTCGAATAACTTGAGGTTAAGGTATGTGAAGTTGTTCTTCGGCAAGTTAGTAAGCCTTATCTTGGTAAATCATAGTAAACTCCGTATTTGAAACTCTCGGAGTTGAATGTTGAGAAATAAGCTAGTCTGATAGATTCTGAGTTGTGTTGCCGTATCGTATCCAGTCCGAAAGTTAGTAAAGCATACGCCAAAGGGCGAGTTAGCATTCCAGATTCAGTATAGCTTATTGTGTGATTAGCAAGCATGTTGTAGAATATAAAGAGACAGATTTTCAGAATAAAAGCTAATAAAGTAAAATCAGATAGACAGACAGTTTTATGGCTACAGATTAGCCATTCAGACAGATAGTATCCCGACTACAGATTAGCCAAGCAGTTAAATAACGATTTCAGAATCTGTATAATCAGTAAAGAATCTGTTCAGTATAGAAAAAGATCAGAATAAGAAATTAGATTTCAAATAGTCATTTTTAGTTACACATGCTTGCTATTTATATGTGCTATTTGTTTGTTGAGACTTGATGTGGCGTGAGGGCACCCTATTGAGCATCCTCGCCGCCCCTGGGTTGGTAATCATGTCACCCACTGAGCGGGTGGGTTTTACATCACTCCAAGGAGTGGCATGCCGTCCCCAGCTTGGATGAAGATGGGATGAAGCTTTCCCCATAGCAGTCTGATCAGCATTACAGGTGCAGCTCCGGTTTCAGATAGCCCTGTTGAGTTTTGTGTCCAGGGACCAGACCCTATCTGTTACTATCTGTACATTCAGTTATTATAGGTGTAGCTCCAGTTTCAGGTAGCCCCGTTGAGTTGTGTCCGGGGATCCAGACCCTATCTGTTACTGTCTACACAGGAGTCCTCCGAACCCAGACACGGTTGCTTATATCGGAGGCCATGGCCCGAGCCAGAGACCCAGGGGGCTGGTAGAGGGCTCCGAATTGAGCAGATGAGTGGAGTGACTTATTTTTGGTTGGTTTTGACCCAGGTAGGGGTATATAGATTGTTTGCTTACTTGGCGTCATCCGGCTTATGGGGGTTGGTATTGGCTCTTGCTTGCTAAATGTATATGTATTTATGTGCTTTATATATATTAGTTAATAGACAGCAGGCCGCCGTGACTACAGACATGCTCCTGCCTATCAGTGCAGAAAGGTTTGATCTAGTTCCTATCAACTCTTCAGATTCAGTTATCTTCTGCTCAAAGACTTGTTAGTTATGTTATCTGTATTCAGTTGTATTATTTCAGTTGCTTTGCATACTCGGTACCAGTGGTACTGATGCCCAGTGGGGCGCTGCATTACTTGCTTGCAGGTACTCATAGACGAGGAGGCGATCCCTCGTGATCCTAGCCAGCACAGAGTCATCAGCTCCTGTCATCCGGAGCTTGATATTTCAGAGGTTTATATCATTTCCTTTTGTTGTACAGTACGGGTAGGTCGGGGCCCTGTCCCGACCATCTTATCAGTATTCCTAGAGGCCTGCAGTCTGTATATATTCCCTGTGGTCAGTTGAGCCAGTCGTGTGAGGCCGAGCGGTTTGTTATAGCTGTTTAGCATTTCAATTTATGTTGGCCGTGTGAGGCCTTAGTTTGATAGTAGTAGTGACCTTGCCGGTCACGTAATCTTACAGTAGTCTTGTGTTGAGTTACAGATAACTAGACAGCATGGTGGCCTTGTCGGCCCGCATAGGCTCCCTTATATTGAGATGTTTCTGGTTAGCTGTCATTACAGGTATAGGTGGCTATAGGCCCAGTTGGCCGGAGGCTGTGTTTATAGCCGTTATATAGCCCTTTGTTTCCAGAAATCTAAGTTAGAGCCAGCCAGGCACCAGATGTGCTCAGGCTCAGTAGTCTAGCAGTCCAGGTCCTAGTAGGGCACCAGGTGCCAGTCATACCCCCCAAGGCGGGGCGTGACATTCCTCCTCACCTGTGCGCAATTTTCTAGTTAATTCATGAATTCCCCTATTCAAATTCCATGGGGTTTTACCCAAACCATGACAATGTGATTTCTCTTTATGGGTATGTTTTAATTGAGTTTAATTATTGAATTATGATAATGGGCAAGTTTTATTATTATTTTATTTAATTCATGTTTCAAGATTTTAAATCCAAAATGCCCATTTGATGAAAGTTCATGGAAGTTATGATTTATGATGACTACTCTATAATTTTAGATTATTGATGATAGAAAAGCATGATTTTCAAGTTACCCATGTTTATGAGCATGTTTTGAAAGAATTGAATATGATGAAGTATTGGGCAATGCCCACATGTGGAAGAATGATCTGCGATTTATGAAACAAAAACTTGATTTATGGATTTACGATGTTGGACGATGAAAAGGGCCCATGAATCTTGGATAGGCATTTTTAAAGGGGATCAATGATGATAAATGTTATATCTTAGCAGATGAATTTTTATGCATGATGTTAATGATTTATGTATGAGCCTACATGCATGTTTTTGGGAGCCGTTTCTAGCACCGAGCAGCCCGGCGTTCAAAGGACTACGCCGGTGTCTCATAACCACGTGCCATCGTGGGTTGTAAATGATATTATGTATTAAGAATGATCCCCTCAAATGTGATATCACGCCTTATGCACGACCCTCTCCTGCTTAGCAAGAATTTTTCTGCCACTTGAGCAAGACAGTGGGGCATCATGAAAGGCTCAACCATCATGGTGTCGGTTTTGATGAGTCCTCCCATTGTTACGCATGTTTTATGCATTGTTATGTTTATGTTATTGGCTCAAGTTATATTATGATAAAGTTATTTACAATTATGATACTGAAATTTTTTTTGAAAGTCTTGAGCCCTTTGTTTTATTATGAAGATTTGTTACAAGCATGATGTCCTTCTCCTATGTATATTTATGAGTTTATTTTACTTTTAAAATGTCTATTTTACTTACCTTGCATACTCAGTACATTCCACGTACTAACCACATACTTTCTTTGTTGTATCGTTTCATGATACAAGATCCGAATCTCGGGCTCATCCTCATTCTTAGTCCATCTCAGCCAACTCTATCAGCTTGTTGGTGAGTCCTCATGATTCGAGGGCCGTTTGATAAACTTTCCTATTGATTGTGTTTCAGTATTGCTTGGGTTAGTTTGGTATGTTGTCTGATCAACCCATCTTACGTATTAGAGGCTTTCGGACAAATGAGTAGTACTCAGCTTATGTAAATGTTGGTTATTTCCTGATGTTATGTCATGGTTACGTTTCCGCGATGTTTTATGTTTTATATTCCCTTTATTTGAATGAGATTAGTTGAATACATGTGGCATAGGTTGACTTGGGGTCTCTCGGGGTCCCTTGTCCAGTGTCTACGATGCGGGGGTACGTTCGGGTCGTGACAGTACTTCCTTTAAGATAGCATAAAAACTTTAATTAATCACCAAAAATTTTTTGGGGTGTAACATTCTCCCCCCTTTAAGAACATTCATCCTTGAATGAGAATTAACTTCGCTTAGCATGCTTTAAAATACATACTCAGTAACTGAAGTATCAAATACATACCTCAATATCACATCGACATCGTAAACTGTTGAGGATACTTCCTCTTCATCTCTTCCTCTGCTTCCCAAGTTACTTCTTCAACATTGTTATTTCACCATAATACTTTAACGGAGGCGACTTCCTTAGTTTTGAGCTTCCTGACTTTGTAACACCCCAAAACTCTCTAAGGTTAGTTTCTAGACATAAAGTAAATAACCAACATAAATAAACAAAAATCACAAAGTACAAGTCATTTCATGACTCATGGGGAGTAAGCATGGATCGTGACTTGACACATAGGGTGCAGTTGATGTTTCAGGTTTTTAGATACCACGAGCCAAGGGATGACGCATGATAGGATGGTACAGTTCATAGGATGGAATTGTGAGATGAGTTTCAGACAAGTGTTCAGGATTCATCAGAGACCATGAGTCTTAATACGACTAGTAGTGTCGTGGTACAAGTCGTACTAACCGTCTATGGTAAAAAGATCAAATATTATCCAACTTGGCTTGAAGAGGTACAAGTACATGTTACGGATCATAGGATCATGGTACGGTTCGTACCATCTATCCGTGAGTTGAGACATTATAGCGCCTCAGACTTTTGGGATAATTCTAAAATCATCCTAGGTATGTGGATGGACCTGAACCCGATGAACTTTATGGAAAACAAGTGTTAAGATCAATTGATAAGTGTGACTAGTGCACTGGATACAAATTAAGTTTACAAGGAACCTCTAGCATAAAGTTAAATTGAGAGCCTTTCTACCGATGGAGTTTTCATATAAGTTCTTGCAAGAGTCAATTTTAAACAACCACAACTCAAAGTTTACAAAGTGTTTTGGGGTGATCCAACAGATCAAATTGAAAACCTTTGAGTCTTCTTCCCAACGTATTTGACATTATTCAATCAGAGTTCAGAGTTTAACATTATGACTAGTTTAGTGAATCACTATCAGGTTTGACGTACAAGACTAGCCAGACACCACGAGTCATGCTATAACTCATGGTATCTAGGTACGACTCGAACCAAGCACCCATAGAAAGAGTTTCAGGGAGCTGTTAAGTCACCTAGAAGCCATGAATTTAAAACCCCGACCCGTGGTATGTCACCATAAGTCATGGTATGACCCATGACTGTTGGTAGAGAAATTTTTCAGATTGTTTTCATAAAGGCATTCAAGTAATTTTCTATCAGATTGTTTTCATAAAGGCATTCTAGTAATTTTCTATGCTTCTAACTCCTAAACACTATCATTTTGGTGTAAATTGGTAGGGATTAAGGGAAGTTAGTCGATTCTTCCCCATTATTTCTCACATAGCTTCTCAAGAACAAAACGTAAAAGCTAAGGAACTCTCCCAAGAAAGAACTAGGGTTCTTCCTACAACTTCATAAATTCAAGATGCTTCTTAGGGGTTTTCTTCTACCGGTATGTGGGACTTTAAAAAGGGTTTCCTTTCACCTTTGTGTCCAAAGATTTTCAGTAACCCTAAATTTGAAATGCTAGAAATCATGACCATGGTTTTTCTCCTAACTGTTGAAATTCGCTATATTCTCAATGTATAAAAGCTTCCCTGACTAATATCATGCTATAACTAGGATTCTATTTTCAACTTGTAAAATGCCTCTCTAGATTCTTCATTTTTGCATAACTATGATAGTCCACTTCATGATTTAGGTATATCTTTGAATAGCATAATCTTTCGAAGCATACATGATTTGTGTCTTATGCTTTACAGTACTATTATCATTTTTAGTATACTTATCAATTATCATTATTACCTGATTTTTAGTATTACTCAGTTTAGCAGGTCATTTAGACTCTTAAGACACTTTTAGATAAGTAGTTCTGACTTAGTCTTAGGACATCAGTTACGAGATATCAATACAGATAGATACAATTAGGTCTTCAGTTGGAAGTAGTACTTAGAATTGAGTGTGCTGAGGTCCGCGCACCCAGGTTTCTGAAACTACGTGCCACCATAGGGTTTAGCTTTGATGAGTTTTTCAGTTAGTGAGCACATATTCCAAACAGTATACCCTAGCAAGGTACAATGGGCCCTATTAATTGGGAGTAAATATCAAACTCAACGTATAGCTCACGTGGTTTCATATCAATTAACAAACCCTCCCATAATACAGTACAATCACAGTCCTCAGCCTAGTCTAGTCATTTAGATTTTCAGGATATGTATATGGCCTTAATTCAGTTATCAGCCCTTACAACATCTTTAACATTTTTAGACTATTTTCAGTACATATAGGTTCAGATAGGGTCATTGCATGTCAATTCAGTATTCTCCAAAAACATTATCATGTTTATATCATAGTTCATATCTCACATACTTAGTATATTCAAAGTACTGACAGCATACTCTTTATGCTATATTGTTTTATAATATAGGCTCAGGTACCCAAGCTCAACATCGCAGTTAGACTTCACCCGGTGCCATCTAGAAGTTGTCAGCGATGAGTCATCATCATTTGAGGACCAGAGTTTCTTTATTTCAGTTATCGTCATTTTTTAGTTTTCAGACTTTAGAGTTTGCTTGGGGCTTGTCCAAGTAGCTCATCAGTTTTTAGAAGGCTTTTAGACAGAGAGTGCTAGTTTCAACTTTAAATTCTTGGTATGGATTCAAATTTCAGTATCTTATCAGATTTCATCTTTACTTACATAAGAATGGTTTTTATTTTCAAATAACTTCCACTTAAGCTTTCTTATATATTGCAGTGTGATATGTGCCATAGGTTATCTTGGGGCCACTTGTGGATCTAGGCACCGTGTTAGGTCTAGGGTGTTTATTCGGAATATGAGAAACTTGGTATCATGTAACACCCCAAAAGTTCATAAGATCATACCCAAGTGTTGAAATAGAGAAAATAGGAAAATCTACACCAGGTCATAGAACAATTTATTCAGTGACTCGTTAAGTGACCTAATGGGTCGTCGAGTGACCGGTTAAGTGGTGCTAAGTTGGAGAAAATATTATCTTCTAGAAGTCATGATGGATGGTTTGGTGAGTCATTAAGGCTTCCCATAAGTCGCGGTTTGACCTGTTAAGTGTGTAGTGGTGGAGAAATTGTTGATTTTTAGTGTACTGAATAGATTGAGGAATGAGTAGCCGTGTTCCATGAAAACCCGTTGTGTTGGGAAAGATCAGAGCATTAGTTGTGTTTCCAATGGTAATGGGTCAGGGGACAACCTATCAAGTATCCCAACTGGTCTTCCTATCTCTCGTTGGGTCTGGTGGTGTGCAATTTCCTGTCGGATCATTAAGGGTGTTTCCGTAACTCCTAAACTATGTCATTTTAAGTCTCCAAATTGGTGTATTAAGAGTTTTATTCATTCTAATCCCTCATTCTACTCCTAACACACTCATTAGAAGATCAAATCCTCTTTCAAAATCAAGCTAGGGTTCCTCAACAAGTTCTCTCTCAATCTTCTTAGTTTTTCAAGACCATCTTAGAAATCAATTTTCCTAGTATGTAGGGCAATGAATGGGGGATTTCTTCCACCATCATACCCAATTTCGTCTCGAACTCGTGAATTCAAGTCTCTAATTATGTGTATTGAAATTCAAGGGTTTTAACCTTATTCCATGCAAATATCCATGCTATGTTTATGGGTTTAATCCTCTCATATATTAATTAATGATTTAAGACGTATAGGCTAGACTTTACTCTCAATTTAATTATCAATTCATGTTTTCAAGTTTTGTGAAAATTCGTGCCCTCCTATGCATGATTTATGGAATTAAGCCTATGAGTCCTAGATTTTCATGTATGATAAGGAAATTATGTTTTATGATTATAATGTATGTTTTTAGCAAGATCCCTTTATGAATTTATGGATTTTAGAGTATGATGATTTTCCTCTCAAGTATGCATGACTTTTATGAATATCAAGTTTATGGCCATGGTCATCTCACGAGCCAATTTTATGGCTTGTTCACGTATCTCTACCATGTTTATGAATCTTATGATTTCAACTAGCCCATGTACTTCAAGTATATTTAACGATTATGATATGAGCACTATATAGTTTTGGGAATAGTATTTAACATCAAATGGGTCGGGGTTCCAACACACCCAGGTCTCAGAACTATGTGCCTACGTAGCGATGATGGGGTTCTCCATGAGAGTGCCTCCCATGCCTATATGGGCCATCTATGATTGATATCATGCTTTTTGATGGTTCTACCCCTGGCAAGGTACGAATACCCTCTCGATTAGGGATTACAAGTCAGGCTCCATGTATGCTTACGTGGGGTATGCCAATTATAAGAATCTCCCATTGTTATTTAATTTCTATATAAGTATGTTCAAGCTTTATGACGTTATGACCTATGGATATTCAACTCTAAGTCTTAGTTGTCAAAGTTTAAGCCCCATGTCCAGTTTACTATTAACATCTTACATTTTTACTATTTTACTCTATGATCTATTGTTATTTAGATGTATGATTTCATTCTATCGATTTACCATCATGTTTTACTTCCTCTACATACTTAGTAAATTTCAAGTACTGACCATATACTCTATTATATATTGTCTCATGATAGAGGTTTGAGTGAACCCTCCTAGTCTTGTCACTAGCTCATACCTGCTCAGTTCATCTCTATCCCGCTGTTGGTGAGTCCTCATAATCTAAGAAAGTCTATCTGATTATGCTTGTTATGCTCTGTTATAGCTTCAGACTTGGGGCTAGCTGGGGGCTTGTCCTAGTATCTCATTAGTTAATAAAGGCCTTCAGACATAGAGTTAGATGTTTAGCTTTGTGACTCAGTATTGTGATATTGTCGCTTTTATTTACACTTTTTGATATTTAGACTTCTATTTGTCCATGCTTATGTTAAATTTCGCTCGATTATGCTATTAAGTCATGTTATGTATGTGCCATGGGTGTTACACCCAATAAATTCTTGATGTTTAGATGTCCTATTCGCATGTTGGTTAAGAGTTTTAAAATGTCATACGTGCTATAAAAAGGGCCCAGGGAGAGACTGGACAAGCGCCAAGTCGGAGTATCGCAAGGCAAATGCTACTTATAAATCGCATTCGACAAATTCGACTTATAAATTGCATTCGACAAATGTGACTTAAAGGCCCCAAGTACATAAGCCCCCACTTCGGTTTTTAAGTGATAATTATCAATAATTCCAGTGAGTAAACCATAGAATAGTAGATAAACAGAGAGGACGAAGGTTTCCATTAAAATTCCTTCCGTTTACGCTGTTAAACGCGGTCCAAACTCAAATTAACTTCGGGTAGCGAAGTATAAAGCTGCAGGGAGCATTCCTACGGAGTTAGTTTCGTGAAATTCGGCATGCGAGTTGTTCGCGCTCTGCTGCTCGGTATATATTATACACCGACACGCAAGTGTACGTGGTCAAACAAGTAATAAAGTGGCTAAGTAGCCAAGTATCGATCCAAGGAGGCTGCTCTAGATATGCAAAACTGCCTAGTTTACTATATCTCTACTCTATTTCTAACTATGTTAACAACAATCCAACCAAGATTTGAGTAAGTTTTGTTTCTAAACTAATTATCTACTAAAATTAATAACTACTATTTACGTTGAGTTTAGACAATGGATATGCACATGCCAAGGTTAAGAACGAGTAATGAACTTGATAATCATGATAATTTGGTCATCTTCTTCTTCATATTGCTAGCCAAGAACGTTTGCCTAGAAATTAAAACTTCCGTATTTAATTTCACTTTAGCTTCATAAACCATTCGTCTACATTTCTGTGATCAAATGCAATTTATGACCTAACACTACAATTCCGGTTCCTAAATTGACTAATACGGCTTTCAAGTATATTTCTATCAAGAAAGCACATCAAAACCCAATTTTCCCAAATCAAGTTAAGAACAATACCCTATTAATTCACAACTTTCCAATTTCAGCTCTCTCGAGTGAAATTGGACTTTTTAGATATACATTAATGGTGGCCAATCAAGAATGTAATAAGCACAAGAATTAATAGAACAACATGCAAGAAGAAGAAGAAACCATATCAATTATTACCAACATTCATTTCACAAGTTCAAAACCTCAGCAAGAGAGGAATTAGCCACTCATTCTTGGATTAATCATCCTAGAATGAGTGTGAATCATGCATACAATTGAAGGAAAGAAGAAGGGAAGAGAAGAAAACTCTTATCTTTTCTATTCTTCAACTGCCACAAAACCACGTTCCTGCTCCAACTTCTGAACTCAGGCTCCAAACTAAAACTAAAAAAAACCTCCTTTAAAAATAACCTAAGTGTGCTATTTATAATAGTGGGAAATTTTTCCCGGAATAACAAGCAACGTGTCACGGAGGCCAATGCGGAGCACTGCCTCCGTGACACGGCATGGACGCGGACCCTCTCTGGAAATTTCATGGTCCGGATAATTAGCCTCAACGTGGCACGGAGGCCATCGCGGAGGCCTGTCTCCGTGCCACGGAGCTGACGCGATGGCACACTAGAAATTGCCATTTTAATTTCTGCCCAGGCAGTGTGCTACCGCGATGGCAGCGTGGCACAGCACCATCGCGGAGCCACTGCAAAATATGCCATCCGAGGTCTTTTCCACGCTCGCATACAAGTCCAACTCCGACATAGTTCCAACACGCATTTTAGCTCTTAAAAATCACATTATCCTGCAAAACAAATGCTAATCATGTTGGTTAGTATAAATTCACATTTTATTACCAAATACATGATATTATATACACATTGCACAATAAACAAGGTAAAAATGATACGTTTGAGTATCACTTGGGCATATAAATCTGCCCAAGATCACTTACCCCACACTTAAATCCTTGTTCGTCCTCGAACAACACATACACAAATCATGCACATCACATCTCAACCTTTGTCACTATGGTGCAACCATTTACGTTACGGTCATACCGATTATTCAATTTTTTTGCAAATCATCAAGAAAACATGCTTGGTCGTACAAGACAATGACCTTAATACATCGAGGCTTCCTAGACTTTTAAGATTTGATTCTTGATATCGGCAAACTCATGCAAATCAACTAATCAAGAAATCCGACACGAAAATCAATCTTTCATCAAGCATGTACCCTCACAACTCGAGAGAAACTTCCCCTTTTATGCTCGTGCAGCTCACAAACATGCACGTAGGGGCATATAGAAATTAATTTCACTCTCTCTCCCAAAAGAATTCACATGCATCATGTCATGACCCATAGGCTTGCCCTTAGTGTATTACTCCACTAATATAAAGAAATGCAGTGTAGGATCAAATAGGACTTTTAATGGGTTGTAACTGGGCTATGGATCTAGTATATATATATTGGATTAGCCAATAATAGTTGCTAGCATCCTTAAGCGCCTTTTCAACTCATTCCCATCGACTCATGGACATTGTTCCTCTCTTTTCTCTTTTTCTCCCATTCATGCTGGTTTACTTTCATACAGCCCATTTCATCAGGCACACTTGACCCCAAACGGAAGGTTTTCATGTACCCTCAATTTCATTTAATTACAACTAGTGCCTCTTCAACACCATCTTTTCTTTCCTCACTTTGCTTTTCTTTTCTTTTCACTCTTTTCACTCTTTAACACTTTGGGAAACAATTTTTTTGTTCTTTGTAAGAGCTTAAGAGCTTCTTATAGACTTTAAGGCTAATAAAAAGAAGGAATAAAGCTTAGTTCATACAATTCTGGACAAAAGAAAGAAATCGGCTAAAGGCTCAACGGGCTGACTAGGGTATACAACATATAAAAAGGTAGAATTTGACAAGAAAAAAATGGAAACTAACGGTTAAAACAAAGAAATGCCTACATCCTTTCCGACACTACACCTCCTTCATTTCGCTTTGTATACACGCCAGGCAAGTTCTAGACAATTCACAATGACATGGAATAGCAAAACCTCACTCACACTTCATGCACATGCTCGAATCAAGATGCATTCACAGACTCTTTAATTAGTCAATTACATGAATTCAAGATTAAGCCTCAATCATAATGAACCAAATTCTATAGCCTAGGTAACTCAACATATTTACACAATTACATGCTTTCAAATGAATCACTTTCACATTTCGAACATCAATTACACACGCAACAAAATTTTAGCAACCATAAGCAACTACAGTTTATTGATGCAATCCACCAAAGAAACTAAAAACAAATCATCTACTCCTATCGACTACATTTCCCTTAAGACGGTCGTCATCCATCCATCATAGGGAATGTTCACTAACTATGACATCGGTTCAATGGGACTATTCTCGGTAAAAGAACCGAAAACAAACTCCGAGAAACCCAAAAATAAAACTTCAAAATTTTTTGCAACACATCGATTATTTCGATGAAAAAAATATTTACAAAATATGTTGATAAGTGCAACATCCTTTCGCAAAAAATTTCAAAAATATCGATCATATCGATAGAGAAAAAATATATTTACAAAATTTATAAAATATTTACAAAGGCAACCATAACTCTTTTTAAAGACACACATCATTAGCCACAAACAAATATATACACATCATTCACAAATTAGTTCACAACAACAGGGAAAGCACAGACATACACAAACGTCAAGTAAGAATATACAGCAGATTTAGAGCCTATGACCCAGCACCTAACTACTCCCCACCCCACACTTAAATCGAACACTTTCCTCAGTGTTCACAAAAATACAAAGCACAAAATTTTGGGTGGTGAAACTCCCTGCTCAGTCGAAATATTCGACTTCCTCATCCGGTGCTGCGGCCTCGTCGCCCATATCTGAATCAGCTCCCTCGCCGTCATCGGACTCCACATCAGAGTCCTCACGACGTGTCTCCTCATCAGTAGGGACGTCGTCGTCAGTCGGCTCCACAAAGGCTGGCCCCACCTTGCATAAAGCTCTGGCGTTCTCGCCAAAAGGGTAGTGTAGCTCCAGCTGCCATAATTCATCCTCGGTGGCTGGTCTCCCACCTATCCGTAGCTGCAGCATCTGCATACCGAACATACGGGCCATATACTGGTCTTCACTAGCATGTCGCTCGCCCAGAGTCAGCACAGGTCCGTGTGTAGTGTCGGGGGCCTTGGTCTTCGTCACATCAAGGGCCCGCCGCTCCAACTGCGGAATGTAATCCAAGGCTTCTTCCTCAACGTCGAGGCCTCGGAGGAAGGTGGTGATGAGTCCGCCAAACCCGTATCTGTGGCCCTGGTGTAGTCTGGCTCTATTCATGGCGGATATTATAACCTCCCCCACATTAATCTCAAGCCCTTTCATAAGGGCATACACCAGGCAGACACGGTCCCGGGTCACGTCTGTCATATGTACTCCCGGGATCAAACACGAACATACAATTTTTAGCCAGATTCTGGCCTCCCTGTTCATCTACGAATAAGGCAGAGTCTGGTGGTAACCCCTCTCTTTGTGTCTACTCCATCGGGTTGTGGATCGAGCCCCACACAACGTACGTCTGATGTCGGCGTACGGTGGGGTGATGTTGAGCTGGCGGAGAACGTGGGCGTCTGTGCCCCGCGCTCCAACGATGGCATTCAGCTGCTGGGGTTCCAAACTGACAATCTGCCCTCTGATTTTAATAGTATGGCTTCTGATGGCCGGGTTCCAATTGGCATAAAATTCCCGGACAAAGTGAAGGTTGCACTCTGTGGGCTCCTGAAAAATAAAGCTGAGCCCAGTTGCTTCAATCCTCTGTACGATGCGAGGGAACTCCTGTGCAAGTGGTTCCCTTGCAATATGTTCCTCCGGGAAGTACTTGTTCTCCTTATGCTTTGCATACCACTTCTTCCCTTCATCGGTAACCCATCGTGTTCCGTATCGGCGGTGTTGACCGCGTGGAACAGCAGGTGCAGCTGGGACAGCAGTGCCCAGTCTCATTCTCTTTCTGCCGGTGCCTGAGGTTGAAGCACCCTTGCCTTTATCTTGTCGGCTGGCCATTGTACCTGTCAATTTACACAGACAAGCACAACGTTAAGCTAAAAACTTGTTAGTTTTGGCTAAGGTCGGGTTAAACAAAATTTACCCCACACTTAGTCTTCAACAATATTTACAACATGTTAGCAAGGATAGATCTATTTACACCCCAAACACAATCATTATAAACATATTGCTTAGTGCGTTCACAAAAATTCGACAGCATAACGGCTAGCGAACTACTCAGACTTTATACAGCTAACCCAATCCTACCATCGACAGCTATTCACCCATGGCACTTAGCAACAATAACAACAACCAAATAGAAACAACAATACAAACATTTTATATACACTAATCTAAGCAATTCAACCAATTCACATATTACGCAATGTCCCACTAAAAATCGAGAATTAGTCGTCTTTCACCAATTATACAATATTTACCACGACTTATCTCAAATAATAAACACACCCCAACATCAATTTCGTCAAACTATCAAGTTACCCAAGTTAAAATTCAACAACCCCAAGCCCTAGAACTCAATTCGACAATCAACAATGAATTATTCAATCAATCGATAAGTTCACCCGTCAACTACAACAATCCGAACACAATCAATCGCAAAATAATTCACGTCATGTTTAATTTCTACCTAGGGTGATATATCTCACCTCACATGCCAAAAATTGACAAAAATCGCCAAAAAATTGAGATAGACGATGAAAACATACCTTGGAATTGAAGAATCGATAAAGACTTGACGTTTTCCTTGCCTCTTAACGTGGCACGGAGCTTGGGGGTAGGGGAATGGGTGTTTGGTCGCGGAGGGAAGAGGGAATGGGGAAAATAGGGGCGAAATCGGGGGTTTTTATTAAGAAAACACGCGGGTCACCCGGAAATCCGGTGTGACCCGGCACTGGGATAAGGGCAACGTGTCACGGAGGGTAACGCGGAGGCCCTCCTCCGTGACACGGAGCCAACGCGTTGGCTTACTGGAATTTTAAAAAATTCCAGATTTGCCTTCAACGTGTCACGGAGTCCAACGTGGAGCATTGCCTCCGTGACACGGCGCCAACGCGCCAGTGCTCTGTTTCACTATCAAATTTTATTTTTCATACCTCACCTCGTTTTCTCGATTCCACGTATTTTTCCTCCGGTATACCTGAAAATCACCTCACTAAACAAAAATTGGTTAAATGACTAGATTCCCTACTAAAAGAATAAAAATTACTAATTAAAATGAACATTTAAACCTAGTCACGAAAAAGAAGAGAAAATAAAATAAAATAAAAACTTTACACTAGGGAAAAAAAACAAAGAAAAATATTTTTCACGGGTTGCCTCCCGTGCAGCGCCTGGTTTAACGTCGCGGCTCGACAGCCTTCACGCTCAATTTTCTACTAGGGAGATGGACGATTTGACCCGATCATGGTCATCTCCCCAGTACTTCTCAACCTTGTCTGGTGGCCTACCTAGTAACTCTTGGGAATCACTCAATCCATTTGCATTCCCATGATCAATCACGTTGATCACCGAGAGTTCCTTATAGACAGTCGGAAGCTTAGGTGCCTTGTACACGTCGAACACCTCAACCTTGTCGTGTGCTCGCATCGTGAGTTGACCCGCAGCTACATCGATCAATGCCGTTCCGGTTGCCAAAAATGGTCGTCCCAAAATAAATGGGACTTCTGCATCTGGCTCAAAATCCAGAACAATGAAATCTACCGGAAAAATGAGGGAGCCTACCTGCACTAGCACATCCTCCACAATGCCATCCGGCTTAGCTAAAGACCTGTCTGCTAGCTGCAAGATCACTGTTGTAGGTCTAGGACTCCCTAGCCCTAACTTTCTGAATACCGAAGATGGCATCAAATTTATACTTTCCCCCAAGTCGCATAACCCACGAGCTCGAATACTTTGCCCAATTGTTAGCTGGATAGTAAAACTTCCAGGATCCTTCAGTTTAGTGGGCAACCTGTTCTGAATACGGGATGTGCATTCCTCCGTTAAAGCCACTGTGGCATACTCGGTCAAGCGACTTTTGTTAGCCACGATGTCTTTGATATACTTTGCATATTTTGGCACACCCTGCAAGACATCAACAAGAGGTAAGTTAACATGTACCTGTTTAAGTACCTCCATGAATTTCTAGAAACACGCCTCCTCCTTGTGTTTCTTAAGTCGTTGAGGGAACGGGGGTGGAGGCCTTGTTGGTTCAGCTTCTTTGGTCTTCCCCGTATCTGAGGTTTGTTCTCCCTCAACATCTGCTGCTCCTGACTTCTGAGGTGGTCTTTCCGGTTCCACCTCCTTTAATTGTAAACCACTCCTCGTGGTCACTGCATTTACCTGCTTAGGATTGGGATCCGTCTCGCTAGGTAGTCCTCCCCTTGGTCTAGTATTTTGGGCACTGGCAAATTGCCCAAACTGATATTCAAGAGCCTTGGTTGCCAATTGATTGTTCTTTACTTCGGCCGCCAGTTTGACATAGTCAGCCTGCAATTGTGCCTGGTCGGCAATCATGGTCTTGAACATTTCCTCAATAGTCGGTGATGGTGGTGGAGGAGGGGCATTGTGATTTCTAAACTGATTCTGATAGCCTTGTTGCCCTCCTTGGTTTCTGTGCATACCCTGCCCTGAACCCTAGCCTTCTTGATTGTTGCTACCCCACGAAAAATTTGGATGATTCCTCCAATTCGAGTTGTAGCCACCACCAAACTGCTGTTGATTCCTCTGTGCATTGCCCACAAAGTTGACAGAATCAGGATTTGCACCACAGCATTCAGCTGAATGCTCACTACTACCACACACTTCACACCACATCTGTTTGACTGCATTAACTGAGGCTGACGGCTGGTTCAAATTCATATTGCTGAAGTGAGTGTTTAACTGATTTTGCAAAGCAGCTATCTGTGCAGCGATAGCTGTGAATCCATCCACTTCCAGCACTCTCGCTGCTTTCCTTGCTCCACCTCTTGAAGAATCTGCATTCCATTCCGGATTGCCTTGTGAAATTCGGTTGAGCAAAGTGTACAGCTCCTCATATGTCTTCTCCAACGCTTGCCCTCCAGCTGCTGAGTCTAACAAAATTTTAGTGTGGGGTTCCAAACCCTCAATAAAAGTGTGGACCAACACCTCATTTGACTGATGATGATGAGGACAGTCCCGCAACATGGACTTGAATCTTTCCCAAGCTTGATAAAGATTTTCTCCTTCCCTCTGTTTAAAACTTAGAATCTGACTTCTAAGTTTAGCTGTTTTACCTGAAGGGAAAAATCTGATCAAGAACTTCTTTGCAAGATCATCCCACGTTGATATAGAGTTGGGTGGTTCAACTTTTAACCACCTCTTGGCTTCACCAAGTAAGGAAAATGGAAATAAGGTGAGCCGAACATAATCAGGTGACACTCCAGCGGGGATGTAAGTGTCACTTATCTCCAAAAAGTTCTGGAGATGTTGTTGCGGATCTTCGTGAGGGAGACCGGTAAACTACCCGCTAGTGTGCAAAAGTTGCACCATATTTTGCTTTAACTCAAATCTCCCCCCAGGCTCTGGTTTGCGGATGCTGGAATGTACATTATTAGCGTGTGGGATTGCCACCTCGCGAACCGGCCTGGCTGCTACTTCCTCGGGCACTAACACTGCCCACACAACTGGTGGATTGGGTTGCTCCATCATAGACTGTTTGAGCAACTGCAACTTCTTCCGAAGAGCTTCTCTACGTTGACTATGCAATTCACGTTCTGGCTCTAAGTAAGATTCCACCAGCTCCTTGTCCCTTGGCAGTGTTCACAGAAATAAAAATCTGCAAAATACAGGCTAAGACCAAGTTGTTAACACTTAAGAAAATAAAAATACAAATACAGTAAATTTACACTAAACAAAATTTTACAAATCGCCTAGCCCCCCCGGCAACGGCGCCAAAAACTTGTTCGTGCTCTGCTGCTCGGTATATATTATACACCGACACGGAAGTGTACGTGGTCAAACCAGTAATAAAGTGGCTAAGTAGCCAAGTATCGATCCAAGGAGGCTGCTCTAGATATGCAAAACTGCCTAGTTTACTATATCTCTACTCTATTTCTAACTATGTTAACAACAATCCAACCAAGATTTGAGTAAGTTTTGTTTCTAAACTAATTATCTACTAAAATTAATAACTACTATTTACGTTGAGTTTAGCCAATGGATATGCACATGCCAAGGTTAAAAACGAGTAATGAACTTGATAATCATGATAATTTGGTCATCTTCTTCTTCATATTGCTAGCCAAGAACGTTTGCCTAGAAATTAAAACTTCCGTATTTAATTTCACTTTAGCTTCATAAACCATTCGTCTACATTTCTGTGATCAAATGCAATTTATGACCTAACACTACAATTCCAGTTCCTAAATTGACTAATACGACTTTCAAGTATATTTCTATCAAGAAAGCACATCAAAACCCAATTTTCCCAAATCAAGTTAAGAACAATACCCTATTAATTCACAACTTTCCAATTTCATGCTCTCTCGAGTGAAATTGGACTTTTTAGATATACATTAATGGTGGCCAATCAAGAATGTAATAAGCACAAGAATTAATAGAACAACATGCAAGAAGAAGAAGAAACCATATCAATTATTACCAACATTCATTTCACAAGTTCAAAACCTCAGCAAGAGAGGAATTAGCCACTCATTCTTGGATTAATCATCCTAGATTGAGTGTGAATCATGCATACAATTGAAGGAAAGAAGAAGGGAAGAGAAGAAAACTCTTATCTTTTCTATTCTTCAACTGCCACAAAACCACGTTCCTGCTCCCACTTCTGAACTCAGGCTCCAAACTAAAACTAAAAAAACCTCCTTTAAAAATAACCTAAGTGTGGTATTTATACTAGTGGGAAATTTTTCCCGGAATAACAAGCAACGTGTCACGGAGGCCAACGTGGAGCACTGACTCCGTGACACGGCGTGGACGCGGACCCTCTCTGGAAATTTCATGGTCCGGATAATTAGCCTCAACGTGGCACGGAGGCCATCACGGAGGCCTGTCTCCGTGCCACGGAGCTGACGCGATGGCACACTGGAAATTGCCATTTTAATTTCTGCCCAGGCAGTGTGCTACCGCGATGGCAGCGTGGCACGGCACCATTGCGGAGCCACTGCAAAATATGCCATCCGAGGTCTTTTCCACGCTCGCATACAAGTCCAACTCCGACATAGTTCCAACACGCATTTTAGCTCTTAAAAATCACATTATCCTGCAAAACAAATGCTAATCATGTTGGTTAGTATAAATTCGCATTTTATTACCAAATACATGATATTATATACACATTGCACAACAAACAAGGTAAAAATGATACGTTTGAGTATCACTTGGGCATATAAATATGCCCAAGATCACGAGTCATCGTCCTACTGAGCTAAGGTAAGTGGAATTGCTCCAAATTAGTGTCAATATACTCCTCGCCCTAAAGTGAGTATTTATCCCTTCTGGACTTCCAAGAAATAGCGAGTTTTTGGCTGTTTTTCGATAAGTCAAAGATTGAGCAGTATAT
Source organism: Datura wrightii (assembly GCA_035772735.1). Taxonomy (NCBI): domain Eukaryota; kingdom Viridiplantae; phylum Streptophyta; class Magnoliopsida; order Solanales; family Solanaceae; genus Datura; species Datura wrightii. The sequence goes on from JASDFA010000007.1 coordinate 37,455,826, forward strand.
ATATTCAAAGTAGTGTTTTCTTCCATAATATATATGAATTTAGTTTTATTTGCAATGAATATGAAGGCAGTTGGAAGAAATAGCTGGATATTGGCCGAGTTACACTAGTTATCAAGAAGTCGGCAACTGAGGTATGTAAAGCCAATTTCTTTTGCAAGATAATAATTCTAGTATAGTAAAATAGAATAAAAATCCAGAAGAACATTTCAAAGATGAGTATTATGCGCAGTGTGAATTCAGTAAGCATGGTTGAATAATTATTATTTCATATTCAGAATAAAAGTCAGTAAATTAGTATCAGACAGTGAGATATTATTCCAGACTCAGTATAACTCAGTATCAGATTCAGTATAATTCACCAAGGGATTTAGAATAGAATATCAGAACATGGACAATATTATCGTATTTAATATATATGTTATATGTGATTATTGTTGTTTGTAGAGACCTGATTGTTCTATGTTGGGCACCCTTAGAGCTTCCTTGCCGCCCTAGGGTTAATAGTTGTGTCAACTAGCCCGCCAGAGAGTGAGGATACGTCACTCAAAGGAGTGGCATGCCGTCCGCCAGAAGACGAAGATGGGATGCGGCATTCCCCATAGCAGGCTGATAAACATTATAGCATACCCCTGTCGAGCGCTTACGCCCAGGGCACAGATTATAGATTATAGATCACAGATCTCAGATTACAGTTTATAGGAGTCCTCCAGACTCAGATACAGCTATAGTCAGGGGCCCAGAGAGCCCAAGTTGCATACCTAGGGGGCCGGCGGGATGCTCATAGTTACTAGATGAGTGGAGTGAATTGTTATTTTTGGATGGCGACCTAGGTAGGGGTATATAGATTGCATGTTGATTGGTACGTTCCGTCTTATGGGGGCTGGTACAGGTTCTTGTATGATATATGTGTTATTTATTAAATTGATAGATAGCAGGACGCCGCATTGACAGGTATGATTCTCACCTTCTCTCCAGTATATTTAAGCTTAGTTTAGATTCTACCATCCCAGACAGTCTTAGCCATTTTCTGTTATTCAGTAACTATCAATATTATTGTCTATTTAAAGTTATGTTTACTTATTGCTCTGCATACTCGGTACCAGTGGTACTGACGCCCGTTTGGGGGTGCTGCATTACCTGTCTGTAGGTACTCATAGACGAGAAGCCGATCCCTCAGAATTCCAGCCAGCACACAGAGTCATCAGCTCCTGTCATCCGGAGCTTGACAACTAGAGGTTTATTCCTTTTCTATTGTTGTACAGTACAGGTAGGTTGGGGCCCTGTCCCGACCATCTTATCAGTATTCTGAGAGGCTTGCAGAATGTATATTCCCTGTGGTTAGTTGTGCCGGTCGTGTGAGGCCGTGTCTATATTTTAGTTTGTTTATGATGGTCGTGTGGGGCCTTATTCAGTTAATAGTTAGTGACCTTGCCGGTCACAGAGTAGTTTAGCATTTGATTTAGTGTTTCAGTGAAACTAGTCAGCATGGTGGCCTTGTCGGCCCGCATAGGTTCCTTTATACTATTGTTGTTCTAGTTAGCTATTGTTGTCTTATAGGTGGCTATAGGCCTAGTCGGCTGGAGGCTGTATTTACAGCTGTTATATAGCCTGTTGGTTCCATGAACCTAGAGTTAGAGCCAGCCTGGCACCAAAAGTGCTTAGGCTCTGTAGTCCAGCAGTCCAGGTCTTAGTAGGGCACCAGGTTCCAGTCATGCCTCCCAAGGCGGGGCGTTACAAACTTGGTATTAGTGCAGGTTGTATCCCAGGGAGTCTGCAAGCCGTGCTATGTAGATTCTTTTCTATGGATGTGTTGTGCACCACATACCATAGGAAGGAGGCTGCAAGGCATGATAGGATGGTTACTCTTTCATCATAACCAGTCGTGCCATAGAGCAGTACAGTATAGGGTTGAGTCCCTAAAACTCATCATACTCTTTGTTTACAGATAAAATGGTAGACCAACGATATCCTTTCACTGGTAGAAGACTGGATACCGCAGTAGGAGAAGGCACCAGCAAGATGCCTCAGCCTCAGTTAGAATCAGCCCGATCTGAGGGCGATACAGAGGTGTCATCTCGACCTTCAAAGCAATCCCCACCCTACCAGGAGCCACTCGGGACGACATTACCTCCAACAGTTTCTGTACCCAATCCATCCGACCAGGAAATTCGAAGTGCAGTAGTTATGTTGGCACGAATGATGGCTACTCAGCGCCAGTCAGTGCCACCCTTGGCCTGCTACGCTCCAGCCTTTTGGACACCATGCCATCTAGAGTCCACCGGTTTATTATGGGTCTGAACCCATAATATATTGAGGCATGCATGATAGCTACGTTGTGGGAAGATATGGATATTGCTTGGGTGCAGGCCATTGCCCAGACTATTGAGGGCCTTAGATAGCGGCAACAGGATAGCAGACAAATAAATCAGGAACAACACCGCAAGGATAGATCAGATGAGATACAGGGGGAGATTTGGAAAGGGCCTAGGCCACGGTTGTCAGATAGGCCACCTAGACCCCTGCCTCCATCACAGCAGCAGAGGGGTAAATTTGATCTCCAGGGATAGACAGAGTCCGGAGGGAGTTCTCTAATGGTAGATTCACCCCAGCAGAGGAGGGCAAAAAAGAGCAGGTATACACCCCCACCATGCCCTATTTGCAGCCGACCCCATACTGGAGCTTGTAGATATGGCTCCATAGGGTGTTATATATGCAGGCAGGAAGGTCATGTGATGAGAGACTGTCCAGCCAGGGGTCAGGGTAACCGAGATAGACAGGACAGGGTGTCAGCAGGGCTGTAAGATCCAGTAGCCTCGGCAGGGCGTAGGCCCTCAGTCCTAGCAGGTAGGGGCCGAGGCAGATAAGTGGCCTTAAGTTAATGTACAGGCCCAAGCGGTACCTATGCGTTACCAGGGAGGAAGGACTCAGAGGCTTCTCCAGATATGGTAACAGGTATAATGACTATTTGCTCTCACCCTGCTTATGTATTGATTGATCCAGGATCTCCCTTGTCCTACGTTACAAACCATTTGTGGCTCGAAAGTTCAATATTGTACCAGAGTTGCTTCAACAACCCTTTTCAGTATCTACACCCGTCGGTGAATCCATCATAACCAGAAGGGTTTATTGAGGGTGTACAGTAGAGGTTGCTGACCGTCAGACCACAGTAGATCTAGTGGAATTAGAGATGATTGATTTCGATGCCATTATGGGTATGGATTGGTTGGCGCTGTGCTATGCCAATGTAGAATGCTGGACCAAGATGATCTGATTCCACTTTCCAGGGGAGGCAGTACGAGAGTGGAATGACAGTACAGCTACGCCGACAGGTAGGTTTATTTCCTACCTTCAGGCAAGGAAGTTGATAGCTAAGGGATGCATTTCCCACATAGTCAGAGTCCAGGATGTGCGGATAGAGCCTCCGACTATCCAGTCTATTCCAGTGGTTAATGAAATCCCCGACGTATTCCCAGATGAGCTACCTAGTATTCCCCTAGAAAGAGAAATAGATTTTGCAATTAATTTGCTACAAGGAACTCAGCCCATATCGATCCCTTCATATCATATGGCTCCTGCTGAACTCAGAGAACTAAAGGAGAAGCTGAAGGATCTGTTAGATAAGAGCTTTATTAGGCCGCGTACTTCACCTTGGGGTGCGCCGGTTCTATTTGTGAGAAAGAAGGACGGCTCCCTCCACATGTGTATAGACTACCGACAGTTGAACAAGGTTACAGTCAAGAATAAGTATTCACTTCCCAAAATAGATGATTTGTTTGATCAGTTACAGGGGGCCAGATATTTCTCCAAGATTGACTTACAGTCCGGATATCATCAGGTTCGAGTTCGTGAAAGGGACATTCCGAAGACTACCTTCAGGACTAGATACGACCATTTTGAAATCCTAGTCATGTCCTTTGGGCTGACGAATGCTCCCGCAGTATTCATGGACCTGATGAACAACATCTTAAGACCATACCTGGACCTGTTCGTGATAGTGTTTATTGATGATATTCTGGTGTATTCTCGCTCGGGGGAAGACCACCAGGATCATTTGCGGACAGTGCTCCAGATTCTCAGGGACCGTCAGCTATATGCCAAGTTCTCTAAATGTGAATTTTGGATGAACTTAGTAGCCTTCTTTGGGCATATCGTTTCGGATGCTGGTATACAAGTAGACACACAGAAAATAGAAGCAGTACAAAAATGGCCCATATCTACCACTCCAACTGAAGTACGCAGTTTACTAGGATTAGCAGGGTACTACAGAAGATTTGTTGAGGGATTCTCCATCATAGCAGCACCTCTAACTAAGCTAACGCAAAAAACAGTAAAGTTTCAATGGACGGAGGCGTGTGAGTAGAGTTTCCAGGAATTGAAAGACAGGTTAACCTCCACCCCAGTGTTAGCATTGCCAGAAGGTACAGAGGGTTATGCAGTTTATTGTGATGCTTCGAGTGTTGGGTTAGGATGTGTGTTGATGCAGCATGGTAAAGAAATTGCTTATGCTTCCAGACAGCTGAGGAAACACGAAAAGAATTATCCTACCCATGACCTGGAACTAGCCGCAGTTATCCACGCCCTAAAAATGTCGAGACATTACTTGTATGGTGTCCATGTGGATATTTTCACTGATCATAAGAGCCTATAGTATATCTTCACTAAGAGAGAGTTGAATTTGCGGCAGCGTTGCTGGTTAGAATTGTTAAAAGATTATGATGTAAATTTTCTGTTTCACCCAGGAAGAGCCAACGTAGTAGCAGATGCCCTTAGTCTTAAGTCTATGGGGAGTTTGGCGTACTTGCAGCCCGAGCAGCGGGAATAGGCCCGAGAAATACACCATTTAGCCAGTTTAGCCGTTCATGTAGCAGAAATAGAGGACAACAGAGCGGTAATTCAGAACACCACAGTGTCGTCATTAGTTGTGGAGGTAAAGGAACGGCAGTATGAAGATCCTGACTTGGATCAGCTTAAAGAGAAAGTTCAGCAAGGAAAAGCGCCGGATTTTCAGGTAATTGAGGATGAAGTGTTGTGATGTAAGGGCCGCCTTTGTGTTCCAGATGTTTCAAGGCTTTACCAGTAGATTATGGGCGAGGTACATTCACCCTCTATTCTCTCCATCCAGGCGCGACGAAAATGTACCACGATATCAAAGAAATCTACTGGTGTCCAGGTATGAAGAGGGAAATAGAAGAATTCGTACCCCAGTGTCCTAACTGCCAGCAAGTAAAAGTTGAACACCAGAAACCAGGCGGATTGACTCAAGACATAACTATGCCTCTTTGGAAGTGGGAAGTAGTAAATATTATGGATTTTATAGCAGGATTACCCCATACTAGGAATAGAAATGACTCAATTTGGGTAATTGTTGACATACTGACAAAATCAACCCATTTTCTGCCAGTAAGGGCTACTTTCTCTGCCAAAGATTATGCTGAGTTGTATATAAGAGAAATAGTCAGACTGCACGGTGTTCCAGTGTCCATTATCTCTATCTCTTACAGAGAGGCACAATTTAAAGCCAAATTTTTGCAATCATTTCAGAGAGGCCTGGGAACACAAATTAACCTGAGCACAACTTTTCACCCTCAGACAGATGGGCAGGTAGAACACACTATTCAGACGCTCGAGGATATTTTTCGAGCATGTGTGTTGGACTTTGGATGTAGCTGGGATGAGCACTTACCACTTATTGAGTTCGCTTATAATAACAGTTACCATTCAGCTATCCAGATGGCGCCTTATGAGGCATTGTATGGAAAAAAGTGCAGATCGCCATTTGGCTGGTTTGAAGTAGGAGAGTCAGCGCTGATTGGGCCGAATATTATTCATCAGTCAGAGGAAAAGGTAAAGCTTATCAGAGAACGCTTACTCACTGCTTAGAGCCGCCAGAAATTGTATGCTGATGTGTGGCGCAGAAACTTGGAATTTAATGTGAATGACTGGATATTCTTGAAAGTCTCTCAAATGAAAGGGGTGATGAGATTCGGCAAGAAAGGCAAGCTCATCCCAAGATTTGTTGGGCCTTATCAGATTCACCGAAGAATAGGCCAAGTGGCATACGAGTTGAACTTACCTCCAAAAGTAGAGTCTGTTCACCCAGTTTTCTACGTGTCCATGCTGAGGAAGTATATAAGAGACCCCTCTAGAGTTGTCCCAGTTCAGGATGTCCAGGTTACGAAGGAGCTGGCTTATGAAGAGGTTCAAGTAGCCATACTAGACCGGAAGATTCGCATATTAAGAACTAAAGATGTTTCTTCTTTCAAGGTATTATGGCGTAATAGGAACCGAGAGAAAATGACTTGGGAAGAAGTGGAAGATATGTAAGTCGGATATCTTCAATTATTTCAGACTTAATCAGCCAGAGGTACGTTAGTATTGTTGTTTTATGAGTTGCCTTATATTTATGTGTATAAATGAAATAGTTGACTCTAGTCTATTGCGTGATGAATACTATAGTATTGTGTGGAATACCTGTATTGGACTTTTCTGCATTTCAGGATTTTTGAGGTAGTCCATATTACAGGGGAAACTATGCCAAAATTTTTTGAAAATAAGTCGAGTAAGTTGAGATTCCTGTGAGCAGGAGTTTACATTCGAGGACAAATGTTCTTAAGGGGGGAGGAAGTTACACCCCGTAAATTCTTGACATTTAGATGGTCTATTCGCATGTTGGTTAAGAGTTTTAGAATGCCATATGTGCTAGAAAAAGGGCCCGCGGAGAGACCGGACAAGCGCCAAGTCGTAGTGTCATAAGGCAAATGCGACTTTTAAATCGTATTCGACAAATGCGACTTTTAAATCACATTCGACAAATGCGACTTGTAAATCGCATTCGACAAATGCGACTTAAAGGCCCCAAGTATATAAGCCCCCACTTCGGTTCTTAAGTGATAATAATCAATATTTCCAGTGAGTAAACCAGAGAACAATAGAGAAACATAGAGGACGAAGGTTCCATTAAAATTCCTTCCATTTACGCTGTTAAACGCGGTCCAAACTCAAATTAACTTCGGGTAGTGAAGTATAAAGCTGCAGGGAGAATTCCTACGGAGTTAGTTTCGTGAAATTCGACCGGCGAATCGTCGTCCGACCGAGATAAGGTAAGTGGAATTGCTCCAAATTAGTGTCAATATATCCTAGCCCTAAAGTGAGTATTTCTCTCTTCTGGACTTCCAAGAAATAGCGAGTTTTTGGCTGTTTTTTGATAAGTAAAAGTTTGGGCAGTATATATATTCAAAGTAGTGTTTTCTTCCATAATATTGATGAATTTTGTTTTATTTGCTATGAATATGAATGCAGTTGGAAGAAATAGCTGAATATTGGCCGAGTTACGCCAGTTAGTCAAGAAGTCGACAACTGAGGTATGTAAAGCCAGTTTCTTCGGCAAGATAGTAATTATAGTATAGTAAAATAAATAAATTCCATAAGAATGTTTCAAAGCCGAGTATTATGCCCAGTGTGAATTCAGTAAGCATGCTTGAATAATTATTATTTCATATTAAGAATAAAAGTAAGTTTATTAGTATCAGACAACGAGATATTATTCCGGACTTAGTATAACTCAGTATCAGATTCAGTATAATTCACCAAGTGATTCAGAATAGAATATCAGAACATGGACTGTATTATCACATTTAATATATATATTATATGTGATTATTGTTGTTTGTAGAGACCTGATTGTTCTATGTTGGGAACCCTTAGAGCTTCCTTGCCGCCCCAGTGTTAATAGTTGTGTCATCTCGCCCGCCAGAGAGTGAGGATACATCACTCAAAGAGGTGGCATGCCGTCCGCTAGAGGACGAAGATGGGATGCGGCATTCCCCATAGCAGGTTGATAAGCATTATAGCATACCCCTGTCGAGCGCTTGCGCCCAGGGCACAGATTATAGATTACAGTTTACAGGAGTCCTCCGGACTCAGATACAGCTATAGTCAGGGGCCCAGAGAGCCAAAGTTGCATACCCAGGGGGCCAAAGGGATGCTCATAGTTACTAGATGAGTGGAGTGAATTGTTATTTTTGGATGGCGACCCGGGTAGGGGTATATAGATTGCATGTTGATTGGTACGTTCCGTCTTATGGGGGCTGGTATAGGTTCTTGTATGCTATATGTGTTATTTATTAAATTGATAGATAGCAGGATGCCGCATTGACAGGTATGATTCTGACCTTCTCTCCAGTATAGTTAAGCTTAGTTTAGATTCTACTATCCCAGACAGTCTTAGCAATCTTCTGTTATTTAGTAACTATTAGTATTACTATCTCTTTTCAGTTATGTTTACTTATTGCTTTGCATACTCGGTACCAGTGGTACTGACACCCGTTTGGGGGTGCTACATTACATGCCTGTAGGTACTAATGAACGAGGAGTCGATCCCTCGTAATTCCAACCAGCACACAGAGTCATCAGCTTCTATCATCCGGAGCTTGACAACAAGAGGTTTATTCCTTTTCTTTTGTTGTACAGTACGGGTAGGTTGGGCCCCTATCCCGACCATCTTATCAGTATTCTTAGAGGCTTGCAGAATGTATATTCCCTGTGGTTAGTTGTGCCGGTCGTGTGAGGCTGTGTCTATGTTTTAGTTTGTTTATGATGACCGTGTGGGGCCTTATTTAGTTAATAGTTGGTGACCTTGCCGGTCACAGAGTAGTTTAGCATTTTATTCAGCGTTTCAGTGAAACTAGTCAGCATGGTGGCCTTGTTGGCCCGCATAGGTTCCTTTATACTATTGTTGTTCTGGTTAGCTGTTGTTGTCATACAGGTGGCTATAGGCCTAGTCGGCCTGAGGCTGTATTTACAGCCGTTATATAGCTCGTTGGTTCCATGAACCCAGAGTTAGAGCCAGCCTAGCACAAAAAGTTCTTAGGCTAGTAGTCTAGCAGTCCAGGTCTTAGTAGGGCACCAGGTGCCAGTCATGCCTCCCAAGGCCCGCGTGACAATGGGTTAGTTGGAGCCATTCATGGTTCTAAGTCTTGTGTCTCGGATCGGGGTCCATGATCGAGCCCTGACATATTAGAGTATCAGGTTTAGAGTGTCCTAGGGTGTCTGAGAGCTACGTCAAGTAGAGTCTTTTTCATAGTTGTGAAGCTCGCCACACATATGAGGAAGAGGCTACAAGGCGTTTTTAGGAAAATTCCCTTTTCTTCTTGATTCTTATTGTGCGTAGAGTATGAAACTCTAAAAGATCCTTCTAACTTGTGCTCTAGCATTTTAGTACAATACCTCCCAGAAAAGAAAATGAAAGAGGAACGATAACACGAACTAGCTAGCCCTACCAGCTCCAGCAGCTCCTCAAATGATCATATGACACATGCTGAGTCCAGGCCGCTATTCAGATAGTCGCTTAGGCTGTGACCAACCAGGTCAACAATAGGCCATTGTAATTGGCAACATGAATGGGCCTACAACTACTTCTAGAGTCTGTGACTCTACTTTAATTAGTCCCCCGGATTTTCATGGGTCTAAGCTAGATGAGGACCCACAGGATATTATTGATGAGGTTCAGAAGATCACAAAAATTATGGGTGTTACCTCTTTCAGAAGTGTAGACTTGGACGTTTATCAACTAAAAGGAGCGGTTCAATTATGGTACAAACAATGGAAAGAGGGAAGGCGGGCTGGTGCAGATTCGGTAGGGTGGAACGAGTTCATGACTGTGTTTCTGGATAGGGTCATTCCTCAGGAGTTAAGGGAAGAAAAGTCCGTTGTGTTTATTAATTTGAAATAGAAAAACATGATGGTGTAAGAGTATGCCTTAAAGTTTACTCAATTGTGAAAATATGTTGTGGAGATGGTTTCCGAGCCAAGGGCTCGCATAAGCAAGTTCGTAAATAGAGTCTCAGACTTGGTGGTTAAGGAGTGCATAACTATCATGCTCATTAGTGACATGGACATCTCCAAGCTTATAATCTATGCCTAATAGATAGAAGTGGAGAAATTGAAAGAAATTAGAAAGGGAAAGAATGCAGATGAGGAATGGTCAGTTCGAGTATGCACAACAAAGATCGGGTGGTGGATTAACCCACAAAGAAACTGAGACCTCCAAAACCCTCTTCAACTAGTGTTCCTTCTTCCTAGCCCCATTAGGATTGGAAGGGTGGAGCATTAGGCACCCAGTCTCAAAGCCATGTCTCTAGTAGCCGCACTTTTCTAGTATGTCCTAAGTGTGGTTAGAACCATTAGGGTGATTGTCATCTGCGCAAGGAGGGTTTCTTTGGCTATGTCCAGTTGGGTCACAACATAAGGGGTTGCCCGTCAGGTAGACGGAGGAAGGCCCAATCCACTAATCAGCAGCTCCAACGGGTCGCCTAGCTCTACAAGGTACTACTTCAGGTATAAGTGGCAGTCAACACTAGAAGCACTTCTATGCCCTAACCTCTCTCAAGACTAGGAGAACTCGCTCGATGTAGTCACCATTATGTTGTTCTTTTTTCACATAGATGTCTATACATTACTAGATCCAGGAGCCACACTTTCCTTCGTGACTCCTTACATAGCAGTTCAGTTTGATATTAGTCCAAAAATTTATAAGAACACTTTTCATTCTCTACTCTTGTTGGGGTGTCAATTATAGCTAGTCGGGTATATATAAACTGCTCGATCAGAATTTTACAAAAAGTCACCATAGTTGATCTAGTAGAGATAGGTACGGTCGATTTTGACCTCTTTCTTGGATTGGACTAGTTACACTCTTTCTATGCCTCAGTTGACTGTAGAACCAGAGTCATTAAGTTCCAGTTTACTAATGAAATAGTCCTAGAGTGGAAGAGTAGTACTTCCGCACCTAAGGGTCGATTTACTCTAATCTTAAGGCTGGAGGATGATTTCGAAGGGATATATCTACCACCTCGTTTGATTCATGGATTCTATCTTTAGCCTTACATACCAATACATTTTATTCATACTGACCTCCCTTCACCTGGGAACCCCCTTCCTGCAATCATGTTGTAGGTACAGGCAGAGGCTCAAATTGATAATCGCAATAGGAGCCTGATTTTAGCAGTTAGGTAGGTCAGGGCCCGATCCCGTACATTTTATTTACTTACTCTTTAGAGGCTAGTGTGGACTAGTTGTATAGTTTTTTGGGTTATATGGCCTTTAGTTATGCAGTTTAGCTTATTGTAGCCTTGTCAAGTTTTCAGGTTTTTAATTATGGTTGCGGAAACCTCATAAATCCAATATCTATTTTTGTTGGCTTCAGTAGATAGCCTGGTTTACATTAGCATTACCGGTATAGAGGCTATATAGCCGGTCTCTTGATTATCATAGGGTCGAGTGTCAGCTGTGCCCTTTCCCATCTTTGGGGCATCTCAAACTTGGTATCAGAGCGAACTTGTGTCCTAAGAAGTCCATAAAGTTGTGTCTAGTTAAATCTTTCTTATGTGTATGTTGTGCACCATACTAATAATCCGGAGGCTACATAACATCTAGGAGTCGTTTCACTTTTTTTATTAATTATTCGTTCTATAGAGCGGGATCATAAGTATTGTGATATCTAAATCCTATTATGGTTTCAGAGTATGCTTATGACAAGGAAGATAACCGCAGGGTTGATTGGCGCAGCTGTAGGAGAGGGAAGTAGTCACCCTCTAGTGGATCAGGGAAATAGGTTAGGGGCTATGACCGAGTCCCCTGCCCCAGGTGCTACAGTTCCTCTATCCCTAGTTAGAGCAGTGGCAGGTAGACCTCCAGCTCCTCTCGCACCAATGGTACTTTAGGGTGATAGAGTAGTAGACCCTCACGCGCCTGTGGTACCTCCGATTGCTTTGGAAGGACAAGGTCTTGAGGGAGCCGTTTAGCTGATGGCTCATATTACTGTTGGATAGGATAGACTATTAGAGGCGATGGAGTGACATAGAGGTCAGGTGGCTGAGAGTTCTAAAGCCCATGAGTTCTTGGGTTTGAGCCCTCTAGTTTCTACCAGATCAGACCCGAGTGAGGACCCCCATCATTTTATTATTCAGACCTACATCATGCTGAAGGTCATGCAGACGACGGGGGAAGATGGAGTGGAATTGGTCGCATTCAAACTGCATGATGTTGCTATATTGTGGTATGAGGCTTGGGCTCGATCCATGGGAGCTGATGCACTGCCAGCTTAGTGGGAAGAGTTCTCTATGGCCTTTATTCACCAATATTTTCCCCAGGAGCTTTGATAGGCTCGAGCTGAGTAGTTTTTGCATTTAGAGCAGGGTAGGAAGAGTATGTGGGAGTATTGCCTTTGGTTTAATTCTTTATCCACGTATACTCCACACATGGTTTAGATGATGGAGGGTAGAGTTCATCGGTTTGTGTTAGGTATAGGGCTTCATATAGCTCGATATTGTTTGGGAGTATCTACCCAGGAGCATGTGGACATACCACGACTACAAGCCTTTGCTCAGAGGGTAGAGGATTTAATTCATCAACTGTGGGATACTCGTAGGCAAAAGGAACAAAGGAAGAGGGTCAGGACTATAGGTTCCTACAGAGAGCCTTGGGGTGACTTAGGGGCTCAGTCATCTAGGCATTTAACACGATTTGTAGAGAGGGCTCCACTTTTGCCACAGGGGCAGAGATGGGACTAGAGTTTAGTTCCTTCACAGCGGCAAGAGCTTCAAGAGCAGGAAAGGCCACCATTACCCCTTGAACTCAGTGTCGAAGGACACATGCAGGTCCATTCCATCAGGGGAAGGCAGTATGTTATGATTGTGGACTTCCAGGTCATATCAAGCAATTTTTTCCAAATAGAAGGAGGGGCCAGACTACTTAGCAATAGGGATCATCCGCGGCTTCATCACCTCTAGATCTCCCTTTGAGACCTTGTCCTCAGCCTACTTTAGGCCAAGGTAGGGACCGAGGGGGAGAGACATCTAAATTAGGGATAGTGCAAAACAACTTTTATGCTTTGGGTGGTCGGCAAGACCAGGAGGCGTACCATGATGTTGTTACAGGTACTTTGATTATTCATTCTCATATTTGGTATGCCTTGATTGATCCTGGTTCTACATTCTCTTATGTTGTACCTTTAGTTGTGAGTCAGTTTGAGATAGTTCTTGAATTATTGTCTAGACCATTTGTTGTTTCTACGCTGGTTGGCGAATCTATGTTAGCTAAGCAGGTCTATTGGAACTGTGTAGTGTTAGTGTGTGATAGATTGACCTTAGCTGATCTGGTTGAGCTAGAGATGGTTGATTTTGATGTCATTATGGTATGGATTGGTTAGCGGCATGTTATGCTAATATTGATTGTAGAACCAAAGTTGTCAGATTCCATTTTTTAGACGAACTAGTCTGGGAATAGCTAAGTAATACTGGTATGCCTAAAGGTAAGTTTATTTCATACCTTAAGGAACAGAAGTTTATATCCAAGGTTGTATTTCACATCTGGTTCGGGGAAGATACTTGGAACGTGAGCCTGTAACTATCCAATCATCCCCTATAGTAAATGAGTTCCCAGATGTTTTCCCATAAGATTTTCCTGGGATTCCTTTGGAGATGGAGACATATTTTTCCATTTACTTATTTCCAGGCACCCAGCAAATGTCAATACCTCTATATAGAATGGTCCCAGCCGAGCTAAGGGAATTAAAGGAGCAGTTGAACGATTTGCTCGAAAAGGGTTTTATCCAGCCTAGTGTGTCATTGTGGGGTACATGAGTAATATTCATACAACAGAAAGATGGATCGTTGAGGATGTGTATTGATTATAGGCAATTGAATAAGGTAACGATTAAGAATAAACATCTGCTTCCCAGGATTGATGACCTGTTTGATTAGTTACAGGGTGTCAGGTGCTTTTCGAAGATTGATTTGAGGTCCAGGTACCACTAGTTACGGGTTAGGAAAGTGGATGTCCTCAAGACTGCTTTCAGGATTAGGTATGGCCATTATGAATTTCTAGTGATGTCATTTGGGCTTACTAATGCCCCAGTAGCTTCTATGGACTTGATGAATAGGGTGTTTAAGCACTTCCTTGATGGATTTGTAATAGTTTTTATTAATGACATTCTAATTTACTCTCGTCACAAGGCCGAGCATGTGGATCATCTGACAACTGTGTTACAGACTCTCCAGAAGCATAGGTTGTATGCTAAATTTTCTATGTGTGAATTTTTGCTAAGATTCATCTTCAAGTGAATCTAGCACCACTTTTCATCCCAGATAAATGGATAGGCCGAACGCACCATTCAGACACTTGATGAAATATTGTGTGCCTGTGTTTTGGACTTTGGGGGAAGTTGGGATAAACATATCCCCTTGATAGAATTTGCCTATAATAACAGTTATTAGGCAAGCATTTAGATGGCTCTATATTAAGCTTTGTATGGGCGAAAGTGTAGATCGCCAATCGGATGGTTTGAACTTAGTGAAATAGAACTATTAGGGCCAAATCTAGTGCAGCAGGCTATTGACAAAGTAAAGATTATTAGAGATCGACTCCATACATCTTAGATCGGACAAAAATCTTATATTGACATATGTCGTCGAGTGTTGGATTTTGTTTTTGATGACTGGGTCTTCCTATAATTGTCCCTATGAAAGGCGTCATGTGATTTTGCCAAAAGGGCAAGGTGAGCCCTACATATATTGGGCCTTACAGATTTATCACTAGGATGGGCAAAGTAGCCTGTGAGTTGGAGTTGCCACCTGAACTAGCAGCATTCCACCCAGTATTTCGTATATCTATGTTGCAGAAGTGCATAGAAGACTTGACCCATATTATGCCTATTAATGATGTCCAGATTTCTGAGGAGAAAACCTATATAGAGGTCCCAGTTGCCATCCTTGACCAGCAAGCGAGAAAGCTTCGAGCTAAGGAAGTTGCTTATGTCAAAGTATTGTGGAGAAGTAATGACATCATGGACGTAAATTGGGAGGCCGAGGTAGAGATGAAGAAGAACTATTCTCACCTTTTTACAATGTCAACGTGATATTGAGGTATGTATTTGATATCTAAGTTATTTATTATGTGTTTTGAAGTATGTTAAGTGAAGTAATTCTTATTTGAGGACGAATGTTCCTAAGGGGTGAGGATGTTACACCCTGTAAATTTTTTTTTGATGACTATTTGATGTTTGGCTATGTTAGGGAAGTACAGCCTGTATATTGGTCGTAGGTGGAAGGGAAATATGTATGAATGAAAAAGCGAAGAGTATGTGAAGTTCATAAATAAGAATCAATTTTAAGAGACCATATCTCCCAATATATAATGAGATAGACGCTCCATAACCTATCAAATTAAACATATTGGTGTCTAATTTTCATTACATCAAATCTCTCATCAACTGGAGTTTGGAATAAAAAGTTATAGGTATTTTATGGTGGCACTGTCGAGCAGTGATGTGGCCACCACCCTAAAAATGGCCACCGCCCAAACACCTTTATATTTTAAGTTTTGTGCTGTGAGATCATTTTTAACTTTTCCAGATTTGAGGTGCTTACTTACCCTCTGCAATCCTCTCAAATTTCCAGCAAACAACTAAGGGAAAACAAGGAAAAACCTCAAGCACATCTCAACCATATACAAGACAAGTTAAGAATGTTGGTTATTAAGTATGCTAGGTGTCTTGTGGAGCTTGTTTTGGAAATTGTTTTGGGAGAGGATTCTGTGTATTAAGATCTGATTCTACTTCTTATATATCAACCTTGAAGTAGGTATTAAAGACAAGTGGAAAGGTAAGGATTTCACCCTCTTTAAACACCAATTGCAAGTGAAAGGGGATGGAATTTGGCAGCTAGGTCAGCTGCTGTTGGGCTATTTTTGAGCTGCTTTTTTGCTCCTCTTTTTTAGATTTTTGGCAGTTTATTTGGATGGAAATATACCTCATATTTAGTGAAAGGACTACAGAAGGATTTAGGTAATTATTCCTCTTTTTTTCCCCACAAAAGCTCATGGAAACAAGTAGAGAAAAAGGCTAAATGTTGTTGATGTTGCCGTGTGCCGTTGTTGCTATTGTGACTGCCTTTTGTAAGTTATTTTGGAGCAGAATTTCGTGCTACATTTAAGATTATTGTTATCCTATAAATCTGTGGGTTTAATGAGGTTGAAGGCTTTACATTGAAATAGGAAATCGGCTAAAGAAAAGTTTGTCGGAAAAAGGTATGATAAGGATTCCTATCCTCGTTGTTTAAGCACAAATATATACTGTTGAAAGGGCTAATATTCCTATATTTTCACACTCGTATTGAAGCAAGTATAATTCTGTCCGAACGGCCAAAATTTCATGAGATCGAGTTTGAATCGTTGAAATATTTGGAACAAGTAAATGTGAGAAAAAATACATGTTACTTCCAATTGTGTCATAGTTACAGATTGAGCCCAAAGACCCCTTATCGTGAGCATCATGTGCTGGTCCTTTACTTTATGTTACATATATATGATGTTAAATTTGTTTAAAGGTCTGGCTTCTACGTGAAATTGGTGAAAGAGCCAAGATGATGTGTAAATGAGTTTAAACTATGTACAGATGCCACAAGCTAGTAAGGGTAAATGAGCTTGTTGAAGTGGAAATTACTTATTATGGTTCTCCTTTGTCTTATGTATATTTTATGAGGTACTTGAGTCTAAGGGGAAATTCCATGATTCCTCTCCCTTAAGCTAAACATCATATTATCGAGTTCCCGAATTCAAAATGTTTTATACCCCGTAGAATTCCCGGCACCTAGACGACCTATTCGCACATTGGTTAAGCATATTTGAAGGCCATACGTGCTGGAGAAAGGCCCGGGAAAAGATCGGACGAGAATCCTGTCGAACCATCGCGGAAGGAGCCGAGGCAGAGCCTCTCCGCGATGGCAGCGTGTCACGGAGGAGAGGCCTCCGCGTTGGCTCCGTGACATGTTGGCCTTGTCCAGGCCCAAGTATATAAAGCCCCACTTCGGTTTTAAATGATAAAAACATATTATAAACTTCCAAAGAACAGAGCAAACCAGCAGAGGGAGAAAAGGAACGAAGGAGATAATATAATTTTCGACCGTTTACGCTGCTAAACGTTGCCCAAATTCAAATTAACTTCAGATACTGAGGTATTTAGCAGTAGAGAGCATTCCTACGGATTCAGTTTCATAAAATACGGCCGACGAATCGTCGAGCCACCGAGCTAAGGTAAGTGGAATTTCTCTAAATTAGTGTCTATATGTTCCTAGCTGTGAAGTGAATATTTCTCCCTTCTGGACCGCTAAAAAATAGCGAGTTTTCCACCGTCTTTCGATAAGCCTAGGTTTAGGCTATAAACTATATCGAAAGTAACGTTGCCTTTTTAAGTAAAGCTGTATTTAGTATTAATTGACATAATTATGAATGCAGTTGGGAGAAAATAGTTGAAGTGCCGGCCGAGTCTCGTCCGACAGGCGAATAATTCAAGGATAAGGTATGTAAAGCTAGTTCCCTCAGAAAGTTAAGTAATATCGGTACAGTATAGTAATTTACAGGCCAGTAAAATGTTCAGAAGTCAAGTGTTACGATTATTGTGAATGTTGATACGATATTAGAAGCATCGAGTTGTAACTCGCGTGGAACTTACTAGTACGACGTAGATTTTAACACAAGTGTTAGAAACTGCACAGCATGCTCAATATGTGATGTAATACGAAATGTTGAGATATTATTGTATTCAGTTGAAACCCCGCAAAGCGATGCAATATCCGTAAAGCACCTCAGAAATAGAATGACAGGCTAAAATAAAGTTTAGAACGCATGTTAGGAATAGTAAGTCATGTTAATACAGAAACTCAGTATACAACATAGGTTGCAGCAGAAATACTATATTTCGTATAGCATTTGCCCCAGTACAGTCTGGCAGGAGACTATATTTATACATATATATTTACCAGCCTCAGCACGTATTAAATATGTACAGATTACTATCATTAGTACAGCATGTAATATATACGATACTTTACCCCTAGTAGCCTCAGCATGTTAGATATGCAGACAGTATTACTAGTTGAGACCGTTGTATTGTTTGGGGTTGGACTACCTAGCATCCATGACCGCCCCAGGGTTAATAGCTGTATTGACTCGTCCGCCAGAGGACGAGGATACGTCGCTCTATGGAGTGGCATGCCGTCCCCCAGGGGACGAAGATGGGATGCCAGTTTTCCCCATATTTTGCCTTGGTCGGCTTTTATACACCCCTGTCGAGCGGATACGCCCGGGTGTTGATTCAGGAGTCCTCCGGACTCAGATGCAGTTATAATCAGGGGCTCAGCGAGCCCAAGTGCATACCCAGAGGACCGGCAGGATGCTTACAGGGTTATAGGAGAAGGGATGACCAGGGTAGGGGTGTAGATTCTGTGCTGGTTGTACTTCCCGGCTTATGGGGGCCGGGTAAGGTTTGTGTGTGCCATGTTATGTTATTTCATGTTATGCCATGTTACGTTAGATACGAGTAGATCAGTAGTAGAAGGAAATGTCTCCAGGTATGACTCCTATCCCATCCAGTATAATTGAGGGAAGGTATGACTTACATTATCAGATAAGTTAATCTGTGTCTTCCTACTTCAGTTTCATCAGTTACATTGTTGTTTTCAGATTTTGCTTTCAGTTATTGCTTTACATAGTCAGGAGCAGTGGTACTGACGCCCGGTGGGGTGTTGCATTACTTGCCTGTAGGTACTCATAGACGAGCAGGCGATACTACATGATTCCTGTCAGCGATCGAGTATTCAGCTCCTGTTATCCAGAGACTGAATTCCAGAGGTGTATTTCGGTTTCTTTTGTTGTATAGTATGGGTAGGTCGGGGACCTGTCCTGATCATTTCTATTGTTATGCCTAGAGGCTTGCCGCCTGTATATATCTCCCTGTGGTCAGATGAGCCGGTCGTGTGAGGCCGTGCAGTTGTATAGCTGTCAGTACTCTTTCTTTCTTTTATGTTGTCCGTGTGGGGCCATAGTTTGCCAGTAGTGGTGACCTTGCCGGTCACGTAGCTTTCTAGTACTTCATGATTGAGTTATAGATAACTAGACAACATGGTGGCCTTGTCGGCCCGCATAGGCTCCCCTGAATTGATATGTTTCTGGTCAGCTGTTAGTACAGGTACAGGAGGCTATAGGCCAATGGGCCGGGGGCTGGGTTTACAGCCGTTATATAGCCCTTTGTTTCCAGAAATATGAGTTAGAGCCAGCCAGGCACCTGATGTGCCCAGGCTTAGCAGTCCAGCAGTTCAGGTCCTAGTAGGGCACCAGGTGCCAGTCATACCCCCCAAGGCGGGGTGTGACATACTTGGTATCAGAGCAGGTCGTATCCCAAAGAGTCTGCAAGCCGTGCTAAGCAGAGTTCTGTCCATGGATGTGTTGTGCACCACATACTATGGGTAGGAGGCTGCAAGGCATGATAGGATGGTTTTCTTTTATTCTTATTCAGTCGTGCTGTAGAGCGGTACAGTATAGGGTTGAGTCCCTAAAAGCTTACCATATTCTTTGGTTACAGATAATGTCAGACCAGCGTCATCCTATCACAGGTCGGAGCTTAGATGTTGCAGCAGGGGAAGGCACCAACAGGATGCCTCACCCTCGTTTAGAAACAGCCTGATTAGAGGGCACTACAGAGGCATCGTCCCAGCCTCCTCAGCAGTCTCCACCACGTCAGGAGCCACTCGGGGCAACATTACCTTCAGCAGTCCCTGTACCGACACCTTCTGACCAGGAGGTTAGGAGTGTTGTAGTTATGTTAGCACAGATGATGGCTGCTCAGCGTCAGCCAATGCCATCTACAATTGCAGAATCATCAGGAGGGCCTGGTAGTTCGAGGGTCCGAGAGTTATTAGCCCTGAATCCCCCACAGTTTACAGGTACAGACCGAACAGAGGATCCTCAGGATTTTTTGGATCAAATGCAGAGGATCTTCAGGGTTATGCATGCCACGCCTACAGAATCAGTTGAATTGGCAGCATTCCGGTTACGGGATATCGCTGTGTTATGGTATGAAAGCTGGGAAAGGTCCCGAGGGAGAGATGTTTAACCTCCCACCTGGTCCAGCTTTTCAGGAGCCTTTCTGGATCACTATTTGCCGCGGGATATTCGACAGGCTCGGGTAGATCAGTTCCTACATCTAGAGCAGGGGGCCATGAGTGTCCGGGAATATTCTTTGCGGTTTGATTCCTTATCCCGGTATGCACCTGCCTTTGTTGATACCATGGCATCTAGAGTACACCGCTTTATCATGGGACTGAATCCAGAATATGTTGAGACTTGTATTACAGCCACATTGCGAGAGGACATGGACATTGCTCGAGTTTAGGCATTTGCCCAGAATATTGAGGGCATCAGACAGCGACAACGGGAGATCAGAAGGGTCAATCAGGAACAGCGTCACCGGGACAGGCCAGTTGAGTTACAGAGGGAGGCCCGGGGAGGACCCAGGCCACGATTGTTAGACAGGCCACCCAGGCCCCCGCCTCCGCCGTAGTCGAAGGGGGGTAGATTCAGCCGCAGGGGGCAGTCAGAGACTGGTAGAGGCTCACAGATGGCAGATTCGCCATTACAGAGGAGGGCGGAGCATAGTAGGTATACCCCACCACTTTGCCCTATATGCAGTCGACGCCATCCTGGAGTATGCAGGTATGGTTCTACCGCATGTTATATTTGTGGCCAAGAAGGCCATTTGATGAAAGATTGCCCAGCCAGAGGTCGAGAGGACCGAGATAGACAGGATAGGGCATCTGCAGGGTCACGAGCCACAGCATCCTCGACAGGGCGCAGGCCCTCAATTTTAGCAGGCAGGGGTCGGGGCAGATCAGAGACCTCCAGTACAGGTGCGGGTCCAAGCCACACATATGCCTTACCAGGGAGGCAAGATTCAGAAGCATCGCCTGATGTTGTGACAGGTATGTTAACTATCTGCTCACACCCTGCTTATGTGTTGATTGATCCAGGGTCTACTTTGTCCTACATTACTCCATTTGTGGCATGAAAGTTTAGTATTGCCCCAGAATCATTGCAGCAGCCCTTCTTAGTATCCACGCCCGTCGGTGACTCTATCACAGCTAGCTGAATCTACCGCGGGTGTACAGTAAAGGTTGCTGACCGTCCGACCACAGTAGATCTGGTCGAGTTAGAAATGATAGACTTCGATGCCATAATGGGTATGGATTGGTTAGTACCGTGCTTTGCCAACGTCGAATGTTGGACCAAAATGGTCCGATTCCACTTCCCAGGAGAAGCAGTGTGGGACTGGAAGGGCAGCACCGCTACGCCAAAAGGTAGGTTTATTTCCTACCTTCAGGCGAGAAAGTTGATATCTAAGGGGTGTATTTACCATCTGGTCAGAGTCCAGGATGTCCAAGCAGAATCTCCGACAATCCAGTCTGTTCCAGTGGTGAATGAATTTCTTGATGTGTTTCCTGATGAGTTACCTGGTATTCCCCCAGAAAGGGAAATAGACTTTTCTATTGACTTGTTACCAGGCACTCAACCGATATCAATTCCTCCCTATCATATGGCTCCTGCAAAACTCAGAGAATTAAAGGAGTAGTTGAAAGATTTGTTGGATAAAGGTTTCATCAGGCCGAGTACTTCACCGTGGGGTGCACCAGTTTTATTCGTGAGAAAGAAAGATGGCTCGCTCTGAATGTGCATAGATTACCGACAACTAAACAAAGTTACAGTAAAGAACAAGTACCCGCTCCCCAGAATTGACGACTTATTTGATCAGTTACAGGGAGCTAGATACTTTTCTAAGATTGACTTGCGGTCCGAATATCACCAGGTCCGAGTACGTGAGAGAGATATTCCTAAGACAGCGTTCAGGACCCGATATGGACATTTTGAATTTCTAGTTATGTCCTTCGGGTTAATGAATGCCCCAGCAGTCTTCATGGACCTGATGAACAGTATTTTCAGAACTTTCCTGGACTTGCTCGTGATAGTATTCTTTGATGATATTCTGGTGTATTCTTGCTCTGAAGCAGATCACCGGACTCATTTGCGGACAGTGCTCCAGATTCTCAAGGACCGTCAGTTGTATGCTAAATTTTCTAAGTGTGAATTTTGGCTTAACTCAGTGACCTTCTTAGGGCATATCATCTCAGACGCTGGTATACAGGTAGACAAGCAGAAAATAGAAGTAGTTAAGTCATGGCCTAGGCCTACCACCCCGACTGAAGTTCGTAGCTTTTTGGGCTTGGCAAGATATTACAGGAGGTTTGTTGAAGGGTTCTCGACCATTACGGCACCTCTGACCAAATTGACACAGAAAGCAGCAAAGTTTCAATGGACAGAGGCATGTGAGCAGAACTTCCAGGAACTGAAAGACAGGTTAACCTCCGCCCCAGTATTGGCATTGCCGGAAGGCACAAACGGTTATTCAGTCTATTGCGACGCGTCAGGTGTCGGGTTAAGTTGTGTGTTGATGCAGCATGGTAGAGCTATCGCATATGCTTCCAGGCAGCTGAGGAAACACGAAAAGAATTATCCTACTCATGACCTGGAATTGGCCACAGTAATCCACGCCTTAAAGATGTGGAGGCATTACCTGTACGGCGTCCATGTTGATATTTACACAGATCATAAGAGCCTACAGTATATTTTCACTCAGAGGGAGTTGAATCTGCGGCAATGCCGCTAGTTGGAGCTATTAAAAGATTATGATGTGAATATTCTATACCACCCCGGAAAAGCTAATGTTGTAGCAGATGCCCTGAGCCGTAAGTCAATGGGGAGTTTGGCGTATTTACGACCTGAGAAACAGAAGTTAGCCAAAGAAATTCATCAGTTAGCTAGTCTAGCCGTTCGAGTAATGGAAACAGAAAATAATAGAGCAGTAATTCAGAAATCTGCTGTGTCATCATTAGTTACAGAGGTAAAAGAACGACAGTACGAGGATCCCGATTTAGCCCAGCTCAGAGATAGAATTCAGAGAGGTAAGGAGTCAGATTTTCAGATAACCGAGGATGATGTGCTACGCTGTAAGGGCCGCCTCTGTGTCCCGAATGTTTCAGGGCTTCGTGGGCGAATCATGCACGAGGTACATTACGCTCGCTATTCCCTTCATCCAGGAGCAACGAAAATGTACCACGACATCAGAGACATCTACTGGTGGCCAGGTATGAAAGCTGAGATAGCTGAATTTGTATCTAGATGTTCTAATTGTCAGCAGGTGAAAGCAGAGCACCAGAAACCAGGCGATTTGACGTAACATATAATGGTACCTATGTGGAAATGGGAAGTGATAAACATGGATTTTGTAACAGGGTTACCCCGTACTAGACGCAGAAATGATTCCATTTGGGTAATATTTGACAGGTTGACAAAATCAGCTCATTTCCTGCCAGTAAGGGCTACCTTCTCAGCTGAGGAATATGTCGAATTATATATCAGAGAAATAGTTAGATTGCATGGAGTGCCAGTATCTATCATTTCAGATAGAGGAGCACAATTCACAGCTAGATTCTGGCAGTCGTTTCAGAAAGGTTTGGGAACGCAGATTAACTTGAGCACAACATTCCATCCTCAAATAGATGGGCAGGCTGAACGTACAATTCAGACGCTCGAAGATATGCTACGAGCGTGTGTGCTAGATTTTGGGGGTAGTTGGGATGAGCATCTTTCATTAATTGAATTTGCTTATCATAACAGCTACCATTCAGCTATTCAGATGGCGCCTTTCGAGGCATTGTACGGGCAAAAATGCAGGTCGCCAATTGGTTGGTTTGAAATAGGAGAATCAGCATTGGTTGGCCCGTACATTGTTCGGCAGTCAGAGGAGAAAATAAAGCTTATCCGAGAATGTTTACTGACTGCTCAGAGCCACCAGAAGTCTTATGCAGACATGCGGTGCAGAAATCTAGAATTTGCGGTAAATGACTGGGTATATCTGAAAGTGTCCCCGATGAAAGGGGTAATGAGGTTTGGCAAGAAAGGCAAGCTTAGCCCGAGATTCATTGGGCCATATCAGATTCGGCGAAGAATAGGCCGAGTTGCATACGAATTGAACTTGCCTCTAGAGTTAGCATCTGTTCACCCAGTATTCCATGTCTCTATGTTAAGGAAGTTCGTAGGGGACCCTTCTACAGTAGTTCCAGTTCAGGAAGTCCCGGTCACAGAAGAGTTAGCATATGAAGAGGTTCCCGTAGCTATATTAGACAGACAGATTCGCAGGCTAAGGACTAAAGATGTTGCATCTGTCAAAGTATTGTGGCGTAACAGGAACCGTGAGGAAATGACGTGGGAAGCTGAAGAATATATGAAAGCCAGATACCCTCACCTATTTCAGGCCTAGTCAGGCGGCAGGTATGTCCGTATTATTACTTATGCAGTAGCTTATAGTTGTATGTGTGTAAATGAGAAAGATTGATACTTAGTTATCCAGTGGATCCTAGAATATTATGTGCAGTGCCTGTGTTGGACTTTTCTACATTTCAGGTTTTTGCTATAGTCCATATTACAGGGGAAACTCTGCCGAAATTTTTCTAGAAAGTAAGTAAGTAGTCCTCTAGATAACAGTGTACATTCGAGGATGAATGTTCTTAAGGGGGGGAGAATGTTATACCCCGTAGAATTCCCGGCACCTAGACGACCTATTCGCACGTTGGTTAAGCATATTTGAAGGCCATACGTGCTGGAGAAAGGCCCGGAAAAAGATCGGACGAGAATCCTGTCGAACCATCACGGAAGGAGCCGAGGCAGAGCCCCTCCGCGATGGCAGCGTGTCACGGAGGAGAGGCCTCCGCGTTGGCTCCGTGACATGTTGGCCTTGTCCAGGCCAAAGTATATAAATCCCTACTTCGGTTTTAAATGATAAAAACATATTATAAACTTCCAGAGAACAGAGCAAACCAGCAGAGGGAGAAAAGGAACGAAGGAGATAATATAATTTTCGACCGTTTACGCTGCTAAACGTTGCCGAAATTCAAATTAACTTCAGATATTGAGGTATTTAGCAGCAGAGAGCATTCCTACGGATTCAGTTTCGTAAAATACGGCCGACGAATCATCAAGCCACCGAGCTAAGGTAAGTGGAATTGCTCTAAATTAGTGTCTATATGTTCCTAGCTGTGAAGTGAATATTTCTCCCTTCTGGACCGCTGAAAAATAGCGAGTTTTCGACCGTCTTTCGATAAGCCTAGGTTTAGGCTATAAACTATATCAAAAGTAACGTTGCCTTTTTAAGTAAAGCTGTATTTAGTATTTATTGACATAATTATGAATGCAGTTGGGAGAAAATAGTTGAAGTGCCGGCCGAGTCTCGTCCGACAGGCAAATAATTAAAGGATAAGGTATGTAAAGCTACTTGCCTGCAGGTACTCATAGATGAGTAGGCGATACTACGTGATTCCTGTCAGCGATCGAGTATTCAGCTCCTGTTATCCGGAGACTAAATTCCAGAGGTGTATTTCGGTTTCTTTTGTTGTATAGTACGGGTAGGTCGGGGCCCTGTCCCGATCATTTCTATTGTTATTCCTAGAGGCTTGCCGTCTGTATATATCTCCCTATGGTCAGATGAGCTAGTCGTGTGAGGCCATGTAGTTGTATAGCTGTCAGTACTCTTTCTTTCTTTTATGTTGGCTGTGTGGGGCCATAGTTTGCCAGTAGCGGTGACCTTGCCGGTCACGTAGCTTTCTAGTACTTCATGATTGAGTTATAGATAACTAGACAGCATGGTGGCCTTGTCGGCCCGCATAGGCTCCCCTGAATTGATATGTTTCTGGTCAGCTGTTAGTACAGGTACAGGAGGCTATAGGCCAATGGGCCGGGGGCTGGGTTTACAGCCGTTATATAGCCCTTTGTTTCCAGAAATATGAGTTAGAGCCAGCCAGGAACCTGATGTGCCCAGGCTTAGCAGTCCAGCAGTTCAGGTCCTAGTAGGGCCCCAGGTGCCAGTCATACCCCCCAAGGCGGGGTGTGACAAAATGTGCCTAAGTGTTATTTGTGGATCTTGTTGAATTCCTTATATTGCGTAAACTTTATTATAACATAGAAAGACATTTAGTATATGCATTTAAGTGTTATTTGAACGGTTTATGTGATATGTGTGCTTATGTGCACCCATGAATTATGAAGGAGGCCTATTCAGGTCATAGTCTTGGAATTTGTCATATTTTATTTATGCCATTTGTGTTATAAAGACATGATATGAGCCCAGTCGGATCCATATATGAGACTACGACCATACCACCGATGTGGTATGTCCATGGGCAGTTTTTCTTTGGCATATTTTATACATGAGACTTATGACCTTACCATCGATGCAGTTATGTCAGGTGGGCAATTGTCCTTCAGATATGAGACTGTCATTTTACCACTGATGCAGTTATGTCAGGCGGGTAGTTTTCCTCAGATATCAGACTATGACCTTACTATTGATGCGATTATAACAAATGGGAAGATGTCCCTTCAGTTATCATACCTTCAATACGGCCACCTCGGTAGGGCAGTATTGATTGACCGGACCAGGTCATTATTTCATTAGGGGTTTTATAGCTTATGGATAATGTATTGTGACTTGTATATGTTCATACTTTATTGTATTCACATGATGTATCATATTTTTTTCAGATATCAGCTTCTAGGTCACAGGTTGTATCTATACCCTACTTTGGTTTTCAGTAGCTTGAATGTTTCTGTATTTATTTTTTAGCCATATATATAGTACATTTCATTCATACTGATGTCCTTTCGCCTGGGGACCCCCTTCTTGCAATCATGCTTCATGTACAGGCAGAGGCTCAGATCAACAACCACAATAGTATCCTAATTTTAGCAAACTAGTGGTATGATCCTTTCTTCCAGGAGCTATGTTTCCGTTTTGACTGTTTGAGTTGGGTACAATTGGGTACGACTAGGCCCTATTCTGTGCATTTCAGTTACCTACTCTTTAGAGGCTTGTGTTGACTAGTTGTATAGCTATTTGGGTTATGTGTCCTTGTTGGCCTTTTGTTGTGCAGTTTAGCTTGTTGTACCTTTATCCGCTTTTCGGTTGTTTAATTGTTGTTGTGCAGTGGTTGTCCTTAGCATTACCAGTACAGAGGCTATATATCCAGTCTTTTGATTATCTTAGGGTCGAGTGTCAGTTGCTCCCCTTCCCAGCTTTGGGGCATCACATGTTTCACTCATAGGGATTATAGAATAAGGCAAATATACTCATTCTCACAAAGAAATTCAAGTGCATATAAATTGACCGATAGGCTTGCCCTTAATGTTATTATCAAGGTTAGGGGTAAGGGTAGTACAAATGTTTAGCTCTAGTGACTAGAACCTCCCTAATGCCTTTTTGGTGACACATTTAAACACCCCCACTTCCTTATTGAGATTACTCTACCTTATCTCTCTTATTCATCATCTTCTTTTCTCATCAAAAACTGTCCTTATAACCCCTTGGGTTCCACAATTAGTCTTATTTAAGGAAGAGGTAGCACCTTTAAAGAATTCTTTTTCTTCTAGTGCTAGAGGTTTTTCAACTAACCATTTCATTCATTTCATCACAATTAGGTACTATCCCTCATTGAAACTCACATATTCTTCCCCTTTTTGTGAACCTTTAAACTTAGTCTTTTCCCTCATTTCATCCTTATCTCTCCCCAAATTTTTGGGATTCAAGCCCCATTTTTCTTTCTTTTAGCATTAGCAAGAGAGGGATTAGAAAAGGGTAATAGGCTTGAAATCCGGTTTCCAATGAAAAAGGGTCAAAGGCTCAAACATTGGTTAGCAAAGATAGATGTTCAAGGAGGTCATTTTGGAGAAGTGACTATTTAAAGAAATCCTAAGATCATGTTCTAAATGCAGCCACATCTAGAATTTCTCCTTGAGTTACACTTAGGGCAAGTTCTAGTCGATTATGCACACACGAGAATTAAGCCAAAGGCCTCGCCATACAAGGCATCAGAATCCAAGGAGTTCACAAAAAAATAAGATAAGAAAATGTTTCTTCTTGGGAATGAACCATAGTATGAAGAAAACCCTTGGAGTTTATTTCTAAACTACTATCTACAAATGCAATGCTACATAACAAGCAATGATGATTTTCCCTTAAGAATGACATTACCCAATCTATCAGAGGGCCATATGGTGCATCACCAACAAGAGTATTACTCAAACTTCACCCCCCAATTAACATAAAGCATTGTCTTGGATGCATAAAGTTGAAAACCATAAGGGAGGAATGGGTGAAAGAACTCCCTATTCTAATAGAGGTATCTGCGTTGGAACTGCCAGGCACCCAAGATATAAGCTATGCCAGACCTGTGTTTCACGTCTTTGCACCTGCGATTTACAGGTCTAGCACAGATGTGCCAATGTTGAGTACCTTTCTTTTCCAGGTATTCTGGTTTGCACATGCGCTGGACCTGCATTTTGTGCATTAGAACCTGTATTTCGCAGGTCTAACAAAGGTTTCTCAATTTTGCTCCTTACACTTTTTGTCATATTCCACACCTATTTCACCCCTGCATAATTAAAGACAACAAAATTTAACATAGAAAGGAATTTAAAAACACCTGGATTGCCTCCCAAGAAGCGACTTAGTTAACATCGCGACTCAACATCTTCAATCTTCTCCTTTTTTCTCTCCACTTTGAGCTTATGAATTGCACCCCTAATTTCTTATCCATTCTTCTACTCTTCTTGAGGGGTGGTGGTGTAAAAGTAAAGGCGCCATGCAATAGATGCCGCATCTTGCATATCTTGGGCTTTAAAGGAGGAATGTGCTTTGGTCATGTTGGCATGACATACTCTAAGATGAAGCTATTTTTATCTTCCACTTTAACATCGTCCATAGACTTGGTTTCCTTCATTTCTATATTCTCAACAAAGTTTAATGTTGAAAAATTATTGGAGGGCGTTTTAAGTCGCTCCATTCTCAAGCATGCTTCTTGCTTGACATCCTCCTTCTCAAGTGCACTAGAGTCCTCAAGCATAATTTGTTGGACTTCTCTTTGGAGCTCTAGTGTCACTTCTTCACTTATAGCATCTTGTATTGTAGATAGATTGGATGGTTGGCAATTTTCCTTGACCTCTTCAAAACTCACCTTGACCACTTCTTCATCATTATGTTGAGTTTCCTCCCAAGAGTCAAGATGGACTATGTCCCATTGTTCACTCCTTCTTGTTATTATTCTCAATATCTCCTCGACATCTTCTTTTAGAGAACTATAGTTTTCTTCTAGAGGAGTCGATAATTTTATTGGCATTAAGGAGTTTCCTTCCATCTCCGAATTAGACTCCCGCTCCAAAAAAGCTTGAAGCATGGATTCCATGAGATCACATGTAGCACTTTGTCCCTCACATGCCATGGCATCATTCCTATCAATCTCAAGAGCACAACAATCATTTCTATCACAACAAGTATATTGAGAAGTGCACTAATTGGGACAACAACCCCAATGTATACCATGACCACCAGATAAAGTGCAACTATACCCACCATAGGAGAAAGAAGGTGCACAAATATCTCTTCTAGGGGTGTAGTCAAAATCTTGCCAAAGGTAGGGTCCTTCACAATAGGGACACAGGTCATCAAGATAGGGGTTGAAACCACCAAACCTCCATTCATTTCATGGTGACATAATAAAGATAAAAACTATAAAAATAAAAACAAAACAAGATGCAAAACATATTTGAACCAATAAAATACTATTGCCTATCACAACTCAATTCTTCGGCAACGGCGCCATTTCTTAATAACGTTTAATACAACTCTCCCAATTAAGGGAGGTGGTAGCGGTCGTTGTTAAGAACAAATATATCCGACGGGTGTCGAGGTTGAATCGCACAAGGAATTGAGTCGATAATCCAAAAGTTATAAACTAAATCAAACTAGAATGCATCATTGTTCAACATTCAAAAAGTAAAAATGGGGGAACAAGAGAAAGCAATATCAAATTTGAATTTAGAACTATGTGAGAGGAACTCCGATTATTGCAATCACAAGTGAGATATCTAGGGGTGTGCTATTGATAGGCTAACAACTTGAACGGGATTTACTTCATTGCCTCAGAATAAAATTTAGCATAGATAGCAGCGGATAAAATACATTCTCTCATTTTTCAACCACAAGAATGTTTATTCCTTGGGTTTTCTCAAACACTAAAGCCAAATTCAAATTATCAACCACAAGAACTTGAGGAAAAATCAAGCTATCTCTAGCCTTAAAACATTAATACAGTGGGAATGTGGGTTTTGAATATCTCTAGCTCATACCCACACATCAACACTCCAAATCCTACCTATTATTTTTCTCACTCAATTCTCACCCTTCTTTCGCAAGTAGCAAGAAAAGTAAACAAAATTCATGTTTGCAACCATCAATTTTTATAATTAAAATTTAGAGAAAACAATAGATCTATACTTGCATATAGAATCCAAGAACAATTAATCAATACCCATTTATATTTACAAACCCACCATGCACACATCCCTAGCTAGCAAGTTAGCTACTCATATTTAGAGAGAGAGAAAAGATACCAAGAGGACTTCCCTCGAAATTCATCATATGGGTTCACAAATTTTGCTTCACAATATCTGCAACAATGGTGGCATTACTAGGTTGAAGATGTAGAAGAAGAAGAAGAAGAAGAAGAAGAAAAGTACTTTCTATTCTACAATTCTATAATGTGTAAAACTTTCTAAAATCTCTCTATGAATCCATGAATGTGTGATGTACAATTTAGGGTGATAAATATTTGTAATTTCTTTTGTATAACTTTTAAAAATTTCCCTTGGAGGCTGCTAGGTACTTTGGGATCCTTTCTGGACATTTTTGTCCATCGATCAACGAAATGGGTCACTTGCCCTTCGTCATGTGTTTAGCAGGTGCCAATCCACTAGAGCAGGTGAAAAATACAGGTGAGGATCCGCTAGAGCAGGTCAAAACATAGGTGCAACGTAGTCTCTTCGGCATTACACCTACATTTCATAGGTTTGGATCCGCAAAAAGCATGTCCTTAGTAGCTCACTTAATGTTCAAATCCTCCATTAGTTTTGTCGCCTTCAAGTGCCTGCATAGAGAAGAAAAAGGGAATAGAAACTTTTGAATTGTATGAAAAACAAGCAATAATAATTCTTAGAAGCCTAATGAGTTGGTAAAGTACCAACTCATGAATACCCCTAAACAATCACTAGCTATATTGGTCCCTAGCCTCGCATGAATCGATAAATACTATCCTCCATCTTCTTAACCAGGTGCGAAGCATACCTGGACAAAGAATTAAATTGAAGGAAATACTCCCCCACACTCATACTACCCTGCTCTAAATGAAAAAATTGCTTTGCTTGAGCAGTCAAAGCTCCCGGGCAGATACTGGTACATAAAGGCCTCAGAGAACTCCTCCCACTCAGCTGGCTATGCATCGGCTCCTCTGGATTGAGCCCAAGCCTCATATCATAAATTAGCCATATCAAACAGTATGAATGCAGCCAAATTTACCCCTCTCTGTCCCTATCGCTCGTATGACCTTCTGCACACCGTAGGTCTGATCAATGAAATCCTGGGTGTGCTCACTCGAGTCTGATCCAATAAATGCTAGAGGGCTCAAATACAAGAACTCACAGGCTGTAGAACTCTTAGCTACCTGATCTCTATGTCCTTCCATCCCCTCCAACCATTACTCTTGTCCAGCAGTAATATGAGCCATCACGTGAACAGCTCCCTCAAGACCCTATCATTTCGGGGCAACTAGAGATACCAAAGGTGCGGGAGGGGCTTCCACTCTATCACCCTCAAATACTGATGGTACAGTAGGAGTTAGAGGCCTACCTTCCGTTGCTCTAACTAGTGCTGGTGTAACTGTAGCACCTTGGGCAGGGGACTCACTTTGAGCCTCTAACATATTGCTCCAATCCACTGAGGGGAGACTAGTGCCCTCTCCTGTGGTTATTCCAATCAACCGCGTAGTCATACTCCTTGTCACCGGCATACTCTAAAACAATAACATGACTTAGATATCACAATACTTATGACCTCTCTCTATAGCACGAACTATTAGTAAAAGAAGTGAAACAACTCTTGAATGTCCTATAGCCTCCTAATTATGGGTATGGTGCAGAACATACCCATATTTAAGGCTCTATTAGACACGACTATGTGGACTCCTTGGGATATGACTTCGCTCTGATACTAAGTTTGTCCTCCGCAAAACTAGGGTAGGGCACACTGGCACTCGATTTCAATGAGATCGAAAAGCAGGCTATATAGCATCTGAACTATAACCCTTATGCCATTTGGGCTACCTATCACAGTGAAGTATAACATGGACATGGACCGGCCATGTCTCAACAAACATGAAAATATAGAATGCCAATAAGGCCATCATAACCACTTAAAGGAACTATAGAAGGCCAGCTAGACCACAAACTGAACTCAAATTGAACAACTATACAACTAGTCCACAAATGCCACTAAAAGAGTAAATAATACTAAATACATAGGATAGATCCCCGACAAACCCATGTGTACACAAAAACTCAAAATTACTAAAACAAACATAGGGCTCATGAAAGAAAGGAGCATATCAACTCTTTGCTAGATCTAGGCTCCGATCTAAGCTCTTGTCCACATGTAATACCTCGAAATTCACTAAGGTTAGACCTGAGGGTGAAAGTAGAGAAAATAGAAATATTGCACCAGGTCATAGGAAGACTCACCCAGTGACCTGTGAGGTTACTCCACGATTCGTGGAGTGATTCGCGAGGTAGAGGTTGGCAGGTAGGTTGTTGTGGTCAGAGGGTGACCACGGGTGGACGCCACGAGCCATGAAGTCACTTCACGACCCATGGGGTTGGTCATGGTTAGAAGGAAGAATTTGAGGTAGATTTTTCTAGTAGACTTCATGAATGGACACGACGAGTCATCCCCTATCTCGCGACTTGTGACGTCCCTCGTGAGGACTGGTAGAGTATAATTTTTCAGCATTTTTTTAGTAAAGGTGTTTTCGTAATTCCTATGATCATAAGTCCTAAACTACATCATTTTAAGCTCTGCTAGGAGGGTTTCAAGAGTGCTTAGCCTATCCTATGTCATTCTCTCCTATGCACTCAAGATTAGAAGGTTCTATTGAAGATCAAGCTTGAGCATTCTCCTAGTTCTTCCCCAAATCACTTGGGGTTTTGTTATACCCCGTAGAATTCCCGACACCTAGACGACCTATTCGCACGTTGGTTAAGCATATTAGAAGGCTATACGTGCTAGAGAAAGGCCGGGAAAAAGATCAGACGAGAAACCCGTCGAACCATCGCGGGAGGAGCCGAGGCAGAGCCCCTCCGCGATGGCAGCGTGTCACGGAGGTGAGGCCTCCGCGATGGCTCCGTGACACGTTGCCCAGGTTCAGGCCCAAGTATATAAGCCCCACTTTGGTTTAATTTCATTTAAAACCTTTAAAATTTCCAGAAAACAGAGTGTGCGGCAGAGAGGAGTAAGAACGAAGGAAATTAAATAGTTTTCGTCCGATTACGCTGCTAAACACTGCCCAAAATCAAATTAACCCCAGATACTGAGGTATTTAGCAGCAGAGAGCATTCCTACGGATTTAGTTTCGTGAAATACGGCCGACGAATCGGCGAGCCACCGAACTAAGGTAAGTAGAATTGCTCTAAATTAATGTCTATGTGTTCCTAGCTGAGAAGTGAATATTTCTCCCTTCTGGACCGCTGAAAAATAACGAGTTTTCGACCGTTTTCTGAAAGGTTAAAGTTGGGATAAATATATATATCAAAAGTGACAATTTCTCCCGAATATTAATGTATTTAGTTCTAATTGACGTGTATATGAATGTAGTTGGGAGAAACAGCAGAAGTACCGACGGAAATCACATCGGTCAGTCGGGTACCCAGAAACCAGGTATGTAAAGTTATTCTTTCGGCAAGCCAGGAAGTACAGTTTAGAAAGTAAATAGAATAAAGGCTATTAACCGATACCCAGCGTACAGGAACGATTTTAGTACAATTTCCAGCAAGCATGCTAGTGTATTAATTACGTATCATGCGATAATCAGAATAGTAGATATTCAGGCAATACGTATTACATCTGTTGAGATTGTATCCAGTAGTAGGTGGTACATTTTATGTTATTGAGCTATATCGACATATAATCAGATAGACAGATAAAGGCCAGGTAGCAGTTAGTCCAGCAATCAGGAATAGTGTAAAATGGAATATAGTTTAAGTTATTTAATACAAACTGGCCTTGAGATACAAAAAGAGAATATGGTTAGTATTTTCCATTGAGCATGCTTGCTGTGTATGTGTTTTGTATGTTGAGACTTGTTGTGGCATGTGGGCACCCTTTAGCATCCCCACCACCCCTGGATTATAGATGTGTCGATACCAAATTCAGATACCGCCACCAGCTGGGCGATGCCGTCCGACTAAAGGACGATGATGGCCGACCACCATGATAATACGGTCCAGACCACCCTGCTTGCAGGGGTAGTTCAGTTTACTCTGCGCAGAGCTAGCACACCCTGTTTATAGGGGCAGACCACTCTGTGTGCACACCTGTGCCTAGAGGCAGGAGTCTTCGGACTCAGACATAGTTTATTGTCAGAGGCCAAGGCCTGAGCTACGTACCCAAGGGGGCCGGTAGGAGGAGCTCACAGTTATCAGATGAGTGGAGTGACTTGTTTTTGGTTGGTTTAGACCCGGGTAGGGGTAAATAGATTGATTGCTTGGTTGGCACCTTCCGGCTTATGGGGGTCGGTCAGGTATTGTGTGTATTATTATATATATTGATATGTGCTAGTAGATACTGATAGACAGAAGGACGACACTTCTTCAGGTATGCTCAGTTAGTTACAGAATGTACAAACTCTCCCCAGTTATCCTCAGCTAGATAGACTCAGCTACTTCTTGCTTAAATGTCATGTTATTGTTGCTATTCGTTTCAGTTGCATATTTCAGTTTACTTTACATGCTCAGTACCTGTGGTACTGACGCCCAGCGGGGCGCTGTATTGCTTGCCTACAGGTACTCACGGACGAGGAGCCGATCCCTCGTGATTCCAGCCAGCCAGTGAATCATTAGCTCCTGTCATCCGGAGTCTGATTCCCAGAGGTGTAGCTCCTTTTCTTTTGTTGTGCAGTATAGGTAGGTCGGGGCCCTGTCCCGATCATTTCTATTAGTTTCCTACAGTATTCGTAGAGGCTTGCAGTATGTATATATTCCCTATGGTTACTTGAGCCGGTCGTGTGGGGTCGTGCAGTCTGCTGTAGCTGTTTAGAATTTCAGTTTATGTTGGCCGTGTGGGGCCTTAGTTTGACAGTAGTGGTGACCTTGCCGGTCACGTAGATTTACAGTAGTCTTGTGTTGAGTTACAGATAACTAGACAGCATGGCGGCCTTGTCGGCCCACATAGGTTCCTTGTTACAAGTCTGTTTCTGGTTAGCTGTTGTTACAGGTACAGATGACTACAGGCCAGTTGGCCGGAGGCTGTATTTACAGCCGTTATATAGCCGATTTGTTTCTTGAAATAGAGCCAAAGCCAGCCAAAGCACCAGATGTGCTCAGGCTGGACCATTTAGCAGTCTGGAGTCTAGCAGGCGCTAGGTGCCGTCATACCCCCCCAAGGTGGGGTGTGACAGGTTTCAAGGAAGGGTGTAGAATCAGATTTCCCAAGTATTTAGGATCATGCATGAGAGTTTCCCTTCACTCTCATGCCCAAATCCTATCTCAAGTTCATGAATTCAAGGGTATTATTCCATGGGGTTTTAACCAAAAGTATGAATTCACTATGTTTTAATCATGGGTCAATTCCCTTCATGTTTTAAATGATATATTAAGATTCGTGGGCATGTTTTATACTTATTTTGAATTTCAATTCACGATGTCTAGTTTTCAAAATATTATGTCTAATTATGCAAGTTTCACGAAAAGTTATGATTATGATCTATGTTTTTCAAGCATAATGAGATGTTTAGCATGAAAGAGTGTTTATGAATTACCCACATTTGAGTCCATAATTTTGGACTAGTAAGTCTATTTCAAGCATGTTAAATTTCGGGCAAGCCCACAAGATCTAGGTATATTTAAATGATTTAGTTAAAGTTTATGATGTCATCTTACCACATCATTTTGGAGTCTACACTCCCACTTTCAGCTTATGGTATGTTTTGAGTCAAGGCTCCTCATATTCAGATTTCAGACTATGTATATAATTTCATGATAAGCTTTTGAGAAATGATGGCTCAACTTTGATGAAAAACAATGAAGAGCATATGCACATCTTTGGGAGTAGTTTCTAGCACCGAGTAAGTTAGGTGTTCAGGTAAACCTTGAGCCTCCGAACTACATGCCAACATAGGTTTATTTAGATTCATTGGGACTTCCCTTGTGAGATTTCCCACCCCTAAGGGGCCTTCAGCTAGATATCGATATCATGGAGCACTCTTAGCCATGCCAAGGCTTTGGATTGCTCAGCCCACTTGAGTGTAATAGTTAGGATCATATAAGCTCTATTGTGATTATGTCAGTTATATGAAGAGTCTCCCACTGATCCTCATAATTTCAGTTATGCATGTTCATTAGTTATTATATTATATTTTCAACATGTTTGACCCAATGTTCAGTTTATCAGTTTTACTTATGATCATCAGTTTCAGCTTTGGGTCATTCGTTTCAGTTATGAGATTCAGTTATGTCTATTCATGTTTTTGAGATATCAGCATGCACTCCTTACTCTCAGAATCTTATAATGATATGACTTATGTTATGCATGTTTTCAGTTTTACTTACTTAGCCTGTTTTACTTACCTTGTATACTCGATACATTCCAAGTAATGACTGCATACTCTATACTGTATCATTTCACGATTTAGGCTCAGACGTTCAGGTTCAGTCTCACCGCTAGCCATTTTCCAGAGTTTCACTAGACAGCTTGTTGGTGAGTCCTCATCCTTCGAGCACTTTTGGATAGTTATGTTCATTTTCAGTTTCAGACTTCTAGCGAGCTAGTTGGGAATGTTGTTCCATCAGCTCGTCAGTTTGTATAAGCTTTTCGGACATAGTTTGTATTTCCAACCTCAGATTCTTTGTTTTGTGTTTTCAGTTGTTGAATGTTTTACTATTCATACTTCCGCTATTTCAGAATTTAGTCTTCAACTTTAATTATTTTGAGCTTCAGCATTTATGTTCATTCCATGGGTCGACTTAGAGCCATTTATGGTTCTAGATTCCCTATCTAGATCAGGGCCTATGTTCGGGTCGTGACAAATTTGGTATCAGAGCTTGGTTCATTATATCCTAGGGTTTATAAAAGCCACTTTAAGTAGAGTATTTTTTATGGGTGTGAAGCGCGCCATACTTATGAAGAAGAGGCTATGAAACATTTTAGGAAATTTCCCTTCTTTCATGATCTATATCGTGTGATGAAGTATCTCTCTATCCTTATAACTCATGCTATACGCATTTGCAGTATCATGCCTCCATGCCGAGTTAATGGAAGAAGGAACAACAATTAAAACGGAAATGGCCACGAGGATGGCAGCGGAGACGGGCACCATCAAGCCCCACCAACCCTAGAGGATCATATACCCGAGCAGGTTGCCCATGCTGATCTTAGGGTAGCTATCCAGATGTTGGTGCAGGCATTGACCTCTCAGGTCAATCAGCAAGCAATGGCTCAAGTTCCCTAGAATGGGAACGCAGCGGCAGCTAGCAGGGACTGAGTTTCCTTTTCTTTCCGAACCGCATTACTCCCTTCATGGAAGATACCTTAAGAAATACCCAATCATCCACCTCAAACTCCAAATCTCTTCTCCTCACCTCAGCATATGATTTCTAACGACTCTGAGCAATATTCATCCTGTCCCTTATCAACCGAAATTTTACCATGGCTTCATGAACCTATCATGGCTGCCTCACCAACTTCAAACCACCCGATGGGTTATCTACACCTCCGCCCATAAAGATCCTCGAACGGTGCCATTTGGATACTGGAGTGACAGCTGTTAATGTAAGAAAACTCGATCAAGGGCAAGTGATCATCCAAACTACCTTAAAAGTCCATCACACAAGCTCTCAACATGTCCTCGAGAGTTCGAATTGTCCGCTCCGCCTAGCCATCCGTTTGCGGATGGAACGTTGTGCTAAGCTTAACCTGAGTCCCGAGCACTTTTTATAAAGACCGCCAAAAATGAGAGGTAAACTGAGTACCTCGGTCTGAAATAATGGACAAGGGTACTCCGTGAATCCCAACCAACTCTAGAATATACAACCTAGCATAGTCATATGTTGAATTCGTGGTCTTTACCGATAGATAGTGTGCAGCCTTGGTTAACCTGTTGACCACCACCCAAATGGAATCATAAAGTCGTCGAGTGCGAGGTAGGCCTGTAATGAAATCCATATTAATCTCTTCCCACTTCCAAGTGGGAATGTTGATATCCTGAAGTACGCCTCCCATCCTTTGATGCTCAACCTTCACTTTCTGACAGTTTGGACATTTGGCTACGAACTCTGCGATATCCCTTTTCATACCATCCCACCAATAGATTTCTTGCAAGTCCCGATACATCTTCGTGGATTCTGGATGAACAGAATATATGGTACCATGTGCCTCATGCAATATCCTAACTCTCAAATCTTCAACATCTCGGACACATAGATGACCCTGATATCATAACACACCATATCTCCCTTGGGAGAAAACCTCCACCTTTTGACTCTGCACTGCCTCCTTCAGCTTCCTCAAAATTGGATCCTCATCTTTCTTAGACTTGACGTCAACCACCAAGGATGATTCTTTCCTATTCTGCACAACAACACCGTTGTTGGTCGAGTCGATCAATCTAACCCCCAGTCATGCAAGTCGGTGGACATCCTTCACCAACTCCTTTCTTCCCTCATCCACGTGGGACACACTTTCCATAGAGAGCCTACTAAGTGCATCCACACAACATTAGCCTTGCCCGGTGGTAGAGGACACTCATATCATAGTCCTTTAGTAACTCCAACCACCTCCTTTGCCGAAGATTTAGATCTTTCTGTGTGAACATATATTGCAAGCTCTTTTGATCGATAAATACATCCACATGGACCCCATACAAGTAATGCTGCCATATCTTCAATGCAAACACCATCACAGCCATCTCAAGATCATGCGTTGGGTAATTCTTTTCATGAACTTTCAGCTGTCTCGAGACATATGCTATTACCTTCCCATGCTGCATCAACACACATCATAGTCCGACTCTCGAAGCATCACAATATTCAACAAAGCCATCAGTACCCTTTGGTAGGGTCAACACTGGTGCTGTAGTGAGTTGGGTCTTCAAATATTGGAAGCTTTTCTCACAAGAACCCGACCATTGGAACTTCATCTTCTTCTAAGTCATCTGGTCAATGGTGCTGCAATAGATGAAAAACCCTCCACAAATCTCCAATAGTAACCTGCTAAGCCCAAAAAGCTCCTGATATCTGATGGGTTCACCGGTCTGGGCCAGCTCTTTACCACCTCGATCTTCTGAGAGTCTACTTTTATGCCCTCGCCTAATACCACATGGCCTAAAAATGTCATCGAGCTCAACCAAAACTCACTTTTGCTGAACTTTGGATACAACTGACGATCCTTGAGTGTCTGAAGCACTATCCTCAAGTGAGCGGCATGCTCCTCACTTTGTGAGTATATAAGGATGTCATCAATGAACACAATCACGAACATGTCCAAATATGCCTTGAACACCCTGTTCATTAGATCCATAAAAGTTGCAGGAGCATTAGTTAGTCCAAAATACATAACTACAAACTCATAATGAACATACCGTGTTCTAAATGCCGTCTTCGGGATATCACTCTCCCGAACTCCGAGCTGATGATACCAAGATCTGAGATCTATCTTCGTGAAGCACTTAGCACCCTGAAGCTAATCAAACAAATCATCAATCCTAGGTATGGGGTACCTGTTCTTGACAGTGACTTTGTTCAACTATCCAATCAATGCACATACGAAAGGAACCATCTTTCTTCCAAAAATATAAAACTGGTGCACCCCATGGAGATTGGCTCGGTCTAATGAAGCCTTTATCTAGTAAATCCTTTAACTGATCCTTCAACTCTTTTAACTCGGGTGGAGCCATCCTGTAGGGAGGAATAGATATAGGCTGCGTATCGGGAAGGAGGTCAATACCGAAGTCAATCTCTTGGTTGGGAGTAATACTTAGCAAATCATCAAGAAAGACCTCTGCATACTCACGCACTACTGGAACTGACTGCATAGTGGGGGTCTCAGACTCAACATCCTTGACCCTAAACAAATGATACATGCAACCCTTAGAAATCATCGTCCTGTTCTTGAGGTAGGAAATGAAGTTACCTACAGGCACATCTGAACTACCCTTCCATTCTAAGACTGGTTCACCCGGAAATTTAAACTCTATTGACTGAGTCCTACAATTAATGAAAGCATAACAAGCATACAACCAATCCATGCAATGAATAACATCAAAATCAGTCATGGATAACTCTATCAGATCTGCTGAGGTGACCTTATGGAGGACCAAGACTGGGCAATCTTTATACACCCATCTAGGGTAACTGAATCACCTACAGGAGTAGAAACTAAAAAGGTTTCTGACAAGACATCGGGACTAACTCCAAAGCTACTGGCTACATAAGGTGTCACAAAGGACAAGGTGGCACCTAAATATAACAGAGCATAAATATCAACATGGAAGACTCATAACATACTAGTAACCACATCCGGGGAGACCTCCTACTCCTGACAGGATGCTAGGGCATAGAATCTGTTATGGCGCTGACCGCCAGCTGCACTGGCAGATGCCCCCTGAAGTGCTGAGCGAGAGGCCACGGCTACTGAGCTAGAAGCTGGGCCACGACCCCCAACCTGATCTTGTCTCGCTGCTGGACAATCTTTGAGCATATGTCTGGGTTTCCCACACCTGTAACAGACACCCGAACCTTCTAAGCACTGGCCTGTATGCACTCGGCCATATCTGCGGCAGGTTGGAATACCTGAATCTGTGGGTCTGCTGCTCTGACCCCTCGAGCCTAATGCTCGCCCTCTCTGATCATGCCTAGGCCGATATGGCACACTCAAAGCTGATGAAGCTGGGGCAGATGATCTCTGGTGGGTCTGCTGACGGTGCCCACCTCCTGACATAGGATGAGGAAATCTGTGATCACCAGTCCTAGCCCTCTTGGCCTCTCTCTCTCTCTCGAATATGTCGTCTCCATCTGCTGGGCGTATAGAACCATCTAAGGAAAGTCCATGTCTTGATAGAGCATAGAAATCCTACATTCCTTATCCAAGTAACCTGCTCACCTATGCACAAACCTGCTCACTCGCGCCCTCTGGTAAGCCACTAACTAAGGAGCATACTTCAATAGGTGTGTGAACTCAAGGGAATACTCTAGTACTGTCATCCTTCCTTGCTTCAGATTTAGAAACTCGACTACCTTCAGCTCCCTTATCTCCCGAGGGAAAAAGCAATCCAGGAATGCAACATGGAACTCTTCCCAAGTGACCAGACCTACTCCGGCGACCCTGCTATCCTTCCATTGACGGAACAAGATATGTGCAACCCCCTTCAACTGGGAGGAGGCCAATTCTGCGCACTCAGCGCTACTCACCCCCATGACCTGGGTGATCTTGATAACCTCATCAATGAACTCATGTGGGTCTTAATCTACCTTGGACCTAAGAAACTCTGGCAGGTTCATCCTCAAGAAGTGCCTGACTCGAGCCGCTGCTGCACTGCCATTTTGAAGAACATGCGCAACAGCCTGCTGATTGACCTTAGTAGTCAAGGCCTGTGTAAGCATCTGGATTGCGGCCCAAAACTCAGCGTGGGCAGATAGCTCTGGTGCCTGAGGCTCCTGAACTGGTGGGGTTGGCTGATGGTCATGACCGTTTCCATCCTCATGTCCCTCACCATCTCCATTCCTCCTTCCATTCATTCCTTAAGGAGCAATGATTCTGAAAGGCATTTTCATCGCACGACATATATCATGAACAAAAGGAACATTTCCTAAAACTTTTAGTAGTCTCTTCGACATAAGTGTGGCGCGCTTCACACCCATGAAAAAGACTCTACCTAATACAGATTTTAGACTCCCTAGGACACATCAATATATTGCTCTAATACCAAGTTTTTCACAATTTGAGCGAAGGCCCGAATCGTAGACACGGGACAAGGGACCCCGAGGGACCCCAAGTCGACCCATGGCTCATGCACACAACTAACTTCATTCAAATAAGCAGGAATATAATCATAAAAACATATCGGAATCATAACCATAGCATAACCACACGGAATACAGAATGTGTACAAGAGCTGAGTACTACATACTAGTCTGAAAGCCTCTACTACGTACGATGGGTTGATGGGACAACATCCCCAACTAACTCGAACAATACTGAGACTTAAGATAATATAAAAGTCTATCAACAACCCTCGGAACATGAGGAATCACCAATGAGCTGATAGCACAAGCTGAGATGGACTAGGGATGAGGGCGAGCCTGAGATCCGGACCTTGTATCATGAAATGATACAACATATGAAGTATGCGGTCAGTACGTCGAATGTACCGAGTATGCAAGGTAAGTAAAACCGCTATGATAAGTAAAATCATTTGAACATATCATTTCATAACATAAACTTTTAGAAAACTATGAGGGCTCACATGCATTCTTTCGAAATCAAAATCCCTCCATGATGTGACAATGCATAACTTTATAACACCAACTAACTCGAATGACTCAAAGCTGAGATGAAACAATTATGGGAATGTCAAACACTGAGTCAAAGGTTACTGTAAGAACATGCATGCATACATAATATTCACGAGTAATGAAAATGCAAATTTGAATCATATAGACAATGGGAGACTCGTCACTTAACCGACATACCATGATTGGGATTATGTGGTCCTGACTATTACACTCAAGTGGGAAGAGCCGTTCAAAACCTTGCAAGGGCTAAGGAAGCTACCATGATATTGCTATCAAGCTGAAGGGCTAATCGTCCGGGGATAGCTCACAAGGGAGGTCCCAATAATATAATAGCAGTAACCAAGCCTCAAACTTCTGGGGTATAGGGTGATTTACCCTTAACCCACTCGGTGCTAGACTCTTCTCCCAAAACATGAAGTGCTCTACATCATATATAACGAAGATCAACATTGTCAATCGACGAAGCTCAACATGAATCATGCATAACTCAACATTATATGGAACGAAGCTCAACATTGTCTATCGACAAATCTCATAATAACATCATGCATAGACTCAACATCATACGTAAATGAAGCTTAACATTGTCTATCGACAAAGCATATAGTGACCCACCACCCCAAATTACGATTTCATGTATATATGAGGCTTTATTTTGAAACATACTACAAGCTACAATTTATAATAAGAGTTGAGGAAAATTTCACTTCAAATCATGTGGTAAGATTATGTTGGGGAAAATCATTACTTTAAAAAATCATGTGGGTATCACCCAAAACTCTATCATGCTTGGGTTTATTCAATTCACTTTGAAAGCATCAATACAATCATGGGTAGGGTTAGAAACATAATTTATTTATTCACTTCATCATCATCACACACGTATCAATATCACCTCTTCTATGAACTATTCACCTATGGGGGTTTTATATTAAAATATTTTAGAAACATACAATT
Organism: Datura wrightii; assembly: GCA_035772735.1. Classification (NCBI taxonomy): domain Eukaryota; kingdom Viridiplantae; phylum Streptophyta; class Magnoliopsida; order Solanales; family Solanaceae; genus Datura; species Datura wrightii. The sequence goes on from JASDFA010000007.1 coordinate 37,499,380, forward strand.
TTTATAAGTGAAAATAAGTTAGAATCCGCCCAAGCTTTGTAAATCAACAATATAACCTCAATCTAATCGTACGCATGAATGGAGATATAAGAATCATGCAATTGATCAAAACCCCATACATGACCATTTATAGTTTTAACACAACTTGGTAGGAATTTGGGAATGGGTGTGGAAGGGAGACACCCATTAAAACCCTACTTACTCGGAAATGAGGAATTTTATCACCCTTTAATTGTACAAGATCATATTCCAAAGGAAACCTTGAATTTTGGCCTTCAATTACCTCCTTCAAGCCTTCAACCTTGCATGCATGGGGTGTTCGCACTTAGAATAGGTATTCCCCTACTAAAACTGTTACACCCAATAAGTTCTTGACACTTAGTTGACCTATTCGCATGTTGGTTAAGAGTTTTATAATGTCATACGTGCGAGAAAAGGGCCCAGGTAGAGACCGGACAAGCGCCAATTCGGAGCGTCGCAAGGCAAATGCGACTTATAAATAGCATTCGACAAATGTGACTTATAAATTGCATTCGACAAATGCGACTTAATGAGGAGGGGTTCGGGCCCAAGTATATAAGGCCTCCCACCTTGTTTTAAATCATTTCTTTACATTTAATTTCCAGTGAACGCCCAGTAAACAGGGGAGACGAAGGGTTTTCATAATTTTCGTCTGATTAAGCCGTCAAACGCAGTCCAAACTCAAATTAACTTCGGGTAGCGAAGTATAAAGCTGCAGGGAGCATTCCTACGGAGTTAGTTTCGCGAAATTCGGCTGGCTAATCGTCGTCACGCCGAGCCAAGGTAAGTGGAATTTATCAAAACTAGTGTTACTATACTCCCAAAATTAAAGTGAGTATTTCTCCCTTTTAGACTTCCGAGAAATTATGAGTTTTCGGCTGTTCTTCGATAAGTCGAAGAATAGGTAGTAGGTATATCAATAAGTATGATTTCTTTCAAAAATAATAGTAGAATTAATTCTATTCTTTCTTGAATATGAATACAGTTGAGAGAAATAGCCGAATACTAGCCGAGCTACGCCAGTTACTCAGAAAGTCGGTAGTTGAGGTATGTAAAGCCAGTTTCTTTCGGCAATCTAGTAGTTCTAGTACAGCAAAATAGTACGAATTTTAGTAGAGTGTTTCAGAATTCATATATTATGTTCAGTATGAAATTTAGTAAGCATGTTAGAAATATAATACAGTGTTCAGCATGAAATTCAGTAACACAGTATAAGTCCCAGCAGAATATTACATAAATAATATTATAGATTTAGTATATTTCAGTATCAGATTCAATACATTTAAATATGAGATTCATAACAAAATACCAGAACATAAATATTATTATAAGATCCAGTATATATATTACATGTGCCTATTGCTATCTGTGGAGACATGATTGTTCTGTGTTGGGTACCCTTAGAGCTTCCTTGACTGCCCCAGGGTTAATAGTTGTGTCGACTCGCCCGCCAGAGGGTCAGTATATGTCTCTCTACGGAGTGGCATGTCGTCCTCCAGGGACAAAGATGGGATGCAGATTCCCCATAGCAGGCTGATCAGCACTATACCACACCCCCTGTCGAGCGCTTGCGCCTGGGGTGTAGATTTCATATTTCAGATAACAGATTTAAGATTTCAGGAGTCCTCCGAACTCAGACACAGCTATAGTCAGGGGCCCATCGAGCCCAAGTTGCATACCCAGGGGGCCGGCAGGGTGCTTATAGTTTCTAGGTGGATGGTAATGACCTGGGTAGGGGTATATAGATTGTGTGTTGTTTGGTACCTTACGGCTTATGGGGGCTGGTAAGGTTCTTGTATGCTATTTGTGTTAGTTATTAATAGATAGAAAGTAGACCACCATGTTATCAGGTATAACTCTTACTCTCTTCAGTAAAGTTACGCTCTTTCAGTCAGTCTCAGCCCATCTCCTATTACTTCAGTATCTATCAGTATTGTTGTTTGTTTTCAGTTATTTTTAGTTATTACTTTGCATACTCAGTACCAGTGGTGCTATCGCCCATTTAGGGGTACTACATTACTTGCCTGCAGGTACTCATAGACGAGGAGCAGATCCCTCATAGTTCCAGCCAACATACGGAGTCTTCAACTCCTATCATCCGGAGCTTTAAAGCTAAATTTTTACTTCCTTTTTTGTTTGTACAGTAAGGGTAGGCGGGGGCCCTGTCCCGAGCATCTTATTATTCTTAGAGGCTTGCGGATAGTATATTCCCTGTGGTTAGTTGTACCAGTCATGTGGGGCCGTATGTATGTTTCAGTTTGCATGTGATGGCCGTGTGGGGCCTTGTTCAGCTGTCAGTTGTTGACCTTGTCGGTCATAGATCAGTTCAGCACTTAATTATACATTTTATTGATAACTGTTCAGCATGGTGGTCTTGTCGGCCCGCTTAGGTTCCCTTATGCTCAGTTATTCTGGTTAGCTGTTATATTCCTACAGGTGGCTATAGGCCTAGTCGGCCGGAGGCTGTATTTACGACCGTTATATAGCCCGTTGTTTTCATAAATCCCGAATTAGAGCCAGCCTGGCACAAGAAGTGCTTAGGCTCAGTACTCCAGCAGTCCAGGTCCTAGTAGGGCACCAAGTGCTAGTCATGCCTTCTAAGGCGGGGCGTGATAAACTTGGTACCGGAGCAGGTCGTATCCCAGGGAGTCTGCAAGCTGTGCTAAGTAGAGTCTTGTCTATAGATGTGTTGTGCACCACATACGATAGGCAGGAGGATGCAAGGCATGATAGGATGGTTACTCTTTCTTCACATTCAGTCATGCCGTAGAGCAGTACAGTATAGGGTTGAGTCCCTAAAGCTTACTATACTCTTTGTTTACAGATAAAATGTCAGATCAGAGACACCCTATCACAGGCAAAAGATTGGATACAGCAGCAGGAGAGGGCACCAGCAGGATGTCACAGTCTCGATTAGAATCAGCCCGATCTGAGGGTGATACAGAGGCATCATCCTGACCTTCTCAACAGTCTCCACCCTATCAGGAGCCACTCGGGACGACACCACTTCCGACAGTTCCTATACCTACACAATCTGACCAGGAGGTCAGGAGTGCAGTAGTTATGTTAGCGCAAATGATGGCTACTCAACGACAGTCAATGCCACCTACAGCTGCAGAGTCATCAGGTGGGCCTGGTAGTTCGAGGGTCCGAGAAATCCTAGCACTAGGTCCCCCACAATTTACTAAGACAGATCGAACAGAGGACCCCTAGGACTTCCTGGATTAGATGCAGAAGATCTTCCTGGTAATGCATTCTGCATCTGCAGAGTCGGTCGAATTGGCGGTATTCCGAAAGCGGGATATTGTTGTGTTGTGGTATGAGAGTTGGGAAAGGTCTAGAGGGAGAGATGTTGCCCCTCCGACCTAGTCCAGCTTTTCAGAGGCTTTCCTAGACCGTTATCTACCACGAGAGATCCGACAGGCCCGGATGGATCAGTTTTTACACTTAGAGCAGGGGGCAATGAGTGTTCGAGAATACGCCCTGCAGTTCAATTCTTTGGCCTGCTATGCTCCAGCCTTCGTAGACACCATGTCATCCAGAGTCCACCATTATATTATGGGGCTGAACCCAGAGTATATTGAGGCCTGTATGACAGCTACTTTGCGGGAAGTGTATATTTCTCGAGTGAAGGCTTTTGCTCAGACTATTGAGGGCCTCGGACAGCGGCAACAAGATAGCAGACGAAAAAGTCAGAAGCAGCGCCACAGGGACAGGTCAGATGAGTTAAGGGGGAGATTCAGAGAGGGCCTAGGCCACGGTTGTGATATAGGCGACTTAGACCCCCGCCTCCATCACAACAGCAGAGGGGTAGATTCAGTCGCCGAGGACAGTTAGAGTCCGGCGAAAGTTCTTGCACAGTGGATTCACCCCAGCAGAGGAGGGCAGAACAGAGAAGGTATACACCACCACTTTGCACTATTTGCAGCCGACGCCACTCTGGAGCTTGCAGATATGGCTCCACAAGATGTTATATATGCGGACAGGAGGGTCATGTGATGAGAGATTGTCCAGCCAGGGGCCAGGGTGATCGGGATAGACAGGACAGGGCATCAGCAGGGTCGCGAGCTCCAACAGCCCCGATAGGGTGCAGGCCCTTAGTTTCAGCAGGCTGAGGCCATGGAAAATCAGGGGCCTCTAGTTCAGATATGGGCCCAAGTCGTACCTATGCATTACCAGGTAGACAGGATTCAGAGGCGTCTCCAGATGTTGTGACAGGTTTGATGACTATTTGCTCTCACCTTGCTTATGTATTAATCGATCCGGGATCTACCTTGTCCTATGTTACCCCATTAGTGGCTCAAAAGTTCAGTATTGTACCAAAATTGCTTCGAAAACCCTTTTCAGTATCTACACCCGTCGGTGACTCTATTATAGCCAGAAGGGTTTATCGAGGGTGTACAATAGAGTTTGCTAACCGTCTGACCACAGAAGATTTGGTAGAGTTAGAAATGGTTGATTTTGATGCCATTACGGGTATGGATTGGTTAGCTCCATGTTATGCCAATGTAGAATGCTGGACCAAGATGGTCAGATTCAACATTCCAGGGGAGGCAGTACGAGAGTGGAAGGGCAATGAAGCTACGCCAAAAGGTAGGTTTATTTCCTATCTTTGGGCGAGAAAATTGATAGCCAAGAGGTGCATTTACCACATTGTCAGAGTTTAGGATGTTCGGGTATAGCCTCCGACTCTCCAGTCTGTTCCAGTGGTTAATGAATTCCCCGATGTATTCCCAGATGAGCTACCTGGTATTCCCATAGAAAGGGAAATAGACTTTGCAATTGATTTATTGTCGGTCACTCAGCACATATCAATTCCCCCTTATCGCATGGCTCCTACAGAACTCAGAGAACTAAAGGAGCAGTTGAAGGATTTGTTAGGCAAGGGCTTTATAAGGCCGAGTACTTTACCTTGGGGTGCGCCAGTTCTGTTTGTGAGAGAGAAGGATGGTTCCCTCCGCATGTGTATAGACTATCGGCAACTGATTAAAGTTACTATCAAGAATAAGTATCCGCTTCCCAGCATAGATGATTTGTTTGATCAGTTATAGGGAGCTAGATATTTCTCCAAAATTGACTTAGGGTCCGGATATCATCAGGTTCGGGTTTGTGAAAGGGACATTCCAAAAACTGCCTTCAGGACTAGATACGGCCATTTTGAATTCTTAGTCATGTCCTTTGGGCTGACGAATGCTCTAGCCGTGTTTATGGACCTGATGAACAGTATTTTTAGACCATACCTGGACCTGTTCGTGATAGTGTTTATTGATGATATTCTTGTGTATTCTCGCTCGGAGGCAGATTAACAGGATCATTTGCGGACAGTGCTCCAGATTCTCAGAGACCGTCAGTTGTATGCCAAGTTTTCTAAATGTGATTTTTGGTTGAATTCAGTATCCTTTTTGGGTCATATCGTGTAGGATGCTGTTATACAGGTAGATACACAGAAAATAAAAGTTGTGAAAACACAGCCCAGACTTACCACTTCGACCGAGGTACACAGTTTCCTAGGGTTAGTAGGGTACTACAGGAGGTTTGTTGAAGGATTTTCCACCTTAGCAGCAGCTCTGACTAAACTGATGCAGAAGGAAGCAAAACTTTAGTGGACTGAGGGATGTGACCAGAGCTTCCAGGAATTGAAAGATAGGTTAACGTCAGCTCCAGTGTTAGCATTGCCAGAAGGTACAAAAGGTTATGAAGTTTTTTGTGACGCTTCGGGTGTTGGATTAGGATGTGTGTTGATGCAGCATGGTAAAGTAATTGCTTATGCTTCCAGACAGCTGAGGAAACATGAAAAGAACAATCCTACCCATGACCTAGAATTGGCCGCAGTGATTCACGCCTTAAAGATATAGAGACATTACTTGTATGGTGTCCACGTGGATATTTTCACTGATCATAAGAGCTTACAGTATATCTTCACCCAGAAAGAGTTGAATTTGTGGGAGCGTTGCTGGTTAGAGCTGTTGAAAGACTATTATGTGAATATTTTGTATCACCCAAGGAGAGCTAATGTGGTGGAAGATGCCCTTAGCCATAAATCTATGGGAAGTCTAGCACACTTACACCCTGAGCAGCGGGAATTACCCCGGGAATTGCATCAGCTGGCCAATTTAGCCATTCGTGTAGCAGAAATAGAGAACAATTGAGCAGTAATTCAGAACACTGCAGTGTCGTCTTTAGTCGTGGAAGTAAAGGAATGACAGTGTCAAGATCCTAGCTTGGTTCAGCTTAGAAACAGAGTTCAGCAAGGAGAGGTGACAGATTTTTAGATAACTGAGGATGGGGTATTGCGATATAAAGATCGCCTTTGTGTTCTAGACGTTGCAGGGCTTCGCCAGCAGATTATGGACGATGTACATTATGCCCATTATTCTCTCCACCCAGGTTCGACAAAAATGTACCACGATATAAAAGAAATCTACTGGTGGCCAGGAATGAAGAAAGGTATAGCAGAATTCGTAGCTCAGTGTCCCAACTACCAGTAGGTACAAGCTGAACATCAGAAACCAGGCGGACTGACTCAGGATATAGCTGTGCCTCTATGGAAATGGGAAGCAGTAAATATGGATTTTTTAGCAGGATTACCCCGCACCAAGCGTAGATATGATTCGATCTGGGTGATTTTTGACAGACTGACAGAATCAGCTCATTTTCTGCCAGTAAGGGCTACTTTTTCTGCCGAGGATTATGCTGAGCTGTATATCAGAGAAATAGTCAGGTTGCATGGTGTTCTAGTGTCCATTATCTCCGACAGAGAGGCATAGTTTACAGCTATATTCTAGCAATAATTTCAGAGAGGCTTGGGGACTCAGGTTAACCTGAGCACAACTTTTCATCCTCGGACAGATAGGTAGGCAAAACGCACCATTCAAACGCTCGAGGATATGTTGCGAGCATGTGTGTCGGATTTCGGAGGTAGCTGGGATGAACATTTACCACTCATTGAGTTCGCCTATAATAACAGTTACCATTCAACTATTCAGATGGCGCCTTGTGAGGCATTATATGGGCGAATTTGCAGATCTCCAATTGGTTGGTTTGAGGTAGGAGAATCAGCATTGATTGGGCCAGATATCATTCATCAGTTAGAGGAAAAAGTAAAGCTTATCAGAGAACGTTTACTGACTACTCAGAGCCGCCAGAAATCTTATGCTGACGTGTGGCGCAGAAACTTGGAATTTAATGTGGGTGATTGGGTGTTTCTTAAGTTTCACCGATGAAGGATGTAATGAGATTTGGAAAGAAAGGCAAGCTCAGCCCGAGGTTTGTTGGGCCTTATCAGATTCACCGAAGAATAGGCCAAGTGGCATATGAATTAGACTTACCTCTAGAGTTAGAATCTGTCCATCCAGTTTTTTATGTATCAATGCTGAGAAAGTGCATAGGAGATCCCTCCAGAATTTTCTCAGTCAAAGATGTTCAGGTTACAGAGGAGTTGGCCTATGAAGAAGTTCCAATAGCCATACTAGATCGGCAGATCCACAGATTAAGAACTAAAGATGTTGCTTCTGTCAAAGTGTTATTGCGTAACAGGAACGGAGATGAAATGACTTGGGAAGCAGAAGAAAATATGAAAGTTAGATATCCTCAGTTATTTCAGACTTAGTCAGCTAGAGGTGTGTCATTATTACTGTTTTATGAGTGACACTATAATCATGTGTACGTGAGATAGTTAACTCTAGTTTATTATATAATGGATGCTATAGTATTATATGGAGTACCTGTATTGGACTTTTCTGCGTTTCAGGATTTTTGAGATAGTCCATATTACAGGGGAAACTCTGCCAAAATTTTTGAAGAATAAGTAGAGCAAGTTATAATTTCTGTAAACAGAAGTTAACATTTGAGGATCAATGTTCTTAAGGGGGGAAGGATGTTACACCCCGTAAGTTCTTGACACTTAGTTGGCCTATTCGCATGTTGGTTAAGCGTTTTATAATGTCATACATGCGAGAAAAGGGCCCGGGGAGAGACCGGACAAGCGCCACATCGGAGCATCGCAAGGCAAATGTGACTTATAAATCGCATTCGACAAATGCGACTTATAAATCGCATTCGACAAATGCGACTTAAAGAGGAGGGGTTCGGGCCCAAGTATATAAGGCCTCCCATCTTGTTTTAAATCATTTCTTTACATTTAATTTCTAGTGAACGACCAGTAAGTAGGGGAGATGAAGGGTTTTCATTAATTTCCATCCGATTAAGCCGTCAAATGCAGTCCAAACTCAAATTAACTTCGGGTAGCGAAGTATAAAGCTGCAGGGAGCATTCCTGTGGAGTTAGTTTCATGAAATTCGGCAAGCGAATCATCGTCACACCGAGCCAAGGTAAGTGGAATTGCTCCAAACTAGTGTTAATATACTCCCAGCATTAAAGTGAGTATTTCTCCCTTTAGATTTTTAAGTATATCTAAGTATTCAGATTCAGTATATTTAAGTATCAGATTCAGTACATTTCAATATGAGATTCATAACAGAATACCAGAACATAAATTTTATTATCACATCCAGTATATATATTACATATGTCTATTGCTATTTGTGGAGACATGATTGTTCTATGTTGGGCACCCTTAGAGCTTCCTTGACCGCCCCAGGGTTAATTGCTGTGTCGACTCACCCGCTAGAGGGTGAGGATACGTCGCTCTATGGAGTGGCATGCCGTCCGCCAGCGGAGAAAGATTGGGTGCAGATTCCCCATAGTAGGTTGATCAACACTATACCACACCCCCTGTCGAGCGCTTGCACTCGGGGTGTAGATTTCATATTTTCGATTACAGATTTTAGATTTCAGGAGTCCTACGGACTCAGATACACCTATAGTTAGGGGCCCAGCGAGCCCAAGTTGCATACCTAGGGGACCGACAGGATGCCCATAGTTACTAGGTGGATGGTATGACCTGGGTAGGGGTATATAGATTGTGTGTTGGTTGGAACCTTACGGCTTATGGGGGCTGGTAAGGTTCTTGTATTCTATGTTGTGTTAGTTATTAATAGATAGAAAGTAGACCGTCATGTTATCAGGTATGACTCTTACTCTATTCAGTAATGTTACGCTCTTTTAAGTCAGTCTCAGCTCACCTCCTATTACTTCAGTATCTTTAGTATTGTTGTTTGGTTTCAGTTATTTTCAGTTATTGCTTTGCATACTCAGTACTAGTGGTACTGACGCCCATTTTGGGGTGCTGCATTACTTGCCTGCAGGTACTCATAGACGAGGAGCAGATCCCTCGTAGTTCCAGCCAGCATACAGAGTCTTCAGCTCCTGTCATCCGGAGCTTGACAGCTAATGGCTTACTTCCCTTTTTGTTTGTACAGTATGGGTAGGCTGGGGCCCTATCCATTATTCTTAGAGGCTTGCAGATTGTATATTCCCTGTGGTTAGTTATACCGGTCGTGTGGGGCCGTATATAGGTTTCAGTTTGCATGTGATTGCCGTATGGGGCCTTATTCAGTTGTTAGTTGGTGACCTTGTCGGTCATAGATCAGTTAAGCACTAGGTTATACTTTTCAGTGAAAACTAGTCAGCATGGTGGCCTTGTCAGCCCGCATAGGTTCCCTTATGCTCAGTTGTTCTGGTTAGCTGTTATATTCCTACGGGTGATTATAGGCCTAGTCAACTGGAGGCTGTATTTACAGTTGTTATATAGCCCGTTGTTTTCATAAATCAAGAATTAGAGCCAGCCTGGCACTAGAAGTGCTTAGGCTCAATATTCCAACAGTCCAGGTCCTAGTAGGGCACCAAGTGCCAGTCATGCCTCCCAAGGCGGGGCGTGACAAAAACCCTTCAAAACGAGCCGTAAATGACGTAGTATAGAGCCTTAGGACTAGAAACTAACAGAAATGCCCTTACTAAAATTGTAGAAAAACCTGCATTAGACGATCCCACGATTGAACCAACAGACTGTGGGAATGTACCACGACCCGTCGTATACGCCCATGGTCTAGACTTCAAAACTTCCCGATTTCTGATTTAAAACCCGCGGCTCGACAAGACGAGTCTTCTTTCAAAACAACGGACCATGGTTTCAAACCATCTTAGCCTCTGCTCAGATCCACTTCCTTCCCACGACCACTAACAACGGCCCATGCCTTCTCACAATAGGTCATTGTGACGCCTGTGATCCACCCTACCACCAGGCCTAGCTTCACACCATGACCACATACAACAGCTCGTGGTTTGCTACGACGTGTCGTTTTATGGCTGATCCTACTATATTTTTTCTAGATTTCTGCAGTTTGAATTTTAACTCCCCAGGTTTATTCCTAAGCACTTCCGGGGTATTACAGGTTGAGACCCAGCCACTAGTTCAGCAGCTCTAACAGCATACTCAGCTCAGCAGGGTGCATCCACTAGTGCGAGTGGTGGTCAGCATAAGAATAGGTTTTATGCCCTCACGTTTCGTTAGGAGCAGGAGGTCTCCCCAAATATGGTCACTGGTATGTTACGAGTATTCCATCTTGATATATGTTTAGATCCAGGGGCTACCTTATCTTTTATGACACCCTATGTTTCTAGTAGTTTCGAAGTCAGTATCGAAATCCAATCAAAATCCTTCTCAGTCTCTACTCTAGTCGGTGACACACTTAGTGCTCGATGAGTATACAAAAATGACCCTGTCACATTCCTTTAGAAAGTCACCTTAGTAGATTTATTAGAGTTATATATGATAGATTCCGTTATCTTTGGAATGGATTGGTTACATGCATGTTATGCCTCCATGAATTGTAGAACCTATGCGGTAGAGTTTCGGTTTCTAGGTGAGCCGGTCCTAGAGTGAAAGGTATTTCAGCTGTGCCTGTAGGTCACTTTATTTTCTATATTAAGGATAGAAAGATGATTTCTAAGGTTTATGTATACCATCTAGTTCGAGTTAAGGATTCTACGTCTGAGACCCGACTCTCCAGTCAGTTCCTATAGTGTGTGAGTATCCGAAGTTGTTCCCAAATAATTTACCTGGAGTCCCTCTGGAGTGGGAGATTATTGACCTTCTTCCCGATACGTAGCCCATATCTATTCCTCCTTACAGGATGGCTCCAAATGAGTTAAAGGATTTGAAAGAACAATTGAAGGATCTCTTAGATAAGGATTTCATCAGACCTAGCAAATCCCCATGGGGTGCACCAGTTCTCTTTGTTCAAAAGAAGGATGGATCTCTTCGTATGTGCATTGACTATAGGAAATTGAATAAGGTCACAATCAAGAACATGTATCCTCTCCCTAGAATTGATAATTTGTTTCACCAACTTCATGGTGCTAAGTGCTTCTCAAAGATAGATCTCAGGTCCAGTTATCACCAGCTAAGAGTTAGAGAGAGTGACATCCCGAAGACAACTTTTAGGACTCGATATGGTCACTATGAGTTTGTAGTTATGTCTTTTGAACTAACGAATGCTCTTGTAGCTTTTATGGATTTGATGAACAGGTTGTTCTAGCCATATTTGGACATGCTCGTGATTGTGTTCATAGATGATATTCCCATATACTCTCAGAGCAAAGAGGAGCATGCCGCTCATTCAAGGATTGTGCTACAGACCCTTAAGGATCACCAACTGTTTTCCAAATTCAGCAAGTGTGAGTTTTGGCTAAACTCAGTAGTATTAAGGCCATGTGATTTCAATTGAGGGTGTACAGGTGGATTCACAAAAGATAGAAGTCGTAAAGAATTGGCCTACACCAATTAATTCTTCGAATATCAGGAGTTTCTTGGGTTTAGCTGGGTACTACAGAAGGTTTGTTGAGGTATTTTCATCCATTGCAGCATTGTTGACTAAGTTGACCCAGAAGAAAGTCAAATTTCAATGGTCGGATGCATCTAAGAAGAGTTTTTAAGAGTTAAAGGCTCAGCTCACTTCAGCCCCAATATTGACCCAACCTGAGGGTATAGATGGATTTGGTGGTGTATTGTGATTCCTCTAGGGTTGGACTTGGTTTTGTGTTGATGAATCATGGAAAACTCATTTCTTATGCCTCTAGAAAGCTTAAGACTCATTAGAACAATTACTGAATGCATAACCTATTATTGGAAGCAGTGGTATTCGTATTGAAGATTTGTAGGCACTATTTTTATGGAGTGCATGTAGATGTGTTCAAAGACCAGAAGAGTTTTCACTGTGTGTTTACTCAAAAGGAACTAAATTTGCAACGAAGGAGGTGGTTAGAGCATCTCAAGGATTGTGACATAAGTGTCCTTTATCATTCGGGCAAGGCCAATTAGTGGCGGATACTCTTAGACGGCTATCCATGGAGACTGCTTCCCATGTGGAAGATGAAAGGAAAAAGTTAGTGAAGATGTGCACTGGCTTGCATGATAAGGAGTTCGCCTTGTGGATTTGACAGATGGTGGTGTCATTGTTCAGAATGGTTCAGAATCTTCTTTGGTGACTGAGGTCAAGCTAGGAAACATGAGCATCCTATTTTGGTAAAGATGAAGAAAGCGATTTAGAATCAGAAGGTAGAGGTCTTCTCCCAAGGGGGAGATGGTGTACTTCGATATCAGGGTCATTTGTATATTCCAGATATCAATGACTTGTGGGAGCAGATGTTGTACAAGGCTCATGGTTCCCGATATTCCATACATCCAGGTACCCCCAAGATGTACTATGACCTACGAGAAGTCTATTGGTGGAATGGTATGAAGAAAGACATAAAGGAGTTTGTGGCTAAGTGTCCAAACTACCGACAAGTGAAAGTGGGGCATCAAAGACCAGGGAGTGTGCTACAAGATATCAGTATCCTTACTTAGAAGTGGGAAGAGATCAATATGGACTTCATCACAGGGTTTTCTCGTACCCGTTGACAGTATGACTCTATTTGGGTGGTTGTGGACAGGTTGACTAAAGCAGCTCTTTTCTACCAATCAAAATAACTGACTCAGCGGAGGATTATGCAAAATTATACATTTGGGAGTTATTTCGGTTGCATGGTGTTCCCTTTTCCATCATATTAGATAGAGGTAGTCCATTCACTTTGCAGTTTTGGAAGTCGTTTCAGAAGGGACTTGGTACTCAGGTCAAGCTTAGTACAACTTTTCACCCACAGATGAATGGTCAAGTCGAGCGAACCATTCATACTTTTGAGGATATGTTGAGAGACATAGAGGAAGGAAAGAAAGAGTTAGCTAAGGACATACATAGACTTTCATATTTGGGAGTTCATCTTCTAGACTTTGAAGAGGGATGTGTTTTTTGTACAAAATAGGGTCGATTTATCTCTATAGTAGAAGTCAAAGAAAATAGAATAGAGATCCTGCTTTGCTCCAGCTAAAGAACGATGTCCACAAGCAGAAGGTGTTGGGTTTTTGCACAAGGGTATGTGGTGTCTTGAGGTATCAAGCCAGGTTATGTGTTCTAGAAATAGATGGTCCCAGAGAAAGAATCATGACAGAAATGAGTAACTCCAGGTATTCAATTCACCCAGGCTCCACAAAAATGTATTATGACCCGAGGAAAGTCTATTGGCCGAATGGTATGAACAGAGATATTATGAATTTTGTTACTAAATAAAAAAATTGTCAACAAGTTAAGGTCAAGCACCACAGGCCATATGATATGAGAGAATATATCCCTCCCCGAGTGGAAATAGGAGATGATCAATAAGGACTTCATCAGTAGTCTACCACGATCCCGACAACAGCATGACACCATTTGTGTAGTCATCGATCGAATGACCAAATCATCCTATTTCTTGCTTATGAAGACTACAGAATTAGCCGAAGACTGTGCCAGATTGTATATTCTTAAAGTGGTTAGCCTTTATGAAGTTCCATTATCCATTATTTCAGATAAAGGTGCTCAATACCGCTTAGTATTGAAAGTTATTTCAGAAAGATTTAGGTTAAAGGTGGAGCTCCATACTGCTTTTCATTTGCAGACATATCGTTAGGAAGAACGTAATATTCAGACTTTGGAGGATATGCTAAGAGCTTGTGTTATTTATTTTCAAAGGAAATTAGAGTGACCATTTGCCTCTCATAGAATTTGAATATAACAACTATCACTCAATCATTTAGATGGCTCCTTATGAGGCTCTCCATGGGCGATGGTGTAGATGCACAATTTGTTGGTTTGTGGTTGGTAAAGTAGAGTTGATAGGGCTAGATTTAGTTCACCAAGCCATAGAGAAGGTTAAGACCACCTACGAGAGATTGATGACTGCTCAGAGTTACCAAAAGTCCTATACTGATATTAGGCATAGAGATTTAGAGTTTGAGTTAAGGATTGTTTGACATATTAAGAGGTCCCAATCAAGAATCTTGATTGTTAAGTTCACAAATTGAGAACCAACGATGTAGCATTAGTTAAGGTCTTATGGGGAAATCAATGTGTTGAAGAGGCTATATGGGAAGTCGAAGAGGATATGAAGATTAGATACCCTTTTTTGTTCACTTCCCTAGAAGGAGATACCAAAGGAAATAACTCTTCTCTTAGTTTAGATTCAATACCTATGCCTTGTGTTTGAGTGTTTTTAGCCTCTACTCTTATATTTGTGCTTCGCAATTCCCCTATATAAGGTTGTGACCTTAATAGTAAGTACAACCCAAAGTTAGTAGTTGAGCTATAATTATAATGTCATTTCACTCCATATGACCATCATTCGAGGATGAATGATCCCAAGGGAGAGATATTGCAATACCTCAGATTCTGTCACGACCCGACGTAGACCCAGATCATAGACACGGACAAGGGACTCAGAGAGACCCCAAATTGACCCATGGCACATGCATACAGCTAATCTCATTCAATAAATTGGAATACTTAGCATAAAACATAACGGAAACGTAACTATAGCGTAACATCTGAAAGTACTAGACATACACATAAGCTGAGTACTTCATACTATCTGAAAGCCTCTACTACATACGATGGGTGGATGGGACAACATCCCCAACTAACTCAGCTGAAACAAAAGATAAAGTAAAAGTCTGTCAAATGACACTCGAAAAATGAGGACTCACCAATAATCTGAGAGCGAGAATTGTGATGGACTAAGGATGAGGATGAGCCTGAGATCCAGACCCGTATCATAAAACGATACAGCACAGAAAGTATGCGGTCAGTATGTGGAATGTACCGAGTATGCAAGGTAAGTAGAACGTACATTAAATGTAAGATAAACTCATAAATAAACATAGAAGAAGGACATCATGCTTATATCATAAACTTCGTAAGAAATCATAAGGCTCAAGTCTTTCTAATCATTCATAAAATGCTCATCATCATAATCGTCAGTAAACTTTATCAAAACATAACTTGAGCAATAACATAAACATAAGAATGCATAAGACATGTGGAACAATGGGAGGACTCGTCATAACCGACACCATAATGGTAGAGCCTTTCATGATGCCCCAACTATCTCACTCAAGTGGGCAGAGCCGAGCTAGGCTTGCCAGGCGAGGATCGTGTATTAGGCGTGATATCACATTTGAGGGGATCATTATCAATACAATATATCATTAGAAACCCACAGTGGCACGTGTTTATGAGACACTGGCATAGTCCTTTAAACGTCGAGCTGCTCGGTGCTAGACACGACTCCCAAAAACATGCATATAGGCTCAATAACATCATGCATTAAGATTCATTGGCTCAAATATAACATTTATCATCATTGATCCGCTTTAAAACATGTTTATCCAAGAATCAAAGGCCCTTTTTCATCAGCCGACATCATAAATCGATAAATCATATAATTCGTTTCATAAATCATAAGTGATTCTTCAACATGGGGGCATTTCCCAATACTTTAACATACTCAATTCTTTCAAAATATGCTCATAAACATGGAAACTTGAATTCATTCTTTTCCATCACCAATAGACTCAACATATTTAATATTCATCATAAATCATAACTTTCATGAATCTTCATTAACCAGGCATTTTTAGATTTAAAAAGCTTGAAACATGATTTTAAAGAAGATAATATAAAACCTGCCCATCATTCACAATTCATTAATTAAAATTCAATTAAATCATACTTATAAAGAGAAATCACATTTTCATGCATTTGGGTAAAACCCCATAGAACTTGAATAGGAAAAATTCATGATTTAAATCGAAATTTGGGCATGGGTTTGGAATGATTCACCCATTCTAAACCCTACATACCTAGGAATGGACTGATTTCGAAGTTCCTTGAAAACCCACAAAGAAATTGATGGAAACTTGGAGAAGAAGACCTTGAATCTCCCTAAAACCTATCTAAAAGCTCTTGCATGGAAATGGGTATGCATTAGGGACTTAAACCATCTTATAACACTTAGAAAAATACACAAAACGTTGTAGTTTAGGCCTTAGGAACTTAGAAATTATGAAAACAATCCTTAATAAAAAGTAGGAAAAACACTACGAGGGTCCCTAGCGAGGGACCTCACGACTCGTGGTCAGGACCCGTGAAGTCTACAGCCCAAAACACTCAGGGGGACACCCCGAGGGACCCCAAGAATTGTGGTGGCTGACCAGGACTCATGGTCACCACCCGTGACCCCTACTACCTCAAAGCCTTCACAACCCTCCAATGCAGACCATGGGTGACCTCACGAGTCGTGAGGTCTGACCACGACTCATGGTTAGGCCCGTGGCCTCGTCAACTTGAGCGTACCCAGACTACTAACCATGAGTGTCATCATGACTCGTGGACACTCCTTACGACCCACCTCACGAGTCGTCCTACAACCTGATGCGAATTTTTAGTTCTTCTTCGTTTTGACTCCCGGGTCTGATCCTTGGGTTTCTGGGGTATAACAATATCTCCCCCTCGAGAACAGTTGTCCTCGAATGTTAGAAACATGTAGAAAACTCATAAACAAGTAATCATCATATGCAATTATTGATCAGTTAAGCTGAAACTAACGGATTGACTACCTCCGAAATGAACTACACAACTTAACTAAATTCAGACATCTCATACATTTATCACATCATAAAACAAACTTGTACGCATGAACAAAACATGAAAACTGATTAGAGGTTTAGGGAAAAAACTGATGCCTCAAATTGAAACTGAGCTGGTAGGGAACAGGTGTGGGTATCTAGCCATCATATCTGTTTCGGCTTCCAACATAGCTCCTTCAACATGTTGATTTCTCCATAATACTTTAACTTAAGCTACTTCTTTGTTCCTCAGCCTCCAAATCTGAAGATCCAAGATTTCAATGGGAATTTCTTCATAACTGAGGCCGTCTTTTACCCCTATGCTGTCTACCTGGACTACCAAGGCTAGATCACCCAAACACTCTTTTAAAAGTGATACATGAAAGACTGGATGAACTGAAGATAACTCCGATGGCAAGTCCAACTCATATGCCACCTTACCACCTCTTCTCACAACCTAGTAGGTACCAACATAGCGGGGACTAAGTTTCCCTTTCTTTCCGAACCGCATGACTCCATTCAAGGGGGATACCCTTAGAAATACTCAGTCATCCACATAAAACTCCAGATCCCTTCTCCTCACATCAGCATACAATTTTTGATGACTCTAAGCGGTTTTCAACTAGTCCCTTATCAATTGAACCTTTACCATGGCCTCATGAACCGAATTAGGTCCTATCATGGCTGCCTCACCAACCTCAAACCATCCAATGGGTGATCTACACCTTTGCGCATAAAGAGCCTCAAATGGTGCCATCTGGATGCTAGAGTGATAGCTATTGTTGTAAGCAAACTCGATCAAGGGAAAATAATCATCCCAACTACCTTTGAACTCCATAACATACCCTCGAGGGTATGACTTATTCATTACGCCTGGCCGTCTTTATGCGGATGGAAAGCTGTGCTGAGCTTAATTTTAGTCCCAAGTCCCTTTTGTAAAGAATGCCAGAACTGGGAGGTAAACTGAGTACCTCGGTCTGAAATAATAGGCTAGGGCACTCCATGAAGTCGAACCAACTCCCGAATATATAATTTAGCATAATCATTTGTTGAATCCGTGGTTTTAACCTGTAAGAAGTGTGCCGCCTTGGTTAACCTGTCGACCACCATCCAAATGGAGTTGTATTGCCGGCGAGTACGAGGTAGGCCTGTAATTAAATCCATGCTAATCTCTTCCCACTTCCAAGTGGGGATGAGAATATCCTGAAGTACGCCTCTCGATCTTTGATGCTCGACCTTCACTTGATGACAGTTAGGACATTTGGCTGTGAACTATGCGATATCCTTCTTCATACCATCCCACCAATAGATTTACCGTAAGTCCCAATACATCTTTGTGGATCCCGGGTGGATAGAATATCTGGTACCATGTGCTTCACGCAATACCCGAACCCTCAAATTATCGACGTCCGGAACACATAGTCGACCCTGGTACCATAGCACACCATCTCCCCTTTGGGAGAAAATCTCCACCTTTTGACTCCGCACTGCCTCCTTCAACCTCCCCAAAGACGGATCTTCATCTTGCTTAGATTTGACATCAACCACGAAGGAAGATTCTGACCCACTCTGCACAATGACATCGCCATCAGTTGAGTCGATCAATCTATCCCCCAATCTTGACAGCCAGTGGACATCCTTCACCAACTCATTCTTTTCCTCATCCCCGCGGGACACACTCTTCATAGAGAGCCTACTAAGCGCATTCACAACCATATTGGCCTTGCTCGGGTGGTAGAGGACACTCATATCGTAGTCCGTTAGTAACTCCAACCACCTCCTTTGCTGAAGATTTAGGTCTGCATGAACACATATTGCAAGATCTTGTGATCTTTGAATACATCCACGTGGACCCCATACAACTAATGCCGCCATATCTTCAATGCAAACAACACCACGGCCAACTCAAGATCATGGGTCGGATAATTCTTTCATGAACTTTCAGCTGTCTCAAGGCATATGCTATTACCTTCCCATGTTGCATCAACACACATCCCAATTTGACTCTAGAAGCATCACAATACACTACGAAGCCATCAGTACCCTCGGGTAGAGTCAAAACCGATGCTGAAGTGAGTCGCGTCCTCAACTCTTGGAAGCTTTTCTCACAAGCATCCGACCATTGGAACTTCACCTTTTTCTGAATCAGCTTAGTCAAAGGTTCCAGAATACATGAGAAACCTTCAAAAAACCTCTGGTAGTAGTCAGCTAAACCCAAGAAACTTTGAATTTTTGAAGGACTCACCTGTCTAGGCCAATTCTTCACTGCCTCAATTTTCTGAGAATCTACTTTTATGCCCTCACCTAATACCACATGACCTAGAAATGCCACTGAGTCCAACCAAAACTCACATTTTCTGAACTTTGCATACAACTGATGATCCTTGAGACTCTGAAGCACTATTCTAAAGTGAGCGGCATGCTCCTCCTTGCTCCGAGAGTATATAAGGATGTCATTCATGAACACAATCACGAATATGTCCAGGTATTGCTTGAACACACTATTCATCAGGTCCATAAAACCTACAGGGGCATTGGTTAGTCCAAAAGACATAACAACAAATTCGTAGTGGCCATACCGAGTCCTGAAAGCAGTTTTCGGGATGTCACTCTCCCAATCTCTGAGCTGGTGATATCCGGACCTTAGATCTATCTTTGAGAAAAACCTGGCACCTTGGAGCTGGTTAAATAAATCATTGATCCTGGGAAAGGGATACCTATTCTTGACAGTGACCTTATTCAGCTGTTGATAATCAATACACATCCCAAGGGATCCATCCTTCTTTCGAACAAAGAGAACTGGTACACCCCATGGAGACTGGCTAGGTCTAATGAAGCCCATATCAAACAAATCCTTTAAATGATCCTTCAATTCCTTTAGCTCGGCTGGAGCCATCTTGTAGGGAGGAATAGAGATAGGTTGTGTATCGGGTAAGAGATCAATGCCGAAGTCGATTTCCCTCTCAGGAGGAGCACCTGGAAAATTATCGGGAAAACATCTGGATACTCACACACCACCAAAACTGATTGGATAGTCGGGGTATCGGACTCAACATCCTTAACCCTAACTAGATGATACATGCAGCCCCTAAAAATCATCTTCCTGGCGTTAAGATAGGAAATAAATCGACCTATTGCTACTGTCGAACTACCCTTCCACTCCAAAACTGACTCACCCAAAAAACGAAATTCCACCATACAAGTCCTATAATAATTTAAGCATAACATGCAAAAAACCAATCCATGCCAAGAATAACGTCAAAGTCAGTCATGGCTAACTCTATAAGGTCTGTGGAGGTAACCTTATGCAACATAATGACCGGGCATTCTCTATATACTCGTCTAGCGACGACCGAATCACCAACAGGGGTCAAAACTGAAAATGGTTCTGACAAGGTCTTGAGACTAACTCCAAGGCTACTAGAAATGTAAGGAGTCACTAAAGACAAGGTAGCCCCTGGATCTAGCAAGGCATAAACATCAGTATGAAAGACACGCAACATATCAGTGACCATGTCTAACAAAGTCTCCTACTCCTGGCGCGAGGCAAGGGCATAGAATTGGTTTTGGCACTGTCCGCCACCTCCACTAGTCGATGCTCCCTGTGGAGAGGAATAGGATGGAGCTGCTGCTATCCTGGTGGTTTGTGCCTGACCCCTATCATCACCCTGTCTAGCACATGGGCACGCTCGGTGCATGTGCCCAGATCTACCACACCCATAACAAACATCTGAACAAAGCAGGCACTCCCTAGCATGACTCTTGTCGCACTTCCCGCAATCCAGAAAGGTATACTCTAACTGGTTGCCCCTCTGATCCCTTGACCCTAAAGCCCTGCTCCTCTAATCACCCCTGGGTCTGGATGGAACACTAGCTGATGATGGTGCTGGGGCTAGCGATCTCTGCTGAAACTGTGGACGGTAGCCACTGCCAGACCTCTAATGCGAAAACCCATGGCTATCCATTCGATCCCTCTTTCCCTCCCTATCCCTCGCATGAGCCACCTCCATCTATTGGGCGTACAACACTATGCGAAGAAATTCCATATCCTAGTGAAGCATGGCAAATCTGCAATACTTATCTAAATAGCCAGCCACACCATGAATGAATCGGCTCACCCGCTCCCTCTTATCCATCACTAACTCTGGGGTGTACTTTGACAAAAGAGTGAACTCAAGTGAATACTATAGCACTATCATCTTTCCCTACTTGAGGTTCACAAACTCAGCTACTTTCAACTCCCTCATCTCCCCAGGGAAGAACTTATCGAGAAAGGCTATGTGGAACTCATCCAAACAGATAGGACCCGCTCCCTCTGCCCTGTTGTCCTTCGATTGCTTGTACCAAATATGAGCGACCTCTTTTAGCTGATAAGAGTCCAAGTCAACACACTCTCCATCTGTCACTCCCATAACCTGAGTGACCTTTAAGATCCCTTCAATGAACTCGTATGGATCTTCGTCTACCTTTGATCCTATAAACTCAAGAGGGTTCATCCTCAAGAAGTCTCTAATGCGAGCTGTCGCTGCATTGCCATTCTGTAGGACCTGCGCAACAACCTGTTGGTTGACCTGAGCGGTCAAGGCCTGCGCGAACATCTGAAAAGCCACTAGAAACTCAGCATGGGCAGTTGCTCTGGTGCCTGGGGCTCCTTAACAGGTGGTGCTTGCTAATGCCCATGGTCATTTCCACCTCGGTGGCCTTCATCATTCCCATTCCTCCTTTCACTCATTCTTCTAGGAACCATAATTCTTCAATCGCGACTTGCATGAATTAGATGGATGGAGAGACTTTTCATCGCATGACATATAATCATGAAAGAAGAGAACATTTCCTAAACTTCTAGTAGCCTCTTCATCATAGGTATGGCACGATTCACACCCATGAAAAAAGACTCTACTTAACGCGGCTTTCAGACACCCTAGGACACTTCAAACCTATTGCTCTGATACCAAGTTTGTCACGACCCGAACATAAACCCGGATCGTAGACATTGGACAAGGGACCCCGAAAGATCCCAAGTCGACCCATGACACATGCATACACCTAATCTCATTCAATAAAGAGGAATACTTAGCATAAAAACATAACGGAAACGTAACTATGGCGTAACATCTGAAAGTACTAGACATACACATAAGTTGAGTACTTCATACTGTCTGAGAGCCTCTACTACATATGATGGGTTGATGGGACAACATCCCCAACTAACCCGACCAATATTGAAACACAAGATAACATAAAAGTCTGTCAAACGGCCCTCAGAACATGAGGATTCACTAATAATCTAAGCACGAGAACTGTGATGGACTAAGGATGTGGATAAGCCTAAGATTCGGACCCTGAATCATGAAATGATATAGCACAGAAAGTGTGTGGTCAGTATGTGGAATGTACCGAGTATGCAAGGTAAGTAGAACGGACATTAAAAGTAAGATAAAATCATAAATAAACATAGAAGAAGGACAAAATGCTTGTATCATAAACTTCGTAAGAAAACATAAGGCTCAAGGATTTCGAGTCATTCATAAAATGCTCATGATCATAATCTTAAGTATACTTTATCAAAAAATAACTTGAGCCAATAACATAAACATATGAGTGCATAAGACATGTGTAACAATAGGAGGACTCGTCATAACCGACACCATCAAGGTAGAGCCTTTTATGATGCCCCAACTATCTCACTCAAGTGGGCAGAACCGACCCTGGCTTTCCAGGAGAGGGTTGTATATTAGGCGTGATATCACATTTAAGGGGATCATTATCAATAAAATATATCATTAGTAACCCACGATGGCACGTGGTTATGAGACACCGGTGTAGTCCTTTAAACGTCGAGCTGCTCGGTGCTAGACACGGCTCCCATAAACATGCATATAGGCTCATACGTGAATCAATAACATCATGCATTAAGATTCATTGGATAAAATATAACATTTATCATCATTGATCCCCTTTAAAACATGGCCCTTTTTCATCGGCCTACATCATAAATCGATAAATCATCTAATTCATTTCATAAATCATAAGTCATTCTTCAACATGGGGGCATTGCCCAATACTTTAACATACTCAATTCTTTCAAAATATGCTCATAAACATGGGAACTTGAATTCATGTTTTTCCATCATCAATAAACTCAAAATATTCAATATTCATCATAAACCATAACATTCATGAATCTTCGTTAATGGACATTTTAGATTTAAAAAGCTTGAAACATGATTTTTAAGAAAATAATATAAAACCTGCCCATCATTCACAATTCAATAATTAAAACTGAATTAAATCATACCCATAAAGAGAAATCACATTTTCATGCATTTGGGTAAAACCCTATAGAACTTTAATAGGGAAAATTAATGATTTAAATCGAAATTTGGAAATGGGTGTGGAAGGATTCACCCATTCTAAACCCTATATACCTAGGAATGGATTGGTTTCGAAGTTCCTTGAAAACCCACAAAGAAATTTATGGAAACTTAGAGAAAAAGACCTTGAATCTCCCTAAATCCTCTCTAAAATCTCTTGCATGGGAATAGGTATGCATTAGGGACTTAAACCATCTTATCACACTAAGAAAAATACATAAAATGACGTAGTTTAGACCTTAGGAACTTAGGAATTATGAAAATACCCCTTAATAAAACACAGGAAAAAGACTGCCAGGGCCCCTAACGAGGGACCTCACGAGTTGTTGCCAAGGGGCATGACTCGTGGCCAGGACCCGAGAAGTCCACTACCCAAAACACTCATGGGGACATCACGAGGGACCCCATGAATCGTTGTGGCTGACCACGACTCGTGATCCCCACCCGTGACCCCTACTGCCTCAAAAAGCCTTGACAACCCTCTAATACAGACAACGGTCACCTCACGAGTCGTGAGTTCTTACCACAACTTTTTGTTAGGCCCGTGGCCTCGTCAACTTGAGCTAGCCCAACCTGCTGACCATGAGTCACATCACCACTCGTGGTCACTCCTGAAGACCCACCTCACGAGTCGTCCTGCAATCTGATGCAAATTTTTAGTTTTTCTTCGTTTTGACTGCCGGTTCTAATCCTTGGGTTCCCGAGGTATAATAGATTCTGAATCAACATTTAGAGATATTTCAGGTCTATTTTGAAATTCACGTCCATTCCATAGATCGTAGAGTCAAAGAAGGGCCCATCGATCGAATTGTGATTCTATCCTGTGACCTTATTTCATTCTCGGATATCCACGGACGAGTTGATGGCTCATCATACTATTTGACTATCCATCCTGTCAATTGTGGAATAACATTAAAGATATGGCCAGACTTCAGAGTAAAAAGGATGGTCCCGTTGATGGCCCGTCATTCAGAAGAACGGACCATCCTTACAATCATGGACCTCAATTTTTAAGGAAACTATAAATAGAACTCCTAGTCATTTTCTAATATTTTTCCAAATATAGGTCATTTATCTCAAAGCTAGGTGACGTGAAACATTCACAAAATGCTAGTTAAGTCTTCTCCTTTATTCAAAGGGTTAGCTAAATGATTTCTAGCCCTAACCTATGCGTTCCAATGCATTTCATGATGTGAAACCTTATATCATTGAAGGAACCAATTAGAAAGGTCCCATAGACAATTTTGTAGATTCTCCTTTGGTGATTGGATCATTTGATGTATATAAGGCTATTCATAGTGACGAACTTTGTTCTTCCTCATACATCTCCAGTTTCAGTTTTACAAGAACTTAAAAGCTAGGGTTTGCAAGCCCATTACACTTACATCTTTCGCATAGCTAATTCAGTTTGTGTTTAGCCAGGCAGGGGTTTGTTTGGGCTAATAGTAGTTCTGAGGGTCGCTCATGCGCAAGGTATAGGATGAAGGCACAACAAAAAATTTAACACATAAACTAATATATCACAGTCCAAAAGTTTCATAAATATTAAGGCATTTAGAAAGAAAATAAAAATATATTTTATCAAATTCTAATTTACTCATATATCCCCAAACATGTGAGGTGTTACACCAATCATTTTCTTAATGCTCGGTATGGGGAATGAATCCTTTGGGCATACTTTGTTCAAATTGTTGAAGTTGACACACACCGTGAACTTGTCAAGTTTTTTTAGAACCAATACTACATTGGCTAACCATTTGGAATATCTTACCTCCTAGATGGACCCAATATTAAGTAGTCATTTTATCTCTTCTTTGAAAAACATGTTGTTTTGATCTGACATAACTCACCTTTTTCTTTACTAGGGTAATATTTTTAATCTACATGTAGGCTATCAGGTAGAATACCTATAATGTCCAAATGAGACCAAGAAAAATAATCTATATTATTCTTAAGAATTTAATGAGTTTTATTTTGTGCTCTAAATTTAATCTCATGATCGGATATACCTTCTTATATGAGAAGTTGATAAATTTGACTAGTTACTACAGTTCCTAGGATACGTACTTGGTCGTGTAATGATCATCCAGACCCTAAAATTATATTTGAATCTCCTCTTGGTTCCTATATATCCTCCTAGAATGCCAAAGCTCATCCCTTCGGTTATCATCATCGTCTGGATTTAATTTATGCAATTGCACTTTGTTCTTGCATTTATCGACTTTGGGTCATCCTTTTACCAATGCAATAAAAAACATCTCTTTTGATACATGCCGATCTCCTTTTATTATTTTGATCCCCTCTAAAATTGGTAATTTTGGTTACTTGATGGTAAGTAGATAGTACTGCTAGCATTGCGTGAATCCACAGCTTTCCAAGGATAATTTTGTAATACATCTCCCATTACATTGAATTGAGTTTATTTGATTACTATTTCCACATCTATTTGTAATATTATTTCCCTTGGAGTCATCTCACTAGACATTGTGAAGACATCTAGAAGCATTTTTACTGGGATTATCTCTTCGACTATTTTAATTTGCTCGAGGACTCGCATATGGATGATGTTGTGCAATCTACTGTAATACCCCGAAAGTGCCTAAGACTTGACTCGGGATTTGAAATGAGAAGCAGCAGAAAAATCTAAGATTTTACTCAAAATGACTCGTGGTACGAGTCGTTGGTGGGTCTAACGACCCATAGAAGGCACTCGTGGTCAGGTCCTATAGAAGTAACTCAAGGGTAACGGGTCTATGGTACAACCCATAGAAAGATGTAACTAGTTATAGGTTGGGGTCGTTGGTTGTCAGCAAGGTACCAGGTGATCTTGGGCAAATTTATATGCCCAAGTGATACTCAAAAGTACCATTTTCGCCTTGTTTATCTACCAATGTGTATACATTCTCATATAATTGATAATAAAATGTGAATTTATACTAACCAACATGATTAGCATTGTTTTGCAGGTAAAATGTAATTTCGGGAAGCTAAAATGTATGTTGGAGGATATCGGGGTTGGACTTGGATGCGAGCAAGGGATAAAGCATTGGACAGCATGAATTAAAGGGGCTCCGCGATGGAGCCATGTCACGCTGCCATCGCGGAGGCCTTCTGCCTGGATAGGGAAATTACGCCCAAATTCCAGAGAGGGTCCGCGTTCGTAGCGTGTCACGGAGGCAGTGCTCCGCGATGCACTCTATGACACGTTGCTCGTTATTCCGGGAAAAATTCCCAGTAGTATAAATAGAACACTTAGGTTCATTTTTTAATATTCTGACTTGGTGGAGCAAGAACGTGGGTTACAGGCACTTGAGGGACGAAAATATCAGGGTTTTTCCTCTCTTCCTTTCTTCTTTAATTCAATTGCTTGTATGATTAACACTCATTTTAAGATGTTTAATCCACAAATGAGTGGCTAATTCCTCTTCTTGCTGAGGTTATGAACAATTGTGATGAAATGTGATCATTGATTCTTCGGTTTTTCATCTTTTCTTCCATGTTGTTCTATTAATTCTTGTTCTTACTGCATTAATGTGTGGCCTACATTAATGTACATCTAAAAAGTCCGGTTTCACTCGAGAGAGCAAGAAATTGGAAAGTTGTGATTTAATAGGATATGTTCTTTACTTGGTTTGGGAAAATTGAGTCTTGATTTGCTTTCAGGATAGATATATACCTGAAAGTCGTATTAGTCAATTTAGGAACCGGAATTGTATGGCTAGAACATGAATTGCATTTAATCACAGAAATGTAGGTGGATGGTTCATGATTCTTAAGTGAGGTTAAATACGAGAGTTTTAATCTCTTGGCAAATGTTCTTGGCTAGGAACTGGAGGAAAAGATTAACCAAGTTATGATGATAATTAATTTCATTACATGTTCGTTTAACCTCAACATGCTCTCATTCATAGTTCAGACTCAAAGTAGATAATTGTTTTAGCTTTAGTATAAAAATTATAAAACAGAATATCAAACTTTTGGTTACACTGTTGTCTGCATTTTTAGAAGTGAAATATAGTACACTTGAGCAGATTGCACTTCATCCAAGTCTCTGTGGGATCGATACTTGGCTTACTAAAGCCACTTTACTACTTGTTCGACCACGTGCACTTGTGTGTCATTTTATATACCCACAAATCACGCGAACAAGTTTTTGGCGCCGTTGACGGGGACTTGGCAATTGGTGAATTTGTTTTTAAGTGTTAATTTACTGTATTTTTATTTTCTTAGTGTTGACAACTTGGTCTTAGCCTGTATTTTGCAGACTTAACTTCTGTTGAACACTGGCAAGAGACAAGGAGCTGGTGGAATCGTATATAGAGCCAGAAAGAATATTTCACAGTAAACGGAGAGAAGCTCTACAAAGAAAGCTGCAGTTGCTTAGACAGACGATCATGGAGCAACAACAGAATCCACCGGTAGTACGGGCAGTGTTAGCGCCCGAAGAAGTAGCATCTCGGCCGGTTCGCGAGGTGGCAATCCCACATGCTAATAATGTTACATCTAGTATCCGCAAACCTGAGCCAGGAGGGAGATTTGAACTTAAACAGAATATGGTGCAGTTGCTGCACACTAGCGGGCAGTTTACCGGTCTCCCTCATGAAGATCCACAGCAGCATCTTCAAAATTTTTTGGAGATAAGTGACACTTACATCCCCGCTGGAGTGTCATCAGACTATGTCCGGCTTACATTGTTCCCATTCTCATTATTGGGAGAAGCCAAGAGGTGGTTGAAAGCTGAGCCACCAAATTCTATATCTACGTGGGATGATCTTGCACAGAAGTTTTTGATACGGTTTTTTCCCTCAGGTAAAACAGCAAGACTTAGAAGTCAGATTCTAAGTTTCAAACAGAGAGAGGGAGAGAATTTATATCAGGCCTGGGAGAGATTCAAATCCATGTTGCGGGATTGTCCTCATCATCACTAGTCCAATGATGTGCTGGTGCACACTTTTATAGAGGGTTTGGAACCCCACACCAAAATATTGCTAGACTCAGCAGCTGGAGGGCAAGCGCTGGAAAAAACTTATGAGGAGTTGTATACCTTGTTGAACCGTATTTCGCAGGGCAATCCGGAATAGAATGTTGATTCATCAAGAGGTGGGACAAGGAAAGCAGCAGGAGTGCTTGAAGTGGATGGGTTTACAGCTATCGCTGCACAGATAGCTGTATTGCAAAATCAACTTAACACCCACTTCAGCAACATGACATTGAACCAGCCTCAAGCCCCAGTTAATGCAGTACAGCAGATGTGGTGTGAAGTGTGTGGAAGCAGTGAGCACTTAGCTGAGTGTTGTGGAGCCAATCCCGACTCGGTAAACTTTGTGGGTAATGCGCAAAGGAACCACCAACAGTATGGTAGTAGCTACAATTCCAATTGGAGGAATCACCCTAATTTCTCATGGGGTAGCAACAACCATCAGGGCCAAAGTTCGGGTCAGGGTGTGCAAAGGAACCAAGGAGGGCAGCAGAATTATCAAGCACAATTCAGAAACAACAATGCACCTCCTCCACCACCATCACCCAGCATTGAGGAGATGTTCAAGACCATGATAGCTAACCAAGCTCAATTGCAGGATGACTATGTGAAATTGGCAGCCGAAGTGAAAAACAACCAGTTAGCTACCAAGGCGCTTGAATATCAATTTGGGCAATTTGCTAGTGCCCAAAACACAAGGCCCAGAGGAGGACTGCCGAGCGACACGGATCCCAATCCCAAGCAGGTAAACGCAGTGACCACAAGGAGTGGTTTGTAGCTGAAAGAGGTGGAACCAGAAAGACCACCTCAATAGTCGGGAGCAACAAAAGTTGAGAGGGAGCACAGTACCGAAAGGGGGAAGACTAAGGAAGCTAAATCAGAAAGACCTCCACCCCCATTCCCTCAACGACTAAAGAAACACAAGGAGGAGGCGTGTTTCAAGAAACTCATGGAGGTGCTGAAACAGGTACATATTAACTTACCTCTTGTTGATGTCTTGCAGGGAGTGCCGAAATATGCTAAGTATATAAAGGACATCGTGGCAAAAAAAAGTCGGCTGACTGAGTATGCTACGGTGGCTCTAACGGAGGAGTGCACTTCCCGGATTCAAAATAGACTGCCCACAAAGCTAAAAGACCCTGGGAGTTTTACTATCCAGATTACTATTGGGCAGAGCATCCGAGCTCGTGGATTGTGTGATTTGGGAGTGAGCATAAATTTGATGCCATCTTCGGTATTCAGAAAGTTGGGTCTAGGGAGTCCTAGACCCACAACGGTAATCTTGCAGTTGGCGGATCGATCCTTAGCCAGACCTAATGGCATTGTAGAGGACGTTCTGGTGCAACTTGGCTCCCTAATTTTCCCGGTAGATTTTGTCATGCTGGATTTTGAACCAGACGCGAAAGTCCCATTTATTTTGGGACGTCCTTTCTTGGCAACCGGGAAAGCACTAATTGACATAGCTGCGGGGCAGCTAACAATGCGAGCACACGACAAGGTGGAGGTGTTCGATGTGTACAAGGCACCCAAGCTCCCGATGGTGCATGAAGATCTCTCAGTGATCAATGTGATTGATCAAGGTGATGATAAGCAGATTAAGGATTCACGGGAGTTAAGGGGAAAACCACTGGAAAGGTGTAAGCACTATTGGGGGAGGACGGTGATTAAGAGAAATCGTCCATCACCCTAGAGGACAATTGAGCTTAACGACATCGAGTCGCGACGGTAAATCAGGCGCTGCACGGGAGGCAACCCGTGAAAAATTTTTCTTTCATTTTGTAAAGTGTAAATAGATTTTTCTTTTCTTTTTCTTTTTCTTGATTTACTACAAAAAAAATTTCGTTTCAGTTTTTGTTTTATTTGTATTTAGTGTGAAACCTATAATTCTAACCAATTTTGTATAGTGAGTTGAATTTCAGGTCAAACGGAGGAAAATATGCACGGAATCACGAAGGAAAAGTCGAGGTATGAAAAATTAATAAAAAGTGGCACACAGTGAGCTGGGGCGACAGCTCCGTGTCACGGAGGTGGACCTCTGTGTTACCTCCGTGACACGTTGAGGTATAATCCGGAAATTTTAAAAATTTCCAGAATAGTCTCGTGATGGCTCCGTGTCACAGAGGCAGTGCACCGCGATGCACTCCGTGACACGTTGCCTTGTATATCGCGACGGGTCACACCGGGTCGCCGGGTGACCCGCGCGATTTCCTTACTTTTTAACCCCGAAAACCCTCCCTTTTCCCTCATTTTTTAATCTCTCCGCGACCAAACCCCCCAAAACCCATCCCCCATCAACGTGACACGGAGTAAGGCAAGAAATTCAACAAGTTTTCGTCAATTCTTCAAAGTCAAGGTATGTTTTTCGATTTCCTTTCAAATTCTTGTCGATTTTCTTCGATATTGAGCATGGGAGGTGAGCTAAATTGACCTAAGTAGAAATTAAGCATGAATTCAAGTTAATTGTTGTTGATGAATGTTCGGAATGTCGTTATGATTGCTTGAACTCGTCTATTGCATAAATTAATCGAATTTTCTTGATAATATCAATTCTAGGGCTTGTTTTTGAATTTGAAATTGAAAATGTAGTGAACTTGTGAGTTTCATGTCGGGATGTACATGTTGAATGAGATGAGTTGATGTACAAATTGTTACGATGTTAATAGAATGACTGATTCTCGGGTTAAGGGAATGTTGAAATTTGTAAGAATTTGGTTGGTTGTATAGGTTCGTGTAGATAAATTTTTGTTGGTTGTTTTTGTTTCTTTGTTGTTCCTTGCTAAGTGCGATGGGTAAAATGTTAGCGATGGTAGTGATTGTGATTGGCTGTACGAAGTCTGAGTAGTACGCAGAAGATATACCGTCGAATTTTTCGAATGCACTGAGCATGATTGTATAGTTGGTTATTGTGTGTAAATAAAGATAATCTTGTCGTAGTGTTGTAAATGTAGCTAAGGACTAAGTGTGGGGTAACCTAGCTTAACCCGACCTTAGCTGACGTTAATATCCGTTAGCTTAACATTGATCTTGTTTACTTGGGTTGACAGGTGAAATGGCAAGCAGGCAAGAGAAAGGGAAAGGCGCATCAACTTCAGGCGCCGGAAGGAAGCGAATCAGACTGGGCACAGCAGTCCCAGTAGCACCAGCAGTTCCACGCGGCCAACGCCGCCAATACGGAACGAGATGGGTGACTGATGAGGGGAAAAAGTGGTATGCAAAGCACAAAGAAAACAAATATTTCCCCGAGGAGCATAAAGCACGGGAACCATTGGCATAAGAGTTCCCTAGGATGGTCCACCGAATCGAGGCAGCTGGGCTCAATTTCATATTTGAGGAGCCCAAGGAATGCAATTTGCACCTGGTTCAGGAGTTCTATGCTAATTGGAACCCGACAATCAGAAGCCACACCATCAAGATTAGAGGGCAAATAGTCACATTGGAGCCCCACCACCTCAATGCCATCATAGGAGCGCGGGACAAGACGCTCACGTACTCCGATAGCTGAACATTACCCCACCGTATGCGGACATCAGACGCACATTGTGTGGGACCCGATCGACAGCTAGATGGAGCAGACACAAAGAGAGGGGCTACCACCATACTTTGCCATATTCACAGATGAACAGGGAAGCTCGAATCTGGCTGAAGGTAGTCTGCTCATGCCTAATCCCGGGGGTACATATGACAGATGTAACCCGGGATCGTGTATGCCTGGTGTACGCCCTGATTAAAGGGCTGGAGATCAATGTGGGGGAGGTAATTATCTCCGCCATGAAGAGAGCCCGGTTGCACCAGGGGCACAGGTATGGCTTTGGTGGACTACTCACCACCTTCCTCAGGGGCCTAGATGTCGAGGAGGAGGCCCTTGACTATATCCCGCAGATGGAGCGGAGGGCCTTAGATGTTACTAAAACTAAGGCTCACGACACCACCCACGGGCTAGTGCTTACACTTGGCGAGCGCACATGCTTGTGACGACCAGTATATGGCTCGGATGTATGGGATGCAGATGCTCCAACTGAGGATAGGTGGGAGGCCGGCGACAGAGGAGGAGCTATGGCAGCTCGAGCTAGACTACCCCTTCGGTGAAAACGCTAGGGCTCTATGCCGAGTGGGGCCAGCATTTGTAGAGCCCACAGATGATGATGTCCCCACAGACGAGGAGACACGTCAGGAGGACTCCGATGTGGAGTTCGATGATGACGACGGTGGCGACTCGGACATGGGAGATGAAGCAGCAGCACCCAACGAAGAAGTGGAATACTTTGACTGATCAGGGAGTTCCACCACCCGATTTTGTGCTATTTTAATTTTTGTGAACATTGGGGACAGTGTTCGAGCTAAGTGTGGGTGGGAGTAGTTAGGTGCTGGGCTGGGCTGTTTTGTATGTATGCTCTATTCTGTTGTTGTGTATGTGAAAATTTGTTTGTCCCTGTGAGTTGTGAATTTTTAAGTTGTTATTCTGTTTGTAAATTTATGTGAAATTGATGTGTGTTGCTGAATGTTGCTAGTTGATTCTGATTCTGTACATATTTTTGTTATCGAAATGATCGATATTTTTTTTAAAAAAAAAATTAAAATATTTTGTACATATTTTTGTTATCGAAATGATCGATATTTTCAACATTTTTTAATTCTTGGGTTTCTCGGCGTTTGTTTTCGGTTCTTTTACCGAGAATGATCCCATTGAACTGAAGTCATAGTTAGTGACCGTTCCCTATGATGGATGGATGACGACCGTCTTAAGGGAAATATAGTCGTTAGGAGTAGTTTTTTTTTCCAATTATTTTGCAGTTTTTTTCTTGGTGGGTTGCATCCCAAAACCTGTAGTTACTATATGGTTGTGAAATTCTGGTTGCGTGTTGTACATGATATTTAAAATGCAAAGGTGATTCGTATGAAAGCATGCAATTTTGTAAATATGTTGAGATACCTAGGCCATAGAGTTCGATTCAGTGTGATTGAGGCTTAATGTTTGAATTCCTGTAATTAGCTGATTGAAGAGTCTGTGAATACATCTTGAATTGAGCATGTGCAAAAAGTGTGAAGTGAGGTGTTGTTATTCCATGCTATTGTGAAGTGTCTAGAACTTGCCTGGTGTGTGTACAAAACGAAATGAAGGAGGTGTATTGTAGGAAAGGATGTAGGCATTTCTTTGTTTTAACCGAGAGTTTCTATTTTTCCTTGTCGTACACACCTTGATTGTATACCCTAGTCAGCCCGTTGAGCCTTTAGCCTATTATTTTTTTTCTTTTGTCATAAAGTGTAAACCGAGCTTAATTCCTTCTTTTCATTAGCCGTAATGTCTATACAAAACTCTTAAGCGCTTAAGATGAGAAAATCATTTTCCCGAAGTGTCAAAGAGTGAGAATGGTGAAAAGAAAAAGAAAAGTAGAGTGAGGAAAAAAAGAAAAGGTTGAAGGTGCACTTGTTATAAATAAACGATAATGAAGGTGCATGAATAATCTTTGTTGTTGTGTCAAGTGTGCTTAATATGATGGGTCATACTAAAGAAAAGAATCAAGAATGGGATGAAGAAAAAAAAATGTGCAGGAGTTGATGGGATGTGTTGAAAAGGCGCTTAAGGATGCTAGTGGCTATTATTGGCTAACCCAATATTTACTAGTTCCGTAGCTTCCATTACAACCTGTTAAAGTCCTACGTGATCTTACATCGCACTTCTTTATATTAGTGGAGTAATACACTAAGGGCAAGCTTATGGGTCATGACATGATGCATGTGAATTCTTTTGGGAGAGAGAGCGAAATTGTGTTTCCATGCCCCTGCTTGAATGTTTGTGAGTCATATGAGCAAAAAGGGGAAGATTCTCTTGTGTTGTGAGGGCACATGCTTGATGATAGATTAATTTTCGTGTCGGATATCTTGATCAGCTTATTTGCATGAGTTTGCCAATATTGAGAGTCGATTCTTAAAGTCTAGGAGGTCTTGATGTATTGAAGGTCATTGCATTGATAAGACCATGCATGTTTTCTTGATAATTTGTTGTATTGAATAATCGGTATGACCGTAGCCTAAATTGTCGAACCAAAGTAGCGAGGTTGGGATGTAAATTGCATGAAGTGTAGGATTGTTGTTCGAGGACGAACAAGGATTTAAGTGTGGGGTAAGTGATCTTGGGAAAATTTATATGCCCAAGTGATACTCAAAAGTACCATTTTCGCCTTGTTTATCTACCAATGTGTATACATTCTCATGTAATTGGTAATAAAATGTGAATTTATACTAACCAACATGATTAGCATTGTTTTGCAGGTAAAATGTAATTTCGGGAAGCTAAAATGTATGTTGGAGGATATCGGGGTTGGACTTGGATGCGAGCAAGGGAAAAAGCATTGGACAGCATGAATTAAAGGGGCTCCGCGATGGAGCCATGTCACGCTGCCATCGCGGAGGCCTTCTGCCTGGATAGGGAAATTACGCCCAAATTCCAGAGAGGGTCCGCGTTCGTAGCGTGGCACGGTGGCTTGGCTCCGCGTTGCACGCCGTGCCACGTTGAACTTTAATTCCTGGACCCCCAGTTCCAGTGAGGGTCCGCATCCGTAGCGTGTCACGGAGGCAGTTCTCCGCGATGCACTCCGTGACACGTTGCTCGTTATTCCGGGAAAAATTCCCAGTAGTATAAATAGAACACTTAGGTTCATTTTTCAATATTCTGACTTGGTGGAGCAAGAACGTGGGTTACAGGCAGTTGAGGGATGAAAATATCAGGGTTTTTTCTCTCTTTCTTTCTTCTTTAATTCAATTGCTTGTATGATTAACACTCATTTTAAGATGTTTAATCCACAAATGAGTGGCTAATTCCTCTTCTTGCTGAGGTTATGAACAATTGTGATGAAATGTGATCATTGATTCTTTGGTTTTTCATCTTTTCTTCCATTTTGTTCTATTAATTCTTGTTCTTACTACATTAATGTGTGGCCTACGTTAATGTACATCTAAAAAGTCCGGTTTCACTCGAGAGAGCAAGAAATTGGAAAGTTGTGAATTAATAGGATATGTTCTTTACTTGGTTTGGAAAAATTGAGTCTTGATTTGCTTTCAGGATAGAAATATACCTGAAAGTCATATTAGTCAATTTAGGAACCGGAATAGTATGGCTAGAACATGAATTGCATTTAATCACAGAAATGTAGGTGGATGGTTCATGATTCTTAAGTGAGGTTAAATACAAGAGTTTTAATCTCTTGGCAAATGTTCTTGGCTAGCAACTGTAAGAAAAGATTAACCAAGTTATGATAATAATTAATTTCATTACATGTTCGTTTAACCTCAGCATGCTCTCATTCATAGTTCAGACTCAAAGTAGATAATTGTTTTAGCTTTAGTATAAAAATTATAAAACAAAATATCAAACTTTTGGTTACACTGTTGTCTGCATTTTTAGAAGTGAAATATAGTACACTTGAGCAGATTGCACTTCATCCAAGTCTCTGTGGGATCGATACTTGGCTTACTAAAGCCACTTTACTACTTGTTCGATCACGTGCACTTGCGTATCGTTTTATATGCCCACAAATCACGCGAACACCAGGTATGGATGGTACGAGTCGTTACAACTCGTTATGAGGAACTATGAGTCATAGTATGACTCGTTGGGAGGAACAACGAGTCGTGGTAAGTACCCGTGTGAAAGAGCAGCAAAAATCCCTAGATAAAGTCACGGATGGAACCCACGACTTGTTGGATGAAGGCACTAGTCATGGTGTGATTCATAGGAAGTCAAGATATAGGTTCATCAGAGGCAATAACGGGAGGATACAATGGGTCGTTGTTTGAAGTAACAACCCATCCTATCGAGTTGTTGTATCAGCATCTGAGAAGTTAAGAATTGATGGAGGAAGTAACGGACGGATACCACAAGTCGTGGTATCAAAGTACAACCCGTGGTATCACTCGTTGTCACTGGCAGTGCAGAAATTCCAGACTTTTCATTAAGGGTATTTTCGTAATTCCTAAGCTCTAAGATCCTAAACTATGTCATTTTAAGCTCAGTTAGAAAGATTTTTAAAGTGCTAAATCTAGTCTAAGCCTTACCATTCCATGTATGCAGATTAGAACTCTTACTTGGAGATCAAGCTTGAAGAATTTCTCCAATTCTCTCCAAGTTCCTTTGGGTTTTCAAGAGGGTGTGTAAATCAGATATACCCAGGCACCTGAGGCTATGAAAGAGAATTCCTTTCACACACATGCTCTAAATTCTTCCTGATTCCATGGATTTCAACTCTTGATTCAAGTTCATGACCTATTGGGTTTTATCCCTAATTTTGTGGAATTCTCTATGATCTATATATGGGTCAACTCCTTTCATGTATCAAATCATGTTTTATGATCTATGGGAATATTTTTTTACCTATTTTAATTATTATTTAAAGTTTTAAATTTTAAATTAAATTATACCCAATTATGTATGCTTCATAAAAAGTCAAGTTCTGATTCCATTATGATCTTGATCTTCTTAAGCCTTAAATTAGGATTTATGATTTATGATATGATTTCTTAGTACTCATCATGGATTCATGAATATCAACTATATAAATGTTACACAAGTATCTATGATTTTCATGATTTATGTGGATTTATGACTCTTGGCCAACTCAGGGGCCCTTATTCATGGCTAATAATGTATTTCAAGTGGGGTCCATCATGTTATTTTTTTATTTAGCCATGAATTTCAAGAATGATTTTACGATTACTATATGAGCCCTCACATGGATATTTTTAAGAGCAGTTTCTAGCACCGAGGAGACCCAGCATTTAGGTAATCTCCATGGTCTCAGAACTACGTGCCTCCGTAGGTACATATATATATATATATATATATATATATATATATATATATATTATTGGATCCCTGTGATATCACCACACATGCACATCCCTCTGCATGGCTAGCCAGGGACGGTCCTGACCACTTGGTTGAAATAGTGGGGCACCACGTAAGGCTCTATCATGACGATGTCGGTTAAGACAAGTCCTCCCATTGTTCCTCATGATTTATGAATGGTTATGATTATGTTACTTTGGCTCAAGTTCATATTATAGTGTTTTCCTCTTATCCCTATGATTATGATTGGTTTATGAATGGTTTGAAAACCTTGAGCCCTTATGCTTACATTATGATATTTTCCCTATGATCATGTTGCTCTACTCTTATGAACTCTTATGTATTTTGAAATTGACCGTTTTTACTTACCTTGCATACTTAATACATTCCAAGTACTGACCGCATACTCTATGTTATATCATTTCATGATATA
This sequence comes from Datura wrightii, assembly GCA_035772735.1. NCBI lineage: Eukaryota > Viridiplantae > Streptophyta > Magnoliopsida > Solanales > Solanaceae > Datura > Datura wrightii. Next base: position 37,536,907 of record JASDFA010000007.1, read on the forward strand.
GGCTCAGATATTGAGGTTTAGTCCTGCCGTTAGCCTGATCCTCAGAGTTTTCATCCATAGCCAGAGTTGGTGAGTCCTCATCCTTCGAGGACCCTTTTATCAGCTTATGTTCAGTATTTTTAGTTTCAGTCTTTAGTAAGTTAGTTAGGGTCTTGTCCCATCAACTCGTCACTATGTAGAGGCTTATCAAACAAAGTACATATTCAACTTTAGAATTGTGTTATGTACTCAGACGTTCAGATGTTATTACATTTTAGAATTTAGCTATTATGTATGTTAGATTTCCACATTATTATGTTGAGTTTCGATATCATGCTCATGCCATGGGTCGACATGGAGCCTCTCGAGGTTCTTTGTCTCGTTTCTCTATCCGAGCCTATGTTTGGGTCATGACAAACTTGGTATCAGAGCATTAGGTTTTGAAGTGTCCTAGGGTTATTGAAAGCCACATTAAGTGGGGTCTTTTTAATGGGTGTGAAGTTAACCACACTTATGACGAAGAGGCTACAAAACGTTTAGGAAGTTTCCCTTCTTTCATAATCTATGTCGTGTGATGAAATATCTCTTTATCCTTCTAACTCATGCTATACGCGTATGAAGAATTATGCCTCCTCACTGAGTTAATGGAAGAAGAAACGGAAATGGATACGACCATGAGAATGGCAATGGGGATGGGCACCAGCAGGCCCCCCAGCCCCCGAGGATAATGTACCTGATCAGGTGGCCCATACAGAGTTTAGGGAAGCCATTTAGATGTTAGCTCAAGATTTAACCGCCCAAGTCAACCAATAGGCGGTACCGCATGTACCTAAGAATAGGAATGCGGCATCGGCGAGAGTTAGAGATTTTCTGAGGATGAACCCTCTAGAGTTTCTCAGATTGAAGGTGCGTGAGGATCCACATAAGTTTATTGATGAAGTTCTAAAGATCAACCAGATCATGGGGGTGACTGGGAAGGAGTATGCAGATCTAACCTTGTATTAGTTAAAAGGGTTTGCACACATCTTGTTCAGGTAATGGAAGGATATTAGGACAGTTGGAGCGGGACCTATTTGTTGGGATGAGTTCCATACCGCGTTTGTGGATCGGTTCTTTCCCCGAGAGATGAGGAAAATCAAAGAAGCTGAGGTCATGAACCTGAAGAACAATGATATGATAGTCCAGAAGTATGCTTTGGAGTTCACCCGCTTGCCCAAGTATACACTAGAGATAATGGTTGATTAAAGAGCTCGGGTAAGCCGGTTTATGCATGGAGTAGCGGACTACCTGGTCAAGGATTGTAGGACTGCTACGCTTCATCAGGACATTGACTTTCCTCGACTGGTTTTGTATGCCCAGCAGATGGAGGAGGTGCATCTGAGGGAGAGAGAGGCCAAGAGGGCCAGGACAGACGGTTATGGGTTCTCTTAGCAGAGATCAGGAGTCGTACATTGCCAGCAGTCTCATCAGAGGTCATTAGCTCCAGCGCCATAATCATCCAGTGCTCCATCTAGACCGCGAGGTGATTAGAGGAGCGGAGCATCAGGTTCAAGGGGACAGAGGAGCATGCAGGCAGAGCGTGCCTTTTCGATCTGCAAAAAGCGTGGCAAGAATCTCATAGGGGAGTGCTTGATTAAGTTTAGAGATCATGCTCATGCCATGGGTCGACTTGGAGCCTCTCGGGGTTCTTTATCCCGTGTCTCTATCCGGGCCTATGTCTGGGTCCTGACAAACTTGCTGATTTATGATTTGTGATATGATTTCTCTCAAGTACTCATCTTGGATTTATGAATATCAAGTATATAAATGTTTTACAAGTATGCATGATTTTCATAATTTATGGATTTATGACTCTTGGCCAACTCAGGGGCCCTTATTCATGGCTAATCTTGTATTTTAAGTGGGATCCATCATGTTATTATGTTATTTATCCATGAATTTCATAAATTATTTTACAGTTACTATATGAGTCCTCACGTGCATGTTTTTGGGAGTAGTGTCTAGCACCGAGTAGACCTGGCCTTAAGGTAAAACATATGGTCTCAGAACTAAGCGCTATCGTAGGTGTATATATATCTTTATTATTGGATCCCTGAGATATCACCACACACGAACGTCCCACTGCTTGGTAGGCTGGGGACAGTCCAGACCACTTGAGCCAAATAGTGGGGCATCAGGTATACACATCCTCAACATATCCTCAAGAGTCTAAATGGTCCGTTTAGCCTGACCGTCTGTTTGCCGGTGAAATGTTGTGCTAAGCTTGACCTGAGTATCACGTTCCTTCTGAAATGAACTCCAAAACTAGGAGGTAAGCTGAGTACCTCTATCATATATAATGGACAAGGTCACTCCATGCAATCGAACTAACTCCCAAATATACAACTTAGCATAATCCTCCGCTGAATTAGTATTTTTGACTGGTAGGAAATGAGCTGCGAGTATGAGAATGTGATTGGGTCAGATATCTGTTTTAAGTATGGTAGACCCGGGCATTGTCACGGGGAGTGTTTGTTGGCTAGACAGAGTGATGGTATAGGTCGTGCTCAGGTTACCATCTTAGCAGTAGCACCAACACACCCATCTCAGCATGGTGCATCCACTAGTGCAATTGGTAGCCGACACAAGAACAGGTTTTATTCCCTTGCTTCTCGATAGGAGCAGGAGACTTCACCAGATATGGTCAGGTATGTTACGAGTATTCCACCTTGATGTATATGCTTTGTTAGATCTAGTGGCTACTTTATATTTTGTAACTCCCTATGTTGCTAGTAGTTTCAGAGTCTGTCCCGAAATCCTATCAAAACCCTTCTCAGTCTCTACTCTAGTCGGTGATTCAGTTATAACTCGATGGGTATATAGAAATTGCCTGTCACGGTCCTTCAGAAAGTTACCTCAGCAGATTTAGTAGAGCTAGCCATGAATTTTTTTGATGTTATCTTTGGAATGGATTGGTTACATGCATGTTATGCCTCAGTAAATTGTAGAACCCATGCGGTAGAGTTCCAATTTTTGGGTGAGCCAGTCCTAGAATGAAAGGGTAGTTTAGTTGTGCTTCTAGGTCACTTCATTTCCTACCTTAAGGACAGAAAGATAATCTCTAAAGGTTGCATGTACTGGTGCTGAGGTAACATCCAAAACCATGACTATCCAGTTAGTTTCTATAGTGTGTGAATACCCAGAAGTATTTCCAGATTATTTGCCGAGAATTCCTTCGAAGCAGGAGATCAATTTTGGTATTGATCTTCTTCCTGATACGCAGCCTATATCCATTCCACCTTACGGAATGGCTCTAACTGAACTAAAAGAGTTGAAGGAACAATTGAAGGACCTCTTAGACAAGGGTTTCATCAGACCGAGCAAATCCCGTGGGATGCACCAGTTCTCTTTGTCTGGAAGAAAGATGGTTCCTTTCGAATGTGCATTGACCATTGGGAATTGAACAAGGTGGCAATCAAGAATAGGCAACCCCTCCCTAGAATTGGTGGCTTGTTCGACCAACTTCAGTGTTCCAAGTGTTTCTCAAAGATAGATCTCAGATCCGGGTGAAGGACATTGCACATAAAACTGAAGCAATCATTGATGATTTATGGGTCTTCTTAGGGTCAACACCGGTGCTAAGGTTAGTCGGGTCTTCAACTCTTGGAAGCTCTTCTCACAAGGCTCCGACCATTGGAACTTCCCTTTATTTTGTGTCAATTTGGTCAAAGGTGCTGCAATAGATGAGAAACCATCAAAAATTCATTGATAGCTGCCGGCTAAACCCAAGAAACTCTGAATATCTGAAGGATTCACCAGTCTAGGCCAATTCTTCACCGCCTTGATTTTCTGAGAATCTATCTTTATGCCCTCATTTGATGCCACATGGCCCAAAAATGCTACGGAGTTCAACCAAAACTCGCACTTGCTGAACTTGGCATATAATTGATGATACTTGAGGGTCTGAAGCACCACTCTCAAATGAGCGGCGTGCTCCTCCTCGCTCCGAGAGTATATAAGGATGTCATCAATGAACACGATCACGAACATGTCCAAGTATGGCTTGAACACCTTGTTCATCAAGTCCATAAAAGCTGCTGGAGCATTCGTTAGTCCAAAAGACATAACTACAAACTCATAATGACCATACCACATCCTGAAGGTTGTCTTCGGGATGTCACTCTCCCAAACTCTAAGCTGATGGTACCCGGATCTGAGATCTATCTATGAGAAACACTTGGCACCCTTAAGCTGGTCAAATAAATCATCAACCTGTATAGAGGATACCTATTCTTGACGGTGACTTTGTGGAATTACCGATAATCAATACACATGTGAAGAGAACCATCTTTCTTTCGTACAAAGAGAACTGGTGCACCCCATGGAGACTTTCTCGGTCTAATGAAACCCTTATCTAAAAATTCCTTCAACTACTCTTTAAACTCTTTTAGCTAGGGAGCCATTATGTAGGGAGGAATAAATATAGGATGCGTATTAGGAAAAAAGTAAATACCAAAGCCAAATTCCCGCTCGGGAGGACTACCTGGCAAATCATCAGAAAAGACCTCTGAATACTCACATACTACTGGAACTGACTGGATAGTCAGGGTCTCGGACTCAACATCCTTAACCCTAACTAGATGGTACAGACAACCATTAGAAATCATCTTTCTAGCCTTAAGGTAGGAAATGAAATGACCTACAGGAACAGCTGAACTACCCTTTCATTCTAAGACTGGCTCACTCGGAAATATGAATTCTACTGCCTGGGTTCTATAATCAACTGAGCATAGGATGCAAATAGGATTGGCCGACAATAACATCAAAATCGATCATGGATAACTCTATCAACTCTGCGGAGGTGACCTTCTGAAGGACCGATATTGGGCAAAATCTATACACCCATTTAGCTATAACTGAGTCATCTACTAGTGTAGAAACTGAGGAGGGTTCTGACAAGACTTCGGGACTGACTATGAATCTACTGGCCACATAAGGTGTTAGAAACAACAAGGTAGCCCCCAGATCTAGCAAAGAACAAACATCAATATAGAAAACTCATAATATACCAGTAACCACATCCGGGGAGACCTCCTGCTCCTAACGTGATTCTAAGGCATAGAATCTGTTCTGGCGCTGACCGCCAGCCGCACTGGTAGATTCCCCTAACATTCTAAGCGTGTAGAAGTGGCTACTAGGCAATCTCTAAGCATGTGTATGGGATTCCCACACACGAAAAAAGCACCTGAGCCTGCCAAGCACTGGTCGGGGGCACCCGACCACATTTGCGACAAGCTGGAATGCTAGAATCTACGGGTCTGCTGCTTTGACCCCTCGAGCCTAATGCTCACACTGTGTGATCATTTCTTGGCTTGTATGGCACACTCAATGCTGAAGATGATGGAGCTAATCATCTCTGGTGGGTCGGCTATTGGTGCCCACCACCTTACTTTGGTTGTGAGAATCTGTGGTCATCGGTCCTGGCCCTCTTGGCCTCCCTCTCTCTCAGATTTGTTGCCTCCATATGTTGGGCGTACAACACTATCCTTCGAAAATCCATGTCATGGTGGAGCAAAGAGGTCCTACAATCCTTGTCCAAATAGCTCGCTACTCCATGCACAAACCTACTCACCCGCGCCCTCTAATCAACTACTAACTCTGGGGTATATTTCAATAGGTGAGTGAAATCAAGAGCATACTATTGTACCGTCATTCTCCCTTGCTTCAAATTCATGAACTCAGCTGCCTTCAGCTCCCTCATCTCACGAGGGAAGAACCGATCTAGAAAGGCAACATGGACCTCTTTCCAAGTGACAGGACCTGCCTGGCGACCCTGCTATCCTTCCATTAGCAAAACCAGATATGCGCGACCCCTTTCAACTAGTAAAAGGCAAACTCTGCCCACTCAACTCCATTCACCCCCATGACTTTGGTGATCTGTTCAATCTCATCTATGAACTCATGCAGGTCCTCATCTACCTTGCACCCAAGGAACTTTGGCGGGTTCATCCTCTAGAAGTCTCTGACTCTAGAAACCACCGCATTTCCATTCTGCAGAACATGCGCAATGGCCTACTGATTGATCTGAGCGGTCAAGGTCTGCGCAAGCATCTGAATAGCGGCCCTCAACTCCACATGAGAACCTGCATCTAGTGCCTGGTGCTCCTGAACTGGTGGGGCTTGCTGGTGCCCGTTACCATTGCTATCCTCGTGGCCTTCACCATTTTTCTCCTGCCATTCGCTCATCGAGGAGCCATGATTCTGCAATCGCGAATAGCATAAATTAGAAGGATAGAAAGACCTTCCATTGCACGACATAGATCATGAAAGAAGGGAACATTTCCTAAACATCTCGTAGCCTCTTTGTTATAGGTGTGGCGCACTTCACACCCATGAAAAAGACTCTACTTAATGCGGCTTTCAGACACCCTAGGACACTTCAAACCAATTGCTCTGCTACCAAGTTTGTCATGACCCAAATAGGGGCCTGGATCGTAAACGGGACAAGGAGCCCCGAGAGACCCCAAGTCGACCCATGGCATAAGCATACATCTAATCACAATTAAGAAACTGAATAATCAATAAAATACTCATAGTAGAAGTCTAACTTGAACATAACATTAGAATATGAAATCCAAAGTCGAATACATACATATGTCTAAAAGTCTCTAAACATGACGAGTTGATGGGACAAGACCCAAACTAACTCAGCAAAATTGAAACGAAAATACATAAAGGTAAGTTGAATAGTCTATTCCTCGGGAAATGAGGACTCACACACAATAAGAATTCTAACTCTGACAAACTGACTACGTGTGGGGCTGAACTTGGAAGCTAGGGCTTGCATCATGAAACGATACAACATATAGTATGCGGTCAGTACGTGGAATGTACCGAGTATTCAAGGTAAGTAAAATCGCTAAAGTAAATAAAATCATTTAAAGACAATGCATAATATAACATAAACATTAAGAGTGTGAGAGTAGGGCTTGCATGCATTCTTTCTGAAATCATGATCTCTTCATAACATAACTTAACATAGCTTCATAACATCATAACTAAATCGATTGACTTAAAGCTGAAATCTGACATTTATAAGTAAAGCTAAACATTGAGTCAAACCTATTTTAGAACGTGCATATATGTATAAATATATAAGTCTCATGAATTATGAATATGCATAATTGAAATCATGAGGAACAATGGGAGACTCGTCCTTTAACTGACATACCATAGTAGATCTTATGTGGTCCTAACCATCACACTCAAGTGGGTAGAGCCGTCCAAAGCTTTTTCAGGGCTAGGGACGATATAATGATATTGATATCAAGCTGATGGCCCATCCGGGCAGGGGAAGTTCACAAGGGAGGTCCCAAAGTCATAATAGTGCAAACCTACGTTGGCGCTTAGTTATGAGGCACAAGGTGATCGACCCTTAGCCTACTCGGTGCTAGACATTACTCCCAAAAACATGCATATGCTCTACATCTTTTTATAACGAAGCTCAACATCATCTATTGACGAAGCTCAACTATCAAGTACATCTAAAATATGAAATCATACATATGAGAAAGTTTAGCTCAAGACATACCACAAGCTGAAAACATAATTGGGAGTCTTCGCTCCAAAACCATGTGGTAAGCTTAATTCGGAAAATCATCATTTATACTTAACATGTGGACATTGCTCAAAGATTTATTATACTAAGAAATACTCAATTATTATTGAAAACATAATTGTAAATATGGTTGCTTCAAATCATGCTTTTCATTATCATATCTTATCATCATCATATATTCATCACAAATCTCATCTTTGATGAACATCTCATCCATGTGCTTTTAATTCATAAAACTACAATCATGATTTTAAATTGAAAACATTATAAAATCTTCCCATGCTTCATATTTCAATAGTAGAATCATAATCAAATCGTACCCATGTATAGAGATAGAAGATTCATGCATTTGGGTTAAAACCCCATAGATTAGACATAGGAATTTCATATTTTAGAGAGGGATTGGGCATAGTAGTGAAATAAATCACCCATTCATAACCTTACGTACCTGTTGGCGGCTGATTCTAACACTTCTTTAGATGCCCAATAGGAAATTGAAAAGGAATTGATGAATGCTAAGCTTGACCACCCTCTCAGGTCTTCTGCCTTGCATGCATGAATTAATTAGGCTAAAATGATCTTAACCCCTTTAAAAGTCATTATTCATAACTCAAAATGTTGTAGTTTAGGCCCTAGAAGCTTAGGAGTTACGGAAAAACCCTTACTAATTTGCAGAAATTAACTGTCGGGGCTCCCAATGAGGGACTAACGACTCGTGGTCCCAGGTCACGACTCGTGGCTTGGCTCGTGAGGTTCACTGCTCAATAGGTCTCTCGAGCTCCTAACGAGCAATCTCATGACTCGTGGTCACCATCCGTGAAGTACACTACCTTCATGCTAAATATTATCTCAAATAGCTGACCACGACCTACTCCACGAATTGTGGGGACGGACCACGACTCGTGGTGTCCCTTCCGTTAAGTCCACTACCTCTTTCTCTTTTCTTTTCTTAATTCCCCTCCCAACGACTGACCCAACGAATCGTGGGGCCTAGCCACGAGTCATGGTCATGCTCGTGGAGTGTCCTCTTCTCAAGCCTTAAATTTCATCCCCTGGCCTTCCCCATGAGTCACATCACAACTCTTGGGTGGATCTCACGAGTCTCCTCACGACTCATTCTGAGTCTACTACAGAATTTTCACTTTTTGTCCATTTCAACTCCCGGGTCTGATCACTGGGCTTCCGATGTATAATAATAATCCTCTGTTGAGTCGGCAATTTCGACCGGTAGGAAATGAGCTACTTTAGTTAACATGTCTACAATCACCCAAATAGGGTCATACTGTGGACGTGTGCAAGGTAACCCTGTAATAAATTCCATATTGATTTCGTCCCACTTCCAAGTGGGGATATTGATGTCTTGCAGCACACCTCCAGGTCTTTCATGCTCAATTTCCACTTGTTGATAGTTCGGACACCTAGCCACAAATTCTATTATGTCCTTTTACACGCCTTCCACCAATAGAGTTCCCAAAGGTTACAGTACATCTTGGTGGTACGGGGATGTAGAGAATATCAGGAACCATGAGACTCATGAAACATCCATTCATTCAAATCATCGACATGTGAAACACACAAACGACCTTGATAATGAAGTACACCATCTCCCCATTGGGTGAAGACCTCTACTTTCTGATTCTAAATTTCTTCCTTCAACTTTACCAAAATAGAATCCTTATCTTGCCTAACCTTGACCTTATTACCAAAGAGGTTTCTGAACCATTCTAAACAATGACACCACCATTTGCTGAATCAACAAGGCGAACCCCTAATCATGCAAGATGATGCATATCCTTCACCAACTCTTTCCTTCCATCTTCCACACGAGAAACACTCTCCATGGATAGCCTGCTAAGAGCATCCTCCACTACATTGTCCTTGCCCGAATTATAAAGAACACTTATGTCATAGTCCTTGAGAAGCTCTAACCACGTCCTTTGTTGCAAATTCAGGTCCTTCTAAGTAAACACATACTGTATACTCTTATGGTCTGTGAACACATCTACATGAGCCCCATACAAATAGTCCTCCAAATCTTTAAGGAGAACACCGCAACTGCCAATTCCAGGTCATGCATCGAATAATTCTCCTCGTGAGTCTTAAGTTGTCTAAAGACATACGCTATGTCCTTACCATGTTGTATCAACACACAACCAAGACTAACCCTAGAGGTATCGCAATACACAGCAAATCCATCTGTACCCTCAAGTAGGGTCAATACTGGAACTTAAGTGAGTCAATTATTTAACTCCTAAAAGCTCTTCTCACAAGCATCCGACTACTAAAATTTAACTTTCTTTTGGGTCAACATAGTCAATGATGCTCGAATGCATGAAAATCCTCAACAAACCTCCTATAATAGCCAGCTAAACACAAGAAACTCTTGATATCCAAAGGATTAACTAGTTTATTGAGGCCTGTATGACAGCTACTTTGCGGGAAGATATGGATATTGCTCGAGTACAGGCTTTTGCTTAAACTATTGAGGGCCTCAGACAGCGGCAATAGGATAGCAGACGAACAAGTCAGGAACAGCGCTGCAGGGATAGGTCAGATGAGTTACAGGGGGAGATTCAGAGAGGGCCTAGGCCATAGTTTTGAGATAGGCCGCCCAGACCCCCGCCTCCATCACAGCAACAGAGGGGTATATTTAGTCGCCGAGGACAGTCAGAGTCCGGCGGAAGTTCTCAAACGGTAGATTCACCCCAGCAGAGGAGGGAAGAACAGAGCAGGTATACACCACCACTTTGCCCTATTTCCAGCCGACACCACTCTGGAGCTTGCAGATATGGCTCCACAGGGTGTTATATATGCAGAAAGGAGGGTCATGTGATGAGAGATTGTCCAGCCAGGGGTCAGGGCAACCGGGATAGACAGGACAGGGCATTAGCAAGGTCACGAGCTCCAGCAACCCCGGCAGGGCACAGGCCCTCAGTTTCAGCAGGCAGAGGCCGAGGTAGATCAGGGGCCTTTAGTTCAGGTACAGGCCCAAGCCGTACCAATGCATTACCAGTGAGACAGGATTCAGAGGCGTCTCCAGATGGTGTGACAGGTAATATGACTATTTGCTCTCACCCTACTTATGTATTAATCGATCCGGGATCTACCTTATCTTATGTTACCCCATTAGTGGCTTGAAAGTTCAGTATTGTACCAGAATTTCTTCGGCAACCCTTTTCAGTATCTACACCCGTTGGTGACTCTATCATAGCCAGAAGGGTTTATCGAGGGTGTGCAGTAGAGGTTGCTAGCCGTCAGACCACAACAAATTTGGTAGAGTTAGAAATGGTTGATTTTGACACCATTATGGGTATGGATTGGTTAGCTCCATGCTATGCCAATGTAGAATACTGGACCAAGATGGTCTGATTCCACTTTCCAGGGGTGGCAGTATGAGAGTGGAAGGGCAGTACAACTACGCTAAAAGGTAGGTTTATTTCCTATCTTCGAGCGAGAAAGTTGATAGCCAAGGGGTGCATTTACCACATTTTCAGAGTTCAGGATGTTCGGGTATAGCCTCCGACTCTCCAGTCTGTTCCAGTGGTTAATGAATACCACAATGTATTCCCAGATGATATACCTGGTATTCCCCCAAAAAGGGAAATAGAGTTTGCAATTGATTTATTACCAGGCACTCAGCCCATATCAATTCCCCCTTATCGCATGGCTCTTGCTGAACTCAGAGAATTAAAGGAGCAGTTGAAAGATTTGTTAGACAAGGGCTTTATCAGGCCGAGTACTTCACCTTGGGGTGTGCCAGTTCTATTTGTAAGAAAGAAGGATGGTTCCCTTCGCATTTGTATAGACTATCGACAACTGAATAAAGTTACTGTCAAGAATAAGTATCCGCTTCCCAGGATAGATGATCTGTTTGATCAGTTACAGGGAGCTAGATATTTCTCCAAAATTGACTTAAGGTTCGGGTATCATCAGGTTCGGGTTCATGAAAGGGACATTCCAAAGACTTCCTTCAGGACCACATACGACCATTTTGAATTCTTAGTCATGTCCTTTGGGCTGACGAATGCTCCAGCCATGTTTATGGACCTGATGAACAGTATTTTCAGACCATACCTGGACTTGTTCGTGATAGTTTTTATTGATGATATTCTGGTGTACTCTCGCTCAAAGGCATACCACCAAGATCATTCGTAGACAGTGCTCCAGATTCTTAGGGACCGTCAACTATATGCCAAGTTCTCGAAATGTGAATTATGGCTTAATTCAGTAGCCTTTTTAGGTCATATCGTGTCGAATGCTGGTATACATGTAGATACCCAGAAAATAGAAGCAGTAAAAGCATGGCACAGACCTACCACTCCGACCGAGGTATGCAGTTTCCTGGGGTTAGCAGGGTACTACAGGAGGTTTTTTGAAGGATTTTCCACCATAGCCGCACCTCTGACTAAACTAACGCAGAAGGCAGCAAAATTTCAGTGGACTGAGGCATGTGAGCAGAGCTTCTAGGAATTGAAAGATAGGCTAACATCAGCTCCAGTGTTAGCATTGCCTGAAGGTACAGAAGGTTATACAGTTTATTGTGACGCTTCAGGTGTTGGGTTAGGATGTGTGTTGATGCAGCATGGTAAAGTAATTGCTTATGCTTCCAGACAGCTGAAGAAACATGAAAAGAACTATCCTACCCATGACCTAGAATTGGCCGCAGTAATTCACTCCTTGAAGATATGGAGACATTACTTGTATGGCGTCCACGTGGAAATTTTCACTGATCATAAAAGCCTACAGTATATCTTCACCTAGAAAGAACTGAATTTGCGGCAGCGTCGCTGGTTAGAGCTGTTGAAAGACTATGATGTGAATATTCTGTATCACCCAGGAAGGGCCAATATGGTGGCAGACGCCCTTAGCCGTAAGTCTATGGGGAGTTTGGCATACTTACAGCCTGTGCAACGGGAGTTAGCCCAGGAATTGCATCAGTTAGCTAGTTTAGCCGTTCGTGTAGCAGAAACAGAGGACAACAGACTAGTAATCCAAAACACCGCAGCGTCGTCTTTAGTCGTTGAGTAAAGGAACGGAAGTGTGAAGATCATAGCCTGGTTCATCTTAGAAACAGAGTTCAGCAAGGAGAGGTGACAGATTTTCAGATAACCGAGGATGGGATATTACGATATAAAGATCGCCTTTGTGTTCTAGATGTTGTAGGGCTTTGCCAGTAGATTATGGGCGAGGTACATTATGCCCATTATTCTCTCCACCCAAGTTCAACGAAAATGTACCATGATATAAAAGAAATCTACTGGTGGCCAGGAATGCAGAAGGGGATAGCAGAATTCGTAGCTCAGTGTCCCAACTGCCAGTAAGTAAAAGCTGAATATCAGAAACCAAGCGAACTGACTCAGGATATAGTTGTGCCTCTATGGAAATGGCAAGCAATAAATATGGATTTTGTAGCAGGATTACCCTACACCAGGCGTAGATATGATTCAATCTAGGTGATTGTTGACAGACTGACAAAATCAGCTCATTTTCTACCAGTAAGTGCTACCTTTTCCACCGAGGATTATGTTGAGCTATATATCAGAGAAATAGTTAGGTTGCATGGTGTTCCAGTGTCCATTATCTCCGACAGAGGGGCACAATTTACAACTAAATTTTGGCAATCATTTCAGAGAGGCTTAGCCACGCAGGTTAACTTGAGCACAACTTTTCATCCTCAGACAGATGGGCAGGCAAAACGCACCATTCAAATGCTCGAGGATATGATGCAAGCATGTGTGTTAGATTTTAGAGGTAACTGGGATGATCATTTACCACTCATTGAGTTCTCCTATAATAACAGTTACCATTCAGCTATTCAGATGGCACCTTATGAGGCATTATATGGGCGAAAGTGTAGATCTCCAGTTGGTTGGTTTGAGGTAGGAGAATCAGCATTGATTGGGCCAGATATCATTCATCAATTAGAGGAAAAAGTAAAGCTTATCAGAGAACGTTTACTGACTGCTCAGAGCCGCCAGAAATCATATGGTGACGTGCAACACAGAAACTTGGAATTTAATGTGGGTGATTAGGTGTTTCTGAAAGTTTCGCCGATGAAGGGTGTAATGAGATTTGGCAAGAAAGGCGAGCTTAGCCTGAGGTTTGTTGGGCCTTATCAGATTCGCCGAAGAATAGGCCAAGTGGCATATGAGTTAGACTTACCTCCAGAGTTAGAATCTGTCCACTCAGTTTTCCATGTATCAATGCTGAGAAAGTGCATAGGAGATCCCTCCATAATTGTCCCAGTCCAAGATGTTCAAGTTACAGAGGAGTTGGCCTATGAAGAAGTTCTAGTAGCCACACTAGACCGGCAGATCCGCATATTAAGAACTAAAGATGTTGCTTCTTGCAAAGTATTATGGCGTAACAAGATCCGAGAGGAAATGACTTGGGAAGCAAAAGAAGATATGAAAGCCAGATACCCTCAGTTATTTCAGACTTAGTTAGTCAGAGGTATGTTGATATTGCTGTTTTATGAGTTGCTTTATATTCATGTGTATGAGTGAGATGTTGACTTCAGTTTATTATGTAATGGATTCTATAGTATTATATGGAGTACCTGTATTGGACTTTTCTGTGTTGCGGGATTTTTGAGATATTACATATTACAGGGGAAACTCTGAAGAAATTTTTCCAGAAAAGGTAGAGCAAGTTAAAATTTTTGTAAACGGAAGTTAACATTCGAGGACGAATGTTCTTAAGGGGGGAAGGATGTTACACCCTGTAAGTTCTTGACACTTAGTTGGCCTATTCGCATGTTGGTTAAGAGTTTTAGAATTCCATATGTGCGAGAAAAGGGCACGGGGAGAGACCAGACAAGCGCCAAGTCGGAGTGTCGCAAGGCAAATGCGACTTATAAATCGCATTTGACAAATGCAACTTATAAATCACATTTGACAAATGTGACTTAAAGGCCCTAAGTATATAAGACCCCTACTTTGTTTTAAATCATTTTCCCTTCATATAATTTCCAATAAACGAACAGAAACAGAGGGAACAAAGGGTTTGATTAAATTTCCTTTCGTTTACACCGTCAAACGCAGTCTAAACTCAAATTAACTTCGATTAGCGAAGTATAAAGCTGCAGGGAGCATTCTTGCGGAGTTAGTTTCGTGAAATTCGACCGGAGAATCATCTTCACGCCGAGACAAGGTAAGTGAAATTGCTCCAAACTAGTGTTAATATACTCTCAGCATTAAAGTGAGTATTTCTCCCTTCTAGACTTCCGAGAAATAGTGAGTTTTCGGCCGTTCTTCGATAAGTCGAAGAATAGGAAGTAGGTATATCCATAAGTATGGTTTCTTTCCAAAATAATAGTAGAATTAATTCTTATTTTTTTGTGAATATGAATACATTTGGGAGAAATAGATGAATACTAGCCGAGCTACGCCAGTTAATCAGAAAGTCGGCAGTTGAGGTATGTAAAGCAAGTTTCTTTCGGCAAGCTAGTAGTTCTAGTATATCAAAATAGTACGAATTTCAGTAGAGTGTTTCAGAAGCTTGTATATTATGTTTAGCATGAAACTTAGTAAGCATGATAGAAATATAATACAGTGTTTAGCATGAAATTCAGTAAAACAGTATAAGCGCAAGCAGAATATTTCAGAAATATTATTACAGATTCAGTATATTTCAGTATCAGATTCAATACATTTCAATATGAGATTCAGAACAGAATACCAGAACATAAATATTATTATCAGATCCAGTATATATATTACATGTGCCTATTGCTATTTGTGGAGACATGATTGTTTTGTGTTGGGCACCCTTAGAGCTTCCTTGACTGCCCAAGGGTTAATAGCTGTGTCGACTCGCCCGCCAGAGGGTGAGGATACGTCGCTCTACGGAGTGGTATGCCATTCGCCAACGGACGAAGATGGGATGCAGATTCCCCATAGCAGGCCGATCAGCACTATACCACACCCCCTGTCGAGCGCTTGCACCCGGGGTGCAGATTACAGTTTTCAGACTACATATTACAGATTTCAGATTTCAGTCAGGAGTCCTCCGGACTCAGATACAACTATAGTCAGGGGCCCAGCGAGCCCAAGTTGTATACCCAGGGGCCAGCAGGATGCTCATAGTTACTAGGTGGATGGTATGACCTGGGTAAGGGTATATAAAATGTGTGCTGGTTGGTACCTTACGGCTTATGGGGGCTAGTAAGGTTATTGTATGCTATGTTGTGTTAGTTATTAATAGATAGAAAGTAGACCGCCATGTTATCAGGTATGACTCTTACTCTCTTTAGTAAAGTTACGCTCTTTCAGTCAATCTCAGCTCTTCTCCTATTACTTCAGTATCTATCAGTATTATTGTTTGCTTTCAGTTATTTTCCGTTATTGCTTTGCATACTCAGTACCAGTGGTACTGACGCTCGTTTTGGGGTGCTGCATTACTTGCCTGCAGGTACTCATATACAAGGAGCAGATCCCTCGTAGTTCCAGCCAGCGTACAGAGTCTTCAGCTCCTATCATCCGGAGCTTGACAGCTGAAGGTTTACTTTGCTTTTTGTTTGTACAGATGGGTAGGCCGGGGCCCTGTCCCGACCATCTTATTATTCTTAGAGGCTTGCGGATTGTATATTCCCTGTGGTTAGTTGTACCAGTTGTGTAGGGCCATGTGTATGTTTTTAGTTTGCATGTGATGGTCGTGTGGGGCCTTGTTTAGTTGTCAGTTGGTGACCTTGTCGGTCATAGATCAGTTTAGCGCTTGATTCTACTTTTCAGTGATAACTAGTTAGCATGGTGGCCTTGTCGGCCCGCATAGGTTCTCTTATGTTCAGTTGTTCTGGGTAGCTGTTATATTCCTTATAGGTGGCTATAGGCCTTTTCTGCTGGAGGCTGTATTTACAGCCGTTATATAGCCCATTGTTTTCATAAATCTAGAATTAGAGCCAGCCTGACACCAGAAGTGCTTAGGCTCAGTAGTCCAGCAGTCCAGGTCCTAGTAGGGCACCAGGTGCCAGTCATGCCTCCCAAGGCGGGGCGTGACACTATGACAGGGCAATTTCTGCATACCCTTTCAGCAATAACGGAGTCACTAACTGGAGTAAAGATTGAGAAGAGTTCTGATAGAATTTCGGGACTGACTTCGAAACTAATAGAAACATGGGGAGTCACAAAAGACTAGGTAGCCCCTGGATCTAACAATGCGTATACAACAAGATGGAATACTCATAACATACCAATGACAATCTCTATAGAGACCTCCTACTCCTGACGAGATGAGAGGACATAAAATATGGTTAAGACACTGACCACCACCTACACTAGTGGATGCACCCTGCTAAGCTGCGCATGCTGGTGGACATGCTGCATTGGTAACTGGGTAACGGTCTCTACATGGTCCTGTCTGGCTGCTGGATAATCTCTGAGCATGTGGCCAAGCTTCCAACACCCAAAACATTCCCCTGAACCTGCTAAGATCTTTCCGATGTGCCTCCTACCACAACTGTCCCAAATTGGAATGCCGGGCTCTACTAACCTGCTGCACTGACCTCGGGAGCCTGATGTCTTTCCCCTCTGATCGCACCTAAACCTTGATGTTGCACTGGCTGATCATGGCGCTGGGGATGAAGATCGATGGTAGGACTACTAATGATGTTCGCCACTAGACCTCTACTGGGAAAACCTGAAACTTTCTGTCCTGGCCCTCTTGGCTTCTTTCTCCCTGTAGCTCATCTGCACCGCCTCCATGTAGTGGCCATACAGGACCAACCGGGAGAAGCCAATATCCTGATGAAGCATGGCGGTCCTGTAGTCGTTGAGCAAATAATCTGCTACTCTATTCACAAATTTGCTCACTCGAGTCCTCAGATCGACTACCATCTCCGGCACATACTTGGACAATCGGGTAAACTCTAGAGCATACTCCTGGACGGTCATATTGTTATAAGCCTCCTCGATTTCCCTCATCTCCTGGGGAAAGAATTGGTATAAAAATGCAGTGAGAAACTTATCCCAACCAACAAGGCTCGCTCTAACCCCTTGGCTATCCTTCCACTGCTTGTACCATATATGAGCGACTCCTTTTAACTGATAGGAGGCTAAGTCTGCACACTCCTCTCTCATCACCCCCATAATCTATGTGATCTTCTGGATCTCCTCTTTGGACTCGTGTGGGTCCTCCTCCACTCTTGACCCAAGGAACTCAGAGGTATTCATTCTGAGGAAGTCTTAGAGTCTAGCCACCACTGCGTTCCCATTCTGTGGAACATGAGCTACTGCCTGCTGATTGACCTAAGCGGTCAATGCTTGTGCCAAAATCTGAATGACCGCCCTAAACTAAGGATGGGTGACCAGCTCGAGCACGGGAACCACTAAGGCTGGTGAGGCTTGCTGTTGCCCATCTCTATTTCCATCCTAATGACCAATTCTATTTATATTCCTTCATCCATTTATACAACATGAAAGCATGATTCTGAAAATGTGTAAAGCTAGTGTTAGAGGAATTGAGAGAGTTGAACTCATAGTACGAGATAGAATCATGAAAGAAGCGAAGTCCCCTAAAATATTTCGTAGCCTCTTCGTCAGAACTGTGGCGCGCTTCACATCCGTGAAGAAGACTCTACTTAATACAACTTTTAGACACCCCAGGACATTTCAAAATCTAATTCTCTTATACCAAGTTTCTCACAACCCGAGCTGGGACCCTAGATTGAGACACGGAAATTAGAACTATAACTGGCTCCGAGCCAACCCATGGCATGAACATGATGACTAAAGATCATTATAAACAAAGATGATAACTAAATTCTGCAACAGCGAAAGTTTGAATAACGAAACGTCTATGCAACTATAACATCAAAACACTGAATCCAAAGCTAAAAGTACAAGTCTATGTTTTGAAAGCCTCTAACATACTAACGAGAATATGGGACAACACCCCAACTAACTCACTAGAAGTATGAAACTAAAATAATATAACTCAACTAAATGAAGGTCCTCGAAGGATGAGGACTCACAACAATAGCACTGGGATAAACTCGAAAGACTAGCTAACGGCGAGACTGGGCCTGAACATCTGAACTTGTATCATGAAATGATACAGCATAGAGTATGCGGTCAGTACTTGGAATGTGTTATGTATGCAAGGTAAGTAAAATAGGTTAAGTAAGTAAAAACTTAAATCATGCATATCATAAATCATAACATCATAAGATTTTGAGAGTAAAGGATGTATGTTGATATATCCAAATATGTATAGACATAAACTAGATCTCACAACTGAATCGAATGACCTAAAGCTTAAACTGAGATTCTTAAGTAAACTGGTAACCTGATCATTGGATCAAACCTACTGAAAACATAATATCATAACTAATAAACATGCATAACTGAGATCATGAGAAATAATGGGAGACTCGTCATATAACCGACACTATCATGATAGAGCTTACGTCATCCCAACTACTACACTCAAGTAGGCAAATACATCCAAATCCTTCCAGGGCTAAGGGCGCTACCATGATATTGATATTAAGCTGAAGGCCTAATCGGGGCAGGGGAATCTTATAAGGGAGGTCCCAAAGAAACATGTGAAATCCTACATAGGCACGTAGTTTTACGACCTGGGGTTTTCATAAACTACTAGCCTACTCAATGCTAGACACTACTCCCAAAAACATGCAAACTGCTCTCCATTGTTTTTCAACGATGCTAAAACCATCATTTTTCGACAAAGCTTAAACCATCATTTTTCAATGAAGCTAATAATAAAATTACATGCATAGTCTAAAATTTTAACATGGGTAGTCCTAACTCCAAACATACCATATGCAAAATAGGGGGAGTATAGACTCCAAAACCATATGGTAAGCTGATTTATATAACTAAACTGAATCCTGAAAACATGCTAAATCTGAGTGGGATTACCCAAAATCAGAAGATCATGCATACTTGAAATAGACTTCACTAGTCAAAATCATAGATTCATGTATGGGTAATTTGTAAACATAAATACATGCTAAATACTTCATCATTCTTGAAATCATCATTCCTAGACTAATTTTTCCATGAACTTGCATAATTGGGAATAATCTTTTAAAACTTGAAATCATGAATTTGTGATCAAATAGTACATAAAATCTGCCCATGAATCTTAAAACATGCTTTGAAACATGAAAGGAATTGATCCATAAGTAAATAGAGAATTTCATAAGTTTGGGTTAAAGCCCTACAGGATCATACACTTGAATTAACATTTGAATTCATAAACTTGAGGAGGCATTTGGGCATGAGAGTGAAAGAAAACTCTCATTCATGGCCTTACATATCTTGGTAAGCTGAATCTACATCCTTCCTTGAAAGCCCAAGAGATTTAAGGAAGAACATGAAGAATTCTATGGTTGATCTCCTATGGAATCCTCTAAACTTTCATGCATGGAAAGGGAATGAGTTAGCATAGGATAAACCTCTTAAAACCCTCCTAATAGATCTTAAAACGACGTAGTTTAGGGCTTAGGAGTTACGGAAATGCCCTTACTTAATTGCAGAAAATAGGGACACTGCCAGTCCCAATGAGGGATATCACGAGTCATTAGGAGGAGTGACGACTCATTACCCTCACTTATTATTTTCACTGGAATCCCAACCTCCAATTTTAACCATCCTACCAGTGACCCACTTGACGAGTCATGAAGTGATACCATGACTCTTCACTAGCCTAGCATTCCATCACGAGCCACTCGTTGATTCATTGGGTGACCTGACGAGTCACCTGACCAGTTTTTCTGTGTCTTGCATAGATTTCTTCCAACTTCCTCCACTCAACCCTCAGGTCTTGTCTTAGGGTCTTTTGGGGTATTATAGGCTGGGACAAGTCTGTGATGGCCTTCTTGAATACGTTCTTTTCCCGGGAGATGAGGGAAGCAAAGGTGGTGGAATTCGTCAACTTGAAGTAGAACAGCATGTCAATGCAGTTGTATGGTTTGAAGTTCACTCAGTTGTCAAATCATGCTCTACAGTTGGTTGACGAACCAAGTGCTCACATGAGAAAATTTGTTTCAGCGGTTTCATATTCACTGATCAAAAAGTGAAGGACCAATATGTTAATTAATGACGTTGATATCTCTCGACTTATGATCTATGCTCAGTAGATAGAGGAGGAGAATTTGAAGGACAAAGAGAGGGAAACAAAGAGGTCTAGGATAGGGAACTTTGGGTACTCGTAGCAGAGGATCGTTGGTAGGCACCGTCCACACTCACAGTAGAGGTCATCATCCCTAGATTCATAATCAGCCAGTGTTTCATCTAGGCCTAGGGTTGTTCATAGAGGTAGAGCATCAGGCTTTAAGGATTAAGGAAACATGTTCCAGGAATGCACTTTTCCAACTTGCAGGAGGTATGGTAGAAACCACTCAGGAAAGTGTCTGATTGGCAGGGATGCTTTTTTCGGGTGTTGTATTCCTAAACACAAACTTAAGGATTATCCTTCAACCAAATAAGGCGATGGTAAAGGCTGTGCCCCAGCTACCTCTTCAGCATCTCACCCATCCCAGTAAGGCTCATTATCTAGTGTAGGTGATGGACGGTGCCAGAACTGTTTCTATTCCCTTTCATCATGCTAGGAGCAAGAGAATTCACCAAATGTGGTCATGAGGTATGTTACGAGTTTTCCTTCTTGATTTTTATACACTACTAGATCTAGGGGCCACATTATCCTTCAAAACTCCCTATATTGCTTATTTGTTTGGGTTTAGACCTGAAATCCTATTAGAACCCTTCTTAGTCTCTACTCTCTTGGGTGAGTCCATTATGAATCAACGAGTATAAAAAATTGCCTAGTTACAATCCTTCAGAAAGTCATCTTAGATGATCTAGTAGAGTTAGACATGACTGACTCTGATGTTTTCTTCAACATGGACTGGTTGTATTCTTGATATGCTTTAGTTAATTGTAGGACCCAAATGGTAGTGTTTTGATTTTTGGGAAAACCAGTCCTAGAGTGGAAGGATAGTTTTGCAGTGCCTATAGATCTCTTTGTTTGCTATCTTAAGTCTAGTAAGATGATCTTCAAGGGTTGTGTGTATCATTTGGTTTGGGTTAAGGATTCTAAGTTCAAAACCCCAACTTTCCAATCAGTCCCAATTGTATGTGAGTATCAAGATGTGTTCCCAAATGATCTAGCAGGAGTCCCATCTAAGTGGTAAGATTGTATTTGGTATTAACCTTCTCCCAGACAACCCATATCCATTCCTCCTTAAAGAATGAATCCAACTAATCTAAAGGATTTGAAGGAACAATGAAAGGATCTCTTAGATAAGGGTTTCATCAGGCCTCGTAAATCCTCGTAAGGTGCTCCAATCCTCTTTCTTTGGAAGAAAGATGGTACTCTCAAAATATGTATTGATCATCGCCAATTGAACAAGATTTCAATCAAGAATAAGTATCCCCTCCCTAGGATTGATGCCATTTTTATCAACTTAAGGGTGCTAGGTGTTTCTCAAAGATAGACCTTAGATTTTTCTATCATCAACTAAGAGTTAGGGAGAGTGACATTTTGAAGACATCCTTTAGAACTCAGTATAGCCACTATATATTTGTTTTTATGTCTTTTTGTATTACAAATGCTCCTGCAGATTTCATGGATTTGATGAACAGGGTGTTCAAGAAGTATTTGGATATGTTCATCATTGTTTTCATAGATGACATCCTTGTATATTATTGGAGCGAGGAGGAACATGCCACTCATTTGAGGCTTTCCGAATCTCACCACTCCCTTCATGGAGACACCTTCAAAAACACCCAATCCTTGACTTCAAACTCAAGTTCTCTCCTTCTTACATCCACATGGGACTTTTGGTGACTCTGAGCTATTTTCAACCTTTACCTTATAAGTTGAACTTTCTCCATAGCCTTATGAACTGAATATTGTCCTATCAATGTAGCTTCCCGACTTCGAACCGACCAATAGGCAATCTACACCTCCACCCATAAAGAGCCTCAAACGGAGTCATTTGAATGCTGGAATGGTAACTGTTGTTATATACAAATTCAATGAGAGGTAAATGATCATCCCAACTACCCTTGAAATCAATCACACATGCTCTCAACATATCCTCAAGAGTATGAATGGCCCGTTCATCTTGACCGTCTGTCTGCGGGTGAAAAGCTATACTAAGCTTGACCTGAGTATCGAGTCCCTTCTGAAATGATCTTCAAAACTGGGAGGTAAACTGAGTACCTCTATCTGCTATAATGGAAAAGGGATCTCCATGCAACTTAACTAACTTGAATATACAATTTAGCATAATCCTCTGCTGAATCGGTAGTCTTGATTGGTAGGAAATGAGCTACTTTGGTCAACCTATCCACAATCATCCATATGTAGTCATACTGTCGACGAGTATGAGGCAACCCTATGATGAAGTACATATTGATTTCCTCCAACTTCCAAAGTAGGGATACTAATGTCTTGAAGTACACCTCTAGGTCTTTGATGCTCAACTTTCACCTGTTGACAATTCGAACACCTTGCCACAAACTCTTCTATGTCCTTCTTCACGCCATTCAACCAATAGAGTTCCCATAGGTCATGGTACATCTTGGTGGCACCTGGATGTATAGAATATTTGGATCCATGAGCCTCATGCAACATCTGCTCCCTCAAGTTATCAAAACCCAAAACACACAAATGACCCTGATATTGTAGTAGACCATCTCCCCCTTGGGAGAAAACCTCCACCTTCTAATTCTGAACAGCTTCCTTCAACATTATGATAATAGGATCCTCGTCTTGCCTAGCCTAGACTTTAGTCACCAAGGAAGATTTTGATCCATTCTAAGCAATGACACCACTATCTGCCTAGTCAACAAGACGAACCCTTAGTCATGCAAGCCGATGCATATCCTTCACTAACTCTTTCCTCGCCTCATCTATATGTAATACACTCTCCATCAAAAGCCTGATAAGAGCATCTGCCACCACATTAGCCTTGCCTGGATGATAAACGACACTCATACATAATCCTTGAGAAGCTCCAACCACCTTCTTTGACGTAGATATAGATCCTTCTGGGTATACACGTACTGTAGGCTTTTGTGGTCTGTAAACACATTCACATGACCCCGTACAGATAGTGTCTCCAAATCTTCAAGCAAAATACACCTACTGCAAACTCAAGGTCATGAGTCGATTAGTTCTTTTCATGAACTTTCAACTGCATGGAAGCATAGGCTATAACCTTACCGTGCTGCATTAATACACAACCAAGGCTGATCCTTGAGCCATCACAATATACCACAAACCCATTGATACCCTCAGGTAGAGTCAGCACTAGTGTTGAGGTGAGTCGAGTCTTCAACTCTTAGAATCTTCTCTCACAGGCCTCCGACCATTGAAACTTCACTTTCTTCTAGGTCAACATAGTCAACTATGCTGCAATGGATTAAAACCCTTCAACAAACCTCCAGCAGTAACCAGTAAGCCTAAGAAATTCCTGATATCTGACGGACTAATTGGTATAGGCCAATTCTTCACAGCTTCTATCTTTTGAGAGTCCACTAGAACACCCTCACTTGACACCACATGACCCAAAAATGCTACAGAGTTTAACCAAAACTCACACTTGTTGAATTTAGCATACAGCCTGTGATCCTTTTGAGTCTATAGCACCACCCTCAAAATGAGTGGTATACTCCTCCTTGCTCCGACAGTATATGAGAATGTCATCTATGAATATAATCACGAAAATTTCCAAATATGTCTTGAACAACCTGTTTATCAAATCCATAAAATCTATAGGAGTATTCATTAGTCCAAAAGACATAACTACAAACTCATAGTGACCACACCGAGTCCTGAAGGCTGTCTTCGAGATGTCACTCTCTCTAAGTTTGAGTTTGAAAAATAATTGGCACCCTAAATCTGGTCAAACAAATCATCAATTCTGGGGTGGGGATACCCATTCTTGACGGTGACCTTGTTCAACTACTGATAGTCAATGCACATCCGGAGGAAACCATCCTTCTTCCGGATAAGGTGTACTGATGCACCTCAGGGGGATTTGCTAGGTCTGATAAAACCCTTGTCTAAGAGATCCCTCAATTTCTCCTTCAACTCCTTTAGCTCAGCTGGAGCCATTATGTAAGGAGGAATAGATAGAGGTTGCGTATCGAGAAGAAGGTCGATGCAAAAGTTGATCTCCCGCTCAGGAGGAATTCCGGGTAGATCATTTGGAAACACTTCTAGGTATTCGCACACTACAGGAACTGGCTAGATAGTCACGGTTTTGGATGTAGCATCCTTAACCATAACTAGATGGTACATGCAACCTTTAGAGATCATCCTTCTAGCCTCAAGGTAGGAAATGAAGTGACCTACAGGCACAACTGAACTACCCTTCTACTCAAGAACTGGCCACCCGGAAACCTAAACACTATAAAACGAGTTATAAAATTCACTAGGGCATAAGATCCATGTAGCCAAATCATGCTAAAGATAACATCAAAATCTGTCATGGCTAGCTCTACTAAATCTGCCAAGGTGACTTTCTGAAGGACTGTGACAGGGAAATTTCTATACACCCGTCAAGATATAACTAAATCACCAGCTAGAGTAGAAACTGAGAGGAGTTTTATAGGATTTTGAGACTGACTCTGAAACTACTAGCAACATAGGGTGTCACAAAAGATAAATTAGCCCCTAGGTATTACAATGCATTTACATCAAAATGGAATACTCATAACATACCAGTGACTACATTTGGTGAAGTCTCCTACTCCTAATGAGATGCGAGGGCATAAAATCGGTTCTGATGCGGACCACCACCTACACTAGGGGACTCACCCTGCTGAGCTGGGCGTGCTGGTGCTGCTGCTGAACTGGTAGCTTGAGCACCGCCCTACCGTGACCCAACCTAGCCAATGAACACTCCCGGCGCCTACGTCCATACCCACCACACCCAAAGTAGATATTTGATCCAATCAAGCACTCCCCTATGTGAATCTTGCCACACTTCCCACAGATCAAAAAGGTATTCTCTACCTACATGCTCCTCTATCCCCTCGAACCTAATGCTCTGCTCCTCTAGTCACCCCGCGATCTAGATGGAGCACTGGCCGATGATGGCGCTGGAGCTAATGACCTCCGATGGGAATGCTGACGATGTCTGCCTCCCGCCCTCTGTTTGGAGAACCCAAAACTATCTATCCTGGCCCTCTTGGTCTCCCTCTCCCTCAAATGTGCTACCTCCATCTACAGTGCATACAAAACCAATAGAGGAAAGTCGATGTCCTGATGAAGCATGGCGGTCCTGTAATCCTTGACCAGGTAATCCGCTCTCTATGCACAAACCTACTCACCCGAGTTCTCTAATCAGCCACCATCTATGGTGCATATTTGGACAAGCAGGTGAACTCTAAATCATACTCCTGGACTATCATATTATTCTGCCTTAGGTTCATGAATTCTGTGGCCTTGATATCCCTCATCTCTCAGGGAAAGAACCGATCCAAGAATACGGTGAGGAACTCATCCCAACTAACGAGACCCTCTCCAACTTCTCTGCTATCCTTCCACTGTTTGAACCAGATATGGGCAACCCCTTTCAACTGATAAGAGGGTAGGTCTATGCACTCCTCCCCTTTCACCCCTATAATCTGGGTGATCTTCTTGATTTCATCAATAAACTCATGTGGATCCTTGTCCACGTTCGATCTGAGGAACTCCGGAGGGTTCATCCTAAGAAAGTCCCTGACTCTTGTTGCTGTTGCATTCCCATTCTGGGGAACATGCACTACCTCCTGCTAGTTGACCTGGGCAGTCAATGCTTGTGCCAACATCTGATGGCTGTCCTAAACTCTGCGTAAGCAACCTGCTCGGGCACATGATCCTCGGGGACTAGTAGGGCCTGCTGGTGCCCATCTTTATTTCCATTCTCATGGCCATTTCTATTTTTTTCTTCTTCAATTAACTTGGTGTGGAGGCATGATTCTGCAAATGCAGTTAGCACGAGTTAAAGGGATAGAGAGACATTTCATTGCACACCACAAAACATGAAAAAAGGGAAATTTCCTAAAACGTTTCATAGCCTCTTTGTCATAAGTATGCTGCGCTTCACACCCATGAAAAAGACTCTACTTAACATGGCTTTCAGACACCCTTGGACACTTCAAATCCCTCAATTTCTCCTTCAACTCCTTTAGCTCAGCTGGAGCCATTATGTAAGGAGGAATAGATAGAGGTTGCGTATCGAGAAGAAGGTCGATGCAAAAGTTGATCTCCCGCTCAGGAGGAATTCCCAGTAGATCATTTGGAAACACTTCTTGGTATTCGCACACTACAGGAACTGGCTAGATAGTCACGGTTTTGGATGTAGCATCCTTAACCATAACTAGATGGTACATGCAACCTTTAGAGATCATCCTTCTAGCCTCAAGGTAGGAAATGAAGTGACCTACAGGCACAACTGAACTACCCTTCCGCTCAAGAACTGGCGACCCAGAAACCTAAACTCTATAAAATGAGTTATAAAATTCACTAGGGTATAAGATCCATGTAGCCAAATCATGCTAGAGATAACATCAAAATCTGTCATGGCTAGCTCTACTAAATCTGCCAAGGTGACTTTCTGAAGGACTGTGACAGGGAAATTTCTGTACACCCGTCAAGATATAACTAAATCACCAGCTAGAGTAGAAACTGAGAAGAGTTTTTATAGGATTTTGAGACTGACTCCGAAACTACTAGCAACATAGGGTGTCACAAAAGATAAAGTAGCCCCTAGGTATTACAATGCATTTACATCGAAATGGAATACTCATAACATACCAGTGACTACATTTGGTGAAGTCTCCTACTCCTAATGAGATGCGAGGGCATAAAATCGGTTCTGATGCGGACCACCACCTACACTAGGGGACTCACCCTGCTGAGCTGGGCGTGCTGGTGCTGCTGCTAAACTGGTAGCTTGAGCACGGCCCTACCGTGACCCGACCTAGCCAATGAACACTCCCGACGCCTACGTCCATACCCACCACACCCAAAGTAGATATTTGATCCAATCAAGTACTCCCCTATGTGAATCTTGCCACACTTCCCACAGATCAAAAAGGTATTCTCTACCTACATGCTCCTCTATCCCCTCGAACCTGATGCTCTGCTCCTCTAGTCACCCCGCGATCTAGATGGAGTACTGGCCGATGATGGCGCTGGAGCTAATGACCTCCGATGGGAATGCAGACGATGTCTGCCTCCCGACCTCTTCTTCGAGAACCCAAAACTATCTATCCTGGCCCTCTTGGCCTCCCTCTCCCTCAAATGTGCTACCTCCATCTACAGTGCATACAAAACCAATAGAGGAAAGTCGATGTCCTGATGAAGCATAGCGGTCCTGTAATCCTTGACCAGGTAATCCGCTCTCTATGCACAAACCTACTCACCCGAGTTCTCTAATCAGCCACCATCTCTGGTGCATATTTGGACAAGCAGGTGAACTCTAAATCATACTCCTGGACTATCATATTATTCTGCCTTAGGTTCATGATCTTTGTGGCCTTGATATCCCTCATCTCTCAGGGAAAGAACCGATCCAAGAATACGGTGAGGAACTCATCCCAACTAACGGGACCCTCTCCAACTTCTCTGCTATCCTTCCACTGTTTGAACCAGATATGGGAAACCCCTTTCAAGTGATAAGAGGGTAGGTCTATGCACTCCTCCCCTTTCACCCCTATAATCTGGGTGATCTTCTTGATTTCATCAATAAACTCATTGGATCCTTGTCCACGTTCGATCTGAGGAACTCCGGAGGGTTCATCCTAAGAAAGTCCCTGACTCTTGTTGCTGTTGCATTCCCATTCTGGGGAACATGCACTACCGCCTGCTAGTTGACCTGGGCAGTCAATGCTTGTGCCAACATCTGATGGCTGTCCTAAACTCTGCGTAAGCAACCTGCTCGGGCACATGATCCTCGGGGACTAGTAGGGCCTGCTGGTGCCCATCTTTATTTCCATTCTCATGGCCATTTCTATTTTTTTTCTTCTTCCATTAACTTGGTGTGGAGGCATGATTCTGCAAATGCAGTTAGCATGAGTTAGAGGGATAGAGAGACATTTCATTGCACACCACAAATCATGAAAAAAGGGAAATTTCCTAAAACGTTTCATAGCCTCTTTGTCATAAGTATGCTGCGCTTCACACCCATGAAAAAGACTCTACTTAACATGGCTTTCAGACACCCTTGGACACTTCAAATTCCTCAATTTCTCCTTCAACTCCTTTAGCTCAGCTGGAGCCATTATGTAAGGAGGAATAGATAGAGGTTGCGTATCGAGAAGAAGGTCGATGCAAAAGTTGATCTCCCGCTCAGGAGGAATTCCCGGTAGATCATTTGGAAACACTTCTAGGTATTCGCACACTACAGGAACTGGCTAGATAGTCACGGTTTTGGATGTAGCATCCTTAACCATAACTAGATGGTACATGCAACCTTTAGAGATCATCCTTCTAGCCTCAAGGTAGGAAATGAAGTGACCTACAGGCACAACTGAACTACCCTTCCGCTCAAGAACTGGCCAACCGGAAACCTAAACTCTATAAAACGAGTTATAAAATTCACTAGGGCATAAGATCCATGTAGCCAAATCATGCTAAAGATAACATCAAAATCTGTCATGGCTAGCTCTACTAAATCTGCCAAGGTGACTTTCTGAAGGACTGTGACAGGGAAATTTCTGTACACTCGTCAAGATATAACTAAATCACCAGCTAGAGTAGAAACTGAGAAGAGTTTTTATAGGATTTTGAGACTGACTCTGAAACTACTAGCAACATAGGGTGTCACAAAAGATAAAGTAGCCCCTAGGTATTACAATGCATTTACATCAAAATGGAATACTCATAACATACCAATGACTACATTTGGTGAAGTCTCCTACTCCTAATGAGATGCGAGGGCATAAAATCGGTTCTGATGTGGACCACCACCTACACTAGGGGACTCACCCTGCTGAGCTGGGCGTGCTGGTGCTGCTGCTGAACTGGTAGCTTGAGCACGGCCCTACCGTGACCCGACCTAGCCAATGAACACTCCCGGCGCCTACGTCCATACCCACCACACCCAAAGTAGATATTTGATCCAGTCAAGCACTCCCCTATGTGAATCTTGCCACACTTCCCACAGATCAAAAAGGTATTCTCTACCTACATGCTCCTCTATCCCCTCGAACCTGATGCTCTGCTCCTCTAGTCACCCCGCGATCTAGATGGAGCACTGGCCGATGATGGCGCTGGAGCTAATGACCTCCGATGGGAATGCTGACGATGTCTGCCTCCCGACCTCTGCTTGGAGAACCGAAAACTATCTATCCTGGCCCTCTTGGCCTCCCTCTCCCTCAAATGTGCTACCTCCATCTACAGTGCATACAAAACCAATAGAGGAAAGTCGATGTCCTGATGAAGCATAGCGGTCCTGTAATCCTTGACCAGGTAATCCGCTCTCTATGCACAAACCTACTCACCCGAGTTCTCTAATCAGCCACCATCTCTGGTGCATATTTGGACAAGCAGGTGAACTCTAAATCATACTCCTGGACTATCATATTATTCTCCCTTAGGTTCATGAACTTTGTGGCCTTGATATCCCTCATCTCTCAGGGAAAGAACCGATCCAAGAATACGGTGAGGAACTCATCCCAACTAACGGGACCCTCTCCAACTTCTCTGCTATCCTTCCACTGTTTGAACCAGATATGGGCAACCCCTTTCAAGTGATAAGAGGGTAGGTCTATGCACTCCTCCCCTTTCACCCCTATAATCTGGGTGATCTTCTTGATTTCATCAATAAACTCATTGGATCCTTGTCCACGTTCGATCTGAGGAACTCCGAAGGGTTCATCCTAAGAAAGTCCCTGACTCTTGTTGCTGTTGCATTCCCATTCTGGGGAACATGCACTACCGCCTGCTAGTTGACCTGGGCAGTCAATGCTTGTGCCAACATCTGATGGCTGTCCTAAACTCTGCGTAAGCAACCTGCTCGGGCACATGATCCTCGGGGACTAGTAGGGCCTGCTGGTGCCCATCTTTATTTCCATTCTCATGGCCATTTCTATTTTTTTTCTTCTTCCATTAACTTGGTGTGGAGGCATGATTCTGCAAATGCAGTTAGCACGAGTTAGAGGGATAGAGAGACATTTTCATTGCACACCACAAATCATGAAAAAAGGGAAATTTCCTAAAACGTTTCATAGCCTCTTTGTCATAAGTATGCTGCGCTTCACACCCATGAAAAAGACTCTACTTAACATGGCTTTCAGACACCCTTGGACACTTCAAATCCCTCAATTTGTCCTTCAACTCCTTTAGCTCAGCTGGAGCCATTATGTAAGGAGGAATAGATAGAGGTTGCGTATAGAGAAGAAGGTCGATGCAAAAGTTGATCTCCCGCTTAGGAGGAATTCCCGGTAGATCATTTGGAAACACTTCTAGGTATTCGCACACTACAGGAACTGGCTAGATAGTCACGGTTTTGGATGTAGCATCCTTAACCATAACTAGATGGTACATGCAACCTTTAGAGATCATCCTTCTAGCCACAAGGTAGGAAATGAAGTGACCTACAGGCACAACTGAACTACCCTTCCGCTCAAGAACTGGCCACCCGGAAACCTAAACTCTATAAAACGAGTTATAAAATTCACTAGGGCATAAGATCTATGTAGCCAAATCATGCTAAAGATAACATCAAAATCTGTCATGGCTAGCTCTACTAAATCTGCCAAGGTGACTTTCTGAAGGACTGTGACAGGGAAATTTCTGTACACCCGTCAAGATATAACTAAATCACCAGCTAGAGTAGAAACTGAGAAGAGTTTTTATAGGATTTTGAGACTGACTCCGAAACTACTAGTAACATAGGGTGTCACAAAAGATAAAGTAGCCCCTAGGTATTACAATGCATTTACATCAAAATGGAATACTCATAACATACCAGTGACTACATTTGGTGAAGTCTCCTACTCCTAATGAGATGCGAGGGCATACAATCGGTTCTGATGCGGACCACCACCTACACTAGGGGACTCACCCTACTGAGCTGGGCGTGCTGGTGCTGCTGCTGAACTGGTAGCTTGAGCATGACCCTACCGTGACCCGACCTAGCCAATGAACACTCTCGGCGCCTACGTCCATACCCACCACACCCAAAGTAGATATTTGATCCAATCAAGCACTCCCCTATGTGAATCTTGCCACACTTCCCACAGATCAAAAAGGTATTCTCTAATTACATGCTCCTCTATCCCCTCGAACCTGATGCTCTGCTCCTCTAGTCACCCCGCGATCTAGATGGAGCACTGGCCGATGATGGCGCTGGAGCTAATGACCTCCGATGGGAATGCTGACGATGTCTGCCTCTCGACCTCTTCTTGGAGAACCCAAAACTATCTATCCTGGCCCTCTTGGCCTCCCTCTCCCTCAAATGTGCTACCTCCATCTACAGTGCATACAAAACCAATAGAGGAAAGTCGATGTCCTGATGAAGCATAGCGGTCCTGTAATCCTTGACCAGGTAATCCGCTCTCTATGCACAAACCTACTCACTCGAGTTCTCTAATCAGCCACCATCTCTGGTGCATATTTGGACAAGCAAGTGAACTCTAAATCATACTCCTGGACTATCATATTATTCTGCCTTAGGTTCATGAACTCTGTGGCCTTGATATCCCTCATCTCTCAGGGAAAGAACCGATCCAAGAATACGGTGAGGAACTCATCCCAACTAACGGGACCCTCTCCAACTTCTCTGCTATCCTTCCACTGTTTGAACCAGATATGGGCAACCCCTTTCAACTAATAAGAGGGTAGGTCTATGCACTCCTCCCCTTTCACCCCTATAATCTGGGTGATCTTCTTGATTTCATCAATAAACTCAAGTGGATCCTTGTCCACCTTCGATCTGAGGAACTCCGGAGGGTTCATCCTAAGAAAGTCCCTGACTCTTGTTGCTGTTGCATTCCCATTCTGGGGAATATGCACTACCGCCTGCTAGTTGACCTGGGCAGTCAATGCTTGTGCCAACATCTGATGGCTGTCCTAAACTCTGCGTGAGCAACCTGCTCGGGCACATGATCCTCGGGGACTAGTAGGGCCTGCTGGTGCCCATCTTTATTTCCATTCTCATGGCCATTTCTATTTTTCTTCTTCCATTAACTTGGTGTGGAGGCATGATTCTGCAAATGCAGTTAGCACGAGTTAGAGGGATAGAGAGACATTTCATTGCACACCACAAATCATGAAAAAAGGGAAATTTCCTAAAACGTTTCATAGCCTCTTTGTCATAAGTATGCTGCGCTTCACACCCATGAAAAAGACTCTACTTAACATGGCTTTCAGACACCCTTGGACACTTCAAAACCTAATCCTCTAATACCAAGTATGTCATGACACAAACATAGGCCCGGATCTAGACATAGAACCTAGAACCATAAATGGCTCTAAGTCGACCTATGGCATGAACATGAAAACTAATGCTAAACATAATAAATGCGGAAATTTAAAATTTTAAATAGCGGAAGCCTAAAAATACAATAACATCTGAACAATAGAATACATAACACTGATCCTAAGCTTAATACATACTATGTCTAATAAGCTTCTAAAATCTTGATGAGTTGATGCGACAATACCCCAACTAACTCACTAATAAACTGAAACTGAAAGTAAACTGGTAAGAAGGTCCTCAAAGGATGAGGACTCACCAACAAGCTAGGAAATGCTAACTCTGAGGATCTGGCTAATGGTGGGACTGAACCTGAACGTCCGAACCTATATAATAAAACTATACAACATAGAGTATACCGTCAGTACTTGGAATGTACAAAGTATGCAAGGTAAGTAAAAAAGGATAGTTAAAAATATATTATAGTTCATAAGAGTAGAATAGTCTAATCATGAGTTAATATCTTAATATAAACCTAAAGGCTCAAGGTTTTCAAACCATTCATAATCTAGTCATACTCATAATCATAAGAGAAAGCTTATAAAAAACATAACTTGAGCCAAAATAACATAAACATGGCAATGCATAAATCATGAGGAAAAATGGGAGAACACGTCTTAACTAACACCAACATGATAGAGCTTACATGATTCCCTAACTATCTCTCTCAAGTGGGAAGAGCCGTCTCAGGCTTGCCAGGCAAGGGACGTGCATGAAATGATATCACAAGAGGGGGTCCATGAATACACATACCTATAGTGGCACGTAGTTCTAAGACCATGGGGTTTACCTGAATGGCGGGTCTACTCAATGCTAGACACTGCTCCTAAAAACATACATATGAGGGCTCATATAGTAATAATGGAATCATTCATAAAGTTCATGGACAATAAATCATAACATGTTGATCATACTTGAAATATATGATTAGACATGAATCAGGGACCGTGAGTCGACCACAAGTCATAAATTCATAAATCATGAAGAACATGCATATTTGTGAAAATTCATGTATTTGACATTCATAAATCCATGAAGAGTACTTGAATAGAAATCATATCGTAAATCATAAATCATAATTTAGGCTTAGGAAGACCAAAATCAAAATAGAACTATAACTTAACTTTTCATGAAACTTTGTATAATTGGGCATAGATTGATTAATTATAATCAATTTAAGTATAGAATCTGCCCATCGATATTAAAACAACGTTTAGGATATAAAGGGAATTGGCCCATAATCAAAATAAAGAGAATCCCAAGAATTTGGGGTTAAACCCCCATAAGATCATCAAATTTACTTTAATACTTAAATTCATGAACAATGAGGAAATTAGGGAATGAGACTGAAGAGGGACTCTCATTCACAATCCTACATACTTGGGTAATTTGATCTTACATTCTCCCTTGGAAACCCAAAGGAATTGGAGAAGAAATGGGAGAGTTCTAGGCTTGATTTTTAAAGAGAGACCTCTACTCTTGCATTCATGGGAGTTGAATGAATTAGGATATGTTTATCCCTCTTAAGATCCTCTTAACATAGCTTAAAATGATTTAGTTTAGGACCTTAGAGCCTAGGATTTATGAAAATACCCTTAATGAAAAATTTGTAAATTGAACACTGCCATAGACCACGACTCATACCACGAGTCATACCATGAAGTAACAACTCGTGGTCGCTTCTGTAGTTACCACTGGTCGGGGGGACTGATTCCTAACGACCACACCACCGATGCCTATCACGGGTCATTACATGGCACCACGGGTCGTGAGACTACTCGTTCTCGCTAGACCCCGACAATTCTCTTAAGTTTTCCATGATTACAACCCATGACTAATGGTTCCCTACCATGGGACGTGACACCATCCGTGATAGCACCTCCATGATTAGAAACCACAACCCTTATCATGATCCGTTATAACAACTAATGAGTTGTACCATGGCTCGTTAGTCCAGATCTTCACACTCAGAAACTTACCACGACTCCCAACATTGACTCGTCATTCCTTCCCATGACTCGTATGATGAACCGTCTTGTGATATTTCCAAAAATTTTTTGCTGATCTCCTTTCTAATTCCAAACCAAGCCTTAGGCACTTCCGGGGTATTACACTAACTCACCACCAGCAGAGGGCATCCTTACGATGGCACATAGGGCCCAGGATCATGATGTTCAATTGTTGAAATTGACAAAAGCTATCTCATCTATGATTCAACAAGCCATCAAAAAGTCCATGAAACTGTAACTGACAAATTGGGGGGCCTATGTACGAAAGTTGAAGTTTCGAAAAACAAAGTGGTGGCCATAAGGAAAGACTTTGACAACTGCAATGAGATACTGCCACAAAAATATATTAATATGAATATGTCGGTCCCTAATGATGCCCAACCAACAAGTAGTAGAAATGCACCGGATGATTGGTGTATAGGCTATGATAGCCGTCTGAAGTGATATCAGATGAGGAAATACACCACAACAGACCACCCCACCCTAGGATGTACACTATCTATGAAGTGGATCAATCCCTAGCCACCCGGTGGGGTGGACGTTACTTCTTATCATGTGAATAGAACTCTTTCGGATTATTGGGTAGTATCTTCACTGGGCGAGCTACTCACACTTCAACCTAATCCATTGATCTCCCTATCCGAGATTGCTTAATGGCAGCTTGATGAGGCCACCTATGCATGGATACCTCATTCCACTCGCTAGATTCTTTAGTGAACCCTCTTTTCCATGATTGTTTTTAACTTGTACATTAGGGACAATGTAATCTGTAGTATTTTCTTGTGTTTCTTGTGTCTACCTTGTCTGGTTTTGAACATGAAGATCTTATAGGTTTATTCTAAATTGCCAAATGTTAATGGCCCATGTATTGATGATCACCTTTGTTCATAATAGTTAGCAAATAAACTCCAAGGGTTTTTTTATGCCATGGTTCTTTTCCAAGGCGCAATTTCCTTTTCTTTTCTTTTATTGTTGGACCGGGCAGCATTTTCCAATGATATTGAGAGGCTGCTTTATTAAGGAAAAATGCCAAGTTTAGAGTCTTTTTGAGTCGGTTGTTGCGATTGCTTTTGAGAGGTACCCCCAAAAATTTTTTAAATGACATAAGAAAAAAATTTACAAAAATGAATTTTGAGGAAAAAGGGGAAATTGAATTTAAAAGTGAGTACTATTTTGTCATGAGTTTCACATTCCTTGTTTGGCTTTTTGATTCACATGCTATCTTGTCTAAATTCTTACTCTTGATGTGGTTATGAAAATTATGTGGACTCTTTTGAGTGTGATGCTCTATGAGGTGAGGTTTTAGCTAACTTTTCATGCATATATGGTTGTCTAGAACTTGCCCCAAGTGTGACTCAAGGAAAAATGCAAGATATAGTTGTATTTAGAACATGATTTTAGGCTTTCTTTGGTAGCTACTTCACCTATATGACCTCCTTGAATATCCATCCTTGCTGGCCAATGTTGATCTTATAAACCTTTTCCTTGAGAACCACATTACAAGCCTATTATTCTTTTGTAATCCCTCTTTTGGCATCCCTCCTCCATAGTGCTAGTTGTCAGGGAAAAAATGATGCTTGAGGCCCAAAAGTGTGAGAATAGAAAAGGGAGAAATGAGGCAAAAGCCTAAGTTTGGGGGTTGCAAAATAAAATGGGAAAATTATGTGAGCTCCTGTGTGTGGTGGCAATGATAAAACGAATGAATTGGTTGGTTGAAAAGAACCTTTAAACCGTAGAAGAAAGGGAATTGTTGAAAGGTGCTACCTCTTGCTTAGATGAAGTTAAAAGTGGTAACTAAGGAGATATAAGGGTGGCTATTGATAAAAAAGTGAAAATATTAATCAAGGAGAGATAAGGTGGGAGTGATCTCAAGAAAATGGAGTACACAAAAATATTTACAAAAAGGGCATTAGGGAGGTTCTAGTCACTAGATCTAAAAGAATCCTACCTTTACCCCTAACTTTCATTATGACCCCTAAGTCCTAATTGATTTGAAGTGTAGAAACTCTACATTAGTGGTGAGTTACATGAAGGGCAAGCCTATTGGTCAAGTTGTGTGCATGAGAATTTCTTTGTGAGAATGAGTGTATTTGTCTCATTCTATAATCCCTTTAGGTGTGAATCTCGTGAAAATTAAATGGGATTATCATTTCCTTTATGATCACGCTTGCATGTGTTAAAAGATATGATTGAGACAAGAATGAAGTGAGCTTTAAGGAAAACTTTGAATGTGAATTTCCAAAGTTTTAAGATTCTATATAAGCTCGGTTTGATCAGCCATGCCTCTTATTTTGAATGATGTTTGTGAGTCATGCTAATTGTTTATGGTTACCTCTCAAAGTATTTGCATAAATTGTTGAGTCTTCTCTTCTCCTTAGAGTCGGTGAGAGATTTTGGGGTTGTCATAGTCCTAGAGGTCCCTTGTGCACAAACTCATGTGGTGCGACATGCTTAATTCCATTCTTCAGCTGTAAAGAAATGCCTTGCTCGAGGACAAGCAATGGTTCAAGTTTGAGGGTTTGATGAGTTGGTAATTTATCAACTCA
This sequence comes from Datura wrightii, assembly GCA_035772735.1. Classification (NCBI taxonomy): domain Eukaryota; kingdom Viridiplantae; phylum Streptophyta; class Magnoliopsida; order Solanales; family Solanaceae; genus Datura; species Datura wrightii. Next base: position 37,574,482 of record JASDFA010000007.1, read on the forward strand.
TTAGGCTTTTAAAAAATGAGCATTTTCTTGATTTTCAAGTCAATTAGAAAGGTTTTATGCCCATTTCGTTGAATGTTTGTAGGTATTCTATTTAAACAGAAAAAGTGAAGAACTTGAGAAAAAAGCATTGTTTGGTTGAAAGAGGAGGACCCGCATTTCGCCAGTTGACACCTGCTAAATGCAGGCAAAACTCAAAGGGGAATAGCTGGGAAGTCGATGGCGCACCTGAAGAACACAGGTCCATACTGGCAAAACGCAGATGCCAGCACCGGATCACCCCTAAAACTTGCTGAACCATAACTGCGCATAAGCAGATCCCCACAGATGGGCACCGACAAAATGCCAGTTTTCTCAAGTGAGGCCGTCATCGAAGGGGTAAATTTTCCAGCATAGGAAAAGAGGAGTAGCTTTAACCTACTTCTATACGTTCCTCGTAAAGTACCAAAAATTTCATTCCATTAGAGCATTGAATTGTTTTTGAATTTCTAGAAAGAAAAAAGTTAGAGAGCTTTTCTTCACCTTCTTCTTCTTCTTTAAGGTAAAAACCTCCATTGAAGAACAACCTTGAGCTGAAAAATTTACTCTTTATGGTGAATGATATGATTTTATTTATTAATTTAATCTCTCTCTCTTCATCCATGAGTAACTAAACATCTTGCTAGGGGTGTGTGCGTGATAGGGGCTAAATTGGATTGGGTAATGCTATTTTAATCTTAGACTTTCTTATTTAGCATAAATATGTTGTTTTCTCCAAATTATAGTTGAATTATTCATAGCTGCAAATATGGGTTGTGTTTATTTATTCTATTGTTTCTTGAAAAGGGGGAATAGAATATGGATGAGAAAACAATGGTGGGTAATTGGGTTTTGATTTTGTGGGGTTGGGCTAGAGATAGCCAAAACCCATTGTCATTATCACGACCCGAACATCGGTACAGACCAAGACACAGAACCTAGAACCACGAATGACTCCAAGTTGACCCATGGCATGGACATGACAACTAAAGCACATACTTCAAGTGAAAATTGATAACTAAAAACATGAATAAGCGGAAGTCTGAATACATATCAACCATACCAAGTCAACACTAACAAAGCTGAAATTCTACATTTTTTTGATAAGCCTCTAAACTATTCGATGAGTTGATGGAACAACACACCAAACTAGCTCGCCAAAGTTTGAAACTAAAAATAACATAACACAACCAACTGAAGGTCCTCGAAGGATGAGGACTCACCAACAAGAGAAATTGAACTAAGGTGCGGGGACTGACTAACAGCGGAACTGAGTTAGATCGTCTACACCTACATCATGAAATGATACAACATAGAGCATGCGGTCAGTACTTTAGTATGTAAGGAAATTAAAATATGATGAGTAACTGTTAACTGAAAGCATGCTTATAAATATAAATTAATAGATCATGAGAGTAAGGACTGCATGCTAATATCTAAAATCATGTATAGTCATAAACTAAATCTTATATCTTAATCAAATGACCCAAAGATGAAAATAGAATCATATGGCTTGCCATAACTAAAATTATTCATAAAAGTTTACAAAGTGATCATTAGATCAAACCTACTTAAAACATAATATCATAAGTCATTGATCTTGGGCATATGTACATGCCCAAGTGGTATTTTTTATCAATGTTTTAGGCACATTTGTACCTTAATTTATGAATAATCTCATGTATTTTCTGTAATTTGTGGCCGTGGACTAACAAATATGATTAGCTCTCTTTGTAGGTTGAAAAAGCTAATGGATGGAGCTCAATGTGAATATAATGGTCCTAATCTTGAAGATAAATGTTAAGGGATGGACTATGGATGGTGAGACAAGCTAAAAAGGACATTTAGAGTCTACTCCATGCCACAGAGAAGCATTGGGGCGTTCAACAATATGCCACAGAGAAAAAAATTAATTTATATGAGCAAGGGCTGCAAAACAGTGAGCATCTACGACAGTAGAGTGTCACAGAGGCAATTCTCTGTGATAGCCAATGTGTCACTATAATGCCCCGAAAGCACAAATCTAATTCTGGGACATAAATCAGGAAATCTGGAAAAGCTGCAGAAAAGCTTCAGGATGACCCACCCAATGAGTCGTTAAGTGGCCCCACGCCTCGTCAGGTGAGCCGTAAGAAGGAGGCATAATAATTTAAAGAGGGGAGATAGTGTACCCAACGAGGGACATCACATGTCGTGGTCACTGACCACGACCCATTAAGTCACTTGTGGTCATGCCCGAGTTGGGAATATATTTAGTTGACCAGTGTACCTGAAGAGTGTCGGCAACGAGTCGTCATCTGTGCCAATGACTCGTTAGGTGACTCATTATTGGACTTAGCATTAAATCTATAGAATGAGACAATGTGGTCCACGACTGGTGACCACGAGTTGTTGTCATAGACCACGACTCATTAGGTCCCTCGTAGTGACCTACTGAGGATCCCAAGTAGTAAACCTAACGGGAGTGACCACGAGTCATGGTCAGTTACCACAACCCCTTAGGTAACCCGTTAGGGGCACCTGACAGTATTTTTCAACAAATTTCTAAGGGCTATTTAGTAATTTCCTATTCTCCTAAGCTTTAAACTACGTCGTTTTGAACATAAATTCAGACTTATTAGAGGGTTTGGACGGTTCCTCCCCTCATTCTCACATTTACACTCAGAAAACTATCGAAGAGTTTCTCAAGAAAACTCTCAAGCTAGCTTAGGGTTGTCCTCCATTGCAGCAGTTCAAGTTCTCTTCTCCGGGAAAATATTAGTCAAGTATTTGGGAATTAAACAAAAGAATTGTCCTTCCCTTGTGTCCCCCAAATTCCTCCTATAATTCTCCTATCAGTTTAGCCCATGGATTTTCGATTGTGAAAAAAATTTTCATTTTGGTTTTTGTTAGTTTCAATTGAGTTATCGTCCATGCTTATCATTCATATGATTTTCATCAGTTCTTAAGTAAATTTTTAATGTTCTTTCCAAGTGATTTTACAGCCCTAAATTCTCGAGAAGTGATCGGTTCTGCATTAAATTTTGTTTAGTTTCTTTTACAGTATGTTTTGGATGAATTTCTTAGCGATTCATATTATATATGTTGACCAATCATTCCATTAATGATAACAATTTTATCCCTGTTGGATGGGATTCCTTTAATTATTGAAACTTCGCTATATTGTGAAACTTCCCATATTATTGGAATGAGTGAGTTCTCTATTAGCTGCTTAGTAGTCTACTTTAGTTAGAACACAGAACCTTCTTAGAACTATCTAGAAAGTGTCAACTAATTAGTTTGACTCCAGTCTTTCTCCGAGGTGTCACAGGTGCCTCCCAATTATCATAATCAGACTCAGAATCTAGTTTTGGTCCATTAGGCGGTCATGACAGTTTATATATATAGCTCTGACCATCCCAAGGATCCCAGTTCAATTTACAGTTTGTTCTTAGATGATTACCACGCTTCCATACAAGCAACTCTGACCAGTCTAGAACCCAGTTTCAGAATCTGGTCCAATAAGACTCTTAGGGTACTCTCAGTTATATGTCCTTGACTAGTCTTGGACCCCAATTTTAAGCTATCAGCTTAGCAATTCAGTATAGGTATCCAGTGGGAGTAGGACTTAGCACCGAGTGAGTTGGGGTTCCAACGTACCCAGGTTGCCAAAACTACGTTGACAGCGTAGGTTACAGTATTACTTGGCCTGATTGGCCCCAACCTTTTGTGATCACCCAGTTCATGCCTTTATAACCTGGCAAGGTATATTGGGTCCTACCGGTGGGGTGTATACATCGGACTCCACGTCTAGCTCATGTGGTTATATGTCGGTTATAGACTCTCCCACTAGCCAGTTAATCCACTCTCAGATTTCTCAGTACAGATCAGTTCAGTGTAGTATCTCAGACTCATTCTTTCATATTTAAGGCATGTTTATGACCATCAGCCAGGTTCATTACTGACCATATAAGTATATTCTAGTTGTATCAATTTTCAGTATTTCCAGTTGGTCATTTCATGTCACTTAAGCTTAGTTACTAGTTCTTTCATGTTATTTACATCTCCCACTTACTCAGTACATTCAAAGTATTGACGCATACTTTTATGTTGTATCATTTAATGATACAGCTTCAGGTTCCAAGATTCAGCAGCATTAATCGCCACGATTCAGCTCCTCCTCAGCTGCAGATTTAGTGTTAGTCCTCATCATTTGAGGGCCTTATTTTCATTCTCTTATAGTCAGTTGTAGTTTTACTTTAGACTTAGAGTTATCTGGGGGGCTTATCCCAGTAACTTATCAATTAGAAGGCTTTCAGACCTACAGATGTTTAGTTTCCATGTTTTAAGTTTTATTCTAAATTTTTATAAAGATGCCTTAATGTTTTTACTTTAAAGTTCTATTATGCATGTTTACTCAGAATGCTAGTGAATGATAGATTAGGGGTTGACTTGGGGTCACTTGTGGCTTCAAGTACCGTGTTACGTCCAGGGTGTAGACTCGAGGTGTGACAGTCACGGAGGCAAATCTCTGTGATAGCCAGTGTGACACGGAGGTAGTCCGTCACAAGCCAATTTTTGACAATTATAAATGGAATACTTAGCAGTTTAATTGGATATCATGAAATTATTTTTAAAAACAGAAGGGAGCAAAGGGAGAAAGGAAGAAATTCACCTAGGGTTCAATTTCTCTTTTGAGGCCACATGACATGATTGTTTTAGCTTAATTTCATCTTTGGTTCAAGTTTCTTTGGTTGTTTGTCTTAAATTCTTGCTTCCTTATCATTCTAATGTTTGATCACCGTTAGAATGAATGTGTTAAGCTTAGGCAAAAGCTTGAAAGTGTAATCCTAGGTTAGAATTAGGAATGCAAGGAGTGAGCTCAAAGTCTTCAAAACATGATTCGTGGTTAGGATAGAAACATACCTAATTTACCTCACTTGGTTAATAAAACGGGAAGATAGCTAGACACTTAGGGTTAAATTGTCACATCACCACTCTCAGACATAGTTTTGAAGTTAATTCTAGGCTAAATGGTTAGAGGTATGAAAGTCCATAACAAAGGGCATAAACCCCGTGAACCACATCCATATTGTTAATTGCTCACGAATTAGGACGTCACATTCCTGCGCAATGATGTAGTTATGAGACTAGTTTGTTGTGTTTAGAGGATCGAAAGACCATGAACATTGCGATTAGCTCTGTGAGACAACAAAAGAATTTTCAATGCTTGGACCATTGTGAATTTTAGCTTTGCATGAATGTTTGGCCTTAACTCTAGATACTTCTTATTATTGTTTTTCCGAATTAGTTGTGATCACTTATAGATTTAGATTAAACATTCAAAACCTTGAAAACCAACACTTGTGAAAATTAATTAAACACTTGAACTGAATATTCGCTATAACAGTCCAGTCCCTGTGGGTTCGACACCCAGCTCTTATAGAGTCACTATATTACTTGTACAACTGCGTACACTTGCGCGTTCGCCTAAGCGCGAACAAGTTTTTTGGTGTCATTACTGGGGACTGGCGAAATTGGTGAATTTCTTGTTTTGTGTTAGTGTCTAATTTTCCAAATATTGAAAAAAATATTTATTAGTTTTAGATTTCTTTTATTTTTGTTTTTAGTTTTATACCCTTCTTAACATGACATCATGGAACACAAATGGGTTGAATGGAGGATATTCATATTTCGGTGAGTCCTGTCTAAATGGTGGAGGACCCCATTTGTGGCAAAATTATCCTTCTTATAGTACATGTGGTGGTCAGGATGGCCATTAGAATGGTTGTCCAAATTTGTATTCCCCTTCCCCAAGCCCCTACTATGATCCTTTTATTATTTTTGATGAGTACAGGAATGATAAGGAGGAGGACTAACACCAAGCACATGTAGAAAACATGTTAAAATAGATCCTCAAGCAGACAGAAGCAATGAGGGAGTGGATGGAAGTAATGAGAATTCACACTAACGAAAATGAAGAGGCCCTACAAATATGAAAGCCATGTTCACGGAGGTAAAGGTTGAGGCTGATGCTGGCATTGATTTGCAAGTCACGGTCTTAGCCAATACTCAAGAAGGATCTTAAGGAGAAAAAAGAGTGAGTTCTTGGAACAAGCTCAATAGTTAGAAGCTCCATAGAGTCTCTGTGATGGTCTCACATATATGGCCAATCCAGTCATAAAAATGGGGATAGAGTTCCAACCATTTGACATTCATGTGGAGTAAGATGTTATTGTGGAGAAGGTGTACAAAAGCAAGGAGGTAAAGCACAGTGCAGTTTAAGAGTTAAGGTGTATTGTACCCCACTCGAAGCATTTCTCGACATTAAGTTTGGTTGACAACCTAGAAATAGAGTGTTGCAAGCTTATAGAGAAAGGTCCAGATGAGGAACATGCCCCGTATATTCTGCAATTTGCTGAGTCGAAGAGATAAAACGACTTCACTTACTTAAGGGCCAATAAGTGTGAGAGGCGACATCTCCTGTTTGGTCGATTAAATTTTTCACCACCACCCCTAGAGCATAATAGGAAATTGGAAAAGAAATTAGGGGTGAGATCCATATCCTCAAAGTGGAAGGAAACGTGGTGCAACTTGATGCGTCGTGCTACAATGTAAAATCAGGCGCCGCTTGGGAGGCAACCCAAGGGTACCACTGGTGCAGTTTTGTTTTTTCTATTGCTTTGATTTTGGGTTGTTTTCACTTTTTGTTTTATTTTTCTGAAGTAAGCACAGGAAAAAGAGGAAGTCTTAGTACCTATAGAAGCAGAAGCGAAGGAGCATGTCCAAGCGCAAGTGTGGGGTTGAGGATCCCCAAGATGAAAAATGGACAATGCATGCTGCTAGTCAGGCCTAGAGGCCTCATGAAGTATCTCTCACCTTTAGTCTTGCTTTTAAATGATTCTTTGGGGACATAGCATGATCTAAGTGTGGGGTGAGGGTAATTTAAAATTTATGTGATGTTGATTTTGGGTGAATTTGGTGCTTGGTATAATATTGTTTTGATGAAAAAGTTTGAGGTGAGCATATTTCGTCCACCCTTTGATTTTTCTTTTTGGTTGTTTTCCGAAAGGGGGCACTTTGAACCGAGAATAAAATTTTTCTGTGTTAGGGACTTTTTCCGACGCTGGATGGATGACGACCATCTTGAGGAAAAATTAGTCAATAGGTTTTGTTTTTGAAACCTTAGTTGATTGACTGCTTAATGCTTTTGTTGAGTGTTATACATGATTGTTAGGGGCAAGTAGAGTTTTAATTCTAAAGCATGTTCATAAGTGTATGACTCTATATACTTTTTGTTTAATTTTGAATTCATGTGATTAATAGTGTTGAGAGTCTATATGGTTCTGTCTTGAGTTGAACATGTGCAGTGAGTGTAAGGTTCTACATGTATTCCATGCTATCATGTAGTTTCTAGAACTTTCCTGGTGTGTTTGCAAAGCGAAATGAGGAATGTTAATTGTAGGAGATGATGTAGGCATTTCTTTGAATAAGCCTATTTTCATCCTATGCTTTACCAACCCTTAATGCATAATCCTAGTTAGTCCCATTAAGACTTTAGCCTATTCTTTGATTAGCCACATGAAAAGCTTAATCCTTTTCTTACAATAGCCTTTAAATTTGATCCAGAACTCCTACGCGCTAAACTGAAAAATGCATAAGAGTAAGAGGAGTAAGAATATTGAAAAGGAGGGAAATAGTTGGTACTGGAAGTTGAAGAAAAGAGTGAAGGGTGCAATTGTCCAAAATGTGTAAGTGTTGGTAGGGATTCGGAAAAAAAAACAAAAGAATGTATAATGCTTGAGTACTCCTTAATAATAACATAAGTGTGCTTAAAGAAATGGGGTAAACAAAAAGGAAATTGAGAATTGAAAGAACAAGAGATGAAGTAAAATAAGAGGATGTGCTTAATGAGCAAAAGTGATATATTAAAAGCGCTCAGGGAAGATACTCACTATTACTAGCCGAATAGTACCTACCCATCCTTTAGCTTACATTACAACCCGGAAAGTCCTATTTGATCTTACTTTTGGGAATTCATGTATCACATGTTGCATGAGAATTCATTGTGAGAGTGAGTTTAATTATATTCATATACCCATACATGTTAAAATTTGAAAATTTGTGAGTAAAATGGGTATCTCTCTTGTTGTGAGGGCACATGTTTGAGGAAAGATAGGTTCCATGTTAGACTTCTTGATTGGCTAATGTGCATGAGTTTGCTATGGTTTTAGAGTCAATTCTTGAGGCTAGGAGATCTTAACTTGGTTATACTTGGTTTGAATTTTGTTAAATATATAGCATGCTTTATGTGAACTTGCTATCTAAATCAGTCATTGTAACCGTAATTTGAGTCGTCTTGCATCAATTCTTAATGTGTGAGTCTTCTTTGTGCATGAGATGTAAAGGATTTGTCCGAGGACGAACAAGACATTAAGTGTGGGATAGTGATCTTGGGCATATGTACATGCCCAAGTGATATTTTTTACCTATGTTTTAGCCACGCTTGTACTTTAGTTTAAGAATAATCTCATGTATTTTGTGTAATTAGTGGCCATGAACTAACAAATATGATTAGCTCTCTTCGTAGGTTGAAATATCCAATGGATAGAGCTCAATGTGAATATAATGGTCCTAATCTTGAAGATAAATGTTAAGGGATGGATAATGGATGGTTAGACAAGATATAAAGGACATTTGGAGTCAACTCCGTGCCAATGAGAAGCATTGGGGCATTGAACAATGTGCCACTGAGCAAAAAAATTAATATATGAGCAGGGCCTATAAAACATTGAGCATCCGTGACAGCAGAGTGTCACGGAGGCAAATCTCCACGATAGGCAGCGTGACGTGGAGGCAGCGTACCATAGGCCAAATTTTTTACAATTATAAATGGAATACTTAGCAGTTTAATTGGATATCACGAAATTATTTCTAAAAAACAGAAGGGAACGAAGGGAGAATGGAAGAACTTCACCTAGTGTTCAATTTCTTTGCTTCTCTTTTAACCATTCTTGTAAGTACTTGAATTCAAACAAGTTTTTGAGTTTTTGTAAGATCATGAGTTGCTAAGACCCTTCTTCTAGGGTTGAGGCCACATGACATGATTGTTTTAGCTTAATTTCACCTTTGGTTCAAGTTTCTTTGGTTGTTTGTCTTGAATTCTTGCTTTCTTATCATTTTAATGTTTGATCACCATTAGAATGCATGTGTTAAGCTTAGGCAAAAGCTTGAAAGAGTAACCCTAGGTTAGAACTAGGAATTCAAGGAGTGAGTTCAAAGTCTTCAAGACTTGATTTGTGGTTAGGATAGAAGTATAGCTAATTTATCTCACTTGGTTAATAAAACGGGAAGATAGCTAGACACTTACGGTTAAATTGTCACATCACCACTCTCAGACGTACTTATGAAGTTAATTCTAGGCTAAATGGTTAGAGGTATGAAAGTCCATAACCAAGGGCATAAACCCAGTAAACCACATCCACATTGTTAATTGCTCATGAATTAGGACGTCACATCCCCGCTCAACGATGTAGTTGTGAGACTACTTTGATGTGTTTAGAGGCTCGAAAGACCATGAACATTGCAATTAACTCTTTGAGACAACAAACGAATTTTCAAAATACTTGAGCTATTGTGAATTTTATCTTTGCATGAATGTTTAGGTTTAACTATAGATGCTTCTTTTTTTTTTTCTGAATTAGTTGTGATCACCTATAGATTTAGATACAATATTCAAAATCTTCAAAACCAACACTTGTCAAAATTAATGTAACACCTGAACTGAATATTCAATGTAATAGTCCAGTCCCTGTGGGTTCATCATCCGGCTCTTATAGAGTCACTATATTACTTGTACGACCGTGTACGCTTGCGCGTAAGCTGGAGCGAGACAAAGCTTTTGGGAACATAATAACTGAAATTATGAGGAAAAATGGGAGACTTGTCACAACCGACACCATTATGATAAAGCTTACCTGATGCCCCAACTATCACACTCAAGTGGGCATAGCCGTCCAAAACCTTGTTAGAGTAGGGATGCTACCCTTATATCGATATCAAGATGAAGGCTCCTTGATGGCGGGAAAACTCTAAAAGGAGATCCAAATGAAAATATATAAACCTATTGTGGCACGTAGTTCTTAGATTTGATGTTTTATTGACCCCTAGCTTTCTCGGTGCTAGACACTACTCCCAAAGACATGCAAGGTGCTCACTATCATTTTTCAACGAAGCTGAAATCATTGTTTTTAAATAAAGTTGAAACAATCATTTTTTCAATGAAGCTAATAATATAATTACATGCATAGTCTAAAATCTGAATATGGGGAGTCCTAGCTCTAAACATACAATAAGCTAAAAATACGGAGTATCCCTCCAAACCATATGGTAAGCTGATATTATAAAACTAATCTGGATCATGAAAACATACTTAACATATGTGGGCTTGCTCAAATCTTAAAATAACGCATACTTGAAATTTGTAATTTGTAATTTGTAATTTGAAATCATGAATTCATACATGGGTAATTTGTAAACATTCAATCATGCTAGATATCTCATCATACTGGAAATCATAAATCACAAACTTGACTTTTCATGAACTTGCATAAGTAGGCATAATTTTCTAAAACATGAATTCATGAATTTATAACAAAAATAGGAATAAAATATGCCCATGAATCTTAAAACATACTTTGAAACATAAAAGGAACTAACCCATAAACAAATCATAAAGAATTTCATGAATATGGGCTAAAACTCCATAGAATCATAAACTTGAATTAAGACTTGAATTCATGAGATTGTGGAGAGATATGGGCATGCGAGTGAAGGGACTCCTATTCATAGCCCTATATACCTGGGTAAACTAAATCTACACTTGTCTTTGAAATCCCAAGAGATTTGAAAATGAAATTGAATGGTTTAAGCTTGATCTTCAAAGGAGAAGTCCTAATCTTGCATGCATGGGTGTTGTATGAATTAGGATAGGTTTAACTCCCTTAAAACCCTCTTTTGAGAGCATAAAATGGAATTTTTTAGGACTTAGAACCTAGGGATTTATGAAAATACCCTTAATGAATTTGTAGAAAAACTGATTCTACCAGATGCCACGACTCGTACCACGAGTTATACAATCCTCCTACGAATCGTGCTATCCTCCCATACTGACCATGTCCAAACCTCTAATCCTCTGAATATTTCCACGAATCCTACTATGACCCATAACTGGCTATCACGGGTCATACCAACACTCAAACTACCAGCATCTAAAAAATCGCAACTTCCTGTTATGATCCGTACCACGAGTCATACCCACACACTACAACTTGTACTGGGGACTCGTGGTCTAGGGAAAGAAATCTCTGAACTAAACCATGGGTCTTCCTACAACCCGTACCACCAACTGGCGACTCGTAGGTGAGTCGTACTAAAGACTTTTCATGAACTTACATAAGTGGGCATTATGAATATCGGGTCTAGTCTTAGGAACTTTCGGCGTATTACAATATCTCCCCCTTGGAACATTCATCCTCGAATGTGGGTTAAACATACTAGAAAGCTGGGAAAAGAAACTTCAATCCCACATACTAAACATCTAAAGCCGAAAACTGACGAAGTGACTAACTTAGGACTGATACACATGACTGAACTGAGTTCATGGATCATATATACATGCTAAGACTTGAGAGGAACTGAGAGACATGAACTAGACATGAAACTGAATAAAGTATTAAAGAGGAAACTGATACCTCATTCTGAAATGGAGTTGGAATGAAATAAATTATGGTATTTGGCCATCATATCTGCTTCGACTTCCCACATAGCTCCTTCAACGAGTTGATTCCTCCACAAGTCTTTCACTGAAGCTACTTCTTTGTTTCTCAACTTTAGTACTTGACCATCAAGGATCTCAAATGGGTACCTCCACATAGGTGAGGATATCCTTCACACCTATTCTCTTCACCAGAAAAACTAAAGCCAGGTCATTAATGCACTTCTTCAATAATGATACATGAAAAACTGGATGCACTAACATTAACTCCGCTAGTAGCTCCAACTCATAGTCCACCTTGCTAACACGTTTCACAATCTTGTATGGACCAACATATCAAGGACTATGCTTCCCTTTCTTTCTGAACATCATCACTCCCTTCATAGGAGACACATTCAACAACACCCAATCATCAACTTCAAACTCGAGTCTCTCCATCTAACATCCACGTATGACTTCTAGAGACTCTGGGATGTTTTCAGTGTTTCCCTAAAAAGATGAACTTTCTCCATGTCTTCATGGACTGAACCTGACCCTACCAATGTATCTTCACCTACCTCAAACCAACCAATAGGCGATCTATACCTCCACCCATAAAGAGCCTCAAACAAAGCCATCTGGATACTAGAGTGGTAATTGTTGTTATAAGCAAACTCGATGAGGGTAAATGATCATCCCAACTACCTTTGAAGTTAATCACACATGATCTCAACATATCCTTGAGGGTCTGAATGGTCCGCTCAGCCTGACCATCTGTCTGTGGGTGAAAAGTTGTGCTAAACTTGACCTGAGTATCGAGTCCCTTCTTAAAAAAATTCCAAAACTGAGAGGTGAATTGAGTCCCTCTATCTAAAATAATGGATAAGGAAATTATGTGCAACCAAACTAACTATCAAATATATAATCTATCATAGTTTTCAACTGAATCGGTAGTTTTGACCAGTAAGAAATGTGTTGCCTTGGTCAACCTATCTACCACCACCCAAATAGAGTCATACTGTTGGCGAGTGCGAGGCAACCTTGTGATGAAGTCCATATTGATATCTTTGCACTTTCAACTTGGGATGATGATGTCTTGTAGCATACCTCTAGGTCACTGATGCTCCACTTTTCACTTGTTGACAGCTCGGACACTTACCCACAAACTATGCTATGCTCTTCTTCATTCCATTCTACCAATAGACTTCTCATAGGTCACGGTACATCTTGGTGGCACCTGGATGTATAGAATATCGAGAACCATGAGCCTTATGCAGCATCCGTTCTCTCAAATCATTGACACCTGAAACATATAAACAGACCTGATATCGAAGACGACTATCTCTCCCTTGGCGGAAGACCTCCATATTCTGATTTTGAACCGCTTCTTTCAACTTCACAAAAATAGGATCCTCATCTTGCCTAGCCTTGACCTCTGTCAGCAAAGAGGATTCTAAACCATTCTTAACAATGACACCACCATCTATCGAATCCACAAGGCAAACCCTTAATCATGCAAGCTGATGCACATCCTTCACTAACTCTTTCCTTCCATCTTCCACATGAGAAACACTATGCATGGATAGTCTGCTAAGGGAATCCGCCACTATATTGGCGTTTCTGGATGATAAAGGACACTCATGTCATTGTCCCTGAGCAGCTCTAACCATCTCCTTTCTCAAAAATTCAAGTCCTTTTGGGGGAACACATACTGTAGGCTCTTGTGGTCCGTAAACATATCCACATGCACTACATACAAGTAGTATCTCCAAATCTTCAATGCGAATACCACCTCTGCCAACTCTAGGTCATGTGTTAGATAATTATTCTCATGAGTTTTAAGTTGTCTAGAGGCATATGCAATAACCTTTCCATGTTGCATCAACATACATCCAAGACCAACCCAAGAGGCATCACAATACACAACGAATCCATCTGTACCCTGAAGTAGGGTCAATGCTAGGGCTGAAGTGAGTTGAGTTTTTAACTCCTAAAAACTCTTCTCACAGGCATCCGGCCACTGAAATTTGACTTTCTTCTAGGTCAACTTAGTCAACGATGCCACAATGGATGAAAATCCTTCAACAAACCTCCTGTAATAGCTCGTTAAACCCAAGAAACTCATGATATCCAAAGGATTAACTGGTCTAGGCCAATTCTTCACTGACTCTATCTTTTGAGACTCTACCTTCACACCCTCGCTTGACACCACATGGGCCAAAAATGCTACTGAGTTCAACAAAAACTCACACTTGCTGAATTTAGCAAATAGTTGGTGATCCTTGAGAGTCTGTAGCACCACCCTCAAATGAGGGGCATGTTCCTCCTTACCCCGTCATCAATAAAGATAATCAAGAACATGTCCAAATATGCTTTAAACACCTTATTCATCACATCCATAAAAGTTGCATGAGCATTTTTTAACATAACTACAAATTCATAGTGACCATACCGAGTCTGGAAAGCTGTCTTCAGAATGTCACTCTCCTTATCTAAGTTGATGATATCCATATCTGAGGTCCATCTTTGAGAAGCACCTAACACCCTAAAGTTGGTCAAACAAGTCATCAGTTCTGGGGAGGGGATACTTGTTCTTTATTGTAACCTTGTTCTACTGTTGATAGACAATGCACATATGAAAAGACCCATCATTCTTTCAAACAAAGAGAACTAGTGCACCCCACGAGGACTTGGTAGGTTTTATAGAGCCCTTATCTAGAAGATCCTTCAACTGCTCTTTCAACTTCTTTAGCTCATCTGGATCCATTTTATAAGGAGGAATAGATTCAGACTATGTATTTGGAAGATTGTCAATACCAAAATCAATCTCTCACTCGGGAAGGACTCCAGTAGTTCATCTGGGATAACCTTTCGATACTGAAATACTACAGGGACAGATCAAAGAGTCATAGTCTCGGATGTAGCATCCTTAACTTAAACTAGATGGTAAACATAACCTTTGGAAATCATTTTTCTTGCCTTAAGATAGGAAACAAAGTGACCTACAGGCACAATTGAACTATCCTTCCATTCTAGGACTGGCTCACCCGGAAATCGAAATTCTACCGTACGGGTTTTACGATTCACTGAGGCATAACATGCATGCAACAAATTCATACCAAGGATAACATCAAAATCAGTCATGTATAACTCTACTATATCATCTGAGGTGACTTTCTAAAAGATTGTGGTAGGGAAATTTTTGTATACCAGTTGAGCTATAACTGAGTCACCGACTTGAGTAGAGGCTGAGAAGTGTTCTAATAGGATTTCTGGACTGACTCCAAAACTAATGGCAACATAAGGAGTTACAAAAGATAAAGTAGTCCCTATATCTAACAATGCATACACATCTCATACTTGTAACAAACTAGTGACCACATCTGGAGAGACCTCCTGCTCCTGACGAGATGAGAGGGCATAAAATTTGTTCTGATGCTAGGATGGGTCACGGCCTCTACCATGGCCCTGATTGGCTGTAGGGCAATCTTAGAGCACGTGTCTTGGCTTCCCGCACCCAAAACATGCACTTGAACCTGCTAAGCACTCTTCGGTGTGCCTCCTACCACACTTTCCACAAACTAAAATGCTAGACTCTACTAACATACTCCCCTGACCTCGAGAGTCTGATGTCTTTCCCCTATGATCACCCCTAGAGCTAGATGGCACACTAGCTGATGACGGTGCTGGGGCTGATAGTCTCTGTTGGGACTACTGGCAATGTCTGGCACTGGACCTTTACCTGGCTCTTGGCCTCTTTTTCCCTTTCATTCATCTGATCTGTCTCTATCTGCTAGGCGTATATGACCAATTGAGAGAAGTCCAGGTCACTATTCAGCATTGCGGTCCTACACTCCTTCACCAGCGAATCTGACACCCCATACACAAACCTATTCATACAGGCTCTCTAATCTTCAACCATCTCAGGCGCATACTTGGACAACTGGGTAAAGTCTAAGGTGTACTCTTGCATAGTCATATTGTTCTGCCTGAAGTTGAAAAACTCTGCCGCTTTTTCTTCCTCTAGCTCCCTAGGGAAGAATCTGTCTAAGAAGCCTGTCATGAACTCATCCCTACTCATCAGAACTGCACCCACTATTTACCATCCCTCCACTGATGGCACCAAATATAAGCAACCCCATATGGCTGATAGGAGGCTAAGTCTGCGCTATCTTCTCCCGTCACCCCCATAATCTGGGTGATCTTCTGTATCTCCTCGAGGAACTCATGTGGGTTGTCTTCCACTTTTGACCTGTCACTACCCAGACGTGCACCTGGATCGTAGATACGGGACAAGGGACCCTAAGAGACCCCAATTCAACCCATGATACATGCATACAACTGATCTCATTTAAATAAACAGAATATTATGCATAAAACATCACAGAAATGTAACCATGACATAGCATCAAAAAATACCAAACATTTACATAAGCTGAGTACTACTCATTTGTCCGAAAGCCTCTAATACATAAGATGGGTTGATGGGACAACATCCCTAACTAACCCAAGAAATACTGAAACATAATCAATAGGAAAGTTTATCAACGGCCCTCGGAACATGAGGACTCAGCAACAAGCTGATATCGTAGGCTGGGATGGACTAAGGATGAGGATGAGCCTGAGATCCGGACCTTGTATCATGAAACGATACAACATAGAAAGTTTATGGTCAGTATGTGGATTGTACTGAGTATGCAAGGTAAGTAAAAAGAACATTTTAAAAGTAAAGTAAACTCATAAATAGACATAGGGGAAGGACATCATGCTTGCATCAAAATCTTCGTTATAAAACATAAGGCTCAAGACTTTCAAATCATTCATTATCATAATCTTAAATAACTTTATCGTAATATCTTGAGCCAATAACATAAACATAACAATGCATAAAACATGCGAAACAATGGGAGGAATCGTCATAACTAACACCATCATGGTAGAACTTTTCATGATGCCCCACTGTCTCGCTCAAGTGGGAAGAGCCGACCCTGGCCTGCCAGGCGAGGGTCGTGAATAAGGCGTGCTACAACATTTGAGGGGATCATTATGAATACATCATATCACTTATAACCCACAGTGGCATGTGTTTATGAGATACCGGCGTAGTCCATAAAATGTCGGGCTACTCGGTGCTAGACACGACTCCCAAAAATATGCATATAGGCTCATACATAAATCATTAACATCATGCATTAATATTAAATGGATAGAAAATAACATTTATCATCATGGATCTCCTTTAAAAATGCTTAGCCAAGAATCCAAAGGCCCTTTTTCATCAGCCAACATCATAAATCGATAAATCATGAAATTCCTTTTATAGATTGTAAATCATTATTCATCATGTGGGCATTTTCCATTACTTCATCATACTCAATTCTTTCAAAACATGCTCATAAACATGTGTAACTTGATTTCATTCTTTTCCATCATAAAAAACCTCAAAATAATGAATATGCATCATAAATCATAACTTTCATGGACTTTCATCAATGGGCATTTTAGATTTAAAAAGATTGAAACATGATTTTGAAGAAGTTAATTTACAATCTGCCCAACATGCATAATTCAATAATTAAAACTCAATTAAAGCATACCCATAAGGAGAGATCACATTGTCATGCTTTGGGTAAAACCCCATGGGATTTGAATAGGGAGTTCATGAATTAACTCGAAATCGGGAATGGTTGAGGAATAATTCCACCCATTTTAAAACCCTACATACTTGGGAAAAGATGGAATTAAAGTTCCTTAAGCACCCACAAAGAAATTGATGAAATTTGGGGAAGAAGGCCTTGAATCTCCCAAAAAATCTCTCTAAGCTTGTGCATGAGAATGGGCATGCATAAAGGGCTTAACCCATCTTATCTAACTTAGAAACATATCCAAAACGATGTGGTTTAGGCCTTAGGGACTCAGGAAGTTATGAAAACACCCTTATTAAAACGCAGGAAATTCTGGTCGCCAGTCCCCACGAGGGACCTAATGGGTCGTTGCCACAGGACATGACTCGTGGCCTTGATCCGTTGAGTCGACTGCCCAAACATCCAAGGGAACCCCACAGGTGACTTCATGAGTCGTGAGGTCAGACCACGACTTGTGGTCATCTTCCGTGGCACACTGCCCATCCCAACTTGCCAATACTCCAGGGTTGACCACGGATGACCTCACGAGTCGTGTGGTCTGACCACAACTCGTGGTCAAGCCCATGGCCTCCTTACTCAGTCCTTGCCACACCATTCTGACCACAAGTCACCTCACGACTCACCTCACAGGTCGTTCTGTGACCCGGTGCAAATTTTCAATTTTTCTCCATTTTCATTTTTGGGTATGATCCTTGGGTTCCCGGGGTATAACAATATCTCCGCTTGGGAACATTAATCCTCGAATGTTAGAAACATTCAGAAAACTAGGAAACAAGCTATCACCATACACAATTACCAGTCATTTAAGTCGAAAACGGACGGAATGACTACCTCCAAAAGGAACTACATAGCTAAACTGAATTCAGACATCACATACATTTACCATATCATAAAACAAACTTGTACATATGAGCTAAATAGGAAAAGCTGATTAAAGGTTTAGGGAAAAACCGATACCTCAAACTGAAACTAAACCGGTAAAGAACAAATGAGGGTATTTAGCTATCATGTCTGCTTTGACTTCCCATGTAGCTCTCTCATCATGCTGATTTCTCCATAATACTTTAACTGAAGCTACTTCTTTGTTTCTCAACCTCCGAACCTGACGATCCAATATTTCAATGGGAATTTCTTCATAACTGAGGCTATCCTTCACTCCAATGCTGTCTATCGGAACTACCAAGGTTGGATCACCCAAGCACTTCTTCAAAAGTGACACATAAAAGATGGGATGGACCAAAGATAGATCGAGGGCAAGTCCAACTCATACGCCACCTTACCAACTCTTCTCACAACCCGATAGGGGCCAATATTGCGGGGACTGAGTTTACCTTTCTTTCCGAACTGTATGACTTCCTTCATAGGAGATACCTTTAGAAATACCCATTCATCCACATCAAACTCCAAATCTCTTCTCCTCACATCAGCATATGATTTCTGACGACTTTGAGGGGTTTTCAATCGGTCCCTTATCAACTGAACCTTCACCATCTCCTCATGAACCAGATCTGGTCCTATTATAACTGCCTCACCAACCTCGAACCATCCGATGGAAGATCTACACCTCAGCTCGTAAAGAACCTCGAATGGGGCCATATGGATACTAGAGTGGTAACTGTTATTATAAGCAAACTCGATCAAGGGCAAATGATCATCCCAACTACCTTTAAAGTCCATAACACATGCCCTCAACATATCCTCAAGGGTCTGAATGGTTCGTTCTTCCTAGCCATCTATTTGTGGATGGAAGGTTGTATTAAGCTTAACCTGCGTCCCAAGTCCTTTTTCAAAAGAACGCCAGAATTGAGAGGTAAACTGAGTACCTCAGTCAGAGATAATAGACAAGGGCACTTTATGAAGTCGAACAAACTTCCGAATATACAACTTAGCATAATCATCCGCTGAATTTGTGGTCTTGACTGGTAGGAAGTGTGCCGCCTTAGTTAGCCTGTCCACCACCACCCAAATGGAGTCATAGTGTCGGTGAGTACGAGGTAGGCCTGTAACAAAATCCATATTAATCTCTTCCCACTTCCAAGTGGGGATACTGATATCCTGAAGTACGCCTCCCGACCTTTGATGTTCTACTTTCCATTCTAAATCATGTTTTAAGATTCATGGCTAGATTTTATATCCGAATTGATTATAAATTCATGATTTCAGGTTTTAGAAAATTATGCCCAATTATGCAAGTTTCATGAAAAGTCAAGTTTATAATTTATGATTTTCGAGTATGATGAGATATCTAGCATGATTGAATATTTATAAACTACCCATGTATGAATCTTTGTTTTTGACATTTGAAGTCTATTTAATGTATGCATGATTTTAAGATTTGGGAAAGCCCATACATGTTAAGTATGTTTTCATGATTTAGCCAAGGCTAATAATATCATGTTATGATATGTTTTGAATTCAAGACTTCTCGTGTTCATATTTTAGACTAGGCACGTGATTATGATTTTTGCTTCGTTGAAAAATAACGGGAGCATTATGCATGCTTTTGGGAGTAGTATATAGCATCGAGTGTGCTTGGAGTTTCAAGGTTCCACGGTCTCAGAACTACACGCCAATGGTATATTTTATATTTGGGACCTCTCAAGAGAGTTTTCCCCCTGCCCCAGGGGCCTTCAGCTTGATATCAATATCATGGTAGCATCCTTAGCCCTGGCAAGGTTTTGAACGGCTCTGGCCACTTGAGTGTGATAGTTGGGGTATCACGTAAGTTCTATCATGATGGTGTCGGTTATGACGAGTCTTCCATTGTTCCTCATAATTTCAGTTATTTATGTTCATTACTTATGATATTATATTGTACAATAGGTCTAACCCAACGATCAGTTTACGAGTCTTCACTTATGATTTCAGTTGTAAAAGTTCATATGATTTCTATTTTAACTTTGGGTCATTCTATTCAGATATGATATTCAACTTATGACTATTCATGATTCAGATTTAGATTTTAGCATATAGTCCTTGCTCTCATGATCTTGTGATTTATGTTTATATGCATAATTTTAGTTAATAGTTACTTAGCATGTTACCTTGAGTACTCAGTACGTTCCAAGTACTGACTACATACTCTTTGTTGTATCGTTTCATGATACACGTCTAGACAATCTGACTCAATTCTGCCGTTAGTCCAGCTTTCCT
Organism: Datura wrightii; assembly: GCA_035772735.1. Taxonomy (NCBI): domain Eukaryota; kingdom Viridiplantae; phylum Streptophyta; class Magnoliopsida; order Solanales; family Solanaceae; genus Datura; species Datura wrightii. Next base: position 37,595,029 of record JASDFA010000007.1, read on the forward strand.
TAGTTTAACTCAGTTCCCATTGTTGGTGAGTCCTAATATTTTTAGGACATTTAGTTTAGCATTTGATTATGTTATATTCGGTTTCAAACTTTAGCGAGCTAGTTGGGGATGTTGTCCCATCAGCTCATCACACAGTAGTAGAGGCTTATCAGACATTATGTAGAATTTTTAGCTTTGTTGAGTGTTGACTCTATTTATGATTGCTATGTTATTTAGACTTCCACTTATTCATATCTAAGTATCAAATTCTGCTTTGATGTATTCTCTTTAGTGGTCATGTTCATGCCATGGGTCGACTTGGAGCCATTCGTGGTTCCTGGTTTCGTGTCTCGGTCCGAGGTCTAAGCTCGGGTCGTGACAAACTTGATATCAGAGCTAAAGGTTAGAGTTTCCTAGGGTGTCTAAAAGCCCCGTTGAGTAGAGTATTTTCCATTGGTGTGAAGCGCACCATACTTATGGGGAGAGGCTACAAGACATTTGAGGAAATTTTCCTTCTTCATGGTCTAAGTCATGCATTGAAGTATCTCTCTATCATTCTAACTCGTGTAATACGCGATTGTAGAAATATGCCTCCTCGCCGAGTGAATGGAAGAAGGAATGGCAACGAAATGGAGATGATAATGGCAATGGAGATGGGCATCAACAAGCCCCACCAGCAGTAGCAGGTCTTATCGCCCAGCAGGTCTTATGGCCCAGCGGGTCACTCATGCCGAGTTTAGAGCTGTATTTCATATGTTGGCACAGGAGATGACCGCTCAGGACAATCAGCAGGCGGTGGCTCATATTCCCCAGAATAGGAATGCAACGACAGCTAAAGTTTGAGACTTTCCTAGGATGAATCCACTTGAGTTTCTGGGGTTAAAAGTGGATGAGGACCCACATGATTTTGTCGAGGAGATGCAGAAGATCAATTAAATTATGGGGGTGACTGGAGAGGAGAGTGCGAATTTAGCCTCTTATCAGTTGAAGGGGGTTGGTTACATATGGTACCGCCAGTGGAAAGATGGTAGGGAAGTGGGATCAGTTCCATTGAGTTGGGATGAGCTCATGGCTGCCTTCTTGGATAGGTTCTTCCCTAGAGTGTTAAGGGAGGTGAAGGTGGCAGAATTCGTCAACTTAAAGCAGTACGATAGGACTATTCAAGAGAATGCCTTGGAGTTTACACAGCTATCCAAGTATGCAACGGAGATGGTTGCATATCAGAGGACTTATATGAGTAGGTTCGTGAAGAGAGTATCAGACTCACTGGTTAAGGAGTGCATAACTGCTATGCTGAAAAGATCTAGACTTCTTACGATTGGTCTTATACACTAAGAAAATAGAGGCAAATCAAATGAAGGAGAAAGAGAGAGAGAGGCTAAGAGGTCTAGGACAGGGAGTTGTGGACAGTTTCAGTAGAGGTCTAGTGGAGGACCCTATCAGCAGTCCCACCATAGGTCATCAGCCCCAATGCCATCATCAGCTAGTGTTCCATCTAGATCGAGGATGATTAGAGGGGTGGGGCATCAGACTCCAAAGGTCAGAGGAGCAGGTCAGGAGAGCTCAGCATTCTAGTTTGTGGCAAGTGTGGCAGGAGGCACCCTGAAGAGTTCCTAGCAGGTTTAGGTGCATGTTTTGGGTGTGGGAAGCCCGGACATTTGTTCAAAGACTACCCTTCAGCCAGAAAGGGCTATAGTAGAAGTCGTGACCCATCCACTAGTTAAGTAGCTCCACCAGCATGCTCATCTCAGTAGGGTGCATCCACTAATACAGGTGGTGGTCAGCGTCAAAATAAATTTTATGCCATCTCATCTCGTCAGGAGCAGGAGGTCTCTCCAGATGTGGTCACTGGTATGGTACAAGTATCTTATCTTGATGTGTATGCTCTATTAGATCCAGGGGATATCTTATCTTTTTTCATGCCTTATGTTGCTATTAGTTTTAGACTCAGCCGTGAAATCTTATCAAAATCCTTATCAGTCTCTACTCCTATCGGTGACTCAATTATAGCTCGATGGGTATACATAAATATTCCTACACAGTCTATCAGAAAGTCACCTCAACCGGCTTAATAAAATTATACATGAACGACTTTGATGTAATCTTTGATATGGATTGGTTGCATGCATGATATGCCTTAGTAAATAATAGAAAATGTATGGTAGAGTTCTGATTTTCGGGTGAGCTAGTCCTAGAATGGAAGGGCAGTTTAGTTGTTCCTATAGGTCGCTTTGTTTCCTATCTCAAGGTCAGGAAAATGATTTCTAAAGGCTATGTGTACCATCTAGTTCAGGTTAAGGATGCTACGTCAAACATCCCGACTCTTCAATCAGTTCCTATAGTGTGCGAGTAACTAGAGGTGTTTCTAGATGATCTACCAGGAGTCCCTTCTGAATGGGAGATTGACTTTGGTTTCGACCTTCTCGTTGATACGCATCCTATATCCATTCCTTCTCACATAATTGCTTTAGCCAAGCTGAAAAAGCTGAAGGAGCAGTTGAAAGATCTCCTAGATAAGGGTTTCATCACGTCTAGTAAATCCCCGTGGGGTGCACCAGTTGTCTTTGTTCAAAAGAAGGATGGTTCCCTTAGAATATGCATTGACTATCTATAATTGAACAAGGTCATAATCAAGAATAAGTATCCCCTCCCCAAGATTGATGATTTGTTTCGCCAACATTAGGGTGCTAAGTGCTTCTCAAAGATAGACCTCAGATCTGGCTATCATCAGCTCAGAGTTAGAGAGGGTGACATTCCGAAGACAGCTTTCAGGATTGAGTATGGTAACTATGAGTTCGTAATTATGTCTTTTGGACTAACGAGTACTGCTGCAGCTTTTATGGATTTGATGAACAGGGTGTTCAAGTTGTATTTGGATATGTTCATGATTGTCTTCATAGACAATATGTCACACCCCGCCTTGGGGGGTATGACTGGCACCTGGTGCCCTACTGGGACCTGAACTGCTGGACTGCTAAGCCTGGGCACATCTGGTGCCTGGCTGGCTCTAACTCATATTTCTGGAAACAAAGGGCTATATAATGACTGTAAACACAGCCCCCGGCCCATTGGCCTATAGCCTCCTATACCTGTACTAACAGCTGACCAGAAACATATCAATTCAGGGAAACCTATGCGGGCTGACAAGGCCACCACGCTGTCTAGTTATCTATAACTCAATCATGAAGTACTAGAAAGCTACGTGACCGGCAAGGTCACCACTACTGGCAAACTATGGCCCCACACGGCCAACATAGAAGAAAGAAAGAGTACTAACAGCTATACAACTGCACGGCCTCACACGACCGGCTCATCTGACCACAGGGAAATATATACAGACTGCAAACCTCTAGGAATAGCAATAGAAATGATCGGGATAGGGCCCCGACCTACCCGTACTATACAACCAAAAGAAAATGAAATACACCTCTGGAATTCAGTCTCCGGATAACAGGAGCTGAATACTCGATCGCTGACAGGAATCACGTGGTATCGCCTGCTCGTCTATGAGTACCTGCAGCCAAGTAATGCAGCGCCCCACCGGGCGTCAGTATCGCTGGTACTGAGTATGTAAAGCAATAACTGAAAGAAATATCTGAAACAATAATATAACTGATGAAACTGAAGTAGAAGGAATAGATTAACTGTCTGATAATGTAAGTCATACCTTCTCTTAATCATACTGGAAGGAGTAGGAGTCATACTTGAGGATTTATCGTTCTACTGTCGATCTACTCGTATCTACTGTAACACAGTATAACATATCATAACATACATAGCACACACAAACCTTACCCGGCCCCCATAAGCTGGGAGGTACAACCAGCACAGAATCTATACCCCTACCCCAGTCATCCCATCTCCTATAACCCTGTAAGCATCCTGCCGGTCCCCTGGGTATGCACTTGGGCTCGCTGAGCCCCTGACTATAACTGTACCTGAGTCCGGAGGACTCCTGAATCAACACCCCGAGCATATCCGCTCGACGGGGGTGTATAAGGGCCGAATAAGGCACAATATGGGGAAAACTGGCATCCCATCTTCGTCCCCTGTGGGACGAGTCGATACAGCTATTAACCCTGGACGGTCATGGATGCTAGGTAATCCAACCCCAAACAATACAACAGTCTCACTAGTAATACTGTCTGCATATCTCACATGCTGAGGCTAATAGGGGTAAAGTATCGTATATATATTACATGCTGAACTAGTGATAGTAATCTGTACGTATTCAATACGTGCTGAGGCTGGTAAATATATATGTATATGAATATAGTCTCCTGCCAGACTGTTCTGGGGCTAATACTGAACAGGATGTAGTATTTCTGCTGAAAACCATGCTGTATACTGAGCTTCTATAGTAACATGATTTGTCATTTCTAATATGCTTTCTAACATCATTTTAACTTATCCTTCAGTTTCTGAGATGTCTTACCAATATTACATCGCTTTACTGGGTTTCAACTGAATACAATGATATCCTAACATTCTGCGTCACATCACATACTGAGCATATTGTGGAATTCCTAGTACTTATATTAGAATCTATATCATGCTGGCAAGTTGCACGCAAGTTATAACTCGATGCTTCTAATATCGTACCAACATTCGTAGTAAACATAACACATGACTTCTGAACATTCTACTGGCCTTGAATTACTGTACTGTACCGAGATTACTTAACTTGCCGAGGAAACTAGCTTTACATACCTTATCCTTGAACTATTCTTTTGTCGAACGAGACTCGATTGGTACTTCAGCTATTTTCTCCCAACTGCATTCATAAATATGTCAATTAGTATTAAATACAGCTTTACTTTAAAAGGCAACGTCACTTTCGATATCGTTTATAGCCTAAACTTAGGCTTATCGAAAGACGGCCAAAAACTCGCTATTTTTTAGAGGTCTAGAAGGGAGAAATATTCACTTCACAGCTAGGAACACATAGACACTAATTTAGAGCAATTCCACTTACCTTAGCTCGGTGGCTCGACGATTCATCGGCCGTATTTTATGAAACTGAATCCGTAGGAATGCTCTCTGCTGCCAAATACCTCGGTATCTGGAGTTAATCTGAGTTTGGACAACGTTTAGCAGCGTAATCGGACGAAAATTATATTATTTCTTCGATCCTTTTCCCTTCTCTACGTTTGCTCTCTGTTTTCTGGAATTTCTTAAGTGTTTAAATGTTTTATGCCCGAAGTGGGCTTTATATACTTGGGCCTGGACAAGGCCAACATGTCACGGAGCCAACGCGGAGGCCTCTCCTCCGTGACACGCTGCCATCGCGGAGGGGCTCTGCCTCGGCTCCTTCCGCGATGGTTCGACAGGTTTCCCGTCCGATCTTTTCCCGGGCCTTTCTCCAGCACGTATGGCCTTCAAATATGCTTAACCAACGTGCGAATAGGTCGTCTAGGTGCCGGGAATTCTACGGGGTATAAAATTCTCCCCCCCCTTAAGAACATTCGTCCTCGAATGTACACTGTTATCTAGAGAACTACTTACTTACTTTCTAGAAAAATTTCGGCAGAGTTTCCCCTGTAATATGGACTATAGCAAAAACCTGAAATGCAGAAAAGTCGAACACAAGTACTGCACGCAATATTCTAGGATCCACTGGATAACTAAATATCAATCTTTCTCATTCACACACATACAACTATAAGGTACTGCATAAGTAACAATACGGACGTACCTGTCGCCTGACTAGGCCTGAAATAGGTGAGGGTATCTGGCTTTCATATCTTCTTCAGCTTCCCACGTCATTTCCTCACGGTTCCTGTTACGCCACAATACTTTGACAGATGCAACATCTTTAGTCCTCAACCTGCGAATCTGTTTGTCTAAGATAGCTACGGGAACCTCTTCATATGCTAACTCTTCTGTGACCTAGACATCCTGAACTGGAACTACTGTAGAAGGGTCCCCTACGAACTTCCTTAACATAGAGACATGGAATACTGGGTGAACAGATGCTAACTCTGGAGGCAGGTTCAATTCGTATGCAACTCGGCCTATTCTTCGCCGAATCTGATATGGCTCAATGAATCTCGGGCTAAGCTTGCCTTTCTTGCCAAACCTCATTACCCCTTTCATCGGAGACACTTTCAGATATACCCAGTCATTTACCGCAAACTCTAGATTTCTGCGCCGCATGTCTGCATAAGACTTCTGGCGGCTCTGAGCAGTCAGTAAACGTTCTCGAATAAGCTTTATCTTTTCCTCCGACTGCCGAACAATGTCTGGGCCAACCAATGCTGATTCCCCCATTTCAAACCAGCCCACTGGCGACCTACATTTTCGCCCGTATAATGCCTCGAAAGGCGCCATCTGAATAGATGAATGATAACTGTTATAGTAAGCAAATTCAATCAATGAAAGATGCTCATCCCAGCTACCCCCAAAATCTAGCACACACGCTCGCAACATATCTTCGAGCGTCTGAATTGTACGTTCAACCAGCCCATCTGTCTGAGGATGGAATGCTGTGCTCAAATTAATCTGCGTTCCCAAACCTTTCTGAAACGACTGCCAGAATCTAGCTGTGAATTGTGCTCCCCTATCTGAGATAATGGATACTGGCACTCCATGTAATCTAACTATTTCTCTGATATATAATTCGGCATAATCCTCAGCCGAGAAGGTAGCCTTCACTGGCAGGAAATGAGCTGATTTTGTTAGCCTGTCAACTATTACCCAAATGGAATCATTTCTGCGTCTGGTACGGGGTAACCCTGTTACAAAATCCATGTTTATCGTTTCCTATTTCCACGTAGGCACCGTTATATCTTGCGTCAAACCGCCTGGCTTCCGGTGCTCTGCTTTCACCTGCTGACAGTTAGAACATCTAGATACAAATTCAGCAATCTCAGCTTTCATACCTGGACACCAGTAAATGTCTCTGATGTCGTGGTACATCTTGGTCGCTCCTGGATGAAGGGAATAGCGAGCGTAATGTACCTCATGCATGATCCGCTCGCGAAGCCGTGCAACATTCGGGACACAGAGGCAGCCCTTACAGTGTAGCACATCAGCCTCAGTTATCTGAAAATTTGACTCCTTGCCTCTCTGAATTCTATCTCTGAGTTGGACTAAATCAGGATCCTCGTACTGTCGTTCTTTTACCTCTGTAACTAATGATGACACAGCAGAATTCTGAATTACTACTCTATTACTTTTTGTTTCCATTACTCGAACGGCTAAACTAGCTAACTGATGAATTTCTTTGGCTAACTTCCGCTTCTCAGGTCGCAAATACGCCAAACTCCCCATTGATTTACGGCTCAGGGCATCTGCTACAACATTAGCTTTTCCGGGGTGGTATAGGATATTCACATCATAATCTTTTAACAGCTCCAACCAGCGGCGTTGCCGTAGATTCAACTCCCTCTGAGTGAAAATGTACTGTAGGCTCTTATGATCTGTATAAATATCAACATGGACGCCGTACAGGTAATGCCTCCACATCTTTAAGGTGTGGATTACTGCGGCCAATTCCAGGTCGTGGGTAGGGTAATTCTTTTCGTGTTTCCTCAGCTGTCTGGAAGCATATGCAATTACTCTACCATGCTGCATCAACACACAACCTAACCCGACACCTGACGCGTCGTAATAGACTGAATAACCTTCTGTGCCTTTCGGCAATGCCAGCACTGGGGCGGAGGTTAATCTGTCTTTCAGTTCCTGGAAGCTCTGCTCGCATGCCTCTGTCCATTGAAACTTTGCTGCTTTCTATGTCAATTTGGTTAGAGGTGCCGCAATGGTCGAGAACCCTTCAACGAACCTTCTGTAATATCCTGCCAACCCCAGGAAGCTACGAACTTCAGTCGGAGTGGTAGGCCTAGGCCATGACTTAACTTCTTCTATTTTCTGCTTGTCTACCAGTATACCAGCATCTGAGACGATATGCCCTAGAAAGGCCACTGAGTTAAGCCAAAATTCACACTTAGAAAATTTAGCATACAGCAGACGGTCCCTGAGAATCTGGAGCACTGTCCGCAAATGAGTCCGGTGATATGCTTCAGGGCGAGAATACACCAGAATGTCATCAACAAATACTATCACGAACAAGTCCAGGAAAGGTCTGAAAATACAATTCATCAGGTCCATGAAGACTGCCGGGGCATTTGTTAACCCGAAGGACATAACTAGAAATTCAAAATGCCCATATCGGGTCCTGAACGCTGTCTTAGGAATATCTCTCTCACGTACACGGACCTGGTGATATCCGGACCGCAAGTCAATCTTAGAAAAGTATCTGGCTCCCTGCAACTAATCAAATAAGTCGTCAATTCTGGGGTGCGGGTACTTGTTCTTTACCGTAACTTTGTTTAATTACCGGTAATCTATGCACATTCGGAGCGAGCCATCTTTCTTTCTCACAAATAAAACTGGCGCACCCCACGGTGAAGTACTCGGCCTGATAAAACCTTTATCCAATAAATCTTTCAACTGCTCTTTTAATTCTCTGAGTTCTGCAGGAGCCATACGATAGGGAGGAATTGATATCGGCTGAGTACCTGGTAACAAGTCAATAGCAAAGTCTATTTCCCTTTCTGGGGGAATACCAGGTAACTCATCTGGGAATACATCAGGGAATTCCTTCACCACTGGAACAAACTGGATTGTCGGAGATTCTGCTTGGACATCCTATACTCTGACCAGATGGTAAATACATCCCTTAGATATCAACTTTCTCGCCTGAAGGTAGGAAATAAACCTACCTTTTGGCGTAGCGGTGCTGCCCTTCCACTCCCAAACTGCTTCTCTTGGGAAGTGGAATCGGACCGTCTTGGTCCAACATTCAACGTTGGCAAAACACGGTACTAACCAGTCCATACCCATTATGGCATCGAAGTCTATCATTTCTAACTCGACCAGATCTACTGTGGTCTGACGGTCAGCAACCTCTACTGTACACCCGCGGTAGATTCGGCTAGCTGTGATAGAGTCACCGATGGGCGTGGATACTAAAAAGGGCTGCTGCAATAATTATGGTGTAATACTAAACTTTCGTGCCACAAATGGAGTAATGTAGGACAAAGTAGACCCTAGATCAATCAACACATAAGCAGGGTGTGAGAAGATAGTTAGCATACATGTCACAACATCAGGCGACGCTTCCGAATCTTGCCTCCCTGGTAAAGCATATATGCGGCTTGGGCCCGCACCTGTACTGGAGGCCTCAGATCTGCCCCGACCCCTGCCTGCTGAAACTGAGGGCCTGTGCCCTACCGAGGATGCTGTGGCTCGTGACCCTGCAGATGCCCTATCCTGTCTATCCCGGTCCTCTCGACCTCTGGCTGGGCAATCTCTCATCAAATGGCCTTCTTGGCCACAAATATAACATGCGGTGGAACCATACCTGCATGCTCCAGGATGGCGTCGACTGCATATAGGGCAAAGTGGTAGGGTATACCTACTCTGCTCCGCCCTCCTCTGTACTGGTGAATCTGCCATCTGCGAGCCTCTACCAGTCTCTGACTGCCCCCTGCGGCTGAATCTACCCCCCTGTGACTGTGGCGGAGGCGGGGGCCTGGGCGGCCTGTCTGACAATCGTGGCCTGGGTCCTCCCCGGGCCTCCCTCTGTAACTCAACTGGCCTGTCCCGGCGACGCTGTTCCTGATTGACCCTTCTGATCTCCCGATGTCGCTGTCTGATGCCCTCAATATTCTGGGCAAATGCCTGAATTCGAGCAATGTCCATGTCCTCTCGCAGTGTGGCCATAATACAAGTCTCAACATATTCTGGATTCAACCCCATAATAAAACGGTGCACTCTGGATGCCATGGTATCAACAAAGGCCGATGCATATCGAGCCGAAGAATCAAAACGCAAGGAATATTCCCGAACACTCATGGCCCCCTGCTCCAGATGTAGGAACTGGTCTACCCAAGCCTGTCGAATCTCCCGCAGCAATTAGTGATCCAGAAAAGCTGCTAAAAAGCTGGACCAGGTGGGAGGGGAAACATCTCTCCCTCGGGACCTTTCCCAGCTTTCATACCATAACACGGCGATGTCCCGTAACCGAAATGCTGCCAACTCAACTGATTCTGTAGGCGTGGCATGCACAACCCTGAAGATTCTTTGCATTTGATCCAGAAAATCCTGAGGGTCCTCTGTCCGATCCGTACCTGTAAACTGTGGGGGATTTAGGGCTAAGAACTCTCGGACCCTTGAACTACCGGGCCCTCCTGATAATTCTGCAACTGTAGACGGCATTGGCTGACGGTGAGCAGCCATCATCTGTGCTAACATAACTACAGCACTCCTAACCTCCTGGTCGGAAGGTGTCGGTACAGGGACTACTGAAGGTAATGTCACCCCAAGTGGCTCCTGACGTGATGGAGACTGCTGAGGAGGCTGGGACGATGCCTCTGTAGTGCCCTCTGATCGGGCTATTTCCAAACGAGGGGGAGGCATCCTGCTGGTGCCTTCCCCTGCTACAATATCTAAGCTCCGGCCTGTGATAGGATGTCGCTAGTCTGACATTATCTGTAATCAAAGAATATAGTAAGTCTTTAGGGACTCAACCCTATATTGTACCGCTCTACAACACGACTGAATAAGAATAAAAGACAACCATCCTATCATGCCTTGCAGCCTCCTACCCATAGTATGTGGTGCACAACACATCCATGGACAGGACTCTACTTAGCACGGCTTGCAGACTCCCTGGGATACGACCTGCTCTTATACCAAGTTTGTCACACCCCGCCTTGGGGGGTATGACTGGCACCTGGTGCCCTACTGGGACCTGAACTGCCGGACTGCTAATCCTGGGCACATCTGGTGCCTGGCTGGTTCTAACTCATATTTCTGGAAACAAAGGGCTATATAACGGCTGTAAACACAGCCCCCGGCCCATTGGCCTATAGCCTCCTGTACCTATACTAAAAGCTGACCAGAAACATATCAATTCAGGGAAAACTATGCGGGCCGACAAGGCTACCACGCTGTCTAGTTATCTATAACTCAATCATGAAGTACTAGAAAGCTACGTGACCGGCAAGGTCACCACTACTGGCAAACTATGGCCCCACACGGCCAACATAAAAGAAAGAAAGAGTACTAACAGCTATACAACTGCACGGCCTCACACGACCGGCTCATCTGACCACAGGGAAATATATACAGACTGCAAGCCTCTAGGAATAGCAATAGAAATGATCGGGACAGGGCCCCAACCTACCCGTACTATACAACCAAAAGAAAATGATATACACCTCTAGAATTCAGTCTCCGGATAACAGGAGCTGAATACTCGATCGCTGACAGGAATCACGTGGTATCGCCTGCTCGTCTATGAGTACCTGCAGGCAAGTAATGCAGCGCCCCACCGGGCGTCAGTACCGCTGGTACTGAGTATGTAAAGCAATAACTGAAAGAAATATCTGAAACAATAATATAACTGATGAAACTGAAGTAGAAGGAATAGATTAACTGTCTGATAATGTAAGTCATACCTTCTCTTAATCATACTAGAAGGAGTAGGAGTCATACCTGAGGATTTATCGTTCTACTGTCGATCTACTCGTATCTACTGTAACACAGTATAACATATCATAACATATATAGCACACACAAACCTTACCCGGCCCCCATAAGCCGGGAGGTACAACCAACACAGAATCTATACCCCTACCCCGGTCATCCCATCTCCTATAACCCTGTAAGCATCCTGCCGGTCCCCTGGGTATGCACTTGGGCTCGCTGAGCCCCTGACTATAACTGTACCTGAGTCCGGAGGACTCTTGAATCAACACCCCGAGCATATCCGCTCGACGGGGGTGTATAAGGGCCGACCAAGGCACAATATGGGGAAAACTGGCATCCCATCTTCGTCCCCTGTGGGACGGCATGTCACTCCGTAGAGCGACGTATCCTCGTCCTCTGGTGGACGAGTCGATACAGCTATTAACCCTGGGCGGTCATGGATGCTAGGTAATCCAACCCCAAACAATACAACAGTCTCACTAGTAATACTGTCTGCATATCTCACATGCTGAGGCTAATAGGGGTAAAGTATCGTATATATATTACATGCTGAACTAGTGATAGTAATCTGTACGTATTCAATACGTGCTGAGGCTGGTAAATATATATGTATATGAATATAGTCTCCTGCTAGACTGTTCTGGGCTAATACTGAACAGGATGTAGTATTTCTGCTGAAAACTATGTTGTATACTGAGCTTCTATAGTAACATGATTTGCCATTTCTAATATGCTTTCTAACCTCATTTTAACTTATCCTTCAGTTTCTGAGATGTCTTACCGATATTACATCGCTTTACTGGGTTTCAACTGAATACAATGATATCCTAACATTCTGCGTCACATCACATACTGAGCATACTGTGGAATTCCTAGTACTTATATTAGAATCTATATCATGCTGGCAAGTTGCACGTAAGTTATAACTCGATGCTTCTAATATCGTACCAACATTCGTAGTAAACATAACACATGACTTCTGAACATTCTACTGGCCTTGAATTACTGTACTGTACCGAGATTACTTAACTTGCCGAGGAAACTAGCTTTACATTCCTTATCCTTGAACTATTCATCTGTCGAACGAGACTCGGTCGGTACTTCAGCTATTTTCTCCCAACTGCATTCATAAATATGTCAATTAATATTAAATACAGCTTTACTTTAAAAGGCAACATCACTTTTGATATCGTTTATATCCTAAACTTAGGCTTATCGAAAGACGGCCAAAAACTCGCTATTTTTCAGAGGTCTAGAAGGGAGAAATATTCACTTCACAGCTAGGAACACATAGACACTAATTTAGAGCAATTCCACTTACCTTAGCTCGGTGGCTCGACGATTCGTCGGCCGTATTTTACGAAACTGAATCCGTTGGAATGCTCTCTACTGCCAAATACCTCGGTATCTGGAGTTAATCTGAGTTTGGACAACGTTTAGCAGCGTAATCGGATGAAAATTATATTATTTCTTCGATCCTTTTCCCTTCTCTGCGTTTGCTCTCTATTTTCTGGAATTTCTTAAGTGTTTAAATGTTTTAAGCCCGAAGTGGGCTTTATATACTTGGGCCTGGACAAGGCCAACGTGTCACAGAGCCAACGCGGAGGCCTCTCCTTCTTGACACACTGCCATCGCGGAGGGGCTTTGCCTCCGCTCCTTCCGCGATGGTTCGACAGGTTTCTCGTCCGATCTTTTCCCGGGCCTTTCTCCAGCACGTATGGCCTTCAAATATGCTTAACCAACGTGCGAATAGGTCATCTAGGTGCTGGGAATTCTATGGGGTATAACACAATATTCTCACATACTCATGGAGCGAGGAGGAGCATGCCACTCATTTGAGGATTATGCTACATACTATCAAGGATCGCTAGCTGTTATCTAAATTCCACAAGTGTGAGTTTTGGTTTAACTTTGTAGTATTTTTGGGTCATGTGGTGTCAAGAGAGGGTGTTTAGGTGGACTCTCAGAAGATAGAGGAAGTGAAGAGTTGGCCTAGACCAGTTAGTCCTTCGAATATTAGTAGCTTCTTGGGTTTAGTTGGCTACTATCAGAGGTTTGTTGAAGGATTTTCATCCATTGCAGCATTGTTCACTAAGTTAACCCAGAAGAAGGTCAAATTTCAGTGGTCGAATGACTATGAGAGGAGTTTTTAGGAGTTAAAGACTCGACTCACTTCATCCCTAGTATTGAATCTACCCAAGGGCACTGATGGATTTGTTGTGTATTGTGACGCTTCGAGGGTTGGTCTTGGTTGTGTGTTGATGCAGCATGGTAAGGTCATTGTGTATGCTATAGACATCTTAAGACTCACGAGAAGAATTACCCGACCCATGACCTAGAGTTGGCAACAGTGGTGTTTGCATTGAAATTTAGGAGACACTACTTGTATGGGGTGCATGTGGATGTTTTCATGGACCATAAGAGCCTTCTGTTGGTGTTAACCCAAAAGGACCAGAATTTGCAACAAAGTAAGTGGCTAGAGCTTCTCAAGGACTTTGACATAAGTGTCCTTTATCATCCAGGAAAGGCTAATGTAGTGGCGGATGCCCTTAGCAGACTGTCCATGGAGAGTGTTTCTCATGTAGAGGATGGAAGGAAGGAGTTAACAAAGGATGTCCATAGGCTTGCTTGTTTAGGGGTTCACCTTGTTGACTCGGTAGACGGTGGTGTCATTGTTCAAAATGGTTCAGAATCTTCATTGGTGATCGAGGTCATGGTTAGGCAAGATAAAGATCCTTTCTTGGTAAAGTTAAAGGAAGCTATCCAGAATCAGCAGGTGGAGGACTTCTCCTAAGGGGCAGATAGTGTACTTCGTTATCTGGGTCATTTATGTGTTTTTGGTGTTGATGAATTGAGAGATTAGATGTTGGGTGACGCTCATGGCTCTTAGTATTCCATCAACCCAGGTGCCACCTAGATTTACCGTGACCTATGGGAAGTTTATTGGTGGAATGTATGAAAAAGGACATAGCAGAGTTTGTGGCTAAGGGCCCAAATTGTCAACAAGTGAAAGTTGAGCTTTGGAGAACTAGAGGAATGCTACAAGACATTTGTATTCCTACTTGAAAGTGGTGAGACATCAATATGGACTTCATCATAGGGTTGCCTCGTACACAGCGACGGTATGAATCTATTTGGGTGGTTGTAGAAAGGTTGATCGAAGCAGCACATTTCCTACCGGTGAAAACTACTGATTCAGCTGAGGACTATGTGTTATACCCCGTAAGATTTCTGACACCTAGATGGCCTATTCGCACGGTGATTAAGCTTATTTGAAAGCCTTACGTGCTAGAGAAAGGCCCGAGAAAGGATCGGACGGATAGCCTGTCGAACCATTGCGAAAGGAGTCGAGGCAGAGCCCCTCCGCGATGGCAACGTGTCACGGAGGTGGAGCCTCCTCGTTGGATCCGTGACACGTTGGGCCTGTCTAGGCCCAAGTATATAAAGCCCCACTTCGGTTTATTTTCATTAAACTCATTATAATTTCCAGAGAATTCGTAGAAAATAGTGGGAGAGACGAAGAGGGTTATATATTATCGTCCGATTACGCTGCCAAACATAGTCCAAATCTAAATTAACTCCAGATACCGAGGTATATAGCAGCAGGGAGCATTTCTACGGATTTTGTTTTGCGAAATACGGCCGACGAATCGTCGAGCTATCGGACTAAGGTAAGTAGAATTGCTCCAAACTAGTGTCTATGTGTTCCTAGCTGTGAAGTGAATAGTTCTCCCTTCTGGACTTCTGGAAAATAGCGAGTTTTCGACCGTCTTTCGATAAGCCTAAGTTTAGGCTATAATTATATCGAAAGTGATGTCGTCCTTCAGGATAAAGTTGTATTTAGTACTGATTGATATATATATGAATGCAGTTGGGAGAAATAGCTGAAATACTGACCGAGCTACGCCGGTTAGTCGGGAAATCAAAAGCGAAGGTATGTAAAGCTAGTTTCCTCGGCAAGTTAGTAGTCTCGGTATAGTAAAATAGTTTAAAGGCCAGTAGAATGTTCAGGAGTCATGTGTTATGTTTATTATGAATATTGGTACGGTATTAGAAGCATCATGTTAGGTATAGAGTGAAACTTGCTAGCATGATATAAATTCTAATACAAAGTGTTAGGAACTGTACAGCATGCTCAGTGTGTGATTTAGTAAAGTATGTTAGGATATTATCGTATTCAGTTTAAACTTAGTAAAGCAATATAAGTATCTGAAGGGTATCTCAGAAGTAGAATGGTAGATTAAAATAAAGTTTAGAAAGCATGTTAGAAATAGTAAATCATGTTACTATAGAAGCTCAGTTATACAGCATGATTTCCAGCAGAAAAACTATATCTTGTTCAACATTAGACTCAGTACAGTGTGGTAGAAGATTATTTATATATACCATTATCAGTCTCAGTATGTATTAAATACCTACATATCACTATCACTAGTTCAGCATACAGTATGTACAGATACATTATCATCACTAGCTTCAGTATGTGGTATATACAGATAGTATTACTAGTTGAGACCACTGTATTATCTTGGGGTTGGATTACCTAGCATCCACGACCGCCCCAGGGTTAATAGCTGTATCGACTCATCCGCCAGAGGATGAGGATACGTCACTCTACGGAGTGGCATGCCGTCCCACAGGGGACGAAGATGGGATGCCGGTTTTCCCCATATTGTGCCTTGGTCGGCCTTTATACACCACCGTCGAGTGGGTACGCCCGGGGTGTTGATTCAGGAGTCCTCCGGACTCAGGTACAGTTATAGTTATTATAGGAGATGGGACGACCGGGGTAGGGGTATAGATTGCGTGTTGATTGTACCTCCCGGCTTATGGGGGCCGGGTAAGGTTTGTGTGTGCCATGCTATGTTATATTATGTTATGCCATGTTGCACTAGATACGAGTAGATCAACAATAGAGCGATACATTTCCAGGTATGACTCCTACTCCTTCCAACATAGTTGAGAATAGGCATAGCTTTACATTTTCAGTTAGTTAGTCTATTCTTTCCTATTTCAGTTCCATCAGTTGTATTATTGTTTTCAGATATTTCTTTCAGTTATTGTTTTACATACTCAGTACCAGCGGTACTAACGCCCAGTGGGGTGCTGCATTACTTGCTTGCAGGTACTCAAAGACGAGGGGCCGATACCTCGTGATCCAGCCAGCTCACAGGGTCATCAGCTCCAGTCATCCGGAGCTAGATAGCTAGAGGTTTATCGCTTTCTTTTGTTGTACAGCATGGGTAGGCCGGGGCCCTGTCCCGACGATCTTATCCGTATTCTTAGAGGCTTGCAGTCTGTATATATTTCCATATGGTCAATTGAGTCGGTAGTGTGGGGTCGTGCAGTTTGTTATAGTTGTTTAGAATTTCAGTTATGTTGGCTGTGTGAGGCCTTATCTAGTCAGTAGAGATGACCTTGCCGGTCACGTAGTTATTCAGTATTCCATTGTTGAGTTACAGATAACTAGACAGCATGGTGGCCTTGTCGGCCCGCATAGGCTCCCCTATATTGATATGTTTCTGGTTAGTTGTTTATACAGGTACAGGTGGCTATAGGCCCAATTGGTCGGAGGCTGTGTTTACCCCCCAAGGCGGGGCATGACAAACTTGGTATCAGAGTAGGTCGTGTCCCAGGGAGTCTGCAAGTTGTGCTAAGTAGAGTCTTGTCTATGGATGTGTTGTGCACCACATACTATAGGCAGGAGGCTGCGAGGCATGATAGGATGGTTTCTCTTCTTTTTATTCAGTCGTGCTGCAGAGCGGTACAGTATTGGGTTTGGTCCCTAGAGCTTACTGTATTCTTTGGTTACAGATAATGTCAGACCAGCGACATCCTATCACAGGCCGTAGCTTAGATATTGCAGTAGGGGAAGGCACCAGCACGATGCCTCACCCTCGCTTAGAAACAGCCCGATCAGAGGGCACTACAGAGGCATCATCCCAGCCTTCTCAGCAGTCTCCACCACATCATGAGCCACTTGGGGCGACACTACCTCCAGCAATCCCCATACCGATACCTTCCGACCAGGAGGTTAGGAGTGCAATAGTCATGTTAGCATAGCTGATGGCTGCTCAGCGTCAGCCGATGCCATCTACAGTTGCAGAGTCGTCAGGAGGGTCCGAGAGTTCTTGGCTCTGAATCCCCCACAGTTTACAGGTACGGACCGGACAGAGGACCCTCAGGATTTTCTAGATCAGATGTAGAGAATTTTCAGGGTTATGCATGCCACGCCTACAGAATCGATTGAGTTGGCAGCATTCCAGTTACGGGACATCGCCGTATTGTGGTACGAAAGCTGGGAAAGGTCCCGAGGGAGAGATGTTTCCCCGCCGACCTGGTCCAGCTTCTAAGGAGCTTTTCTAGATCACTATTTGCCACGGGAGATTCGACAGGCCTGGGTGGACTAGTTCCTACATCTAGAGCAGGGGGCCATGAGTGTTCGGGAATACGCCTTGCGGTTTGATTCTTTGGCCCGGTACGCACCGGCCTTTGTTGATACCATGGCATCCAGAGTACACCGCTTCATCATGGGGTTGAATCCAGAATATGTTGAGGCTTGTATTACAGCCACCCTGCGAGAGGACATGGATATTGCCCGAGTTCAGGCATTTGGCCAGTATATTGAGGGCATCAGGCAGCGGCATCGGGAGATCAGGAGGACCAATCAGGAATAGCGCCGCAGGGACAGACCAGTTGAGTTACAGAGGGAGGCTCGGGGAGGACCTAGCCTACGATTGTTAGATAGGCCGCCCAGGCCCCCGCCTCCACCACAGCTGCAAAGGGGTAGATTTAGCTGCAGGGGGCAGTCAGAGACCGGCAGAAGCTCGCAAATTGCAGATTCACCATTACAGAGGAGGGCAGAGCAGAGTAGGTATACCCTACCACTTTGCCCTATATGCAGCCGACGCCATTCTGGAGCATGTAGGTATGGCTCCACCGAATGTTATATTTGTGGCCAAGAGGGCCATTTGATGAGAAATTGCCCAGCCAGAGGTTAGAAGGATCGGGATAGATAGGACAGGGCATCCGCAGGGTCACGAGCTATAAGCATCCTCGGCAGGGCGCAGGCCCTCAGTTTCAGCAGGCAGGGGTCGGGGCAGATCAGGGGCCTCCAGTGTAGGTGCGGGTCCAAGCCGCACATATGCTTTACCAGGGAGGCAGGATTCAGAAGCGTTACATGATGTTGTGACAGGTATGATAACTATCTGCTCACACCCTGCTTATGTATTGATTGATCCAGGATCTACTTTGTCCTACATTACTCCTTTTGTGGCACGAAAGTTCAATATTGCACCAGAATTATTGCAGCAGCCCTTTTCAGTATCCACGCCCGTCGGTGACTCTATTGTAGCTAGCAGAATTTGCCGAGGGTGTACAGTAGAGATTGCTGACCGTCAGACCACAGTAGATTTGGTCGAGTTAGAAATGATAGACTTCGATGCCATAATGGGTATGGATTGGCTTGTGCCGTGCTTTGCCAATGTTGAATGTTGGACCAAGACGGTCTGATTCCACTTTCCAGGAGAAGCAGTGCGGGAGTGGAAGGGCAGCACCGCTACGCTAAAAGGTAGGTTTATTTCCTACCTTCATGCGAGGAAATTGATATCTAAGGGATTATTTACCATCTGGTTAGAGTCCAGGATGTCCGAGCAGAATCTTCGACACTCCAGTCCGTTTCGGTGGTGAACAAGTTCCCTGATGTGTTTCCCGATAAGTTACCTGGTATTCCCCCAAAAAGGGAAATAGATTTTGCTATTGACTTGTTACCAGGCACTCAGCCAATATCCATTCCTCCCTATCGTATGGCTCATGCAGAACTCAGAGAATTAAAGGAGCAGCTGAAACACTTGTTGGATAAAGGTTTTATTAGGCTGAGTACTTCACCATGGGGTGCGCCAGTTCTGTTTGTAAGAAAGAAAGATGGCTCACTCCGTATGTGCATAGATTATCGGCAGTTGAATAAAGTTACTGTGAAGAACAAGTACCCGCTTCCCAGAATTGATGACTTATTTGATCAGTTGCAAGGAGCCAGATACTTTTCTAAGATTGACTTGCGGTCCGAATATCACCAGGTTCGAGTACGTGAAAGAGATATTCCTAAAACGGCGTTCAGGACCCGATATGGGCACTTTGAATTTCTAGTTATGTCCTTTGGGTTAACGAATGCCCCGACAATATTCATGGACCTGATGAATAGTATTTTCAGACCTTTCCTGGACTTGTTCGTAATAGTATTTATTGACAACATTCTGGTGTATTCTCGCTCTAAAGCAGATCACCGGACTCATTTGCGGACAGTGCTCCAGACCCTCAGGGACCGCCAGTTATATGCTAAATTTTCTAAGTTTGAATTCTGGCTTAATTCAGTAGCCTTTTTAGGGCATATTGTGTCGGATGCTGGTATACAGGTTGACACGCAGAAGATAGAAGCAGTCAAATCATGGCCTAGGCCTACCACTCCGATTGAAGTCCGTAGCTTTCTGGGATTAGCGGGATATTACAGGAGGTTCGTTGAAGGGTTCTCGACTATTGCGGCACCTCTGACTAAACTGATGCAGAAAGCAGCAAAGTTTCAATGGACAGAGGCATGTAAGCAGAGCTTCCAGGAGTTAAAAGACAGATTAACCTCCGCCCCAGTGCTAGCATTGCCAGACGGTACAGAGGGTTATTCAGTGTATTGCAACTCATCAGGTATTGGGTTAGGTTGTGTGTTGATGCAGCATGATAAGGTGATTGCGTATGCTTCCAGAGAGCTGAGGAAACACGAGAAAAATTACCCTACCCACGACTTGGAGTTAGCCGCAGTGATCCACGACTTAAAGATATGGAGACATTACTTGTATGGCGTCCATGTGGATATTTTCACATATCACAAGAGCCTACAGTATATCTTCACCTAGAGGGAGCTGAATTTGTGACAGCGTCGCTGGTTGCAGTTATTGAAAGATTATGACGTGGACATTCTGTATCATCTGGGAAAAGCCAATGTTGTAGCAGATGCTCTCAGTCATAAGTCCATGGGGAGTTTGACGTATTTGCATCCCGAGCAGTGGGGATTGGTGAGGGAGATATATCAGTTAGCTAGCCTAGCCGTTCCTGTAGCAAAAACAGAGGATGGTAGTGCGGTAATACAAAACACCGACGTGTCATCATTAGTTGTGGAAGTGAAAGAACGACAATATGAGGATCCTGACCTGATCCAGCTCAAAGACAGGATCCAGTAGGGTAAAGCGCCAGATTTTCAGATAACTGAGGAAGAAGTGCTGTTATGCAAAGGTCGCCTATGTGTTTCAGATGTTTCAGGGCTTCGTCAGCAGATTATGAACGAGGTACATTACGCCCGTTATTCTCTTCACCCCGGTGCGACAAAAATGTACCACTATATCAAAGAAAACTACTGGTGGCTAGGTATGAAAAGAGAAATTGCTGAATTTGTAGCTCAGTTCCCTAACTGCCAACAGGTGAAAGCAGAACATCAGAAACCAGACGGATTGACTCAAGACATAGTTGTGCCTCTCTGGAAATGGGAAGCAGTGAATATGGATTTTGTGGCCGGATTACCTCGTACCAGACACAGATATGACTCTATATGGGTGATAGTTGATAGATTGACAAAATCAGCGCATTTCCTGCCAGTAAAAGCTACTTTCTCTACCGAAGATTACGCCGAATTATTTATCAGAGAAATAGTTAGATTGCACGGTGTTCTAGTATCTATTATCTCTGATAGAGGAGCACAGTTTACAGCTAGATTTTGGCAGTCATTTCAGAGGGGTCTGGTAACGAGATTAATTTGAGCACAACATTCCACCCTCAGACAGATGGACAAGCTTAACGCACTATTCAGACGCTCGAGGACATGCTATGAGCGTGTGTGCTAGATTTTGGAGGTAGCTGGGATGAGCATTTGCCGTTAATTGAATTTGCTTATAATAACAACTATCACTCAGCCATCCAGATGGCGCCTTTCGAGGCATTATACGGGCGAAAATGCAAATCACCGATTGGCTGGTTTGAAACAAGAGAATCAGCGTTGGTTGGGTGAGACATTGTTCAACAGTCAGAGAAAAAGGTAAAGCTTATCCGAGAACGCTTACTGACTGCACAGAGCTGCCAGAAATCATATGCAGATGTTCGGCGCAGAGACTTGGAATTCGATGTAAATGACTCGGTATTTCTGAAAGTATCTCCGATGAAAGGGGTGATGAGATTCGGCAAGAAAGGTAAGCTCAGCCCGAGGTTTGTTGGGCCTTATCAGATTCGTCGAAGGATAGGCTGAGTAGCATATGAGTTGAACTTGCCGCCAGAATTAGAATCTGTTCATCCGGTCTTCCATGTGTCTATGCTAAGAAAATGCATAGGAGACCCATCCAGAGCAGTTCCAGTCCAGGATATCCAAATTACAGAAGAGCTGGCCTATGAAGAGGTTCCAGTAGCCATCTTAGATAGACATATTCGTAGACTGAGAACTAAAGATATTGCATCTGTCAAGGTATTGTGGCGTAACAGGAACCGAGAGGAGATGACTTGGGAGGCGGAGGAAGATATGAAGACCAGATATCCTCACTTATTCCAGGCCTAGTCAGGCGACAGGTATGTCCGTATTATTACTTATGCAATACCTTATAGTTGTGTATGAATAAATGAGAAAGATTGATGCTTAACTATCCAGTGAATCCCAAAGTATTGTGTGCAGTACCTGTATTGGACTTTTCTACGTTTCAGGTTTTTGGTATAGTCCATATTACAGGGGAGACTCTGTTGAAATCTTTCTAAATAAGTAAGTTGAGAAGTCCTCTAGATAGCAGTTTCCATTCGAGGACGAATGTTCTTAAGGGGGGGAGAATGTTATACCCTGTAAGATTTCTGACACCTAGATGGCCTATTCACACGGTGATTAAGATTATTTGAAAGCCATGCGTGCTAGAGAAAGGCCCGGGAAAGGATCGGACGGATAGCCTGTCGAACCATCACAGAAGAAGCCGAGGCAGAGCCCCTCCGCGATGGCAATGTGTCACGGAGGTGGAGCCTCCGCGTTGGCTCCGTGACACGTTGGGCCTGTCCAGGCCCAAGTATATAAAGCCCCACTTTGGTTTTTTTTCATTAAACTCATTATAATTTCCAGAGAATTCGTAGAAAATAGTGGAAGAGACGAAGAGGGTTATATATTATCGTCCGATTACGCTGCCAAATGTAGTCCAAATCTAAATTAACTCCAGATACCAAGGTATATAGCAGTAGGGAGCATTCCTACGGATTTTGTTTCGCGAAATACGGCTGACGAATCGTCGAGCTACCGGACTAAGGTAAGTAGAATTGCTCCAAACTAGTGTCTATGTGTTCCTAGCTGTGAAGTGAATAGTTCTCCCTTCTGGACTTCTGGAAAATAGCGAGTTTTTGACCGTCTTTCGATAAGCCTAAGTTTAGGCTATAATTATATCGAAAGTGATGTCGTCCTTCAGAATAAAGTTGTATTTAGTGCTAATTGGCATATATATGAATGCAGTTGGGAGAAATAGCTGAAATACTGATCGAGCTACGCCGGTTAGTCGGGAAATCAGAAGCGAAGGTATGTAAAGCTAGTTTCCTCGGCAAGTTAGTAGTCTCGGTATATTAAAATAGTTTAAAAGCCAATAGAATGTTCAGGAGTCGTGTGTTATGTTTATTATGAATATTGGTACGATTTTAGAAGCATCATGTTATGTATAGAGTGAAACTTGCTAGCATGATATAAATTCTAATACAAAGTGTTAGGAACTGTACAGCATGCCCAGTATGTGATTTAGTAAAGTATGTTAGGATATTATCGTATTCAGTTGAAACTTAGTAAAACAATATAAGTATCTGAAGGGTATCTCAGAAGTAGAATGGTAGATTAAAATAAAGTTTAGAAAGCATGTTAGAAATAGTAAATCATGTTACTATAGAAGCTCAGTTATACAGCATGATTTCTAGCAGAAAAACTATATCTTGTTCAACATTAGACTTAGTACAGTGTGGTAGAAGATTATATATATATACCACTATCAGTTTCAGCATGTATTAAATACCTACATATCACTATCACTAGTTCAGCATAAAGTATGTACAGATACATTATCATCACTAGCTTCAGTATGTGGTATATACAGATAGTATTACTAGTTGAGACCACTGTATTGTGTTGGGGTTGGATTACCTAGCATCCACGACCGCCCCAGGGTTAATAGTTGTATTGACTCATCCGCCAGAGGACGAGGATACGTCACTCTACGGAGTGGAATGCTGTCCCACAGGGGACGAAGATGGAATGCCGGTTTTCCCCATATTGTGCCTTGGTCGGCCTTTATACACCCCCGTCGAGCGGGTACGCCCGGGGTGTTGATTCAGGAGTCCTCCGGACTTAGGTACAGTTATAGTCAGGGGCTCAGCGAGCCCAAGTGCATACCTAGGGGATCAGCAGGATGCTTATAGTTATTATAGGAGATGGGACAACTGGGGTAGGGGTATAGATTGCGTGTTGATTGTACCTCCCGGCTTATGGGGGCCAGGTAAGGTTTGTGTGTGCCATGCTATGTTATATTATGTTATGCCATGTTGCACTAGATATGAGTAGATCGACAATAGAGCGATACATTTCCAGGTATTACTCCTACTCCTTCCAGCATAGTTGAGAGTAGGCATAGCTTTACATTTTCAGTCAGTTAGTCTATTCCTTCCTATTTCAGTTCCATCAGTTGTATTGCTGTTTTCAGATATTTCTTTCAGTTATTGTTTTACATACTCAGTACCAGCGGTACTGACGCCCAGTGGGGCGCTGCATTACTTGCCTGCAGGTACTCATAGACGAGGGGTCGATACCTCGTGATTCCAGCCAGCTCACAGGTTCATCCGCTCCAGTCATCCGGAGCTAGATAGCTAGAGGTTTATCCCTTTCTTTTGTTGTACAACATGGGTAGGCCGGGGCCCTGTCCCGACCATCTTATTCGTATTCTTAGAGGCTTGCAGTCTGTATATATTTCCCTGTGGTCAGTTGAGCCGGTCGTGTAGGGCCGTGCAGTTTGTTATAGTTGTTTAGCATTTCAGTTATGTTGGCCATGTGAGGTCTTATCCAGTCAGTAGTGGTGACCTTGCCGGTCACGTAGTTATTCAATATTCCATTGTTCAGTTACAGATAACTAGACAGCATAGTGGCCTTGTCGGCCCGCATAGGCTCCCCTATATTGATATGTTTCTGGTTAGCTGTTAGTACAGGTACAGGTGGCTATAGTCCCAGTTGGCCGGAGGTTGTGTTTACAGCCATTATATAGCCCTTTGTTCCCAGAAATCTGAGTTAGAGCCATCCAGGCACCAGATGTGCTCAGGCTCAGTAGTCTAGTAGTTCAGGTCCTAGTAGGGTACCAAGTGCCAGTCATACCCCCTAAGGCGGGGCGTGACACTATGCTAGATTGTACATTTGAGAGTTAGTTCTGTTGCACGGAGTTCCCTTGTCCATCATCTCAGACAGGGGTATTCAGTTTACCTCACAATTTTGTAGATCATTTCAAAAGGGCCTTGGCACTCAGGTTTAGCATAGCACAACTTTTCACCTGCAGACAGAGGGTCAGGCCAAGCGAACTATTCAGACTCTTGAGGATATGTTGAGAGAGTCTGTCATTGACTTCAAGGGTAGTTGGGATGATCATTTTCCTCTCACTGAGTTTGCCTACAATAACATATACCACTTTAGCATTCAGATGGCTCCATTTGAGGCTCTCTATGGGTGGAGGTGTAGATCACCTGTTGGTGGGTTCAAGGTAGGTGAGGCTACATTGATAGAGCTAGATTCTGTTCATGAGGCCATAAAGAATTTTCATCTTATTAGAGATAGACTGAAAACAACTCAGAGTCGTCAGAAGTCATATATGGATGTTAGGAAGAGAGAGCTTGAGTTCGAGGTTAATGATTGGGTATTTCTGAAGGTGTCTCCCATGAAAGGAGTGATGAGGTTCGGGAAGAAAGGAAAGCTTAATCCCCGATATATTGGCCCTTATAGGATTCTGAGGTGAGTTGGCAAAGTGGCATATAAGTTGGTGTTACCAACAGAGTTAGCCCTGGTACATCCAGTTTTCCATTTATCTCTATCGAAGAAGTGCATAGGTGACCCAGCCTTGGTTGTTTCGGTGGAGAGCATAGGTGTGAAGGATCGTGTTACTTATGAGGAGGTTCTAGTTGGGATCCTTTATCGTTAGGTTAGTAAGTTGAGAAATAAGGATGTAGCTTCAGTGAAGGTTTTATGGAGGAATTAGCTAGTTAAGGGAGCTACGTGGGAAGACGAAGCAAATATGATGGCTAGATACCCGCTTCTTTTCCCTTCTAGTCCAGTTTCAGCATGAGGTATTAGTTTCCTCTTTTGTACTCAATTCAGTTTCATTTCAAGCTCATGTCTCTCAGTTCCTTTAATTTTTTTGCATGTATGTCTGAATCATGAATTCAATTCAGTCATGCATATCAGTTTAGAGTCAGACACTCCATAAGATTTCAGCTTCAATTGTTTATTAATTAGGATTACAGTTTCTTCACTAACCCTTTAGTATGCTTAACCCACATTCAGGACGAATGTTCCCAAGGGGGAGATATTGTACTACCCCAAAAACCCCTAAGATCAGACCGAGGGTTTAATCAGAAGAATCAGGAAAATCTACACCAGGTTACAGAATGAGTCGTTTAGTGACTCATGGTGTGAACAAACGGGTCGTCAAGTGACCCATTAAGTAGTGCCTAGTTTGAAGAGATTCCATTTCTCAGTCAGTGGCAATGGATGAGATGACGAGTCGTCGTGGCTCCAAATGAATCATGGTATGACCCGTCAAGTGGGTAAAGGGTGATATTGCAGTATTGGTAACGGGTCGACGAAATGAATCGTCATGTTCCTAACGACTCATCACGTTGGTCGTGAGGGTGAGAAGGTTGGGAAATTGGAATTTCTAGTGGTGGTGATGAGGGGAGACAACAAGTCATTAGAGGATCTAACGACTCGCTATGTCCCTCGTGGTGACTAGTAGTGTCATTTTTCCTGCGAAATCAGTAAGGGAATTTTCATAATTCCTAAGCTCCTAAGCCCTAAACTACGTCATTTTAAGCTCTAAAAGAAGTGTGTTAAGGGATTTTAACCTATTCTAATTCATTCAACTCACACGCATGCAACGTCTAAAAGTTCCTTTTGAAGGTCAAGCTTCACTCCTATCAATTCTTCCCCAATTCTCTTGGGCTTTCAAAGTCAAGTTGAGATTCATCTTGCCCAGGTATATAGGGATAAGAATGAGATTTTCCTTTCACTCTCATGTACGAATTTCTTCTTAAATTAATGAATTCATGTCTTAATTCAAGTTTATGACCTTATAGGGTTTTAACCCAATTTTATGAAATTCTCTACGATTTGTTTATGGCTCAATTCCCTTCATGTTCCAAATCATGTTTTAAGATTCATGGGTAGATTTTATATCTAAATTGATTATAAATTCATGATTTCAAGTTTTAGAAAATTATGCCCAATTATGCAAGTTTCATGAAAAGTCAAGTTTATAATTCATGATTTTCAAGTATGATGAGATATCTAGCATGATTGAATGTTTATAAACTACCCATGTATGAATTTATGATTTTGACTTATGAAGTCTATTTCAAGTATGCATGATTTTAATATTTGGGAAATCCCACACATGTTAAATATGTTTTCATGATTTAGCCAAGGCTAATAAGATCAGGTTATGATATGTTTTGGAGTCAAGACTCCCTATGTTTAGATTTCAGACTGTGCATGTGATTGTGATTTCAGCTTCAATGAAAATTATAGGAGTATTGTGCATGTTTTTTGGAGTAGTGTCTAGCACCGAGTAGGCTTGGGGTTCCAAGGTTCTCTAGTCTCAAAAGTACGCGCCAGCATAGGTATATTTTATATTTTGGACCTCTTAAGTGAGTTTAACCCTTGCCCCGAGGGACCTTCATCTTGATATTGATATAATGGTAGTGTCCATAGCCCTGACAAGATTTTGGACGGCTCTGCACACTTAAGTATTGATCTTGGGCAAATTTATATGCCCAAGTGATACTCAAAGGTGTCATTTTAGCCTTGTTTATCTATCAATGTTTATATATTCTCACGTGATTGATAATAAAATGTGAATTTATACTAACCAACATGATTAGCGTTGTTTTGCAGGTGAAATATAATTTTGGGAAGCTAAAATACGTGTTGGGAGAGATTGGGGTTAGACTCGGATGTTAGTAAGGGAAAAAGCATTTGAAGGCACAAATTAAAGGGGCTCCGCGATGGAGCCGTGTCACGCTGCCATCGCGGATGCCTTCTGCCTGGATAGGGATTTTTTGCCAAAATCCAGTGAGGGTGCGCGTTGGGGCCGTGGCACGTTGGCCTAGCCCCGCGTTGCACGCCATGCCACGTTGGGCCTTATTACCTGGACAATCAATTTCCAGTAAGGGTCCGCGTCAGTGGTGTGTCTAGGAGGTAGTGCTCCGCGATGCACTCCGTGACACGTTGCTTGTTATTCCGAGAAGAATTCCCACTAGAATAAATAGAACACTTAGGTTCATTTTTAATTATTCTGACTTGGTGGAGCAAGAACGTGGGTTACAGGCAGTTAAGAGGAATCGGGTTTTTCTCTATCTCCTTCTTCTTTAATTCAATTGCTTGTATGTTTAACACTCAATTAACGATGTTTAATCCACAAATGAGTGGCTAATTCCTCTTCTTGCTGAGGTTAAGAACAATTGTATTGAAATGTAGCTATTGATCAATTGAGTTTTTCATCTTTTCTTCCATGGTTGTTCTATTGGTTCTTGTTCTTACTGCATTAATGTGTGGCCAATGTTAATGTATATCTAAAAAGTCCAGTTTCACTCGAGAGAGCAAGAAATTGGAAAGTTGTGAATCAATAGGATACGATCTTTTCTTAGTTTGGGAAAATTAAGAATTGATTTACCTTCAGGATAGAAATATACCTAAAAGTCGTATTAGTCAATTAAGGAATCAGTTTTGTATGGCTAGAACATGAATTTCGTTTAATCACAGAAATGTAGGTGGACGGTTCATGATTCTTAAGTTGGGTTAAATACGAGAGTTTTAATCCATTGGCAATAATTCTTGACTAGCAACCGGAGGAAAGATTAACCAAAAATTGTATCGATAATTAGTTTCTATACATGTTCATTTAGCCTCAGCATGCTCACATTCATAGTTCAGGCTCACATTAGATATTCGTTTTAGACTTAACATACAATTAGAAATCAAAATATCAAACTCTTCTTTGCACTGTTGTCTTCATTTTTAGAGTAAGTATAGTAACACTTAAGTAGTTTGTTACCTTATCCCAGTCCCTGTGGGATCGATACTTGGCTTACTTAAGCCACTTTACTACTTGTTCGACCACGTGCACTTGTGTGTAGTTAATTACCCCAAAGCAGACGTGTTCGGTGCTTTTGCTTTGGGTATAACGCTACACGCAAGTGCACGTGGTCGAACAAGTAGTAAAGTGGCTCAAGTAAGCCAAGTATCGATCCCACAGGGACTGGGTTAAGGTAACAATCTGCTCAAGTGTACTATATTTTAATTCTAACAATGAAGACAACAGTGTAAACAAGAGTTAGATATTTTTGGGTTCTAATTTTTATGCTAAGTCTAAAACAAATATCTAATGTGAGTCTGAACTATGAATGTGAGCATACTGAGGTTAATTGAACATGTAAAGAAATTAATTATCGATATAAATTGGTTAACCTTTCCTCCGGTTGCTAGTCAAGAACTATTTCCAATGGATTAAAACTCTCGTATTTAACCCAACTTAAGAATCATGTACCGTCCACCTACATTTCTATGATTAAACGAAATTCATGTTCTAGCCATACAAACTCGGTTCCTAAATTGACTAATACGACCTTCAGGTATATTTCTATCCTGAAGGTAAATCAATTCTCAATTTTCCCAAACCAAGAAAAGATCATATCCTATTGATTCACAACTTTCTAATTTATTGCTCTCTCGAGTGAAACCGGACTTTTTAGATATACATTAACATAGGCCACACATTAATGCAGTAAGAACAAGAATCAATAGAACAACCATGGAAGAAAAAATGAAAAACCAAATAATCAATAATCACATTTCAATTCAATTGTTCTTAACCTCAGCAAGAAGAGGATTTAGCCACTCATTAGTGGATTAAACATCATTAAATGAGTGTTAAACATACAAGCAATTGAATTAAAGAAGAAGGAGATAGAGAAAAAACCCTGATAATTTCGTCCCCTCAACTGCCTGTAACCCATGTTCTTTCTCCACCAAGTCAGAAAATTGAAAAATGTACCTAAGTGTCCTATTTATACTGGTGGGAATTTTTCCCGAATAACAAGCAACGTGTCACGGAGTGCATCACGGAGCACTGCCTCCGTGACATGCCACTGACGCGGACCCTCACTGGAAACTGGGTGTCCAGGTAATAAGGCCCAACGTGGCACGACGTGCAACGCGGAGCTAGGCCACCGTGCCACGGACCCAACGCGCACCCTCACTGGAAATTGCCAAAAATTCCCTAGCCAGGCAGAAGGCCTCCGCGATGGCAGCGTGACACGGCTCCATCGCGGAGCCTCTTTATTTTGTGCCTTCCAATGCCTTGTCCTTTGCTGACATCCGAGTCCAACCCTGATCTCTCCCAACACGCATTTTAGCTTCCCAAAATTACATTTTACCTGCAAAACAATGCTAATCATGTTGGTTAGTATAAATTCACATTTTATTAACAATCACATGAGAATGTATCAACATTGCTAGATAAACAAGGCTAAAATGACATGTTTAAGTATCACTTGGGCATATAAATTTGCCCAAGATCACTTACCCCACACTTAAATCCTTGTTTGTCCTTGAACAAAAATCTTACACCTCATGCAATTTACACCCCAACCTCGCTACTTTGGTTTGACAATTTAGGCTACGGTCATACCGATTATTCAATACAGCAAATCATCAAGAAAACACGCATGGTCCAATCAATGCAGGACCTTCAATACATCAAGGCCTCCTAGACTTAAGAATCGACTCTCGATATTGGCAAACTCATGCAAATCAGCTGGTCAAGACATCCGACACGAAAATTAATCTCTCATCAAGCATGTGCCCTCACAATGACAAGAGAATTTTCCCCTTTTTGATCATACGAACTCAAACGATTACATGCAGGGGCATATAAACACAATTTCGCTCTCTCTCCCAAAAGAATTCACATGCATCATGTCACGACCCATAAGCTTGCCTTTAGTGTATTACTCCACTAATATAAAGAAGTGTGATGTAAGATCACATAGGACTTTAACGGGTTGTAACGTAAGCTACGGAACTAGTAAATATTGGGCTTGCCAATAATAGTCACTAGCATCCTTAAGCGCCTTTTCAATACATCCCATCCAACTAGTGGACATTGTTTCTTTCTTCGTCCTCCCATTCTTGAAGTTTGTCTTTAGTTTGGCCCATCTTATTAAGCACACTTGACACAACAACAAAGATTATTCATACATCTTCATGATACTTTATTTATAACAAGTGCACCTTAAACCTTTTCTTTCCTTCCATCACTCTGCTTTTCTTTTGTTTTCACCATTTTCACTCTTTGACACTTTGGGAAAATTATTTTCTCTTCTTCAGCGCTTAAGAGTTTTGGATCAAATTTATGGCTAATGAAAAGAAGGGATTAAGCTCGGCTTACAACTTTTTGACAAAAGAAAAAAATAATAGGCTAAAGGCTCAACGGGCTGACTAGGGTGTACAATCAAGGTGGGTACTATAATGAAAAAGAGAAACTTTCGGTTAAAAACAAAGAAATGCCTACATCCTTTCCTACAATACACCTCCTTCATTTCGTTTTGTACACACACCAGGCAAGTTCTAGACACTTCACAATAGCATGGAATAACAAAATCTCATTTCACACTTATTGCACATGCTCAATTCAAGATGTATTCACGGACTCTTCAATCAGCTAATTATAAGAATTCAAACATTAACCCTCAATCACACTGCATCGACCCTATGGCCTAGGTATCTCAACATATTTACAAAGTTGCATGCTTCCATACAAATCACTGTTGCATTTCAAATACCATGTACAACATGCAACCAGAATTCCACAACCATAAAGTAACTACAGGTTTTGGGATGCAACCCACAAAAGAAAAACAACTAAAAAAGAATAAATAAAAAAATCTACTCCTAACGACTACATTTCCCTTAAGACGGTCGTCATCCATCCATCATAGGGAACGGTCACTAACTAAGACTTCAGTTCAATGGGACCATTCTCGGTAAAAGAACCGAAAACAAATGCCGAGAAACCCAAGAATTGAAGAAAAAAAGAAAAATTTTAAAAATATCGATCATTTCGATAAACAAAAATATGTAAAAAATCAACTAGCAACATTCAGCAACAAACAACAGTTTCACATTTCACATATAATTACAATACAGAACAACAACTTCAACAAATCACAAGGTCACAAAATTTTTTCCACAAGGCACAACAACAGAACAAAACATACACAACAACATAACTAGCACCTAACTACTCCCACCCCATACTTATATCGAACACTGTCCCCAGTGTTTACATAGATTAAAATAGCACAAAAATTGGGTGGTGGAACTCCCTGATCAATCAAAATACTCCACTTCTTCATCATATGCTGCTGCTTCATCTCCCATGTCTGAATCACCCCCATCGTCATCATCGGACTCCACATCGGAGTCCTCCCAATGTGTCTCCTCATCTGTGGGGACATCATCATCCGTGGGCTCTACAAAAGCTGGCCCAACTCGGCATAGAGCCCTCGCATTTTCGGCAAAAGGGTAGTCTAGCTCGAGCTGCTATAGCTCCTCCTCTGTTGCTGGCCTCCCGCCTATCCTCAGCTGGAGCATCTGCATCCCGTACATGCGAGCCATGTACTGATCATCTCAAGCATGTCACTCGGCAAGTGTAAGAACAGGCCCGTGAGTGGTGTCGGGTGCCTTAGTTTTAGTGGCATCTAAGGCCCGCCGCTCCATCTGCGGGATATAGTCAAGGGCCTCTTCCTCGACATCCAGGCCCCTCAGGAATGTGGTGAGTAGTCCACCAAATCCGTATATGTGCCCCTGATGCAACCGGGCTCTCTTCATGGCGGAGATAATCACCGCCCCCACATTGATCTTCAGCCCTTTCATTAGGGCGTACACCAGGCATACACGATCTCGGGTTACATCCGTCATATGTACCCCCGGGATTAGGCAGGAACACACGATCTTAAGCCATATTTTGGCTTCCCTGTTCATCTGTGAGTAGGGCAAAGTCTGATGGTAGCCCCTCTCCTTGTGTCTGCTCCATCTAGCTGTCGATCGGGTTCCACATAAAGTGCGTCTGATGTCCGCATATGGTGGAGTGATATTCAGCTGTCGAAGCACGTGGGCGTCTGTGTCGTGCGCCCCTAGGATAGCATTGAGGTGGTGGGGCTCAAAGGTGACTATTTGCCCTCTTATTTTGATGGTGTGACTTTTGAGAGTCGGGTTCCAATTGGCATAGAATTCCCGAATCAAGTGCAAGTTGCATTCCTTGGGCTCTTCAAAGATGAAGTTTAGCCCAGCTACCTCGATCCTGTGGATGATCCTAGGGAACTCTTGTGCCAACGGTTCCCGTGCTATGTGTTCCTCGGGGAAGTACTTGCTCTCCTTGTGCTTTGCATACCACTTCTTCCCCTCTTCTATCACCCACCTGGTTCCGTATTGGCGGCATTGGCCGCGTGGAACCGTTGGTGCTGCTGGGACCGCTGTGCCCAATCTGATTCTTTTTCTGCCAGCGCCAGATGTTGATGCGCCTTTTCCCTTGTCTTGCCTGCTTGCCATTGTTCTTGTCAACCCAAACAGACAAGTTCAATGTTAAGCCAATGAATATTAGCTTCGACTAAGGTTGGGTTAAGCTAGGCTACCCCACACTTAGTCCTTAGCTAAAATTACAACATTATGGCAAGATCATACTTATTTACACAAACAAACAACCAAATATAACAAACATGCTTAGTGCATTCGAAGCATTCGACGGTTTATATTCTATGTACTACTCAGACTTCGTACAACTAACCACAATCATTATCATAGATAACATTTTATCTCATAGCACTTAGCAAGAAGAAACAAAACAAAAGAGAAAAAAGAAAAAATTAACTACGTGATCCTATACAATTCAACCAATTCTTGCAATTTTTGATATTACCCTAACCCGAGAATCCATCGGTTTTTGAGCATAGTAACAGTTAGCACCACCGACTCATCTCACTCAACATGTCAACCCAACATGAATTTCACTAGTTCAACTAAATTTTTCCATTTCAAACTCAAAGGCAAGCCCTAACTATGATTTTATCACAAATTCGATTAAACTATGTCATTATTGCGTTCAAGCAATCACCATGATACTCCGAACATCAATCAATAATAATTCAATAAAATTTAAGCTCAATTTCTACTTAGGGCAAGTTTAGCTCATATCACAAGTTCAATATCGAAAAAATTCGACAAGAATTGAAATAGAGTTGAAGAACATACCTTAAATTCGAAGAATTGATGAAAACTCGATGAAATTCTTATCCTAAGACCGTGTCACGTCGAAGGGGGATGAGTTTTTTTGGGAGGTTGGTCGCGGAGTTTGTGAGAAATGAGGGAAAAAGAGGGAGAATCGGGGTTAAAAAGGGGGAAAATCGTGCGGGTCACCCGGCGATCCGGTGTGACCCGTCGCGATATAAACTTCAACGTGTCACGGAGGGTAACGCGGAGCGTGCCCTCCGTGACATGGAGCTATCGCGAAGGCATTCTGGAATTTTTTTAAAATTCCAGATTTACACCTCAACGTGTCACGGAGGGTAACGCGGAGGTCCTCCTCCGTGACACGGAGCTATCGCCCTAGCTCACTATTTTGCCACTTTTTATTGATTTTCATACCTCAAATTTTCCTTTGCGATCTCATGCACATTTATCCTCCGTTCAACCTGAAATTCATCTTACGACAAGAAATTGGTTAGAATTATAGGTTTCACTCAAAATAAAAATAAAAACAAAAATAAAACTAAAAATTTTGTTGTTAATCAAGAAAAAGAAAAAGAAATCTACTCACAATTTACAAAGAAAAATTTCACGGGTTGCCTCCCGTGCAGCGCCTGGTTTACCATTGCGGCTCGACGTCATTCAGCTCAGTTGTCCTCTAGGGTGACGGACGTTTTTTCTCGACCACCATCCTCACCCCAGTAGTGCTTACATTGCTGCGGTGGTTTTCCCATTAAATCTCGTGATTCCACTATATGCGCATCATCAACTCGATCAATAACATTGATCACCGAGAGTTCCTCGTACACAATTGGGAGCTTGGTGGCCTTTTATACATCGAACACTTCCACCTTGTCGTGTGCTCGCATGGTTAGCTGCCCTGCAGCTACATCAATCAGTGCTTTCCTGGTCGCCAAGAAATGACGTCCCAAAATAAATGGGACTTCCGCGTCTAGCTCAAAATCCAGCACGACGAAATCTACTGGGAAGATCAGGGAGCCAACTTGCACCAGAACGTCCTCCACAATGCCATCAGGTCTGGCTAAGGACCGATCCGCTAATTGCAAGATCACTGTTGTGGGTCTAGGACTCCCTAGACCCAGCTTTTTGAATACCGATGACGGCATCAAATTAATGCTCGCTCCCAAATCACATAATCCATGAGCTCGGATACTCTTCCCAATAGTAATTTGTATAGTAAAGCTCCCAGGATCTTTGAGCTTTGTGGGCAGTCGGTTTTGTATCCGGGAAGTGCACTCCTCCGTGAGAACCACCGTAGCATACTTAGTCAACCGACTTTTGTTTGCCACGATGTCCTTTATGTACTTTGCATATTTCGGCACTCCCTGCAAAACATCAACAAGAGGTAAGTTAATATGTACCTATTTCAGCACCTCCATGAATTTCTTGAAACACGCCTCCTCCTTGTGTTTCCTTAATCTTTGAGGGAACGGGGGTGGTGGTCTTTCTGATTCAACTTCTTTTTTCTTCCCCCTCTCATCACTTTGCTCCCTCTCAACTTCTGATGCTCCTGATTGTTGAGGTGGTCTTTCTGGTTCCACCTCTTTCAGCTGCAAACCACTCCTTGTGGTCACCGCATTCACCTGCTTGGGGGTGGGATCCGTGTCGCTCGGAAGTCCTCCTCTAGGTTTGGTGTTTTGGGCTCCAGCAAATTGCCCAAATTGAAATTCAAGTGCCTTAGTAGCTAACTGGTTGTTTTTCACCTCGGCTGCCAATTTCACATAGTCAGCCTGCAATTGAGCTTGGTTAGCTATCATCGCCTTGAACATCTCCTCAATGCTGGGTGATGGTGGTGGAGGAGGTACAATGTTGTTTCTATATTGTGCCTGATAGTTCTGCTGCCCTCCTTGATTCCTCTGTGCCCCCTGACTTGAACTTTGCCCCTGATGGTTGTTGCTACCCCAAGAGAAATTCGGGTGATTCCTCCAGTTGGAATTGTAGCTGTTGCCATACTGTTGGTGGTTGTTCCTCTGTACATTTCCTACAAAGTTCACCGAGTCAGGATTTGCTCCACAACACTCAGCTGAGTGCTCACTGCTCCCACACACTTCACACCAAATCTGCTGCACTGCATTCACTGGGGCTTGAGGCTGGTTCATTGTCATGTTACTGAAGTGGGTGTTGAGTTGATTCTGTAAAGCAACTATCTGTGCAGCAATAGTTGTAAAACCATCTACTTCTAGAACTCCTGCTGCTTTCCTTGTCCCTCCTCTTGATGAATCAACATTCCACTCCGGATTGCCCTGCAAAATACGGTTCAACAAGGTATACAGCTCCTCATAGGATTTCTCCAGCGCTTGTTCCCCAGCTGCTGAGTCTAGAAATATTTTTGTATGGGGTTCCAAACCCTCTATAAAAGTGTGCACCAGCACATCATTGGATTGATGATGATGAGGACAATCCCGCAACATGGACTTGAATCTCTTCCAAGCCTGATATAGATTCTCTCCCTCTCTCTGTTTGAAACTTAGAATTTGACTTCTAAGTCTTGCTGTTTTACCGGATGGAAAAAATCGTATCAAGAATTTCCTTGCAAGATCATCCCAAGTAGTAATAGAATTTGGTGGCTCAGCTTTCAACCACCTCTTGGCTTCTCCCAACAGTGAAAATGGGAACAATGTAAGCCTGACATAATCTGATGACACTCCAACGGTGATGTAAGTGTCACTTATCTCCAAAAAATTTTGGAGATGCTGCTGTGGATCTTCATGAGGGAGACCTGTAAACTACCCGCTGGTGTGCAGCAATTGCACAATGTTTTGCTTGAGCTCGAACCTCCCTCCTGGCTCAGGTTTGCGAATGCTAGATGTGACATTGCTAGCATATGGGATTGCCACCTCGCGCACCGGCCGAGCTGCTACTTCCTCGGGCACTAACATTGCCCGTACTACTGGTGGATTCTGTTGTTGCTCCATGATTGTTTGTCTGAGCAACTGCAGCTTTCTTTCTAGAGCTTCTCTCCGCTGACAATGAAATAATCTTTCTGGCTTTAAATACGAGTCCACCAGCTCCTTGTCTCTTGCCAGTGTTCAACAGAAATTAAATCTGCAAAATACAGGCTAAGACCAAGTTGTCAACACTAAGAAAATAAAAATATAGTAAATTAACACTTAATAAAAATTCACCAATTGCTAGTCCCCGGCAACGGCGCCAAAAACTTGTTCGGTGCTTTTGCTTTGGCTATAAAGCTACACACAAGTGCACATGGTCGAACAAGTAGTAAAGTGGCTCAAGTAAGCCAAGTATCGATCCCACAGGGACTGGGATAAGGTAACAATCTGCTCAAGTGTACTGTATTTTAATTCTAACAATGAAGACAACAGTGTAACCAAGAGTTAGATATTTTTGGGTTCTAATTTTTATGCTAAGTCTAAAACAAATATCTAATGTGAGTCTGAACTATGAATGTGAGCATACTGAGGTTAATTGAACGTGTAAAGAAATTAATTATCGATATAAATTGGTTAACCTTTCCTCCGATTGCTAGTCAAGAACTATTGCCAATGGATTAAAACTCTCGTATTTAACCCAATTTAAGAATCATGAACCGTCCACCTACATTTCTGTGATTAAACGAAATTCATGTTCTAGCCATACAAACCCGATTCCTAAATTGACTAATACGACCTTCAGGTATATTTCTATCCTGAAGGTAAATCAATTCTCAATTTTCCCAAACCAAGAAAAGATCATATCCTATTGATTCACAACTTTCCAATTTCTTGCTCTCTCGAGTGAAACTGGACTTTTTAGATATACATTAACATAGGCCACACATTAATGCAGTAAGAACAAGAATCAATAAAACAACCATGGAAGAAAAGATAAAAAACCAAATAATCAATAATCACATTTCAATTCAATTGTTCTTAACCTCAGCAAGATGAGGATTTAGCCAC
This sequence comes from Datura wrightii, assembly GCA_035772735.1. NCBI lineage: Eukaryota > Viridiplantae > Streptophyta > Magnoliopsida > Solanales > Solanaceae > Datura > Datura wrightii. The sequence continues at coordinate 37,633,015 of JASDFA010000007.1, forward strand.
TCATTAGTGGATTAAATGTCGTTAAATGAGTGTTAAACATACAAGCAATTGAATTAAAGAAGAAGGAGATAGAGAAAAAACCCTGATAATTTCGTCCCCTCAACTGCCTGTAACCCACGTTCTTGCTCCACCAAGTCAGAATATTGAAAAATGAACCTAAGTTCCTATTTATACTGGTGGGAATTTTTCCCGGAATAACAAGCAACGTGTAACGAAGTGCATCACGGAGCACTGCCTCCGTGACACGCCACTGACGCGGACCCTCACTGGAAACTGGGTGTCCAGGTAATAAGGCCCAACGTGGCACGGCGTGCAACGCGAAGCTAGGCCACCGTGCCACGGACCCAACGCGCACCCTCACTGGAAATTGCCAAAAATTCCCTAGCCAGGTAGAAGGCCTCCGCGATGGCAGCATGACACGGCTCCATCGCGGAGCCTCTTTATTTTGTGCCTTCCAATGCCTTGTCCTTTGCTGACATCCGAGTCCAAACCCGATCTCTCCCAACACGTATTTTAGCTTCCCAAAATTACATTATACCTGCAAAACAATGCTAATCATGTTGGTTAGTATAAATTCACATTTTATTAATACATGAGAATGTATCAACATTGCTCGATAAACAGGGCTAAAATGACATATTTAAGTATCACTTGGGCATATAAATTTGCCCAAGAACAAGACGCGAATAAGTTTTTGGCGCCGTTGCCGGGGACTGGCAATTAGTGAATTTTTCTTAAGTGTAAATTTACTATATTTTTTCTTAGTGTTGACAACTTGGTCTTAGCCTGTATTTCGCAGATATAATCTTTGTTGAACACTGGCAAAAGACAAGGAGCTGGTGGACTCATATTTACAGCCTCAAAGACAATTTCATCATCAGCGGAGAGAAGCTCTAGAGAAAAAGTTGCAGTTGCTCAGACAAACAATCATGGAGCAACAACAGAATCCACTAGTAGTAAGGGCAATGTTAGTGCCCGAGGAAATGGCAGCTAGGCCGGTTTGTGAGGTGGCAATCCCACATGCTAACAATGTCACATCTAGCATCCGCAAACCTGAGCCAGGAGGGAGGTTCGAGCTCAAACAAAACATGGTGCAATTGCTGCACACCAGCGGGCAGTTCACAGGTCTCCCTCATGAGGATCCACAGCAGCATCTCCAAAATTTTTTGGAGATAAGTGACACTTACATCCCCGCTGGAGTGTTATCAGATTATGTCAGGCTTACATTGTTCCCATTTTCACTATTGGGAGAAGCCAAGAGGTGGTTGAAAGCTGAGCCACCTAATTCTATTACTACGTGGGATGATCTTGCAAGGAAATTCTTGATATGATTTTTTCCATCCGGTAAAATTGAAAGACTTAGAAGTCAAATTCTAAGTTTTAAACACAGAGAGGGAGAGAATCTATATCAGGCTTGGGAGAGATTCAAGTCCATGTTGCGGGATTGTCCACATCATCATCAATCCAATGATGTGCTGGTGCACACTTTTATAGAGGGCTTGGAACCCCACACAAAAATCTTTCTAGACTCAGCAGCTGGGGGACAAGCATTGGAGAAAACTTATGAGGAGTTGTATACCTTGTTAAATCGTATTTCGCAGGGAAATCCGGAGTGGAATGCTGATTCGTCAATAGGAGGAACAAGGAAAGCAGCAGGAGTTCTAGAGGTGGATGGTTTTACAGCTATTGCTGCACAGATAGCTGCTTTACAGAATCAACTCAACACCCACTTCAGTAACATGACAATGAACCAGACTCAAGCCCCAGTGAATGTAGTGCAGCAGATTTGGTGTGAAGTGTGCGGGAGTAGTGAGCACTCAGCTACGTGTTGTGGAGCAAATCCTGACTTGGTGAAATTTTTGGGAAATGTACAGAGGAACAACCATCAACAATATGGCAACAGCTACAATTCCAACTGGAGGAATCACCTGAATTTCTCTTGGGGTAGCAACAACCATCAAGGGCAAAGTTCGAGTCAGGGGGCGCAGAGGAATCAAGGAGGGCAGCAGAACTATCAGGCACAATATAGAAACAACAATGCATCTCCTCCACCACCATCACCCAGCATTGAGGAGATGTTCAAGACAATGATAGGTAACCAAGCTCAATTGCAGGCTGACTATGTGAAATTGGCAGCCGAGGTGAAGAACAACCAGTTAGCTACTAAGGCACTTGAATATCAATTTGGGCGATTTGCTGGAGCCCAAAACACCAGGCCTAGAGGAGGACTTCCGAGCGACACAGATCCCAACCCCAAGCAGGTGAATGCGGGGACCACAAGGAGTGGTTTGCAGCTTAAAGAGGTGGAACCAGAAAGACCACCTCAACAATCGAGAGCAGCAGAAGTTGAGAGGGAGCAAAGTGATGAGAGGGGGAAGAAAAAGGAAGATGAATCAGAAAGACCACCACCCCCGTTCCCTCAAAGATTAAAGAAACACAAGGAGGAGGCATGTTTCAAGAAATTCATGGAGGTGCTGAAATAGGTACATATTAACTTACCTCTTGTTGATGTTTTGCAGGGAGTGCTGAAGTATGCAAAGTACATTAAGGACATCGTGGCGAACAAAAGTCGGTTGACTGAGTATGCTACGGTGGCTCTCACGGAGGAGTGCACTTCCCGGATACAAAACCGATTGCCCACAAAGCTCAAATATCCTGGGAGCTTTACTATACAAATTACAATTGGGCAGAGTATCCGAGCTCACAGATTATGTGATTTGGGAGTGAGCATTAATTTGATGCCGTCATCGGTATTCAAGAAGTTGGGTCTAGGGAGTCCTAGGCCAACAACAGTGATCTTGCAACTAGCGGATCGGTCCTTAGCCAGACCTGATGGCATTGTGGAGGATGTGCTGGTGCAAGTGGGCTCCCTTATCTTCCCGGTAGATTTCGTCGTGCTGGATTTTGAGCCAGACGCGGAAGTCCCATTTATTTTGGGACGTCCCTTCTTGGCGACTGGGAAGCGCTGATTGATGTAGCTGCAGGGCAGCTAACCATGCGAGCACACGACAAGGTGGAAGTGTTTGATGTATACAAGGCCACCAAGCTTCCGACTGTGTACGAGGAACTCTCAGTGATCAACGTGATTGATCGAGCTGATGATGCTCAGATAGTTGAATCACGAGAGTTAATGGGAAAACCACCAGAGCGATGTAAGAACTACTGGGGTGAGGATGGTGGTCGAGAGAAAACGTCCGTCACCCTAGAAGATGACTGAGCTGAATGACGTCGAGCCGTGACGGTAAACCAGGCGCTGCACGGGAGGCAACCCGTGAGATTTTTCTTTGTAAAATGTGAATAGATTTCTTTTTTTTTTGATTAACAACAAAATTTTTAGTTTTTATTTTTATTCTTATTTTTATTTTGAGTGAATCCTATAATTATAACCAATTTCTTGTCGTAAGATGAATTTCAGGTTAAATGGAGGGTAAACATGCAAGGAATCGCAAAGGATAATTCGAGGTATGAAAAATAATAAAAAGTAGCAAAACAATGAGCCAGGGCGATGGCTCCGTGTCACGGAGGAGGGCCTCCGCGTTACCCTCCGTGACACGTTGAAGGTAATTCTGGAATTTTTACAAATTCCAGAACACCTACGCGATGGCTCCGTGTCACGGAGGGCATGCTCTGCGTTACCCTCCGTGACACGTTGAGGTGTATATCGCGACGGGTCACACCGGGTCGCCGGGTGACCCGCGCGAAATTCCCACTTTTTAACCCCGATTCCCCCTCATTTTTTCTCATTTTTCATACCCTCCACGACCAACATCCTAAAAACCCCTCCACCCTCAACGTGACACGGACTTAGGCCCATAATTTCATCAAGTTTTCATCATTTCTTTGAATTCAAGGTATATTCTTCAACTCTATCTCAATTCTTGTTGAATATTTTCGATGTTGAACATGTGATATGAGAAAAACGTGCCCTAAGTAGAAATTAAGCTTAAATTCAATTGAATTATTGTTTATTGATGTTCGGAGTGACGGTGTGATTGCTTGAACTCGATAATTACATGGCTTAATCGAATTTTTGATAAAATCATAGCTAGGGCTTGACTTTGAGTTTGAAATGGAAAAATTAAGTTGAACTAGTGAAATTCATGCTGGGTTGTACATGTGGGGTGAGATGAGTCGATTGTGCTAACTGCTACTATTCTAAAAGACCGACGGATTCTCGGGTTAAGGAAATATTGGAAATTGCAAGAAATGGGTGAATTGTATAGGATCATGTAGTTAAAATTTTCTTTTGTTCTCCTTGCTAAGTGCTATGGGATAAAATATTATCGATAGGTAAGGATTGTGGTTAGCTGTACGAAGTCTGAGTAGTACATGGAATATATACCATCGAATTCTCCAAAGGCACTAAGCATATTTGTTATGTTTTGTTGTTTGTTTGTGTAAATAAGTACGATCTTGCCTTAATGTTGTAATTTTGGCTAAGGACTAAGTGTGGGGTAGCCTAGCTTAACCCAACCTTAGTCGAAGCTAATTTTAATTAGCTTAACATTGAACTTGTCCGTTTGGTTTGACAGGAACAATGGCAAGCAGGCAAGACAAGGGAAAAGGTGCATCAACATCTGGTGCCGGAAGAAAAAGAATCAGATTGGGCACAGCAGTCCCAGCAGCACCAGCGGTTCCACGCGGCCAACGCCGTCAATACGGAACCAGGTGGGTGACAGAGGAGGGGAAGAAATGGTACTCAAAGCACAAGGAGAGCAAGTACTTCCTCGAGGAACACATAACAAGGGAACCGTTGGCACAGGAGTTCCCCAGGATTGTCCATAGGATCGAGGCAGCTGGGCTGAACTTCATCTTTGAAGAGCCCAAGGAATGCAACTTGCACTTGATTCGGGAATTCTACGCCAACTGGAACCCAACTCTCAGAAGTCACACCATTAAAATAAGGGGGCAAATAGTCACTTTTGAGCCCCACCACCTTAATTCTATCCTAGGGGCGCGGGACACAGACACCCATGTGCTTCGACAGCTAAATATCACTCCACCATATGCGGAAATCAGACGCACTTTGTGTGGAACCCGATCAACAGCTCGATGGAGCAGACATAAGGAGAGGGGCTAACATCAGACCTTGCCTTACTCACAGATGAATAGGGAAGCCAGGATATGGCTAAAGATTGTTTGTTCCTACCTAATCCCGGGGGTGCATATGACGGATGTAACCGGGATCGTGTATGCTTGGTGTACGCCCTGATGAAAGGGCTGGAGATCAATGTGGGGGCAGTGATTATCTCCGCCATGAAGAGAGCCCGTTTGCATCAAGGGCACAGATACGGATTTGGTGGACTACTCACCACATTCCTGAGGGGCCTGGATATTGAGGAAGAGGCCCTTGACTACATCCCGCAGATGGAACGGCAGGCCTTAGATGTCACTAAAACTAAGGCACCCGACACCACCCACAGGCCAGTTCTTACACTAGCCGAGCGACATGATCGGGATGATCAGTATATGGCTCGGATGTACGGGATGCAGATGCTCAGCTGCGAATAGGCGGGAGGCCTGCAACAGAAGAGGAGCTATGGCAGCTCGAGCTAGACTACCCTTTTGGCGAAAATGCCAGGGCTCTATGCCGAGTGGGGCCAGCTTTTGTAGAGCCCACGGATGATGATGTCCCTACAGATGAGGAGACACGTCGTGAGGACTCCGATGTGGAGTCCGATGATGACGATGGGGGTGATTCAGAAATGGGAGATGAGGCAGCAGCACCTGATGAAGAAGTGGAGTATTTTGATTGATCAGGGAGTTCCGCCACCCGCTTTTTGTGCTATGTTAATTTTTGTGGACACTGGAGACAGTGTTCGATATAAGTGTGGGGTGGGAGTAGTTAGGTGCTGGTTGTGTAGTTGTTTATGTTATTGTTCTGTTGTCGTGCCTATGAAAAAATTTTGTGACCCTGTGATTGTGATGTTTTTGTTCTGTATTGTAATTAATGTGAAGCTGTTGTGTGCCGCTGAATTTTGCTAGCTGATTTTGTAGTGCTGCTGAATGTTGCTAGCTGATTTTGTACATATTTTTCTTTTATCAAAATGATTGATATTTTTAAAACTTTTTTCAATTCTTGGGTTTCTCGGCGTTTGTTTTCGGTTCTTTTACCGAGAATGGTCCCATTGAACCAAAGTCTTAGTTAGTGACCGTTCCCTATGATGGATTGATGACAACCGTCTTAAGGGAAATGTTGTCGTTAGGAGTAGATTTTTTTTCATTTATTTTTCAGTTGTTTTCGTTTGTGGGTTGCATCCCAAAACCTGTAGTTACTTTATGGTTGCGGAATTCTGGTTGCGTGTTGTACATGATATTTGAAATGCAAAGGTGATTCGTATGAAAGCATGCAACTTTGTAAATATCTTGAGATACCTTGGCCATAGAGTCGATTCAGTGTGATTGAGGCTTAATGTTTGAATTCTTGTAATTAGTTGATTGAAGAGTCCGTGAATACGTCTTGAATTGAGCATGTGCAATAAGTGTGGGGTGAGGTTTTGTTTATTCCGTGCTATTATGAAATGTCTAGAACATGCCTGGTGTGTGTACGAAACGAAATGAAGGACGTGTATTGTAGGAAAGGATGTAGGCATTTCTTTATTTTCAACCGAAAGTTTCTCTTTTTCATTATCGTACCCACCTTGATTGTACACTCTAGTTAGCCCGTTGAGCCTTTAGCCTATAAATTTTTTTCTTTTGTCAAAAATGTGTAAACCGAGCTTAACCCCTTTCTTTCATTAGCCGTAAATTTGATCCAAAACTCTTAAGTGCTTAAGAAGAGAAAATAATGTTCCCAAAGTGTCAAAGAGTGAGAATGGTGAAAAGAAAAGAAAAGCAGAGTGATGAAAGGAAAGAAAAGGTTGAAGGTGCACTTGTTTTAAATAAAATATAATGAAGGTGTATGAATAATCTTCGTTATTGAGTCAAGTGTGCTTAATGAGATGGGTCAAAATAAAGACAGACTTCAAGAATGGGGGGATGAAGGAAGAAACAATGCCCATGAGCTTGATGGGATGTATTGAAAAAGCGCGTAAGGATGCTAGTGGCTATTATTGACTAGCCCAATATTTACTAGTTCGTAGCTTACATTACAACCCGTTAAAGTCCTACGTGATCTTACATCACACTTCTTTATATTAGAGGAGTAATACACTAAAGGCAAGCTTATGGTCCATGGCATGATGAATGTGAATTCTTTTGGGAGAGAGAGTGAAATTGTTTCTATATGCCCCTGCATGTAATCGTTTGAGTTCATGTGATTAAAAAGGGGAAAATTCTCTTGTGTTGTGAGGGCACATGCTTGATGAGAGATTAAATTTCGTGTCGGATATCTTGATCAGCTGATTTGCATGAGTTTGCCAATATCGAGAGTCGATTCTTAAGTCTAGGAGGTCTTGATGTGTTGAAGGTCATTGCATTGATAGGACCATGCGTGTTTTGTTGATGATTTGCTGCATTAAATAATCGGTATGACCGTAGCCTGAATTGTCGAACCAAAGTAGCCAGGATGGGGTGTAAAGTGCATGAGGTGTAAGATTATTGTTCGGGGACGAACAAGGATTTAAGTGTGGGGTAAGTGATCTTGGGCAAATTTATATGCCCAAGTGATACTCGAAGGTGTCATTTTAGCCTTGTTTATCTATCAATGTTTATACATTCTCATGTCATTGATAATAAAATGTGAATTTATACTAACCAACATGATTAGCGTTGTTTTGCAGGTGAAATATAATTTTGGAAAGCTAAAATGCGTGTTGGGAGAGATTGGGGTTGGACTCGGATGTTAGCAAGGGAAAAAGCATTTGAAGGCACAAATTAAAGGGGCTCCACGATGGAGCCGTGTCACGCTGCCATCGCGGATGCCTTCTGCCTGGATAGGGATTTTTTGCCAAAATCCAGTGAGGGTGCGCGTTGGGGCCGTGGCATGTTGGCCTAGCCCCGCATTGCATGTCGTGCCACGTTGGGCCTTATTACCTGGACAATCAATTTCCAATAAGGGTCCGCGTCAGTGGCATATCACGGAGGCAGTGCTCCGTGATGCACTCTGTGACACGTTGCTTGTTATTCCGGGAAAAATTCTCACTAGTATAAATAGAACACTTAGGTTCATTTTTAATTATTCTGACTTGGTGGACCAAGAACGTGGGTTACAGGCAGTTGAGGGGACAAAATTATTAGGGTTTTTCTCTATCTCCTTCTTCTTTAATTCAATTGCTTGTATGTTTAACACTCATTTAACGATGTTTAATCCACAAATGAGTGGCTAATTCCTCTTCTTGTTGAGGTTAAGAACAATTGTATTGAAATGTAGTTATTGATCAATTGGGTTTTTCATCTTTTCTTCCATGGTTGTTCTATTGGTTTTTGTTCTTACTGCATTAATGTGTGGCCAATGTTAATGTATATCTAAAAAGTCCGATTTCACTCGAGAGAGCAAGAAATTGGAAAGTTGTGAATCAATAGGATACGATCTTTTCTTAGTTTGGGAAAATTGAGAATTGATTTACCTTCAGGATAGAAATATACCTGAAAGTCGTATTAGTCAATTAAGGAATCGGTTTTGTATGGCTAGAACATGAATTTCGTTTAATCACAGAAATGTAGGTGGACGGTTCATGATTCTTAAGGTGGGTTAAATACGAGAGTTTTAATCCATTGGCAATAATTCTTGACTAGCAACCGGAGGAAATATTAACCAAAAATTGTATCGATAATTAGTTTCTATACATGTTCATTTAGCCTCAGCATGCTCACATTCATAGTTTAGTCTCACATTAGATATTCGTTTTAGACTTAGCATACAATTAGAAATCAAAATATCAAACTCTTCTTTGCATTGTTGTCTTCATTTTTAGAGTAAGTATAGTAACACTTAAGTAGTTTGTTACCTTATCCCAGTCCCTGTGGGATCGATACTTGGCTTACTTAAGCCACTTTACTACTTGTTCGACCACGTGCACTTGCGTGTAGTTAATTACCCCAAAGCAGACGCGAACAAGTATGATAGTTGGGGCATCACGTAAGCTCTATTATTATGATGTCGGTTATGACAAGTCTCCCATTATTCCTCATGATTTCAGTTATTTATGTTCATGACTTATGATATTAGGTTTTACAGCAAGTTTTATCCAATGATCAGTTTACAAGTTTTTACTTATGATTTCAGCTGTAACATGTCATATGATTTCTATTTTAGCTTTGGGTTATTCTATTCTGATATGATATTCAACTTATGACTATTCATGATTCAGATTCAAATTTCAGCATACAGTCCTTACTCTCATGATCTTGTGATTTATGTTTAAATGCATGATTTTTGTTAATAGTTACTTATCATGTTTTACTTACCTTGCATACTCTATGCTATATCATTTCATGATACAGGTCTAGAGACTCAGTTCTGCCAGTAGTCCAGCTTCCTGTGGTTTAGCTCAGTTCCCATTGTTTGTGAGTCCTTATCTTTTGATGGACATTCAATTTAGCATTTGATTATGTTATATTCAGTTTTAAACTTTACCGAGCTAGTTTGGGATGCTATCTCATCAGCTCATCAGATAGTAGTAGAGGCTTATAAGACATTAGGTAGAATTTTATGCTTTGTTGAGTGTTGATTCTGGTTATGATTGCTTTGTTATTTAGACTTCCGCTTATTCATGTTTAAGTATCAGATTCCTCTTCGATGTATGCTCTTTAGTGGTCATGTTCATGCCATGGATCGACTTGGAGCTATTCCTGGTTCTAGGTTTCGTATCTCGGTTCGGGATCCCAGCTCGGGTCGTGACAATTTGGACGTGATAAATGACTTAAGAGAGAAGATGTTAAAAGGGGCTCACAGGTCTCAATATTCTTTCCATCCAAGTTCCACCAAGATGTTCCATGATCTACAGGAAGTCTATTGGTGGAATGGAATGAAGAAGGACATTGTAGAATTTGGGCCTAAGTGTCCAAATTGCCAAGGTGAAGGTTGAGCATCAGAGACCAAGAGGTATGCTACAGGATATCAGTATTCCTACTTGAAAGTGGGAAGAGATAAATCTGGACTTCATCGCAGGTTTACCTCATACGCGCCATAACATGATTCTAGATGAGTTATTATGGACCAAATGACTAAGTCAGCACATTTCTTACCATTCAAGAGTACAAATTCCAGGAACCTATAGCCAGGCTGACTGGACCATTCATACGATAGAGGACATGTTGAGAGCGTGTGTGATTTATATCAAAGATAGTTGGGGTGACCACATACCTCTCATTGAGTTTGAGTACAACAACAGTTACCACTCCAGCATTCAGATGGCCCTGTTTGAGGCTCTATGGGCAGAAATGTAGGTCACCTATTAGATGGTTCAAGGTAGGTGAGGCTACATCAATAAGGCTAGATTCAGTTCATTGGGTTATGGAGAAAGTTCAGCTTATCAAAGAAAGGCTGAAAACAGCCCAGAGTCATCAGAAATCATATTCGAATGTTAGGAGAAGAGAGCTTGAGTTTGCATCCAATGATTGGGTGTTTCCTAAGGTGTCACCCATGAAGGGAGTTATGAGGTTTGGTAATAAGGGAAAGCATAGTCCCCGGTATATTGGCCCTTATAGGATTCTGAGGCATGTTGGCAAGGTGGCCTATGAATTGGAGTTTCCTGTAGAGTTAGCATCAGTACATCTAGTTTTCCATGTGTCATTACTAAAGAAGTTCATTGGTGATCCAGCTCTAGTGGTGCCTTTGGAGGGTATTGGTTTGAAGGATAGTCTCACTTATGAGGAAGTTTCGGTTGAGATCCTTAACCGTCAGGTTTGGAAGTTGAGAAACAAGGAGTTCACTTTGGTGAAAGTCCTCTGGAGGAATTAGCTTGTAGAGGGAGCTACTTGAGAAGTCGAAGTAGATATGATGGCCAATTGCCCTCATCTTTTCCCTTCTAGTTCAGTTCCAGTATGAGGTACTAGTTTCCTCCTCCATATGTTATTCAATTTCATGTCTCTTAGTTACTCTCATGTTTTAGCATGTATGTATGATTCATGAATTCAGTTCATTCATGTATCTTCGTCTGGAGTTAGTCACTCCATCAGTATTTAGTGTTTAGCTTTTAGTTTTGGGATTGCAGTTCTTTCCCTATCTTTCAAGCTTTATTAGTCTCCATTCAAGGATGAATGTCCCAATGGGGAGAAAATGTAACACCCCAAAAGTCCCTAAGACTAGACCTAAGGTTGGGAGTTTTCTCATGCAGAGAAAACTGGAAATGCCCTCAGTACGAGCCTTAGTATGACCTGTAGAAGGATTGTACGAGTCATACCAAGGACTTGTAGTATCAGGTCCTGAGGATTAGAAAGAAATTTCGCAAGAAACCATAATAGGAACCTATGATTCGTAACTTGGTTGTACAAGTCATACTAGAGACTCGTGGGAAGAAATTTATAGAAGTGTTTTCAGATTATGTGGGTAACCACGAGCCATGGTACGACCCGTGGAAGAGAGGTATAGGTCATGGTGAATGCCCATGGTAGAAGACTCAAAGAATGACCAAAACAGGACCAGAAACCATGAAACTCAATAAGAGTCATGGTAATGACCTACGGGTCGTAGATTCGGCCGTGGTCACTAACGGGAAGATATTTAATGTGAATTTTTAAGGGTGTTATTGTAACTTTCTATTATTTTAACTCCTAAATCAAGTCATTTTGAATTTTCTAAGAGGGGTATTTAAGGGTTAAACTAAGCCTAAAACCTCATTCCACTCCCAAACACCATAGATTAAAGTTCAATCTCTCTAGGCTCTCAAGTAATTAGGGTTCTTCTTCTTCTCAACTCTCTTGGTTCTCAAACCTTAGCAAAAATCCATCAAAGCACAGGTATGTAGGGTCATGAATGGGGGATTCCTTCTACCCTCATGCCCAATTAAAACTCAATTCCATGAATTCATGTCTCCAATTATGATTTTCATGAATTTCTAGGGTTAGGACCTTTTTGATTAAAAACTCCATGATGTCTTATTGATGTGCTATGAGTTTACAACACTTTAGACGCTCAAAACTAAGAAAATAGCATGGACTTAGGTATGTTTGGATATAAGACAATTTTTCTTGGTTACAGGATAAATATGTGTTCGAGCAAGAATGTACAAAAGATAGCCTGAAAGTGCAGAAAATAGGCTTAAATTATAGCTCTCAGTACTAGCCGTAGGAAGGTAATACGAGCCGTACTACAGGTCGTGAGAAGTTTTAGAAGGCTGAGGATGAAGAGTGCATCATATGACTCTCAATACGGGTCGTACAATGCTTGTACAGGCTATAGTGAAGAAGTTGTGGAAAGATTCAGAAGATTTATACAAGAGGCTGACTCCTGATACGGATAGGCAGTACGAGTCGTGGCATCAAGGTACGAGTCATACCAAATCACTCATGAAGAACTTCAGAAAAATTGCAAAATCTTAGAGTCATGCCACAGAAGCACGGTACGATTCGTAGGAAGCATGTAAGATTCATACAAAGGCCCAACACTTACCAAATTTCAACTAGCAAAATGACATGTGAGAAGCAGGTATGACCCATACCTACCTGTTATGGGTTGTAGGACAGGTCGTGACCCTGGCGGCTTCAGTTATGGAAATTCACCCTTTTAGCCTAGGAAAAAGATTTTTATATCTGTATAAATACATTTTATGTTTTATTTTCATGATAAATTGTTGGAGAGTGATTAGAAATCAGTTAGAACGAATTAGACAAGAGTTATAACGGATTAGAGGACGTCAGAATTGAGTTGTTGGACTTGTGATCAACCTTTTCTTGACTTTCTCTTGATCTTCATATTTTGTTCTTGAGGATTTTCCTGATTTATACAAAGATGTTTTTCTCTGATCCATAATTGTAAGTATTGATTTACGTATTTAATTATGAATGCAAATTACAATCTTGCAACTATGAGAGGCTAAAACCTCCACAGCAAGGGTTGTGGGAACCGTGGTGGATTAACAAGTTAAGGTTACATAAAAGTGATCCAAAACCAGTGCAAAACACTTGTATTGTATTCTTTTCATGCTTAAACGTTTTTTAACAATGTACAACGTTAGGACATGCCCGAATTCTTTACTTGCTTGAGCCTAGAGAGGTAGAGATTAGAAAAAGAGAATTATAACAAAGTCTTAATCTTGATGATCATTGTATTAACTTGAGTTGTGGTTGTAGGATAGTTAAATTTGGGACATATTGATAATGGTTAGTTTGCAATTGCTTATGAGACCTGACCTGGTATTGAGTATAGTCATTCAATAGGGACGAACAAGTTATTTGAATGAACCTAAGTTATCAGTTCTACAAGAAAGCATTGGTGATAATCACATATGTATACCCGAAGAAGTTATGAACCCATGGGGAACACAAAACCCTAGTTATCTTTCATTCTTGATTTCAACTAAAGTTTCAACTGTGTTTTTAATTATTGTTTTCTTTAGAACCCCCAATTTGGAGTAACTACCTAGCAAGTTCACTTACCGGCTTTAGTCTAGCTCTTCCATATTCCCTGTGGGTTCGACCCCAACCTCTAGTTAGGTTCATTATGAGTCAAGGTATGGGTCGTACCTTCTTGGTATGAGTCAAGGTATGGGTCGTACCTTCTTGGTATGAGTCAAGGTATGGGTCGTACCTTCTAGTTCCTTTTTCTTAAATATAGAATTCTAACTTTCTTCTCTACTGGAAAAATGACAATGAAATGCAAAGAATCCAAGGAAACTACCTAGAGGACATTACTTGATGAAACATCTGAGTCTGAGGCTAGGCAAGCAGTCAACTCCCCTAGTGGTCGGTTGAGGATTACCAAGTAGATACTTCAGACACTGACAGAACCAAAACCACTAGAGCAAAAGCAAGAGCACAACTCAAAGTAACCACTGCCAGATCTACCTAAGCTCCCTAGCCTGAGGAGGGAGCTAGAGGTGGTAATCAGGAGTCAGGAAACAACTCAAATATAGAAGAAGGGTCTAAAGAGACCAAATCCGAAGAGGCAAGCGGCAGCGATAAATCATAGGAGGGGGCCCCTAATGCTGTACAAGTACTGACTCCATCCAGAGAGAACCATACAGTCCGGTGGAGAGTGCCGGGAGCTAGAGAGATTTATGAGCAAGGCATTTCTCTCACTGCCGAGAACAAGCCAAGGTGAAGCATCCAGGAAGAATCGTGGATCCTCACAAACTCACTAAATGAAGTTGAGAAGATGAAGCAGATATTCAGCTTCTATGGTTTCAAGTGGATGGACAAGACTCCAGCTCAGTATATAGCATAATTGGTCTGGGAGTTCTACGCTAACTATTTGGCCACTATGGAGCAAAAGGCAAAGGAGGGCCAAAAAATAAAAGACAAGCCCCGAATGGAGAGTGTGTTGGTCCGAGGACGAGAGGTAGACATATCAGAACAGACCATCTCTCGGGGTTTGTATGGACCACAGTTCATGCCTACACGGATGATGCCTGAGAATTACTACAAGGTGGAGGCAATGAAGCAGATCAGGAATTTGGGCTTGCAGGAAAGGCAATGGCAACTGCAATGGTTGGCGGGTGTGATTTCTGAGAATAAGGAAAAAGCAGAGTGGGTTACTGCTGGAAAGAAGGTGATAAAGAACTCGCTCAATTTCATAGAAAAAGCTTGTTGGACAATAGTACATCACCGGTTAGCACCCACAGTCAACGACAACACATTGAGTGCTGACAGAGCAACTTTGGTGGCATGCCTCATGTACCGTTAACCTATCAACATCCCGAGGATCATCGCAGAGGAGATATGAGACCGGGCGGTGGAGTGAACACTACCATCCCATTCCCGAGTATTGTATTCAGACTATGCACAGAGGCAGGGTTGCAAATACGACGGGGTGAGATGATCCCGGTAAGCCAACCCAGGATTCCCACCACAACTCCATCAGTCCAGCCAGTAGGGGGCATATAGGTGAATGTCCCCACCTTACAGGAGCAGAGCGAGACACCAGCTATTGATGTCGATCATTCAAAATCAGCTACTATCACTTTAGCTGCACCACAGCCTAGCCTATAGACTCAGACTCTAGCAGGGCATGTTTTAGTGCCACATAATTTCCTCTAGAAGCTGGCGAAATGGTTGACCATGGCTGAACGAAAAATTCAAGCTAGGATGGAAAACGTAAAGCCATGGGTCAAGGCGTAGATAGATACAGCAGCTTAGGCTCTACATGCTCGCTTGGATGGATTTGAGAGCCGATTCAACATGCGGATGGTTGAGTAGAAAAACACCAGCAGTCTCTGTGAGGAGTTGGGGACTCTTCGGAGCCAAGTAGTCGAGTTGTCATCACGACAACCGGCAGTCATAGAAGTCCCCACTCTTCTAAACCTAGATGTAGAGCCCGATGAGGAGATTGACTTAGCGGCTTATTGGGAGTCGACGGTAGCTGTTGGAGATAAGGGAAAGAAAAGAGCTGCTGAGGATGCTTGAGAGGAGAGTCTGAGGACGAGAAGAAAGAAGGAAAGGAGAGAGTGCAAGAGGGAATGAACAGAGAGCCTATAGACTCATGACGCACATATGTCAGAGCTACATGAGTGAGCTAGAAGAGCAGGCAGCTCCACCATGACTCAGCCCAATCTTTCCAGTGGTCGTGACCCTTCGGGAGAGCCACCTTCATCACCATTTGACACAGAGGCCGTAGAAGCGGCCAATACTGCTGAGGGGGTAACCATTCCACCTATGGATAATTTCATTGAGTGCGCCGTCCACCACTAGCGCTACAATTGCACCGGAGGTACCTCCTCCGCAGAACGATAGGAGTGCCTAGAGCGCCACGGTATGTTCCCTTCCCTATGTTCTTGTTGTTCATGCTTCGGGGATGAAGCTTAATTTTCAAAAAAGGGAGGGGGTGTACTTGTGATTTTTGGGATTTTTGATTCGTCCGAGGGTTTATCTTGTCGTGTTTCTTTTCCCTCGAACATGCTATTTAGTAGAATCAGCATGTTTAGGATTTTTATTTCTTATTGTGTGATTTTTGTTTAATTAGTAAATAGCTTAGGAGTATTCAACCAATAAAAATGCACTAGTTTTGAGTTTTGAAAAAAATTGACTCTATTTAAAATATTTTGATGCATTAGCTATGTATTTGTGACTACATGCATGATTTATGTGAATCTTTTGATGTCATTTCGTTTATTATCATAAGGAGTCTTGTTAGGACATATTTAAACCAGACAGGTAAAGTGAATATAAGCCATGTACCATGAGTGAGTGAGGTGTAATACTTAGTTCAGTATTGTGTTGAAGATCTAGAACGTGCCTGGTTGATCTTTGCATAGGATAAGGATGGTTGGTTAGAATATGATCATACGTTGTTTTTGTCAAGCTCACTTTTATCCTAAATAACCCTACCAAAATCATATTATTCCCTTGATCCCAATTTTGAGCATTAATAGACCATTTTTCTTTGATGAACCGAGTAACAGTACCCATTTCATTATAATGAACCTTTTTTGGCCCTGGTCCTTCCTTTGATATTGTGGACCTCAACATAGGAAAAATGCCTAAGTTGAGGGTGGCAAGAGTAGGGGTGCATAAATGATCGGAACAAGAAAAAGGGATAGAATAGAGAAAAGGTTAAAAATGAGGTGTGGTGTGAAGATAAAAGAGAAAAAAAAAAGAGATGAAAAAAATTTGGCAATCTTGAAAAAGAAAATTCAAAAGAAGAAATGTTGGAAAAAGTTGAAAGACACCACACCCATACAAATGCACATAAAAGAGGTGAAAAGGAAAAAAAGGAATGAAAAGGATAAAGGATGAAATAGGTGAATGGTGAAGCAAATGTATGCAGTGCCAAGGAAGGGGTAGTCACTTAAAAAGTCTTTCATATTTATCATGTCCAGACCTAAAGCCTACATTACAAGCCACAACAAGTCCTATAGTGATCCTAATCCGACCATCTGATAAACTGAAGCAGAGAAAATAAGGGCAAGCCTATGGTATCTGATACATAATACTTGAAACTTCTTTGTGAGAGTGAGCACCTTGCTTGTTTGGTCCCATGCAATAATTGATACTATATCTGTGAGTGGGAACTTTATATGTTGTGAGGGTACATGAATTATGTTTACTTTTACCATTAGTCTGTGCAAAAAGCATCGGTGATGACTTGATTGCCCGTTGATAGTTAGATGACATGTCATGATTCCTATTTATCATATTTTGTAGTTGCTTGTGGTACATTAGCTGATGTTTGTTCATGGAAAAGGTTCAGAAAGTGTTGAATGTATAGTGCAAGTTTTTTTTAGCATTGGCTATAATATCCCAGGTTTATTTTCTAGTTGAGTGTCGTATTTAGTTTTTCTTTTTCGTTGCCTGAGGATATGCAAAAGCCTTAAGTTGAGGTGTTGATGTGCTATGAGTTTACAACACTTTTGATGCTCAAATAAGAAAATAGCATGTACTTAGGTATGTTTATATGGATATAAGACACTTTTTCTTTGGTAACAGGATAAATAGGTGTTGGACCAAGAATGTGAAAAATATAGTCTGAAAGTGCTAAAAATAGGCTTAAATCATAGCTCTCAGTACGAGCTCTAGGAAGGTGCTACGAGCCGTACTGCAAGTCGTGAGAAGTATCAGAAGGATGAGGATGAAGAGTGCATCATACGACTCTCAGTACAAGTCGTGCAATGCTTGTATGGGCCATACTGAAGAAGTCATGGAAAGATTCAAAAGATTTGCACAAGAGCCTGACTCCTGATACGGATAGACAGTATGAGTCATGGCATCAAGGTACAAGTTGTATCAAAGCACTCGTGAAGAACTTTAGAAAAATTACAAAGTCTTAGAGTCAAGCCACAGAAGCACAGTACGACTCGTAGGAAGAATGTACAAGTCGTACGAAGGCCCAACACTTAGCCAAATTTCAGCCAGCCAAATGACATATGAGAAGCAGGTATGACCCGTACCTACCTTCTATAGGTTGTAGGATAGGTCATGACCCAGGCGGCTTCAGTTATGGAAATTCACCCTTTTAGCCTAGGAAAAAGATTTTTATGTCTGTATAAATACATTTTATGTTTTATTTTCGTGAGAAATCATTGGAGAGTGATTACAAATCAGTTAGAAAGAATTAGACATGAGTTATAATGGATTAGAGGACGTGAGGATAGAGTTGTTTGACTTGTGATCAACCTTTTCTTGACTTTCTCTTGATCTTCATATTTTATTCTTAAGGATTTTGCTGATTTATACAAAGAAGATTTTCTCTCATCCATAATTGTAAGTATTCATTTATGTATTTAATTATGAATGCAAATCTCAATCTTGCAACTATGAGAGGCTAAAACCTCCATATCTAGGGTTGTGGGAACTATGGTGGATTAACAAGTTAGGGTTACATAAAAGTGATTCAAAACTAATGCAAAACACTTGAATTGTATTTTGTTCATGCTTAAACGTTTCTTAATGGTGTACACGTTAGGACATGCCTAAATTCTTTACTTTCTTGAGCCTAGAGAGGTAGAGATTAGGAAAAGAGAATTACAACAAAGCCTTGATCTTGATGATCATTATATTAACTTGAGTTGTGGTCGCAGGATAGTTAAATTTGGGACATATTGATAACGATTAGTTTGCAACTCATGAGACCTGACCCGGTGATTGAGTATAGTCATTCAATAGGGACGAACCTGTTGTTTGAATAAACCTAAGTTATCAATTCTACAAGTTAGCATTGGTGATAATCACGTATGGATACACGAAGCAGTTATGAACCCATAGGGAATACAAAACCCTAGTTATCTTTTATTCTTAATTTCAACTAAAGTTTTAACTGTGTTTTTAATTATTGTTTTCTTTAGAACCCCAAATTTGGAGTAACTACCTAGCTAGTTCACTTACTGGCTTTAGTCTAGCTCTTCCATATTCCCTGTGGGTTCGACCCCAACCTCTAGTTTTGTTCTTTATTGTCAATGTCTGCTTCATACTTCAGTAGGAGGTATGGTTTGAGCAATATAATATTTATTCTCTCATGATTCTATTTATTTTTTATTGTTATAATTACATAATTTGTATGAAAGACTTTCATGAATCTCTATTTTCAAGTTATGATGACTTACTCAATTATGCATAAATTTCATGAATCTCAAGCTTATGTATCACAACTATATTTTCAGCAATTTTTTTCATGGCTAGTTAATTTATTTTAGGCAATTTATGAATTTCATGATTTCTAACTAGCCCATGCAAAATCAAGTATGTTTCATTATTATGATATGAGCACTGTGTATATTTTGGGAGAACTATTTAACACTGAGTAGGCCGGGATTCCAGTGAACCCAGGTCTTAGAACTACGTGGCATCATAGCCATGATGGTTTCCTCCTTGAGAGTGTCTCCCATGACCGAATGGACCCATAAGTGATATCATGCCTTCATGGTTCTTACGCCTGGTAAGGTATGAACGCACCTCCCAGCTAGGGTTACAAGTTGGGCTCCATATATGATCTCTTGGAGTATGTCGGTTATAAGAATATCCCACTATTTCATGATTTTAGACACATGTACATGTCTATGTTTCATGATATTATGACTTATGATATATTTGTCTCAATAAGAGCCTTATGAGATTTTTTCCATGATTTCATTCATATCCAACTTTATGATTTAGTTTTGAAAACCTTGAGCCATCATACTCAGTTTATAATTTGAAACATATGTTTTAGATTATCTTATACTAATGATTTCAAAATACTCAGTACATTTAAAGTACTGATCGTATACTTTTATTCTATATCATCTCATGATATAGCTTCAGATAATCAGTCTTAGCCCTGATGTTAGATTCACTCCCGTTTCGGTTCAACCTCCTCTCATCTTTGGGTGAGTGTCACGACCTGAACATAGGCTCAGATAGAGACACAAGACAAGGAACCCCGAGAGACTGTAATACCCCGAAATCCCTAAGATCAGACCTAGGAGTTGAAATAGAGAAAACAGGACTTTCTGCACCAGGTCACAGAATGAGTCGTCCTGTGACCCATTAGGATAACCACAAGTCATTAACTGACTCATGGAGAGGAATTGGACTTAAGTTGAAATTACTAGTTTTTGGGTCACCACGAACATGACAACGATTCGTGTTTCAGCCCTACAACTCGTTGAGTCAACCGTGGTCAAGGATGAGGTGAAGGTAGGAGAAATTGAGCAGTGCACCTAACGGGTGAGTCACCACGACTCATTGGGTACACCACGAGTCGTGGTGTGCCTTGTTGTGATCCTCAGGTGAGATTTTATCACGACCCGTACGGAGGCCTGGATCCCAACACGGGACGAGGAGCCCCGAGAGACTCCAAGTCAACCCCTGGAATGAACACACATTTAACTCAATCAATAAAATAGAAGAATCAACAAGATAATCATAGCGAAAGTCTAGATTAAGCATAACATCAAAGTACACAATCTGAAGCTGAATAAAACCATATGGCTAAAAAGCCTCTAAACATGACGAGTTGATGGGACAAGACCCCAACTAGCTCAATAATCTGGAACTGAAAGTACATAAGAAAATATGAATAGTCTAGCCCTCGAGAGATGAGGACTCATCGACAACGTACGATGCTATATCAAAAGATTGACTATAAGCAGGGCTGAGCCTAGGAGCTAGATCCTGTATCATGAAATGATACAACATAGAGTATGCCATCAATACTTGAAATTATACCGAGTATGCAGGGTAACTAAAATCTCTTAATTAAATAAAATCATTTAAATACAATGCATAATGTAAATGTAAACATTAAGAATCTGAGAGTAGGACTTGCATCCATTCTTCCTAAAATCATGATCTCATCATAACATAATATATCATCATAACTGAATCGATTAACTCAAAGCTTAAATCTGATAGTAATAAGTAAAACTAAACATTGAGTCAAACCTTCTTTAGAACATATATATTTGTACAAATCTCATGAGTAATGAATATGCATATCTTAAATCATGAGGAACAATGGGAGATTCATCTTTTAACCGACATACCACGTAGAGCTTACGTGGTCCCAACTTTCACACTCGAGTGGGTAGAGCCGTCCAAAGTCTTTCCAGGATTAGGGATGATACCATGATATTGATATCAAGCTCATGGGATAATAGGGTCGGGGATAGCTGTAATTCCCCCAAAACTCAAAGACTAGATCTAGGACTTAAATTAGAAAATCCAAAAAATTTGCAGAAAATGTGTCAGGACAACCCATCTGACGAGTCGTTGTGAGACCTAATGACTCGTTAGGTCTATCATGGGAAGGAGGAATTGGAAGTGTGAAGTGGGAAGCAGTGTACTTGACGGATGGTGACCATGAGTCATGGTCACCTGTAATGACTCGTCATGTCCCCCGTTATTAGCCCTAGTCAGTTGTTAGGCAGTGCACCTAACAAGTGTCACCATGAGTTGTCATCAGTGGCAACGACTCGTTAGGTGACTAATGGTCAAGCCTAGTATAGAACTTCAGAAGTGAGGCAGTGAGGTCCATGACTGCTGACCACGAGTCGTGGTCAATGACCACGACTCGTTAGGTCCCTCGTGGTAGCCTACAGGAGAACCCAGGCAGTGTACTCAACATGTGTGACCACTAGTCGTGGTCAGTCACCACGACTCGTTAGGTCACCCATTAGGGTCACTTGGCAGTTTTTCCCAGCATTTTTCTAAGGGCTATTTAGTAACTTCCTATTCTCCTAAGCTTTAAACTACGTCATTTTGGATGTAAATTCAGACTTATTAGAGGGTTTGGATGGTTCCTCCCCTCATTCTCACGTTTACTCTCAGAAATTTATCAAAAGTTCTCTAGAGAAACTCTCTAGCAGACTTAGGGTTTTTCCTTCATTGCATCAGTTTTAGGTGTTCTTCTTCAGGAAATTCTTAGCCAGGTATGTGGGAATTCAACAAGGGAATTGTCCTTCCCTTGTGTCCCCCAAAATCCTCCCATAATTTCCCTATAAGTTTAGCCCTGAGTTCTTCGAACATGAATAAATTTTCATGTTGATTTTCATTAATTTCAATTGGGATAATATCCATGTTTATTATTCATATTATCTTCACAAGTGCCTAAGTAAATTGTTGTTGTTCTTGCCAAGGTCATTTAAGCCCTAAACTTTAGAGTAATGTTTAATGCCCATTAAATTTCCTTCTATTGTATAAAGTATGTTTTGGACTGAATTTATTAGTAATTCTTATTATATATAATTTTTGAGTAAACACTCCATTGATAAGATGATTTTAGCCTTGATAGATGAGACTTATTTAATTCTTGAGATTTTGCCATACTATGGGATTCCCGTGTTGTTGGAATGAGTTTAGTTCTCTATTAGCTGCTTAGTATTTCAGTCCAGTTAGAACGTAGAATCTCTTCAGAGTCATGCAAAAAATTGTCAACTGATCAGTTTGACTTCAGTCTTTTCTCGAGGTGTCAGTAGTGCCTCCCAGTTATCAGAATCAGACTCAAAATCTATTTTATTGGTCCATTAGGCAGTCATGACAATTTAGATATATAGCTCTTACTAGCCTCAGGACCCCAATTCAGTTTACAAATTGCTCTTAGATGGTTACGAAGCTTTTAGATAAGCAGCTCTGACCAGTCTAGAACTGAGTTTTAGAATCTGGTCGGATAAGAATCTCGAGGTACTTTCAGTTATATGTCCCTGACTAGTCTCGGACCCCAGTTTTGAGCTATTAATCTAGTAGTTCTGTCTATATTTCCAGTGGGAGAAGGACTTAGCACCGAGCTGGTCGGGGTTCCAGCGCACCCAGGTTCCCAAAACAACATTGCCAGTAGTGGGTTACAGTATTACTTGGCCTAATTGGCCCCAGACTTTTGTGATCACCCAGTTCATCCTTTATACCATGGAAAGGTATATTGGGTCCTATCGATGGGGTGTATACATCAGACTCCACGTCTAGAGCATGTGGGTATATGTCGGTTATAGACTCTTCCACTTGTCAGTCCAGTCCAGTTTCAGAATAAGTAGCTCTGTGCAGTACAGTATCTCAGACTCAGTGTTTCATACTTAGGGCATGTCTTTGACCATTAGACAGGGTTATCTTGAAAATTTCAAATTAAATCAGTAGTTTAGTTCAGCTTACCTGTTGGTCATTGTGTGTCATTTCAGTTCAGAATTTATATTCAGTTATGTTTCTCCTACTTACTTAGTACATTCAACGTACTGACGCATACTTTTATGTTGTATTGTTCCATGATACAGCCAGGTTCCCAGACTCAGCATTGCTAGCCGTTGCAATTCAGATCCTCCTCCGTTGTAGCTGAAGTGTGAGTCCTCATCATTCCAGGGCTTTTTTTACTTTCCTTCAGTTGATTTATAAATTTTAGTTAGACTTAGAGTTAGCTGGGGGCTTGTCCCAACAACTCATTAGTTAGAATGCTTTCAGACATAGATTTAATTCCATCCTTCAAATGTTCTTAAATTTTATATTATCAATTTTATTTTTTTAAATGCTCTTATGCTATTATTCCAAAGCTTCTGCTATATTTGTTTTACCCAGAATACCAGTGTATGATAGACCAGGGGTTGACATGGGGTCACTTGTGGCTTCAAGTACCGTGTTACGCCTAGGGTGTAAGCTTGAGGCGTGACAAACTTGGTATCAGAACACTTGGTTTAGAGTATCCTCAGAATGTCTGAAAGCCGCATCGAGTAGAGTCCTTTTGATGGGTGTGAAGCACGCCACACTTATGACGAGGAGGCTACGAGATGATATTAGGAAAACTCTCTTTTGTTCATACTCTTTTCCGTGCGTAAAGTTCAACTCCAGAAATGTCCTTCTAACTCGTGCTCTGTTTCATTTCAGTGAATCATGCCTCCTAGACGCGGTAACGAAAGAAGGGCCGGTAACGCCAATAGACCTGCCCCACCAGCCTTGATAGCTCCTTAAGATGATTTAGTGTCTACCGCCGAATTCAGGGCGGCCATTCAACTGTTGGCCCAAACAGTCACCAACTAGGTAAACCAGCAGGTGGTATCGATGAACACCAATGAGTCCACAGTAGCTGCGAGGGCGTGGATCTTTACCCATATGAGCCCTCCGTCTTTTCAGGGATCCAAAGTAGGGGAGGATCCCCAGGAGTTCGTGAATGAGATCAGGAAGATCACCCGTATTATGGGTGTTAGCTCTTCTAGGAGTGCTGACCTAGCTGTCTACCAGTTAAAAGGGGTAGCTCAGGTCTGGTATGAACAGTGGAAAGAGGGCTGGCCAGCGAGAATTGGGCCAGTAGAGTGGGAGGAGTTCCACAAAGCTTTCTTGGATAGGTTTTTCCCTCGGGAGTTGATGGAGGCAAAGATGTTGGAGTTTATGAATTTGAGACAAGGCAACAGGACCGTGGATGAGTATGCTCTGGAGTTTACTAGGCTATTTAAGTACGCTCCAGAGATGGTAGCCGAGCTAAGGGCTCGCATGTTGAAATTTATGAACGCGGTGTCAAATCTAGTCCTAAAGGGGTGCAGGACAGCGATGTTGATTAAAGACATGGACCTCTCCAGCTTGATTGTCTAGGCCCAGCAGATTGCGGCTGCAAAGCTGAAGGATATGGAGTGAATGAACAAAGGGGCAAGGCCTGGCCAGTCAGATTTCATCCATCAGAGGTCTAGCGGTAGTAGCTGCCCACCGCAGCAATAGTAGCAGCAGCAGCAGAGAGCCCCAACACCCAGTTCAGCTAGTTCCCCAACCTTTCGGTCTCGCCAGGATCAGAGGGGTAGGTCCTCTGGCACTCAGTCTCAGGCCCACAGTACCGAGAACAAGTATCCAGCTTGTCCCAAGTATGGTAGGAACCACCCAGGAGAGTGCCTTCAGGGTCGAGAGGGCTGTTTTATTTGTGGACAGCTCGGACATTGGCTAAGGGAGTGTCCATCAGCCGGGCGAGGGAGACCACAGTCCACCATGTCATATGCTCCAGCAGGTCGACCATCCCAGTAGGCTAACACATCAGGTACGGATGACGGTCAGCGTCAAAATCGTTTTTATGCTCTATCTTCCTGGCAGGATTAGGAGAGCTCATCTGACATAGTCACGAGTATGTTACGTCTCTTTCATATAGATGTGTATTCCCTTCAAGATCCAGGAGCCACTCTTTCATTCGTGACTCCCTACATAGCAGTCCAGTTTAATATCAGTTCAGAGGTCCTCTCAAAACCATTCTCAGTCTCCACCCCAGTTGGTGAGTCAGTTAGAGCCAACCGAGTGTATAGAAACTACCCAGTCTCAATCCTGAATAAAGTCATCCCAGATGACCTCATAGAGTTAGACATGGTCGATTTTGACCTTATCCCTGGCATGGATTGGTTACACTCCTGATATGCATCAGTTGATTGAAGAACAAGAGTTGTCAAATTCAAGTTTCCAAAAGAACCAGTGTTAGAATGGACGGGCGGTAGTTCAACACCTAAGGGTAGGTTTATTTCGTACCTTAAGGCCCAGAAACTCATCTCAAAGGGATGTATCTATCATCTAGTTCAGGTCAAGGATTCAAACTCTGAGACCCCAACTATCTAGTCAGTTCCAATGGTCAGCGAGTTCCCAAATGTTTTTCCTGAGGATCTTCCCAAAGTTCCCCCCTGAATGGGAAATAGACTTCAAAATAGACCTCCTCCCAAATACTCAGCCCATCTCCATCCCTTTCTACAGAATAGCTCCAGCTAAGCTTAAGGAGTTGAAGGAGCAGCTAAAAGATCTTCTTGAAAAGGTTTTTATCAAATCGAGCATCTTTCCCTGGGGTGCCC
Source organism: Datura wrightii (assembly GCA_035772735.1). Classification (NCBI taxonomy): domain Eukaryota; kingdom Viridiplantae; phylum Streptophyta; class Magnoliopsida; order Solanales; family Solanaceae; genus Datura; species Datura wrightii. Next base: position 37,658,757 of record JASDFA010000007.1, read on the forward strand.
CAGTGTTATGCATGCATAAGGATGGTACCCTCAGAATGTGCATAGATTACTGTCAGCTGAACAAAGTCACAGTCAAGAACAGGTATCCCCTACCTAGAATTGACGACCTATTTGACCAACTTCAGGGAGCCAGTTGTTTCTCAAAAACTGATCTCAAGTCAAGGTACCATCAGTTAAGGGTTAGAGAGAGTGATATACCGATAACAGCATTCAGAACTCGGTATGGTCACTAAGAGTTTGTGGTGATCTCCTTCGGGTTAACAAACTCCCTAGCATCCTTCATGGATTTGATGAATAGGGCCTTCAAGCAGTACCTACATATGTTCGTCATTGTATTTATCGACGACATTCTGGTGTACTCCAGAAATGAGGAAGAGCATGCCAATCACCTAAGGTTAGCATTATAGACACTCAAGGACCGCCAGTTGTTCGCCAAGTTCAGCAAGTGCGAATTCTAGTTAAAGTCCGTGACTTTCTTAGGTCATGTGGTCTCAGGTGAAGGAATAAAAGTAGATCCTCACAAGATAACAACATTTAAAGAATGGCCCAGACCTACCTCTCCTACTGAAATCAGGAGTTTCCTGGGTTTAGCTAGATATTACCGACGGTTTGTGAAAGGTTTCCTCTATAGCATCTCCTCTGACTAAGTTAACTCAGAAGAAGGTGAAATTTCAGTGGTCGGATGAGTGTGAGAAGAATTTCCAGGAGTTGAAGACTCGACTCACTACTGCTCTAGTTCTGACCCTTCCAGAAGGAACAAATGGATTGGTTGTCTATTGTGATGCTTCTAGAGTTGGACTCGGATGCGTTCTAATGCAGCGTGGCAAAGTGATAGCCTACGCCTCCAGACAGCGCAAAGTTCATAAGAAGAACTATCCAACTCATGAATTGGAGTTGGCAGCTGTGGTGTTTTCATTAAAAATATGGAGGCATTACTTACATGGAGCTCATTTAGATGTGTTTATAGATCAAAAGAGTCTTCAGTATGGGTGAGTCAGAAGGATCTAAATCTCCGTCAGAGAAGGTGGTTGGAGTTGCTAAAGGACTATGACATGAGTGTGCTATATCACCCGAGTAAAGCCAATATGGTGGCTGACGCCCTAAGCAGATGGTCTATGGGGAGTGTGGCTCACATTGAGGGAGGCAAGAAGGAGTTAGAGAAGGATGTTCACAGACTAGCCCAGTTAGGGGTGCAGCTGGTGGAATCAGCTGAAGGTGGTATGGCAATTGAAAGTGGGTCGGACTCGTCTCTAGTAGTTGAAATTAAGTCCAGATAGGATGAAGATGCAGTTCTACTTAAACTTAAAGAAGCATTTCTCAGGAAGGAGGTTGAGGCGTTCTCAAAAGGGGGAGATGGTGTGCTCCCTTACCAGGGAAGGTTATGTGTACCGGATGTTGGTGAGTTGAGACAACAGATATTGGTAGAAGCGCATAGTTCTAGATATTCCATTCACCCTGGCGCTACTAAGATGTACCGTGATTTATGGGATGTTTACTGGTGGAACGACATGAAAAGAGATATCACTGAATTTGTAGCTAAGTGCTCGAACTGCCAACAAGTCAAGGTAGAACACTAGAGACTAGGAGGTATGATCCAGGATATTAGCATACCAACATGGAAGAGGGAAGAAGTAAACATGGACTTCATTACGAGTCTACCTCGGACTCGCCGACAGCATGACTCAATGTAGGTAGTAGTAGATTGGATGACTAAGTCAGCTTATTTCCTTCCAGTTAAAACCTCAGAGACAGTTAAGGACTATGCCAGACTTTACATCCGAGAGTTAGTCAGACTCCATGGGGTGCCTTTATCTATCATTTTAGACAGAGGAACTTGGTTCACCTCCCATTTTTGGAAGTCTTTTCAGAAGGGACTTGGCACTCAGGTCAAGCTCAGTACAACTTTTCACCCGAAGACAGATGGGCAAGCTGAGCGGACTATTCAGACTCTAGAAGATATGCTAAGAGCGTGCGCGATCGATTTCAAAGGTAATTTGGATGACCATTTACCTCTCATCTAGTTTGCGTACAACAATAGCTACCACTCTAGCATTCAGATGGCCCCCTTTGAAGCATTATATGAGAGAAGGCGTAGATCTCCTATAGGGTGGTTTGAGGTTGGTGAAGTGATAACGCTCAAACTCACACTTCTTAACAAAGTATGAAGCGGACGTTGTCAATAAAGAACCCAACTAGAGGTTGGGGTTAATCCCATAGAGAATACGGAAGGATGTAGAAGAATGCTAGTGCTTAAGCTTTTTAGTTAATTATCTCCTAAGAGGGGGGAATTTGTAAAAGTAATAAATAACAATGTTGAGAAATTGTTTGTTGTTTCTAAATTAATGCAACTAACTAGGGTAAGTGTTCCCCATGACTTCATAACCACATGGCGTTTTATACTAGTAATCGGTGCTTAGCATGCAATATTGGTAAGTTAGGCTCACCTAAATGGTTGGTCCTGCCCCTCGTGGTCTAACTCCTTCAAATTTCCAGTGTACCTTACGGTTGGTTCCAGCGATCTGCCAACGAGTCGTTTATTCAACTAACGACTCGTTATGTCTTTCTTCATCTCCACTGGTTACTTTGTCAATAATTTCTCTTACAGTTTTCACGACTGATTTCACGACTCGTTACCAGATGTAACGAGTCGTTCCCTCAACCCGTCAGGGACACTGTTTCTACATCTTCCAAACTCAACCTTTGCCCACGACTTCAGCTTCTTTTCATCTTCATTCCATAAGCCTAAAATACATTCAAATCCATCCTTTTTAGCCCTAAAAACATCTAATCACATGCGTTAGCTAATTTTCACAAATATATAACATAAACACATGCAAACACACATAATTTGTTCTCAAAACAAATAAAGTACGGGCAAGAATATGTCTATGAAGTGCGTAAATAAGCCCTTCATCATGAAACTACATTGGTAGGGCCATACTTGGTTCACGAGGCAATGCAGAAAGTTCAGCTTATCGCCGTCAGAAATCTTATGCCGATGTGCAGAAAAGTGAGTTGGAGTTACCCGAGGAACTTTGGCAGGTTCATTCTCAAGAAGTCTCGGACTCGAGTCGCCGCTGCATTGCCATTTTTCGGAACATGCACAACTACATGCTAATTGACCTGAGCAATAAAGTCTTGCGCAAGCATTTGAATAGCGGTGCGAAACTCAGCATGGGCAACTGGCTCCGGTGCTTGGTGCTCCTGAACTGGTAGGGCTTGCTGGTGCCCATTCCTGTTGCCATCCTCGTGGTCGTCTCCATTCTATTCCACCTACCATTCGTTCTTCGCGGAGCCATGATTCTGCAATTGTGAATAGCACGAATTAGAAGGACAAAAATACATTTCATTGCACGACATAGATCATGAAAATATGAAACATTTCCTAAACTTCTTGTAGCCTCTTCGTCATAAGTGTGGAACACTTCACACCCATGAAAAAGACTCTACTTAACACGGCTTTCTGACACCCTAGGACACTTCAAGCCTATTGCTCTGATACCAAGTTTGTCACAACCCAAACGGAGGCCTGAATCACAACACTTAACAAGGAGCCCCAAGAGACTCCAAGTCAACCCATGGAATGAACATACATCTAACTCAATCAGTAAAATAGAGAATCAATAAGATAATCATAGCATAAGTATGGGTTAAGCATAACATCAGAATGCACAATCTGAAGCTAAATACAATCATATATTTGAAAACCTCTAAACATGACGAGTTGATGGGACAAGACCCCAACTAACTCAACAATCTAGAACTGAAAGTACCTAAGAAAATCTTAACATTCTGGCCCTAAGAGATATGAGGACTCACCGAAAACATACGATGTTATCTCAAATGAATGACTATGAGCGGGGCTGAGCCTGGGAGCCGGATCCTGTATCATAAAATGATACAAAATAGAGTATGAGGTCAGTACATGGAATGTACCGAGTATGTAGGATAAGTAAAATCACTTAAGTAAATAAAATCATTTAAAGACAATGTATAATGTAAACGTAAACATTAAGAATCTAAGAGTAGGGCTTGCATGCATTCTTTCTGAAACCATGATCTCATCATAAAATATCATCATAACTAAATCAATTGTCTCAAAGATGAAATCTGATGGTAATGAGTAAAACTAAACATTGAGTCAAACCTGCTTTAGAACGTATATAAATATGCATATCTCATGAGTAATTAATATGCAGATCTGAAATCATGAGGAACAATGGGATATTCATCTTTTAACCGACATACCACGATAGAGCTTACATGGTCGCAACTATCACACTCAAGTTCGTAGAGCCGTCAAAATCCTTTTCAGGGCTAGGGACGATACCATGATATTGATATCAATCTCCTGGGCCAATAGGGTGGGGGATAGCTCACAAGGGAGGTCCCAAAGTAATACATATAAGTATAAACCTACGTTGGCGCGTAGTTCTGAGGCTTAGGGTGATCGACCCATAGCCTGCTCGGTGCTAAACACTACTCCCAAAAACATGCATATGCTCTACATCATTATTCGACGAAGATCAACGTCACCTATTGATGAAGCTCAAACATCAAATACATCTCCAATGTGAAATCTTGCATATGAGAAGCTTTAACTCAAACCATACCACAAGCTTAAAGAAATTGGGAGTCTTCGCCCCAAAACCACGTGGTAAGCTTAATTTGAGATATCATAAATCATACTTTGAACATGTAGGCATTGCTCAAAGCTTTATCATACTTGAAATTACTCAATTCATATCGAAAATATTATTATAAACATGGGTAGCTTGAAAACATGCTTTTCATCATAATATCTCATCATCATCATACATTCATCACAAATCTCATCTTTCATGAACTTTTCGTCAATGGGCTTTTTAATTCATAAGACTAGAAACATGATTTTTAATTGAAAACGTTATAAAATTTTCCCATGCTGCATAATCTGATAGTAACTACATATTTAAATCATATCCATGTAAAGAACTAAGAAATTCATGCATTGGGTTAAAACCCCATAGATTAGACATAGAAATATCATGATTTAGAGAGAGATTGGGCATGGGTGTGAAAGGAGTCACCAATTCATAACCCTATATACCTGTTGGTAGCTGATTCTTACACTCCCGAAGAAGAAATGGAAGGGAAATTAAAGAACACTAAGATTGATCACCCTCTCTCACCTTCTACCTTGCATGCAAGAATGGATATGGCCTAAAATTGACTTAACCCTTTTAAAATTCATCATTCATAACTCAAAACGATGTAGTTTAGGCATTAGGATCTTAGGAATGACGGAAAATCCTTACTAAATTCGTAGAAAATAACTGCCAGATGGTCCCGATGAGGGACCTAACGACTCGTTATCAAGGGTCGTGACTCCTGGAGTCATTCGTGAAGTAAACTGCTTCTCAAATCTGTTGGGCTCATAACAGTAGACTTAACGACTCATTTCCTGGTGACCTAGTGTTGTTTGTGAGAAAGAAAGGTGGGTCGTTAAGAATATGTATTGACTAAAGGTAGTTGAATAAGGTTACAATTAAGAACAAATACCAACTTTCCAAAATTGATGACCCATTTGATCAATTATAGGGTGCCAGATTATTCTCAATGATTGACTTGAGATCCGGGTACAATCAGTTACGGGTTAGGGAAGTTGATATCCCTAAGACTGCCTTCAGAACCAGATATGGCCATTATGAGTTCTTAGTGATGTCATTTGCGCTCACTAATGCCCCAGCAGATTTTATCTATTTGATGAATAGGGTGTTTAGGCCCTTCCTTGATGTATTCATGATTGTCTTTATCAATGACATCCTAATTTATTCACAATTAGAGGCTGAGCATGCAGATCACCAGAGATCTATGTTACAGACACTCTAGGAGCACACGTTGTACGTTAAATTTTCTAAGTGTGAATTTTGGCTAACATCTGTGGCTTTCCTTGGTTATGTAATTACAGCTGAAGGTATAAGAGTGGATAGTCAGAATATAGAGGCAATAAAGAGTTGGCCCAGACCCTTAAATCCTATAGAGGTTTGCAGCTTTCTGGGGTTAGCAGGTTATTATCACCGATTTATGGAAGGTTTCTCTACTATCTCTGCGCCATTGACAAAGTTGACTCATAAAGCAACTAAGTTTCAATGGACTGAGGCATGTGAATGAAGTTTTTAGGAGTTAAATGATAGGCTAACTTCAGCACTTGTCCTGACTCTTCCAGAGAGTGTCGAGGGTTCTGTGGTCTATTGTGATGCTTCAACAATTGGGTTAGGTTGTGTTCTGATGCAACACGACAAGGTTATTGCTTATGCCTCTAGAAAGTTGAGGAAGAACGAGCAAAAATTATCCTACCCATGATCTTGAGTTAGCCGTAATGGAATTTGCATTGAAGATTTGGCGCCACTACTTATTCGGGGTACATGTTGATATCTTCACAGATCATAAGAGCCTCCAGTATTTGTTTCAGCAAAATGAGTTGAATTTATGCCAGAGAAGGTGGTTAGAATTGTTAAAAGATTATGATATTAGCAATCTGTATCATCCGAGCAAGGCAAATGTTGTAGCTGATGTGCTAAGTCGCAAGTCATGGGTAGCTTGAGTCATATTCAAGTTGACAGGATTGAAATAACGAAGATTCTACAGTAGTTGGCTGACTTATAAATTCGATTACTAGATGCTGAAGATGGGGGTGTTATTGTCAAAAACACAGAAGAATCGTCCTTGGTAGCGGAAGTTAAGCAACCGCAATATGATGATACAGAGTTAGTCTTACTAAAAGATAGTATACCTCAACAGAAGCAGAGCCTATTTGATTGTGGACCCGATGGAGTTCTTAGATACTAGGGTCATCTATGTTTACCTAATGTTGGTGAGCTACAGGAATAGCTTATGAATGAAGCTCATTATTCTCGATATTCAGTATACCCAGTTTCCACAAAGATGTATCATGACCTGAGGCAGCTATATTGGTGGAATGGTATGAAAAAGGACATCAAAGGTCTTGTGACTCAGTTTCCCAATTTCCAGCAGTTGAAGGTTGAGCACTAGAGGCCTGGAGGTGTAGTGTAGGATATAGAAACTCCAGCTTGCAAATGGGAGGTGATTAATATGGATTTTATTACAGGATTGCCTCGAACGAGCAGGAAGCATGATTCTATCTGAGTAATAGTTGATAGATTAACTAAATCATCTTACTTCTTGCCAGCTAAGACCACATATGCCGCAGAGGATTATGCTAGGCTTTATAAATGGGATATATTTTTCCTACATGGCATCCCTTTATATGTTAATTCTGACAGAGGTGCTCAGTTCACAACAAACTTCTGGAAGTCTTTCCCAGAAAGGCCTGGGCACTTAGGTAAGCCTTAGTAGCCCATTTCATCCTTAGAGAGATGGACAGGTTGAACGCACCATTTAGACGCTTGAAGATATATTGTGTGCCTGTGTTCTAGATTTTGGCGGAAGCAGGGATGATCATATTTCCTTGATTGAGTTTGCCTATAATAACAGCTACCAGGCGAGTATTCAGATGTCCCCATATGAAGCTTTATAATGGAGAAAGTGCAGGTCGCCAGTGGCTTGGTTTGAACTCAGTGAGGCAGAGTTATAGGGGCCAGACTTAGTGTAGCAGGCTATTGACAAGGTGAAACTTATTAGAGATCAACATCATACAGCCTAGAGAAGGCAGAAGTCTTATGCAGATGTATGTCATCAAGTGCTGGAGTTTGCTGTTGATGATTAGGTCTTCCTGAAAGTGTCTCCTATAAAAGGCGTCATGCGATTTGGCCGAAAGGGCAAGCTGAGCCCTAGATATGTTAGGCCTTACAGAGTTATCCGCAGGATAGGCAAAGTAGCCTATGAGTTTGCATTGCTGCCATAGTTAACGGCAGTCCACCCAGTATTTCATGTATCGATGTTGCGGAAGCGTATACGAGACCCAACCCGTGTTATGCCTGTTGATGATATCCAGATTTTTGAGGAGATGACCTACACCGAGGTCCCAATTTCTATTATTGACTGGAAAGTCAAGAAACTTTAGACTAAAGAAGTTACCTCGGTTAAAATATTATGGCACAGTAATAACATCGAGGAAGTAACTTGGGAGGCTGAGGAGGAAATGAAGAAGAAATGTCCTCACCGATTTATGATGTCAACATTATATTAAGGTATGTTTTTGATACCTAAGTTACTGAGTATCTATTTTGAAGCATATTAAGTGAAATTAATTTTCATTCGGGGACGAATGTTCCTAAGGAGGGGAGAATATTACACCCCAAATAATTTTTGGTAATTATTTGATGTTTTTATTCTAGGTTAATGGAAGTACAGATTGTATATTGGTCGTAGATGACAAGGGAAATGTGTACGAATGAAAAAGCAAAGAGTATGTGAAGTTTATAAGTAAGGTTCAACTTTAAATGACCATGTGTCCCAGTATATAATGAATTAGAAGCCCCACGACCTATCAAATTTAAGGTCTTTGAGTTTAGTTTTTAGAATATTAAACCGATCGTCAATCGGAGTTCGGAGTAAAAAGATATAGATGATTTACGGTGGCATTCAAGCAGTGATATGGCCACCGCCCAAATACCTTTATTTTTTAAGTCTTGTGCTATGAGATCATTTTCAACTTTTCCAGATTTGAGATTCTTGCTTATCCTCGGAAATCCTCTCATATTTCCAGAAAACAACTAAGGAAAACACCAAACTAAACTCCATTAAAACTAAAGTTAAATGAAGGGGGTCTATCATAAGGTGAAGGTGGTGTGTTGATGGCTGTTTTGGCTGCACTTAGGCAGTGTCGCTGTGGTGAATTTGCTGCATTTTTTAAGCTTTTCTAAGATACATATATTTTCCCTCTTGGTAATAATTAAACACAAGTATAAAAGGTAAGAATTCTACTACTAACCTTGCTTGAATTGTTGATTAAAAGACTAGAAGTTGGAGGTGTGTTTGGTGTGTTGGTGAACTGTTTTTTCTGCGTTTGGACAGCTAGGTTGCTGCTTTTTTGGACAATAAGCTGAGGTCAATTGGTTATTTTTAACCAAGAACAACCCCCCAGAAAAAGGTAAATATTTCTCCCCTTTTAAACCTCCCAAATTGCAAAGATAAAAGCTGGAAATTGACATCTAAGTGAGCTGCCGATGGACTGTTTGTGAGCTTAGTTTTGCTCGTTTTTCTTAGGATTTTTGGAGGTTTATTTTGCTGTAATCATACTTCATATTAAGGGGAATAATTACAGCATAACTAAGGTAAAATTTCCTCTTGTTTCTCCCTCAAAAATTAGTGAAAACTAGGTGAGAAAATGGCTAAATATTGTTGATGTTGCCATGTGTTGTTGTTGCTATTGTGACTGCCTTTGGTTAGTTATTTTGGGCTGTATTTTGTGCTACAGATTAATCTTGTTGTTGGCCTATAAAACCACTGGACTAATAAGTTTGAAGGCTGATCATTGAAACAGAAAATCGGCTAAAGAAAAGTTCATCGGAGAAAGGTATGTAAGTCGCCCCGTCCATCGTTCTTTTAAGCACGATTCGTGCGTTGTGAATTGAATGAGACCACAACCTCTTTACAGGTCTTGAGCCAGTATGTTAAGATTCATTTAAGCTTTAAAGTTTCATGTTTTATTGAGGTTATATGTTAATATTATGCCTAGATAAAGTGAGACATCTAAAGTGTGATATTGTGTTGATTGTTGTTGTAGTTGTACATCGAGTTGGAGACCCCTCAGCGTGGGCATTGTTAGCTTGTCCTTACTGTATGTTTATATAAATATATATATTTGTGTGTGTGTGTGTGTGATTTTAAATGTGTTTAAAGGTCTGGTTGCTAACTGAAATTGGTGAAAGAGCCAAGATGATGAGGTGTAAATGATTTTAAGCCAAGTAAAGACGTCACACGCTATTAAGGGTAAACGAGCTTATTGAATAAGGATTACCTGGTTATGATTGTCCTTTATCTTATGTTTATATTATGAAATATGTCAGTCCAAGGGTAAATTTCATAATCTCTTTCCCTTAAGACGAATGAAAAGCTAGCGAGTATCCGAGCTATAATGTCCCTTGAACACGATCTATAAATCTTGTTGAAACTCTTTGGTCATCCAAAGTTCCTTATGATTTATACAAGTTTTGAATACATGCATTTAAGTGCTATTTTCTAGCTTTACATGTTATATGTGCTCACTTGCAGTGAATGCATTACGAAAGAGGCCTATGCAGGCCACATATTTAGTATTCGTCATTTCTATGCTATACGTGTTAAGTTGGTCCAGTATAATCCATATCGGCTTTGTTTATGATTTTATTTAAGATTTATTGATTTTACCCCGGTGTGGTATACTAGCTAAAAGTATTTTTATTTTACCCCGGTGTGGTACACCGGCTAGAAGAATTTTACCCTGCTGTGGTACACTGGCTGAGACATTTTTAATTTTACCCCGGTGTGGTACATTGGCTGGATGAATTTTATATGGATTTTATGGTCGGATGACCACTGGCATTTCAATTATAGGTTTTTTTGTGCATTAGATGATTGCATTTATACTTCAATATTGAGTTATTGTCAAGTTTTAGTTTTCAGGATTCCGGGTTGTTACTATTCCTTATTTCTGGCTGAGTTATCATTGTTATCTTATATGTTTGCAGTTTTCAGCCTTACATAGTAGTACATTTTATTTGTACTGGTGTCCCTTCATCTGGGGACCCTTCCTGCAATCGTGTTGCAGGTACAAGCCGACGCTAAGATCATCAGATGCAATAGGAGTCATATTTCAACGGAATAGTGGTATGCTCATCTCTTCTAGGATCCATGTCCTAGTTTTGACTATTTTGAGTTTTGCGTACAGCATTGGTAGGCCGGGTCCCTATCCCATGCATTTTAGTTTGTTTACTCTATAGAGGCTGATACGGACTAGTTTGTGTAGTAATTTTGGTTGTGTAGTCATGTTAGTTTTCCATTCCTCTGTTTAGCTTTATTGTACCCTTATCGGCTTTCTAAGTTGCATATTCATTATTATCGAGACATTATAGGCCCAGTATATATCTTAGTTGATTGTGACAGGTGGCTTGGTCAGTCTTAGTGTTACATTTATAGATGCTATATAGTCGACTTCTCGATCAATCATGAATCGAGTACCAATTGTGACCTACCCCAGTTTTGGAGCGTGACAAAACCAGTAACTCGAAATTCTTGCACAATTTTCCTTCCTCAAACTCAAGTATAAATCCAACTTCCCTAACACTTCCCACCATAGACCTAGGTATAGATAGGGTGTTCTGGACTTAATTCTCTATAATGTCAGATGGGTCATTACATCATATACCAATTAAAATACCGTTCATCTCCGAACGTCCAAAGAAGCAAGGGAAAAGAAACTACCTGACTCCACAAACAGTTAAGGGTATTTGTCTCACAAGTCTGCTTCGTCTCTCAAGTGGCTTCCCCTATCAGACGATTCTTCCACTAGACCTTCACCATTGTGATCTCCTTAGATCTTAGTTTGTGGACCTCCCCGTCTAATATAGCCACAGGCTCTTCCTCATAAGACAGGTTCTCATCAAGCAGCATTGAATCCCATCGAATGATGTAAAACCCATTCCCATGGTATTTCTTCAACATGAGACATGAAATGTCGGATGCACCCTAGACAAACCTAGCGGTGCCAGTTCATAAGCTACTTCTCCCACACACTGAAGAATTTCATGTACCTTAGGCTAAGCTTCCATGCTCAAACCGCATCACCCCTTTCATAGGGGGAAACCTTGACCAAGACTTGCTCTCCCACCATAAACTCCATATCTTTCACCTTCCGATCTACATACTATTTTTGCCTGCTTGAAGTTGCTGATTTTATCCTTGTGTGGTACACTGGCTGGAGATATCTTTATTTTACCCCAGTGTGGTACACTGACTGGAGATATTTTTATTTTACCCCGGTATGGTACACCGGATGGAGATATTTTTGTTTTACCCCGGTATGGTATACCGGCTGGAGATATTTTTATTTTACCCTAGTGTGGGATATCGGCTAGAGATATTTTTGTTTTACCTCGGTATGGTACACCGGCTGGAGATATTTTTATTTTACCCCGATGTGGTACACCGACTGGACGAATTTTATATATGGATTTATGGTTGGCTGGTTGCCGGCATTACAGTTATGGCTTCTTTCGTATGCATTTCTCAATTGCATTTTCATCTCATTATACAGTAATTATCATGTTTCAGTTTCCAGGATTCCAAATTGTTACTATTCCTTATTCATGGTTCAGTTATCTTGAGTTCAATTATGTTATAGTAAGTTTTTATCAATTATAGGTTGCAGAGTTCCAAGTTATATCTATCCTTTATAAGTTTATGTGCTGAGTCAGTTGTTACAGGATTGTTATCTCATGTTTACAGTTTCATCCTTACATACCAGTACATTTCATTAGTATTGACGTCCCTTCGTCTGAGGACTTGCGTTCGTGCTGCAGGTGCAGGTAGAGGTCAAGATTGCCAATTGAGTAGCAGTTCGTGAGATCAACGGATTGTTGGTATGCTCTTTTCTTCCTGGAGCTAGGGCTTAGTTATTTATGCTTGAGTTTTGAGATGCATTTATGGGTAGGTCGGAGCCTTGTTCTGACCATTAGTCAGTTTACTCTTTAGAGGCTTTGTGGACTTAGTGTGTACAGTGTTATTCAGTTTGTGGCCTTGTTGTCTTATTGTTTCCTGGTTTAGCATACTCATAACATGGTTGCATTTCAGTTGTTTACCATGTATTGTTGAGACCTTATGGGTCAACTTTATACTCCAGTTGATTATGACAGGTGGCCTAGATGGCCTAAGTGTTGCAGTTACAGATGTCATATAACTGGCTTCTCGATCAATCATGAATCAAGTGTCAGTTGCGCCCTACCCAGTTTTGGGGCGTGACACATACATATACCATAACATAAATCAAACTTGTGCACATGAGCTGAACATGGAAACTGATTAGAGAATTAGGGAAAAAACTGATACCTCAAACTTATACTGAGCCGGTAGGGAACAAGTGAGGGGATCTAGCCATCATAGCTGCTTCGGCTACCCACATAGCTCCCTCAACGTGTTGATTTCTCCATAACACCTTTACCGAAGCTACTTCTTTGTTACTCAGCCTCTGAACCTGACGATCCAAGATTTCAACTGGAACTTCCTCATAATTGAGGCTATCTCTGACATCAACACTTTCCACCGGGATAACTAAAGTTGGGTCGCCCAAGCACTTTTTCAAGAGCGATACTTGAAAAACAGGATGAACTGAAGATAACTCTGATGGCAAGTCCAACTCATACGCTACCTTACCAACTCTTCTCATAACCTAGTAAGGACCAACATAGCGGGGACTGAGTTTTCCTTTCCTTCCAAACCGCATGACTCCCTTCATGGGAGACACCTTCAGAAATACCCAATAATCCACCTCGATCTCTCCTCCTCACATCAACATATAACGTTTGACAACTCCGAGCAGTTTTCAACCTATCCCTTACCAACTGAACTTATACCATGGCCTCATGAACCGAATCTGGACCTATCATTGCTGCCTCACCATCCTCAAACCATCCGATAGGCGATCTACATCTCTGCCCATAGAGAGCCTCGAACGGTGCCATTTGGATACTAGAGTGATAGTTGTTATTGTAAGAAAACTCGATCAAGGGAAAGTGATCATCCCAACTACCTTTAAAGTCCATCACACAAGCTATCAACATTTCCTCAAGAGTCTGGATTGTCCGCTCCGCCTGACCATCTGTTTGCGGATGAAATGCTGTGCTGAGTTTAACCTGAGTCCCAAGCCTTTTTTGAAAAGATCGCCAAAACTGAGAGGTAAACTGAGTACCTTGGTTTGAGATAATAGAAGAGGGCACTCCATGTAACCGCAGTAACTCTCGGATATACAGTTTGGCATAATCATCTACTGAATCTATGGTTTTGACCGTCGAAAGTGTGCAGTCTTGGTCAACCTGTCTACCACCACCCAAATAGAATCGTAATGTCGGTGAGTACAAGGTAGGCCTGTAATGAAATCCATATTAATTCTTCCCACTTCCAAGTGGTAATGCTAATATCCTTAAGTACGCCTCCCAGCCTTTGATGCTCGACTTTCACTTGCTGACAGTTCAGGCACTTGGCTACGAATTCTGCAATATCCTTCTTCATGTCGTTCCACCAATATATTTCCCGCAAGTCATGATACATCTTGGTGGCACCCGGATGGATAGAATACTTGGATACATATGCCTCATGCAATATCCGGATCCTCAAATTATCAACGTCTGGAACACATAGTGACCCTGGTGCTGCAGCACACCATCTCCCCCTTGGGAGAAGACCTCCACCTTCTGACTTCCAACGGCTTCCTATAGCTTTACCGAAATCTGATCCTCATCTTGTTTAGATTTCACATCTGTCACCAAGGATGATTCTGATCCATTTTGCACTACAACGCCGCCATCGGTTGAGTCGACCAATCTAACTCCCGACCTTGCAAGTCGATGGACATCTTTCACCAACTCCTTCTTTCCCTCATCCATGTGGGAAACACTCTCCATAAAGAGCCTCCTAAGTTCATCTTCTACAACATTAGCCTTACTCGGGTGGTAAAGAACACTCATATCGTAGTCCTTGAGTAGCTCCAACCACCTCCTTTGCCAAAGATTGACATCTTTCTGCGTGAACACATATTGCAAGCTCTTGTGATCCGTGAATACATCTATGTGAACCCCATACAAGTAATGACGCCATATCTTCAAGGCAAATACCACCGCAGCCAACTCTAGGTCATCGGTAAGGTAATTCTTCTCATGGACTTTCAATTGTCTTGAGGCATAAGCTATCACTTTCCCATGCGGCATCAACGCACACCCAAGTCCGATTCTCAAAGCATCACAATATACCACGAAACCATCAGTACCCTCGGGTAGGGTCAAACTGGTGCTGAAGTGAGTCGAGTCTTCAACTCTTGGAAGCTTTTCTCACAAGCCTCCAACCATTGGAACTTTACCTTCTTCTGAGTCAACTTGGTCAAAGGTGCTGCAATGGAGGTGAAACCTTCAACAAACCTTCTATAGTAACCCGCTAAGCCCAAAAATCTCCTGATGTCTGACGGGTTCACTGGTCTAGGCCAATTCTTCACCGCCTCAATTTTCTGAGAATCTACCCTTATGCCCTCACTCGATACCACATGGCCCAAAAACTCCACGGAGTCCAACCAAAACTCGCACTTCTGAACTTTGCATACAACTAACGATCCTTGAGGGTCTAAAGCACTACTCTCAAGTGGGCAACATGCTCCTCCTCGCTCCGAAAGTATATAAGGATGTCATCAATGAACACAATCACGAACATGTCCAAATATGCCTTGAACACCCTATTCATTAGATCCATAAAAGATGAAGGGGCATTAGTTAGTCCAAAAGACATAACAACAAATTTGTGGTGACCATACCGAGTCCTGAAATTGATTTTCGGGATGTCAGTCTCCCGAACCTTGAGCTGGTGATACTCAAATATGAGATCAATCGTGGAGAAACACTTGGCACCCTGAAGCTGGTCAATTAAATCATCGATCCTGGGTAAAGGATACCTGTTCTTAACGGTGACCTTATTTAGCTTCCAATAGTCAATGCACATCCGAAGCAAACCATCCTTCTTCCGAACAAATAACACTAGTTCACCCTATGGAGACTTACTCGGCCTAATAAAGCCCTTATCTAACAGGTCCTTCAACTAATCTTTCAACTCTTCTAGCTCGGCTGGAGCCATTCAGTAGGGAGAAATAGGTATATGCTGCATGTTGGGAAGAAGAACTATACCGAAATCAATCTCTCACTCGGGAGGGACACTTGGAAAATCATTAGGAAAGACCTCTAGATACTCACGTACTACTGGTACTGACCGGATAGTTGGGTTTTCAAACTTGACATCCTTAAACCTAACTAGATGGTACATGAAACCCTTAGAAATCATCTTCCTGGCCTTAAGTTAGGAAATGAATCGACCTACAGGCACAACTGAACTACCCTTCCATTCTAAGACTGGATCACCCAGAAATCTAAACTCTACGGCTCGGGTTCTACAATTAACTAAAGCATAGCAAGCAAATAGCCAATCTATGCCGAGAATAACATCGAAATTGACCATGGCTAACTCTATCAAATCTACTGAGGTGACCTTATGAAGGACTAAGACTGCGAAATCTCTATACACCCATCTAGCTATAACTGAGTAACCTATTGGAGTGGAAACTGAGAAGGGTTCTGAGAAGACATTGGGACTGACTCTAAAGCTACTGGCCACATATGGTGTCACAAAAGATAGGGTAGCCCTCGGATCTAGCAAAGCATAAACATCAATATGGAAAACTCGCAACATACCAGTAACCACATCCGGGGAGACCTCCTGCTCCTGACTGGAAGCTAAAGCATAGAATTTGTTCTGGCGCTGACCTCCAACTGTGCTAGTAGATGCCTCCTGATGCGCTGAGCGTGCGGGAGGGGCTGCTGAACTAGAAGTTGGGCCTCGACATCCTACCTCATAGTTGGACAATCTCGAAGCATCTGTCCGGGCTGCCCACACCTGAAACAAGCACCTGAACCTGCCAAGAACTGGCTTGTGTGCCCTTCCACACCTACGATAAGTTGGAATGCTAGAATCTACAGGTCTACTACTTTGACCCCTCGAGCCTGATGCTTGCCCTCTCTGATCATGTCTAGGCCTAGATAGCACACTAAATGCCGAAGATGCCGGGGATGATGATCTCTGGTAAGTCTGCTGTCAATGCCCACCACCGAACCTCTGCTGAGAGAATTTGTGATCCTCGGTCCTGCCACTCTTGGCCTCCCCCTCCCTTGAATGTGCCGCCTCCATCTGCTGGGTGTACAACACTATGTGAGGGAAGTCCATATCCTGGTGAAGCATAGCAATCACACACTCCTTGTCCAAATACCCTGCTATACCATGCACAAATCTGCTCACCTGCATCCTCTAATTATCCACTAACTCCGGGGCATATTTCGATAGGCGGGTGAACTCAAGGGAATACTCTTGCACTGTCATCCTTCCCTACTTCAAGTTTACAAACTCAGCTCCCTTCAGCTCCCTCATCTCTCGAGGGAAGAACCGATCTAGGAATGCAACCTGAAACTCCTCCCATGTGATCGGACCTGCTCCTGTGACCCTGCTATCCTTCCATTGGCAAAACAAAATATGTGCGACCCCCTTCAACTGGTAGGAGGCCAACTCTGCGCACTAAACACTACTCACCCCCATGACTTGGATGATTGATAACACTCAAATTCACACTTCTTAACAAAGTATGAAGCAGACGTTGTCAATAAAGAACCCATCTAGAGGTTGAGGTAAATCCCAAAGAGAATACGGAAGGATATAGAAGAACACTAGTGCTTAAGCTTTTTAGTTTAAGAGGGGGAATTTGTAAAAGTAATAAATAACACTGTTGAGAAATTGTTTGTTGTTTCTAAATTAATGCAACTAACTAGGGTAAGTGTTCCCCATAACTTCATAACCACAAGGCGTTTTATACTAGTGATCTATTCCGGTGCTTAGCATGCAATATTGGTAAGTTAATTTCACCTAAATGGTTGGTCCCCTATTTAGATGATTATCAACACGCAACTTGGTCCGTCTATGGGTGTATGCTTTACTAACCCTTACCCTAGATATCGGATTAGCTATTCCCAGACAAGGTCAAGCTATTAAATAAGGGTTGATAGCCTCAAATCTCCGTTATTAATCCCTTTTCCCATTTACTACCTCCTTGGTCTGGTAAGTAAGAATAAGGCAAGTTCTAACGTTTGCAACCATTAAAAATTCAATTAAAATGAAGGAAGAAACAATACATGCATAAACTCCATTCAAAAATCACTAAGTATTTTACGTATATGTATTAATTTTTCATGGTTCCCACAACCCTAGTTGTGGTGGTTTTAACCTATCATGTTTATAAGTAAATAAATAGATTTCATAAATAAAAGAAAAAATTAATACTTACAACAATGATAGGAAGAACTTACTTGATTAATGCAAAATTCGAAAGAACAACATTACAATCGTATCTCAAATATGTCTTCTAACACGTCCTAAAATTTACTCTAGCAACTTGTGAAATTTCAACTCTTAAAGACATTCAAACTTAAAACTTGATTCTTAAAACTTGATAGCTATTATATGAAAATAAAGGGGTATTTATAGTAGTAGATTTATGCGTTGCTTGTTCCTTAATGAATTTTACTTGGGATTTAAATTTTCTTTTCCTAGTTGAAGTAGGAATTGGTTTTATACCTGTGAAACACCTTAGCCGCGTCGCACCTTCTATTTCCGCGTCCCTAGTGCCACATCGCACATGCCAACATGCCTGGAAGATTGTGTTGCGTGCATGCCAACGCACTAGGCAAGGCTGGCTAAGCGCTTGCCATCGCACGACTTGTGCCATCCTCGTGCGGTTGGTCGCTTCTAGCTTTGATCTTTGCATTGTTCATTCCAACTTCTTCACATGTATTTCAAAGGCCTCAAATACATTCAAATCCATCATTTTAAGCCCTAAAAATATATAATCATGTGTATTAGTTATTTTCACAAATATATAACATAAACACATGCAAACACACACAAATTTGTTCTCACAACATAGTAAAATATGGGCAAAAATATATCTATGAAGTGCATAAATACGCCCTTCATCAGTGATCTTGACAATCTCATCAATGAAATCATGCAAGTCCTCATCTACCTTGGACCCCAAGAACTCCGGCGGGTTCATCCTCCAGAAGTCTCTGACTCGAGCCGCCGCTGCATTGGCATGTTGCAAAACATGCCCAATGGCCTGCTGGTAGATTTGAGCGGTCAAGGCCTGCGCCAGAATCTGAATAGCAGCCTGGAACTCAGCATGAGCGGCTGGCTCCGGTGCCTGAGGCTCCTGAATTGCTGTGGCTGGCTGATGCCCATCACCATTTCCATCCTCGTGGCCTTCACCACCTCCATTCCTCCTTCCGTTCATTCTTCGAGGATCCATGACTCTGCAATCATGAATGGCATGAGTTAGAAGGATAGAAAGACTCTTCAATACACGACATAGATCATGAAAGAAGGGAACATTTCCTAAATGTCTCATAGCCTCCTCGTCATAAGTGTAGCGTGCTTCACACCCATGAAAAAGACTCTACTTAACGCGCCTTTCAGACACCCTAGGATACTTCAAACCTATGGCTCTGATACCAAGTTTGTCATGACCTGAACCAGAGGCTTGGATCATAGACATGGAACAAGGGACCCCGAGAGACCCCAAGTCGACCCATAGCATAAGCATACATCTAACTCATTCGATAAATGGAAGAATCATCAATATAAACTCAGCGGAAGTCTAACTCAACATAACATCAGAATGAGCATCCGAATCTAAACACATACAAATTCTGAAAAGCCTCTAATCTGGAAGATTTGATGGGACAAGACCCCAACTAACTCAACAATACTAAAACTGAAAATACATAAGGAAACTGAAAGTCTAGCCCTCGAAGGATGAGGACTCACCAACCAAGTAGGTGCTAACTTTTACAACCAACTACGAGCGGGGCTGAGCCTGGGAGCTGGGTCATGTATCATGAAACGATACAACATAAAAAGTATGAGGTCAGTACATGAAATGTACTGAGTATGCAAGGTAAGTAATAACCGCTTAAGTAAAGTAAATAATTTAAAACATTTCATAACATATCATAACCTTTCGAATTTGAGAGGAAGGACTACATACACTTATCATGAAATCGTAATCTTTTCATAATAAGACCATGCATAGCTTCATAACATCATAACTGACTCGAGTAACTCCAAGCTGAAATATGACATTTATAGAAAAGCTAAACAATGAGTCAAACCTTTATTTTAGTACATGCATGCTTAAAATGATAATCATGAGTAATAAATATGAAAATCCGAATCATATAGACAATGGGAGACTCGTCACTTAACCGACATACCACGATAGAGCTTATGTGGTCCCGACTATCACACTCAAGTGGGCAGAGCCATCCAAAACCTTAGCAAGGCTAAGGACGCTACCATGATATCAATATCAAGCTCATGGGCCATTAGGGCCTGGGATAGCTCACAAGGGATGTCCCAATAACATAATATTATCAACCTTCGTTGGCGCGTAGTTCTGGGGCATAGGGTGATCGACCCTTAGCCCTCTCGTTGCTAGACTCTTCTCCCAAAACATGCAATGCTCTACATCGTATATAACGAAGCTCAACATCGTCTACTGATGAAGCTCAACAGTGATATCATGCATAAACTCAACATCGTGTGAAAGGAAGCTCAATATTGTCATTTGACAAAGCTAAATAATGAATATTGCATAGAATCGACATCGTATGAACATGAAGCTCAATGATAACATACATCTCAATTATGAATTTATATATATGAGAAGCCTCATTTCGAAACATACCACAAGCTCAAACATAAGTGGGAGCATCTACTGCAAAACCATGTGGTAAGCTTACTTTAGAGATACTGCATCATCATACTTGATATAAGGGCCATTCCCAAAACTTTATCATGCTTGGATCTACTCAATTCATTTTGAAAACAATATGATAATCATTGGTAGCTTTAGAAACATGCTTTTCATTATCAAATCTCAACATCATCATACATTCATCATCATTCTCTTCTTTCATGAACTCCTCATTTATGGGCATTTAATTTCATAATTTAGAAAACACAATTTTTATTGAAAACAATTAAAAATCTTCCCAAGCTTCACAATTCATCAATAGAAATATCATCTAATCATACCCATGTATAGAAATTGGAGAATTATGTAATTGGGTAACAACCCCATAACTTGTTCATAGGAATTTCTCATACTTAGATAGAGATTGAGCATGGTGTGGAAGAAAACACCCACTCATAACCCTACATACCTAGAAGGGATGATTCTACCGCTTCCTTGATTTCCCAAGATGAGATTCCAATGGAAACCTTGAAGACTTGCTCTAAATCCTCTCTTCAAACTCTCAAGTTTGCATGCACGGAATGAATTAGCTTAGGATAGGTTTTCCCCTCTTAAAACCCTATAAAACGAGCCGACATAGTATCGGCCCCTAGGACTTAGGAATTATGGAAAAGACCTTACTAAAATTGCAGAATTTGGCTGACTGCCAATACTCACGAGGGACTGGACGACTCGTGCTCACAGGCCACGACTCGTGGCCATGAGTCGTCTGGTACACTGCTTAAAACAACAAGGGGACCTCATGGAAGACACCACGACTTGTGGTAGGTAACACAACTCATGGTCACTATCTGTGGCTTCTACTGCACAATCCCTCTTTGCCAACAACCAGTCTAGGCCATGGGAGACCTCACGAGTTATGAGGCCTGACCATGACTTGTTGTCATGACCGTGGTCTTCTC
Source organism: Datura wrightii (assembly GCA_035772735.1). Classification (NCBI taxonomy): domain Eukaryota; kingdom Viridiplantae; phylum Streptophyta; class Magnoliopsida; order Solanales; family Solanaceae; genus Datura; species Datura wrightii. Next base: position 37,680,207 of record JASDFA010000007.1, read on the forward strand.
AACACCTCCTACCAACCCTGCTGGACCACGAGTCACCACTCCTCACGAGTCTCCTCACGGTTCATTCTGTGACCTGGTACGAAATTTCAGTTTTTCACCATTTTGACTCCCAGTTCTAATCCTCGGGTTCCTGGGGTATAACATTATTGCTGGAAAATTTTCAGTAGAGTCTCATCTGTAATATAGACTATCCGAAAACCTAAAACGCAGAAAATTCCCACATAGGCATCTGACAGGATGCTACAATCAACGATCTAATATAGCTCCATATCAAAAAAAGCTAATAACTACACAATACTGATGATATAAGCACATGACAATGGGTAAACAACTATCTCACCTCAACTGCATAACCTGAGTCAAGCTTGGAATAAATGAGGATATCTAGACCTCATGTCGTCCTCAGCTTCCCAGGTCATCTCTTCCACATTTTCGTTCCTCCATAGGATTTTAACGGAGGCCACATCTTTAGTTATCGATTTACGAACCTGTCTATCTAGTATAGCAACTGGAGTCTCTTCGTAGGACAACTCTTCAGTAACTTGAACATCCTTAACTAGAATAACTCGGGATGGGATCTCCTATGCATTTCCGTAGCATTGACACGTGAAAGACTGGATGAACGGATTCTAGCCCTGAAGGAAGTTCTAACTCATATGCCACTTGGCGTATTCATTGAAGGATTTGATACGGGCCAATGAACCTAGGGCTAAGCTTTCCCTTCTTTCCAAATCTCATCACGCCCTTCATTGGCGAAACTTTGAGAAATACCAAATCCTAAACGTTAAACTCCAAGTCTCTATGCCACACATCAAAATAGAACTTCTAACGACTTTGGGCTGTTAGCAACCATTCTCTAATAAGTTTTACCTTTTCTTCTGATTGATGTATCATATCAGGTTAGATCAACGTTGTCTCCGCTACTTCAAACCATCCTATCGGGGACATGCATTTCCGTCCATATAAAGCCTCATAAAGTGCCATCTGGATAGCCGAATGATAACTATTTTTTGTACGAGAACTCAATAAGGGGTAAATGCTCGTCCCAACCCCTCCTAAGTCTAGCAGACACACCCGTAGCATATCCTCAAGCGTCTGAATGGTATGCTCTGCCTGACCTTCTATCTGGGGATGGGAGGTTGTACTCAAATTAACTTGCATCCCCAAACCTTTCTGAAATGACTTCCAGAATCTGGCTGTGAATTGTACCCCTCAGTCAGAAACAATAGATGTTGGGACACCGTGCAGCCGGACTATCTCCTTAATATACAACCCCAACATAATCTTCAACTGAAAATGTAGTCCTGACTAGCAAGAAATGGGCTGATTTCATCAATCTATCAATAATGAACCAAATGGAGTCGAATTTGTGCCTAGTGCGAGGTAACCCTATTACAAAGTCCATATTAATTGCTTCCCATTTCCACATAGGTACCGCTATCTCCTGAGTCAATCTGCCAGGTTTCTGATGCTCAGCTTTCACTTGCTGGCAATTAGGACACTATGCTACCAACTCAGCCACACCTTTCTTTATTCCAGGCCACAAGTACATCTCCTTTTTATCATGGTACATATTCGTCGAGCCTGGGGGAAGAGAGTAATGAGAATAATGTACCTTTTTCATGATCTGCTGGCAAAGCCCTACTACATCTGGAACGCAGAGTCAACTTCTAGATCTAAGACCGCATCTTCTGCTAACTCAAAGGCCGATAATTTTCCCTGCTAAACCTTCTCTCTGAGATGTACTAGACTAAGGTACTCATACCGTCGCTCCTTCACCTCTACAACTAGGGATGACACTGCTGTATTCTGGATCACAACCCTATTATCTTCTGAATCCACCACCTGGACTGCTAAATTGGCTAACTGGTGCAGCTCTTGAGCCATGTCTTGTTGTTCTGGCCTCAAATATGCTAGGCTGCCCTTGGATCTGTGGCTAAGGGCATCGGCTATAATGTTAGCCTTCCCAGGGTGATACAAGATGTTCATATCATAGTCTTTCAGCAATTCCAGCCAACGACGTTGTTGCAAATTCAACTCTTTTTGTGTAAAGATATATTGGAGGCTTTTATGACCAGTAAAGATGTCCACATGCATACCATACAACTAATTCCTCCATATTTTCTAGGCATGAACCACCGCAGCTAACTCTAAATCATGGGTGGGGTAGATAGTTCTTTTTGTGCTTCCTTAGCTTCCTCGAAGCATAAGTAATCACCTTACCCTATTGCATCAGAACACACCCTAACCCAATGCCTGAAGCATCATAGTATACAACATAGCCCTCTGAACCTTCCAATAAGGCCAATACTGGTGCATATGTCAACCTATTTTTCAGCTCTTGAAAACTCTACACCTCACAAGCCTCGGTCTAGTGAAATTTAGCTGTCTTTAGAGTCAACCTTGTCAACGGTGCTGATAAGGCAGAAAATCCATCCATAAACCTTCGATAATACCTGGCTAACCCCAGGAAACTGCAAAGCTCAATTAGAGTCGTAGGTGTAGCCCATGTCTTTACTGCCTTGATTTTTCTATGAGTTAACCTGGATACCTGCATCTGGTACAATATGTCCCAAGAAAGCTACCGAATTCAACTAGAACTCATATTTTGAGAACTTCACATATAACTGGCAGTCTTTGAGGATCTGGAGTACCGTTTGTAGATGATCTATATGTTCATCAATGAACACTATCACAAACAGATCTAAATATGGTCTGAAGATGCTGTTCATCAGATCTATAAACACTGTTGGGGCATTCGTCAATCCGAAGGACATGACCAAGAATTCAAAATGACCATACCTGGTCCTAAAAGTTGTCTTCGGAATATCCTTCTCTCGAACTCGCACTTGATGATACTAGGACCATAAATCAATTTTGGAGAAATATTTCGCTCCCTGCAGCTAATCAAACAAATCATCTATCCTTGAAAGAGGATATTTATTCTTTATATTGACTTTATTCAACTGCCAAAATCCTATACATTAGGGAGCCATCTTTCTTTCTGAAAAACAGAATTGGCGCACCCCACGGTGAAGCACTCAGCCTAATAAAGCCCTTGTCTAGAAAGTCTTTCAACTCCTCTTTCAATTCCCTCAGCTCGACAGGAGCCATTCAATACGGAGGGATGGATATAGGTTGCATGCCTAGTGGCAAGTCGATAAAGAAGTCGATCTCATGCTCTAGGGGAATACAGGAAGCTCTTCTGGAAACTCACTAACCACCGAGATGGACTGAAGAGTCGGGGATTCTGCTTGCATATCCTGAATCCTAACACTATGGTACATACATCCCCTCGCTATCAACTTTCTCACCGAAAGATATGATATGAACCTACCTTTTGGTGTAGTTGCATTGTCTTTCATTTCTCGCACTACCTCCCCGGGAAAGTGAAATTGGATTGTCCTAGTCAAACACTCCACATTGGCATAACATAGCGCTAGCCAATCCATACCCATAATTACATCAAAATCAATCATTTCTAGCTCCACTAAATCAGCTAAGGTCTAGCGATCGACAATCTCTATTGTACAACCTTGGTAAATTCTCTTAGCAACAATAGAGTCACTGATGGGTGTAGACACCAAGAATGGTTGCTGAAGCAATTCTGGTGTTAAACCAAACTCCCGAGCCACTAATAGGGTAACATAGGACAAAGTGGAGCCTGGGTCTATCAAAGCATAAATGGAGTGAAAGCAACATCCAGCATACCTGTCACAACATCAGGTGACGATTCTGACTCCTATCGCCCCAATAAAGAATAAGTGCGATTCGAACCACTGCTAGAACTAGATACCCCTAATCTACCTCGGCCTCTACCGGCTGGAGCTGAGGGTCTGCACCCTGCCGAAGGTGCTGGAGCATGTAATCCTGTTGTGGTCCTATTCTACTAGGTCCCGGTCACCCTGATCTCTAGTCAGACAATTCCTCATCATATGGCCATCCTGTCCATAAGTATAACAAGTAGTGGAGCCGTATATGCACCTCCCAAAATGTCGTTGATTGCAAATGGTACAATGTGGTATAGTGGGCTTGCTCTGATCTGATCCCCTCTGCTGCTGGGAACCTGATGCTCGGGAGCTCTCACTAGGACCTAACTGTCCACGAAAATTTGATCTACCACTCTGTTGTTGTTGGGGTGGAGGTTTGGGTGGCCTACCTAATAGTCGCGGCCTGGGTCCACCATGAAATTCTATTTGCATGTCAGTGGGCTTAGACCTTCGGCATTGTTCCTAGTTCGCCCTTCCCACCTCATACTAACGCCGCCTAATCCCTTTGATATTTTGAGCGAAAGCCTGAATGCTGGCAATGTCCATATCCTCTTGTAAGGTAGCTGTAAGACAGGTTTCCACATACTCTAGAAGTATCCCCATGATAAATGTGATGTACCCTAGCGGGCATGGTATCCACAAATAAGTTTACATACATAATGAGTTTCATCATATGAAGCTGAGTTTTATGGAGTCATGGAGTACGATTGGGATCGCTGACTGATTATCATTCTGAGAACCTGAATATAAGCATGAGTAAGGAGTGATGTCAACTGAAACATAAGAGAAAACATTTGAATAGGAATGGATTGACATCCCATAGATATTATCTCTAGAACTTCCTTACTAGAAAGAACTCAAGATTTGACTTGGCCCTTCGACTTATCATCTCTCCCTTAGCTTAAAGTCATCATCTAAGGCCCTTGAATCCTTCCTTAATGATTGGCTGACATCACTAACTCTTGACTTCCCATCTACCTCTAAGACTATCACTAAAGGCTTCATGCTCATAACCATTTCACACCATCTACGGGATAATTCTCATACTGGAATTGCTAAAGGGGTCTTATACCTCATACTGTGGATCTTGGGCCTAACATATGAAAGGATCAACTAGAAAAAGCTCATAATATACCAGTGAATACATCGGGTGAGCACTCCTTCTCCTGACAGAATAAAAGTGTATAGAATCTATTCTGGAGATGGCCACCACCTACACTAGAAGATGCGCCCGACTGAGATGGGCGAGCTGTTGAAGCTTCTGAAGTGGTGGCTGGGACACGGCCTCTACTGTCACCCTATTTAGATGAAGGGCAATCCCTGTGCATATGTCCATTCTTCCCACACTTGAAGCAAACATATGAGCCAACTAAGCACTTCCTGGGTGGTTCCTACCACAATTCCTGCAAGTTGTGAAAGTGCTCTCCCCTAACATACTCCCTTGACCCCTAAAGATTAATGTTATACCTCTTTGAACACCTCGAGGCCTAGATGGGACACTAACCAATGATGGGGCTGGGGCTAATGACCTTTTGATGAAACTGTGACCGGTGTCTGCCACTTTCCCTCTATTGTGAAACCTCAAAGTTTCCTATCCTGGCTCTCTTGTTCCCCTTTTTTGTTCCCCTAAACTTCCTATCTGCCTTTGGATGATGGAACATAAACAGGCCCTTCTTAGTAAAGTCTGAAACCCTAGTAGCTACCGTCCCTTCTGTTACACCCCATAATTCTTGACATGTAGATGGCCTATTCGCATGTTGGTTAAGAGTTTTAGAATGCCATACATGCGAGAAAAGGCCCCGGGGAGGGACCAGACAAGCGCAAAGTCGGTGCGTCGCAAGGCAAATGCGACATATATAAATCGCATTCGACGAATGCGACTTATAAATCGCATTCGAAGAATGCGATTTATAGGTCCCAACTATATAAGCCACCACTTCATTTTAAAATTCATTCTCCCCACTTTTAATTTTCAGAAATGAGCAGAACAGTAGGGGGACGAAGGGATTCTTTAAAATTCCTTCCATTTACGCTGCTAAATGCCATCCAAACTCGAATTAATCTTGGGTAGTGAGGTATTAAGCAGCGAGGAGCATTCCTACGGGTTTAGTTTTGTGAAAGTCGGCCGGCGAATCGTCGTGCTACCGAGCTAAGGTAAGTAGAATTGCTCCAAATTAGTGTCAATATAATCCTAGCCATAAACTGAGTATTTCTCCCTTCTGGACTTTCGAGAAATAGCGAGTTTTCGACCGTTTTTCAATAAACCAAAGTTTGGGCTATATATATATATATATTAAAAGTGATATTTTCTTCCAGAACATTAGCGTATTTAGTTCTAATTGATATATATATGAATGCAGTTCGGAGAAATAGCAGAAGTACTGACCAAGCTATGCCAATTAGTCGGGAAATCCGAAGCGAAGGTATGTAAAGCTAGTTCCTTCAGCAAGTTAGTAATACAGTATAGCAAATAGTGTGAACTATAGAAGAAAGAATTCAGTAGTCGAGAATTGAGTCCAGTATGAATCTAGCAAGCATGTTTTATAATATTATGATATATTCATAATGAAAGTTAGTAAAGCAATATCAGACAGTCAGATAAGATCTCAAATACAGTATAGCTCAGTATGAGAATCAGTTTAATGTAGAAAAAAGTTCAGAATAAGAAATCAGAATACAGATAGTATTTTCAAATCAAACACGCTTGCTATACGTTATTATTGTTTGTTGAGACCTGTTTGTGCTATGAGGGCACCCTTAGAGCGTCCTCGCCGCCCCTGGGTTAATAGCTGCGTCGACTCGCCCGCCAGAGGGTGAGGATACGTCACTCTAAGGAGTGGCATGCCATCCGCAGTAGGACGAAGATGGGATGCAGCATTCCCCATATCAGGCTGATCAACATAGCAGTATAGCTTACCCTATAGAGCGCTTGCGCCCGGGGGCAGATTACAGATACAGATACAGATACAGATTACAGTTTACAGTTATAGGAGTCCTCCGAACTCAGACACAGTTATAGTCAGAGGCCATAGCTCGAGCTGCAGACCCAAGGGGGCCGGTAGAGGTGCTCGTAGTTAGTAGGAGAGTGGAGTGATTTATTTTTGGATAGTTTTGACCCGGGTAGGGGTATATAGTTTGTGTGTTGGTTGGCACCTTACGACTTATGGGAGCTGGTATAGGTCCTTGTTTGTTATATATATGTATATACTTGACATCTATTAGCTGATAGATAGCAGGTCTCCATGACGACAGGTATGCTCCTACCTTACCATCAGTACAGATAATCTTATTTCAAATTCCATCAGTCCAGACAGTTTCAGATACTTTCTACCTTTCAGAATTACTAGTATTGTTGTTTATATTCAATTGTGTTCAGTTTTCTTTACATACTCGGTACCAGTGGTACTGACGCCCGTTTGGGGCACTGCATTACTTGCCTGCAGGTACCTATAGACGAGGAGTCAATCCCTCGTGATCCTAGCCAGCGCAGAGTCATCAGGTCCTGTCATTCGGAGCTTGATATTCATAGGTGTATTTTATTTTCTTTTGTTGTATAGTACGGGTAGGTCGGGGCCCTGTCCCGACCATCTTATCAGTAGTCTGAGAGGCTTGCAGATTGTGTTTATATCTCCCTGTAGTTAGTTGTGCCAGTCGTGTAGGGCCGTGCGTATGTTTAGTTATTTATGTTGGCCGTGTGGGGCCCAATCCAGTTAGTAGTGGTGACCTTGTCGGTCACGTAGCTGTTTAGCATCTGTTGTTTGATTCAGAAATAACTAGTCATCATGGTGGCCTTGTCGGCCTGCATAGGCTCCCTTATATTGATATGATTCTGGTTAGTTGTTGTTGTTGTACAGGTGGCTATAGGCCTAGTCGGCCGGAGGCTGTATTTACAGCCGCTATATAGCCCGTTGATTCTATGAATCAGAGTTAGAGCCAGCCAAGCACCAGATGTCTAAGCTCAGTAGTCTAGCAGTTCAGGTTCTAGTAGGGCACCAGGTGCTAGTCATACCCCCCAAGGCGGGGCGTGACAAACTTGGTATCAGAGTCAGTCGTGTCCTAGGGAGCCTGCAAGCTGTGCTAAGTAGAGTCTTGTCTATGGGTGTGTTGTGCACCACATACTATAGGTAGGAGACTGCAAGGCATAATAGGATGGTTACTCTTTCTTCATATTCAATCGTGCCATACAAAAGTACAATATAGGGTTGAGTTCCAAAAACTTATCATTCTCTTTGTTTACAGATAAAATGGCAGACCAGCGACACTCTGCCACAGGCAGAAGGCTGGATACCGCAACAGGAGAAGGCACCAACAGGATGCCTCAGCTTCATTTGGAATCAGCCCGATCTGAGGGCAATATAGGGGCATCATCACATCCTTCTCAGCAGTCCCCATCTCATCAGGAGCCATTCGGGATGACACCGCCTCCGATAGCTCCTGTACCTACACCATCCGACCAGGAAGTTCACAGTGTTGTAGTTATGCTGGCACAAATGATGGCTACTCAGTGCCAGTCAGTGCCACCTGTAACAGCAGAGCCATCAGGTGGATCTAACAGTTTGAGGGTCAGGGAATTTTTGGCATTAGGTCCCCCACAGTTCACAGGGTCAGATCAGGCAGAGGACCCCTAGGATTTCCTAGATCAGATGTAGAGAATCTTTCGGGTCATGCATGTGACACCTACAGAATCAGTTGAGATGGCAGTATTCTGGTTGCGAGACATAGCTGTGTTATGGTACGAGAGCTGGGAAAGGTCTCGAGGGAGAGATGTTGCCCCTCCGACCTGGTCCAACTTCTCGGAGGCCTTCCTGGATCGTTATTTGCCACGGGAGATCCGGCAGACCCGGATGGATCAGTTCTTGCACTTGGAGCAGGGGGTGAGGAGCGTATGAGAATATGCCCTGCAGTTTGACTCCTTAGCCCGCTATGCTCCAGCTTTTGTAGACACCATGCCATCTAGAGTCCACCGGTTCATTATTGGTCTGAACCCAGAATACATTGAGGCCTGAATGACAGCTACATTACGGGAAGATATGGACATTGCTCGGGTGCAGGCCTTTGCCCAAACTATTGAGGGCCTTAGACAGCAGCAACAGGACAGTAGACGTATAGATCAGGAGCAATGCTACAGGGATAGATCAGATGAAATACAGAGGGAGATTTAGAGAGGACCCAGGCCCCGGTTGTCAGACAGGCCCCCTAGACCCCCACCTCCACCACAACAGCAGAGGGGTAGATTTATTCGTCGAGGGCAATCAGAGTCTGGTGGCAGTTCTCGAACAGTGGATTCACCTCAGCAGAGCAGGGTAGAGCAGAGAGCAGATACACACCCCCACCCTGCCCTATTTGCAACCGACCTCACATCGGAGCTTGTAGATATGGCTCCACAGGGTGTTATATATGCGGGCAGGAGGGGCACATGATGAGAGATTGTCCGGTCATGGGGCAAGGTAGCCGAGATAGCCAGGACAGGACATCAGTAGGGCCATGAGCTCCAGTAGCCTCGGCAGGGCGTAGGCCCTCAAGTTCAGCAGGTAGAGGCCGAGGTAGATCAGGAGCCTCTAGGTCAGGTACGGGCTCAAGCCGTACCTATGCATTACCAGGGAGACAGGACTCAGAGGCATCTCCAGATGTGGTAACAGGTATGATGACTATTTTCTCATACCCTGCTTATGTATTGATTGATCCAGGGTCCACTTTGTCCTACGTTACCCTATTTATGGCTCGAAAGTTCAGTGTTGCACCAAAATTGCTTCAGCAGCCCTTTTCAGTAGCTACACCCATCGGTGACTCCATTATAGCTAGCAGAATTTATCGAGGGTGTACAGTAGAGGTTGCTGATCGTCAGACTACAGTAGATCTGGTAGAACTAGAAATGATTGATTTTGATGCCATTATGGGTATGGATTGGTTGGTGCCATGCTATGCCAACGTAGAATATTGGACCAAGACGGTTCGATTCCACTTTCCTGGGGAGGCAGTGCGAGAGTGGAAGGGTAGCACAGCTATGCCAAAAGGTAGGTTTATTTCCTACCTTCAGGCGAGAAAATTGATAGCTAAGGGATGTATTTACCACCTAGTCAGAGTTCAGGATGTTCGGGTAGAGCCTTCGACACTCCAGTTGGTTCCAGTGGTGAATGAATTCCCTGATGTATTTCCAGACGAGCTACCTGGTATTCCCCCAGAAAGGGAAATAGATTTTGCAATCGACTTGCTACCAGGCATGCAGCCCATTTCAATTCCTCCGTATCGTATGGCTCCTACTGAACTCAGAGAATTAAAGGAGCAGCTGAAGGATCTGTTAGATAAGGGCTTTATTAGGCCGAGTACTTCACCATGGGGTGCGCTAGTTCTATTTGTGAGAAAGAAGGATAGCTCGCTCCGCATGTGCATAGACTACCGGTAGTTGAATAAGGTTACAATCAAGAATAAGTATCCGCTTCCCAGAATAGATGATTTGTTTGATCAGCTACAAGGGGCTAGATATTTCTCCAAGATTGACTTACGGTCCGGATATCATCAGGTTCGAGTTCGTGAAAGAGACATTCCCAAAACAGCCTTCAGGACCCGATATGGCCACTTTGAATTCCTATTTATGTCCTTTGGGTTGACGAATGCCCTAGCAGTATTTATGGACCTGATGAACAGCACCTTCAGACCATACCTGGAGCTGTTCGTGATAGTATTTATCGATGATATTCTGGTGTATTCTCGTTCAGAGGCAGACCACCAGGCTCATTTACGGACAGTGCTCCAGATTCTCAGGGACCGTCAGTTATATGCGAACTTCTCCAAATGTGAATTCTGGCTGAACTCAGTAGCTTTCTTGGGGCATATTATGTCAGATGCTGCTATACAGGTTGACACGCAAAAAATAGAAGCACTCAAAACATGGCCTAGACCTACCACTCCGACCGAAGTCCGCAGTTTTCTGGGATTAGCAGGATACTATTGAAGATTTGTTGAGGGATTCTCCACTATAGCGGCACCTCTGACTAAGGTGACGCAGAAAGCAGTAAAGTTTCAATGGACAGAGGCATGTGACCGGAGTTTCCAATAATTAAAAGACAGATTAACCTCCGCTCTAGTGTTAGCATTACTGGAAGGTACAGAGGGTTATGCAGTGTATTGTGACGCATCAGGTATTGGGTTGGGATGTGTGTTGATGTAGCATGGTAAAGTGATTGCGTATGCTTCCAGACAGCTGAGCAAACACGAAAAGAATTATCCTACCCATGACCTGGAGTTAGCCGCAGTGATCCACGCCTTAAAGATATGGAGACATTACTTGTATGGCATCCATATGGATAGTTTCACTGACCATAAGAGCCTACAGTATATCTTCACTCAGAGGGAGTTGAACTTGTAGCAGCGTCGCTGGTTGGAGTTATTGAAAGATTATGATGTGGACATTCTGTATCATCCGGGAAAAGCCAATGTAGTAGCAGATGCTCTTAGCCGTAAATCGATGGGAAGTTTGGCATATTTGCAGCCCGAGCAGCGGGAGTTGGTCAGAGAAATACATCAATTAGCGAGCCTAGCCGTTCGTGTAGCAGAAACAGAGGACAACAGAGCGGTAATTCAGAACACCGTTGTGTCGTCATTAGTTGTGGAGGTAAAATAATGGCAATATGAAGATCCTGACCTGGTCCAGCTTAAGGACAGAATTCAGCAAGGGAAAATGCCAGATTTTTAGATAAGTGAGGTTGAAGTGCTGCGATGTAAGGGCCGCCTCTGTGTTCCAGATATTTCAGGGCTCCGCCAGTAGATTATGAGTGAGGTACGTTACGCCCGCTATTCTCTCCACCCAGGCGCGACGAAAATGTACCATGATATCAAGGAGATCTACTGGTGGCCAGGTATGAAAGGGGAAATAGCCGAATTTGTAGCCAAATGTTCTAACTGCCAACAAGTAAAAGCGGAACACCAGAAACCGGGCAGATTGACTCAGGACATAGCTGTGCCTCTCTGGAAATGGGAAGCAATAAACATGGACTTTGTAGCAGGATTACCCCGTACCAGGCATAGACATGATTCCATTTGGGTAATAGTTGACAGACTAACGAAATCAACCCATTTCCTTCCAGTGAAAGCTACTTTCTCTGCCGAATATTATGCCGAACTGTATATCAGAGAAATAGTTAGATTACACGGTGTTCCAGTATCTATTATCTCTGACAGAGGAGCACAATTTACAGCTACATTTTGGCAGTCATTTCAGAGAGGTGTGGGAACGCAAATTAATTTGAGAACAACATTCCACCCTCAGACAGATGGCAGGCTGAACGCACTATTCAGATGCTCAAGGATATGCTACGGGCGTGTGTGCTAGACTTTGGAGGTAGCTGGGACGAGCATTTGCCGCTAATTGAATTTGCTTATAATAATATTTATCACTCAGCTATCTAGATGGCGCCCTATGAGGCATTGTATGGGAGAAAATGTAGGTCGCCAGTTGGCTGGTTTGAAGTGGGAGAGTCAGCGCTGATTGGGTCAGATATTATTAAACAGTCAGAGGAGAAGGTAAAGCTTATCAGAGAATGCCTATTGACTCCACAGAGCCGCCAGAAATCGGATACTGATTTGTGGTGCAGAGACCTGGAATTTGATGTGAATGACTGGGTATTTCTGAAAGTATCTTCGATGAAAGGGGTGATGAGATTCGGTAAGAGAGGTAAGCTCAGTCTGAGATTCGTTGGGCCTTATCAGATTCATCGAAGAATAGGCCAAGTGGCATATGAGCTGAACTTGCCATCAGAATTAGAATCCGTTCATCTAGTTTTTCACGTATCTATGCTAAGGAAGTGCATCAAAGACCCATCCAGAGTAGTCCCAGTCCAGGATGTCCAGGTTACGAAAGAGCTGGCCTATGAAGAGGTTCCAGTAGCCATACCAGACAGGCAGATTCGCAGGTTGAGAACCAAAGATATTGCGTCTGTCAAGGTGCTATGGCGTAACGGGAACCGAGAGGAGATGACTTGGGAGGTAGAGGAAGATATGAAAATCAGATATCCTCACTTATTCCAATCCTAGACAGCCAGGAGGTATGCTCGTATTGTTATCTTATGAATTGTCTTACATTATGTAAATAAATGGAATAACTGGCTTATGTAATGAATACTAGTGTTGTGTGAAGTACCTGTATTGGACTTTTCCGTGTTTCAGGATTTTTGAGATAGTCCATATTACAGGGGAGACTCTGCCGAAATTTTTCTAAACTACTTCAAATAAGTTGAAATTTTTGCAAGTAGAAGTTTACATTTGAGGAAGAATGTTCGTAAGTGGGGGAGAATGTTACACCCCATAAATTCTTGACATGTAGATGGCTTATTCGCATGTTGGTTAAGAGTTTTAGAATGTCATACATGCGAGAAAAGGGCACGAGGAGGGACCGTAAAAGCGCCAAGTCGGCGCGTCGCAAGGCCAATGCAACATATATAAATCGCATTCGACGAATGCGACTTATAGGTCCCAACTATATAAGCCACCACTTCATTTTAAAATTCATTCTCCCCACTTTTAATTTCCATAAACGAGCAGAATAGTAGGAGGTCGAAGGGATTCTTTAAAATTCCTTTCGTTTACGCTGCTAAACGCCGTCTAAACTCGATTTAATCTTGGGTAGTGAGGTATTAAGCAGCGAGGAGCATTCCTACGGGTTTAGTTTCATGAAATTCGGCCGGCGAATCGTCGTGCTACCAAGCTAAGGTAAGTAGAATTGCTCCAAATTAGTGTCAATATAATCCTAGCCCTAAACTGAATATTTCTCCCTTCTGGACTTTTGAGAAATAACGAGTTTTCGACCGTTTTTTGATAAGCCAAAGTTTGGGCTATATATATATATTAAAAGTGATATTTTCTTCCAGAACATTAGCATATTTAATTCTAATTGATATATATATGAATGCAGTTGGGAGAAATAGCAGAAGTACTGACCGAGCTACACTAGTTAGTTGGGAAATCCGAAGCGAAGGTATGTAAAGCTAGTTCCTTCGGCAAGTTAGTAATCTAGTATAGCAAATAGTGTGAACTATAGAAGAAAGAATTCAGAAGTCGAGAATTGAGTCCAGTATGAATCTAGCAAGCATGTTTTATAATATTATGATATATTCAGAATGAAAGTTCGTAAAGCAATATCAGACAGTCAGATAAGATCTCAGATACAGTATAGCTCAGTATGAGAATCAGTTTAATGCAGAAAAGAGTTCAGAATAAGAAATCAAAATACAGATAGTATTTTTAGATCAAACATGCTTTCTATACGTGATTATTGTTTGTTGAGACCTGTTTGTGCTATGAGGGCACCCTAAAAGCGTCCTTGCCACCCCTGGGTTAATAGCTGTGTTGACTCGCCCGCCAGAGGGTGAGGATATGCCACTCCAAGGAGTGGCATGCCATCCGCAGTAGGACGAAGATGGGATGCAGCATTCCCCATATCAGGCTGATCAGCATAGCAGTATAGCTTACCCTGTTGAGCGCTTGCGCGCAGGGGGCAAATTATAGATACAGATACAGATACAGATTACAGTTTACAATTATAGGAGTCCTCTAGACTCAGACACAGTTATAGTCAGAGGCCATAACTCGAGCTGCAGACCCAAGGGGGCCGGTAGAGGTGCTCGTAGTTAGTAGGCGAGTGGAGTGATTTATTTTTGGATGGTTTTGACCCGGGTAGGGGTATATAGTTTGTGTGTTGGTTGGCATCTTCCGACTTATGGGAGCTGGTATAGGTCCTTGTTTGTTATATATATGTATATACTTGACATCTAGTAGTTGATAGATAGCAGGTCTCCATGAAGATAGGTATGCTCCTACCTTACCATCAGTACAGATAATCTTATTTCAAATTCCATCAGTCCAGACAGTTTCAGATACTTTCTGCCTTTCAGAATTACTAGTATTGTTGTTTATATTCAGTTGTGTTCAGTTTGCTTTACATACTCGGTACCAGTGGTACTAACGCCCGTTTGGGGCGCTGCATTACTTGCCTGCAGGTACCTATAGACGAGGAGCCGATCCCTCGTGATCCTAGCCAGCGCAAAGTCATCAGCTCCTGTCATTCGGAGCTTGATATTCAGAGGTGTATTTCATTTTCTTTTGTTGTATAGTATGGGTAGGTCGGGGCCCTGTCCCGACCATATTATCAGTATTCTTAGAGGCTTGCAGATTGTGTTTATATCTCCCTGTGGTTAGTTGTGCTGGTCGTGTAGGGTCGTGCGTATGTTTAGTTATTTATGTTGGCCTATGGGGCCCAATCCAGTTAGTAGTGGTGACCTTGTCGGTCACGTAGCTGTTTAGCATCTGTTGTCTGATTCAGAAATAACTAGTCAGCATGGTGGCCTTGTCGGCCCACATAGGCTCCCTTATATTGATATGATTCTGGTTAGTTGTTGTTGTTGTACAGGTGGCTATAGGACTAGTCGGCTGGAGGCTGTATTTACAGCAACTATATAGCTCGTTGATTCTGTGAATTAGAGTTAGAGCCAACCAGGCACCAGATGTGCTTAGGCTCAGTAGTCTAGCAGTTCAGGTTCTAGTAGGGCACCAGGTGCCAGTCATACCCCCCAAGATGGGGCGTGACACCTTCGGTAGTGTTAGTAAGTACGGCAGTCTTCTGGTTAAGCTGAGTGGTCATAGCCTGTATTAACACTCTGAAGGAAGCCTCAAGCTCATAACCATAAGTTGCCCACCAAGGGGGCCTACTGGAGTTGGTGGGGATGGTGGATTTCCATTGTCGTTTCCTCTTCCACTGTCTCTTCTGGGAGCCATTCTCTGCAATCGCGTATAGCATGAGTTAGAAGAGGATAGAGAGTTGAACTTCATAGCACGAGATAGGATCATGTAAGAAGGGAAGTTTCCTAAAACGTCTCATAGCCTCTTCCTCATAAGTGTGGCGTGTTTAACACCCATGAAAAAGACTCTACCTAATGCAGCTTTCAGACACCCTTGGACACACCTAAACCTAATGATCCGATACCAAGTTTTTCACGACCCAAGTTGAGACACTGGACCTAGAACCATGAATGGCTCCAAGCTAACCCAGGTTACATACATAACATGACTTAAGAGTATAATCAAATGGAAATTAACATAATCATGGATAAACTGAGGTCTAAATATCATAAAGCATGAATAATAGAAAAAATATCACAACGCTAAGTAACAAAGCTGAACATACTAACTCTATGTCTAAAATCCTCTACTATCTGATGAGCTGTTGGACAAGCCCCCAGCTAACTCCAAAGTCAAAAACTAAAAAAAGGTAAAAGAACTGAAATAAAGTAAATAACTCTAGTCCTCAAAAGATGAGGGCTCACCACTACTAACTGATCAAGTCTGGAATGTATCTAGCTGCGGGGCTGAGTCTGAGTACCTGGATCTATATCATGAGATGATACAGCATAGAGTATGCGGTCAGTACTTTGAATGTACCGAGTAGGTAAGGTATGTAAACATGCTGGTAAAATGTTAGTCTAAAATCATGGATATAAAACAAGATAGAACATGAGAGTAAAGGCCGTCATGCTAAAACAATTTAATCGAAGTAATCATAGTCATTAGATATTCATATAAGCTGAACATAATGACCTAAAGTTTAGAAATAGAAGTCATATCATGTACTATACATGAATTCATAGGTGAAAATTCATAAACTGCTCAATAGGTCAAATATTTTATAAAAATAATATCGTAAATCATGAACATAAGTATCTTAAAAAATGAGGAACAATGAGAGACTCATCATAACCAACACCATCATGATAGAGCTTACATGATGTCCCAACTATCTTGTTCAAGTGGGCAGAGCGATCCTAAGCCTTACCAGGGCAAAGAACGATCAAGTTGTGATATCACGAGTGTGCCCTCGAGCGAGGAAAGTACTCTATTAAGAGGTCCTAAATGTATAGCTACGTCGGCACGTAGTTTATTAGACCGGGTCCTCGGACTACCTGGCCTACTCGGTGCTAGACACTACTCCCAAAAATATGTATATAGCTCATGAAGATAACTTGGGATTCTCAACTAGAGAACATCTCTTTAAAACATATCTTGTAAGCATCAGTTAAATATCATAACGAAACACACTTGACTTTTTATATGGGCTTGCCAAATAATGAATTCATGCATACTTGAATAAGGCTTCATAACTTGAAATCATGAAATAATAAGCTTGAGAGTTTTCAAACATTCAAGCATACTTTGATATCTCATCATACTAGAAATCATGGGCTCATAACTTGAAATTCATGAATCATGCATAAAAGGGAAAAATCATCATAAACATTAAATAATGAATTAGTAAGTACATTGAGAGTCAAATTTACCCTAATAGTCATAAATCATTAATTGAAACATGAGAGAATCACACCTATAGAGATATCATGAAAAATCGCATGAAATTGGGTTAAACCCTAGAATTTCATATAAACATGCTTAGAGACTTGAAATCATGAGAGATGGAAGAAATTGGGCATGAGAGTGGAAGGATTTTCCTCATTCAACACTACATACCTTATATTTGGCCTAACAACTATCAACACGAAGCCACAATCCTCTTATAACGTCAATCTGTAATAATTTTATGGATAGAAACTACAATTAATAGCTTAACGACGAAATCCAAGTCATAGAGGCATTTAATTGAACACCAGGAGTGCATCGGAAGTTCAAGCCTCATATGAGTGGGGTGTCCTAATAGCCACTTCTTTCTACAACCCCTTAACAACAAGCATAACCATTACAAATCCAACCAAAACAACCACATCCATCCTCAATACCAAAATAATCCCATAAACTCTAACCTTAGGTAATCACATGAACTCATGGCTTCCTATCCCCGTCCCATGAGTCCTGACCTTAGAACATCCCTAAGGAGTAGAACGTCACATATAAGGTATTTGGAGAGTTACTTACCTTTGAGGAAGTAGGAGTGCTCAAGATTTCAAGTCTAGGAACTCAAAGATTATTCTTGACCTTGCTATAGATAGGAAGATGATTTTGATGTTAGAATCATGAATAAATTCATAGATTTAGGTTTCAATAGGTTGGAGAATAGTTACCTAGCCTTATGAGGGTTTAGGAGAGCTCTTGGAACTAATAAGGTTGATTTGGAGGTGGAATAATACAAACAAATTGTTTAAGGTGACTATTAAAAGCCTTGTAACCTCCATGTGACACACCAAGTGATGGGTCGTCAGTTCCCAACAGCCCGTCAACTTGCCCGTCACTTTGGGTTGGAAATTTGCTGATTCTAGTTAAGTTTGATGGACCAAACTTGACAGTCCGTTGGGTGGTTGACGGACCATCACTCTGGTCGTCACACCTGACAATGCTCCACTAAATTGCTCATAACTTCTTACTCTGAACTCCAATTAATGCAAGGTCAGATGCATTGGAAAGAAGACTCAAAGGAAATAATTTGATGTGTTGGATCACCCAAAAAAATTTTGTAGCTTAGGTGTTATGATCGTTTGAAATTGACCCTCTTAAGAACTTAAATGAAAACCCAATCGGCAGGAAAGCTCTCAACTCAACTTTATGCTAGAGGTTCCAATATGACCTTGATTCACATCCAATGCACTTCCACACTTAACAATCTATCTTAACACTTAGTTTCTATTAATTTTACCCTCCCAAACACTTAAGGTTGTGGACTAAGGTTGGGAACTTCCATTATATGGTCCTTACTTTACCCATTCATGATAAAAGTCACAAAAATCAATATTTTCAATTCCTAAACAACTCCAAACTTCCTTAACACATTATAACTCCTAATTTTTACTCCTTCAGGAACTTAAGATTCATCAATTTTTTTGAGTCGATTTCACCCACATACATGGAAAGGTCCAAATCTTAGTATAATGGTACAAGGTATTACAATATCTCCCCCTTGGGATCATTCATCCTTGAACAATGGTTACGAGCACTAATAGATTCTAACTCTAGAATTTCCCAAAATTTCGACAAAGTTTTATTTATAAGTAGAGTTATCCCAAGTTCTCAAACCTATGCCAGATAACCAGAAACATTATCACAAGCCTCACGAGGCATCACATAATGCTTAACGTTAAAGAACATATAAGTAACATACACATTGTTCCTCTTGGCCCACCTTAAAACATCAAGAAGGAAATTCTCCCTTAAACTTATCTATACCTTCATTAATCCTTGATAATGTCCAAAATATATCCTTCATGCAAAGAATATACACGGTCGAAGTATCAAAATAAGTAACCTGACGAGTGTCGGGGTCGAATCCCACGAGGACCAGGGAATGATAGTTACAAGTATCGGTTGAGAAATTGAAGTTAGCTTATACCACATAGATTCAATATAAAATCAAATAAAATTGGGGGGGGTTAAAATTCTTAGTGAATTGTAATGGGTGATTTAGTGAAATGAAACAGAAAGATTAGCGAAGTTGTCAGCAAAAGTGTAAACGACTGGAGGTGTGGTGTAGATGAAATACTAACTAGATCGGGACATGCTAGGTCATATTATGAGTTCAACAAGTCTAAATAATCTCAGAAAATGGGTAATTATAGCTTTTCAGCCTTTTCACTACCTCTTGGTAGAGTTTTATCAAACCTTTAGCCATGATTTATCTCAACCTGATTCGATTTGGATTAGCAACTGCACTAATTTTAGCTATAAACTGCTAATAAGGAATGAGAATTTCAGCTATTTCTAGCCCAATCCATACCCACTATTAAATTCTCTTTCAATACTTAATTATTCTTTCAGAAGCAATAATCAAGCAAGAATAAATAGACCCATATCATAATCAATGGATCTTCCTTTATAGATTGAAGAGAATCTAACAGATTTACACTTATTTGAACAATATGAAGATGTCTCTAGCAATACCCACTCGAATTAAGTATTCATCATCACACACCTCTAGTTAATGATTTAGCTACTCATTATTAAGAAATTCAGAAACACGTTCATCAATAGCTTCATTGAATTTAATAGCAAGAGTAGAAAAATCAAATTCACAAAATAATCTCCAACAATAGTTGAAACTTACTATTACAAGGAAGAAATAGAGCAGAGTACTTTCTCCAAATTCACCAATCAAAATCTCCCTATCTCAACTAAGAGAATGTTCTTCAGCTAAAAAGGGAAACAATGATGTGATATATGTTTTGCTCTCTCTCTCAATATCTCTATTTTTATCTCTCCTTCTGCATATCATCCAGTACAAAGTACTTTATCAGCTATTTATATCCTGAAAAGTAGGGCACTTTTTATCTCTTTTTTTGTGTTGGATAATTATACCCCTGAGCCCTGTTCTCGAATCAGAAGAGACACCGGCAGTTCGCCAGTCCCAATACGTGAAACGCCGGGTGTCTTTTCTGGGCCCTTACTCAACTCCAGTGAGCATCAGTGGTTCACGCAGAGTTCAGCCGATGCCAATCCGTGAACCGCTGGATCTTCATGCTACTTTTCAGAACTTTGGGTGTCCTTCGGTGATTGGACCAGCGAATCACCGCTGGAAACTCGTGAATCATCGGTGGAATATTCCTCATAGGCAGTGATGTTTGGCCTTTCGCCGGCGTTTCGCCGATCTTCATCTGTGGATCGCCGATTTACTCTCACTCCCTTCTTTTTGCTCCATTTTTTCTCTTTTCTTCACATTTAGTCATCTGCACACAATAAAAGTAAAAAGGGCATGAAATCCGTATAATCAACTCAAGAAGTAAGCAAAAACTCAAGTTTTAGAGCAATGAGTTGGCAAATTACCAACTCATCAAACCTCCAAACTTGAACCATTGCTTGTCCTCAAGTAATTCAAGACTTATTCATTGAGAAATATGAAATCTCTATTCACAATTATACTTCACCAAACACCTGAACTATGACAACCCAAAAATATGCTCACCAAGCTTACCGAGAAAGAGAAGAAAATACCCCAAGAGACCAAAACAATGAAGATGCTCCAAACAGGGTACCACTTTCCACCAATCAAAGATTATGAAAGGGTTCATTTAGTAAAACAAGGGCATTGCTCAACCATGAAACACATATAGCATCTCAAGTTATAATCAGTGCACATTCAAAGCTTGCCTTAGAGTTTACACTCCTCGTGCCCTATTCCGACATTAACTCTGAATGCTCTTGTGTTCCTGAAAAGGAATGATGCCACTCACCAAAATAAGAATCCCTATTCTTTAGGTCATGTGATCATTTGAATGTACTCAAGGGATTGTTTGGAAGAGACACTCACGCTCACTCTCCCAAAACAAATTTTCATGCATACACTTGACCCATAGGCTTGCCCTTCATGTAATTCACCACTAATGTAGAGTAGCTGCACTTAGAATCATTTAGGGCTTGTAGGTTATGATGTAGGCTCAGGGTAAGGGTAGGATAAAAATTTGTCTATAGTGACTAGATCCTCCCTGATTCTTTTTGTGAACATACCTTACATCGACTCCTTCCACTCACTTCATCTTGTTTCACTTCTTTCCTTGTTTCTGACTTCCATTTCCTTAACAACCCTCCTTATAACCCCTTTGGCTTTCACAACTAGCCTTATCACCTCAAGAGGAAACACCAGTTCACACAAATTGTCTTTCTCTTTTTGATTTATCCTTTGGTGCATTTTGACACAATGTGGTGCTCCCCTCACACTGAAATTCTTATCTTCCCCCTTTTTTGCACACCCCCAATCTTAGGCTTTTGCTTTCCATTTTTGATAACATCCAAAATATATCCTTAATGCAAAGAATATACATGGCCGAAGTATAAAAACAAGTAACCCGACGAGTGCCGGGGTCGAATCCCACAAGGACTAGGGAATGATAGTTACAAGTGTCGATTAAGAAATTGACGTTAGCTTGCACCACATAGATTTAATATAAAAACAAATAAAATTGGGGGAGTTGAAATTTTCAAAGAATTATATTGGTTGATTTAGTGAAATAAAACAACAAGATCAGCTAAGTTGTCAACAGGGATGTGAAAGACTATAGGTGCGGTGTAGATGAAATACTAACTATATCAGGACATGTCAGGTCATATTATGAGTTCAACAAGTGTAAATAATCTTAGGAAGTGGGTAACCACAGCTTTTCATCCTTCTAATTACCTCTCACTAGAGTTTTGTTAAACATCTGGTCACATTGTCGCCTCCCCCGTCAATGAAAAAGGAAAGAGTCTCAACCTGATTGACCCTTGACTGATATTTGTTATATTGAAGGGCTGGCATATTTGCAAGAAGTTTCTCAAATGATGATTCGCATCCTCACTTGGTTTTCCCCAAAGAGCCCCTTTATTTGCAATAGGTGAAGTATGGTGCTTGTGACATGAAACACTACATTCCCTATCGTCGGTGGTAGGTCAGTGGCTCTTGTAACTTCTGGCATCACCGAATTATGTTCCTCGAGTTCCATGTTACCCTCCACTGAGCTATCCCCTGCTCAGGAGTGATGACTCGTGTGGTTATGAGATCCTAACAATATAGCAAACTCACGTTAAGTAGATACAATGCAAAACAATTTCAACTTAACAATCAACACAACATCATCAAGCGCTAGTCCCTAGCAACGACGCCATTTTTGTAAACGTCCAAAATATATCCTTATGCAAATAATATACGCGGTCGAAGTATCAAAACAAGTAGCCCGACAAGTGTCGGGGTTGAATCCCACGAGGACTGGGGAATAATAGTTATAAGTGTCGATTGAGAAATTGACGTTAGCTTGCACCACATAGATTTAGTATAAAAACAAATAAAATTTGGGGAGTTGAAATTTTCATAGAATTATATTGGTTGATTTAGTGAATAAAACAGCAAGATCAGCAAAGTTGTCAACAAGGATGTAAAAGACTAGAGATGCAGTGTAGATGAAATACTAACTAGATTGGGACATGCCAAGTCATCTTGATTCCAACAAGTGTAAATAATCTCGAGAAGTGGGTAATCATAGATTTTAAGCCTTTTAATTACCTCTCACTAGAGTTTTGTCTAACCGCTAGTCATAATTTAGCTCAACCCAATTTGATTTGGATTAGCAACTATACTAATTTCTAGCAATTAGCTGCTAATAAGGAATGAGAATGCAATTTCAGCTATTTCTAGTCCAATTTCACACTCTCTTCTCCATACCCACTACTAAATTCTCTTCCAATATATTCTTTTACAAGTAACAATCAAGCAAGAATAGATAGACCCATACCATAAGCAATGGATCTTCTTTTATATTGAAGTGAATCTATTAGATTTACACTTGCATGAACAATATGAAGATGAATCTAGCAATACTCAATCCAATTAAGTATTCATCATCACATACCTCTAGTTAATGATTTTAGCTACTCATAGTTAAGAAATTCAAAAACACATTCATCAATAGAATCATTGAATTTAGTAGCAAGAGTAGAAAAATCAACTTCACAAAATAATCTCCAATAATAGCTGAAACTTACTAGTATAAAGAAGAAATAGAGTAGAGTACTTTCTACAATTTTCAATCACAATCTCCCTACCTCAGCTAACAGAATGTTCTTCAGCTAAAAAGGGAAACAATGATGTGACGTAAGCTTTGTTCTCTCTCAATATCTCCATTTCTATCTCTCCTTCTACCTCTCCTTGTACAAAGTACTTTATCTTCTATTTATATCCTTAAAAGTAGGGAACTTTTTATCTCTTTACCAGTGTTGGACGATTATGACCCCATAACCAACCGGCGGAGACATCGGCGGTTAGCCAGTTCCAATCTGTGAACCGCCGGATGCCTTTTCTGCATCCTTAATAAATTCCAGTGAATATCGGCGGTTCACCCGATGCTTCGCCGATACCAATCCGTGAATTGCCGGGTCTTCAAGCAATTTTTCAAAACTTTGGGTATCTTTCGGTGATTGAACCGGTGACTCGCTATTGGCAAGTCACGAACCGCCGATGGAATTAATTCTCTAAGTTAGTGATGTTCGGCCTTTAGCCAGCGTCTGCAAATTACCGATTCACTCTCACTCCCTTCTTGTTGCTCAATTTTTGCTCTTTTCTTTACATTTAGTCATCTGCACACAACAAAAGCAAAAAGGGCATAAAATCCAAATAATCAACTCAAGAACGAAACAAAAACTCAAGTTTTAGATCCTAATGAGTTGGTAAATTACCAACTCATCATGCCTCATTTCTCATTTTTTTTATCACTCCCTCTTTCTTAGGATTTAAGCCTCATTTCATCATTTATCTTGTCACTAACATTTAGGGAGAATGGGTGCCAAAGAGAGGTATTAAGAACGGTCTTAAGGCTTGTAATGTGGTTGCCAAAGAAAGGGTCTAAAGGCTCAACATTGGCCAACAAGGATCAATTCTCATGGAGGGCATATGGGTGAAGTGACTAGACAAAGGAAAGCCTAAACTCATGTTCTTGGCGCAACTACATCTAGGATTTCTCCTTGAATTACCTTTGGGGCAAGTTCTAGACAAGATGTAATGCATGAGATTCATCAAAATTTTCCTCATTACACAAGGAATCACCCTTAAAGGGTCTACAAGAGTCATTCTCCACACAAGATATCAAATTAGGACATCAAAGCAAGAAAACATCATAAGTCAAGCAAAGAATTTTCAATGTATGACAAAGAATGCTATGTTGCAGTGCCAACACTTGCTCATAATCTTCATTTTCATGACCTTATTTTAAAATTCCATTTCAACAATTTTTTTGGTGGTTCCTCTCAAAACAACTACATAGAAGACTCAAAACAACATGGCATTTTCCCTTAAGAATGTCATCACTCAATCTATCATCGGAAAATACCAACCCGGTTCGAGAACAAAAATAAACAAAAATAAAAAAATGCTCCTCGGGAAAGAACCATGGTCTAAAGAAAACCCTTGGAGTTTTAATTACTACACTACTATTTACAATGGCGAAAAAGGAACAAGACTTTGGGTCATTTCATTCAAGATTACGCAATTCAAAACAAAGACCCCATTTGATCTCCAGCCATCACCCGTCAAGAACATTTTCAGCACCCCAAAAATTTCAACATCCAAAGAGCAAGAATCATCCCACCCCAAACTTAAATAGAAATTACCCCCAATGAATCCAAAGAAAAGACAAGAAAGTGAAAGAGGCCTCCTGATTAAGTTAGTGATTGGGCCGCAGCTTCCAAGTATACATGGAAGCATCAGAATGCCAAGAAGCTATCTCTTCAGCCATAGGCTGTTGTGGATCAAGTTGGAGTGTTAGAGGTTGCCCGGGGCCTTGCACCACCCAATTATCCAGCAAAGTGTGAAGCTCATGATAAGACGCTGCTGCCACTCTACTTGGTGTTCAAGAAGGATCGACATCATACACCAAGTGCATTGGAGGTGGAGGAGGGCGGCTATGATAGGGTTCCTCATCGAACACTAATTCTCAATCACTTTCATAACCTACCCACCAATCATCCGGCAGGCTTCTGGGTGCTTCGGGCACCACCTTAGGTTCACAAGGGTTTGGTTGGCTAATGGATGGAGGTGCAGTGAGTGCATCCACCTCTTATTTTAAATTACCCACTTCATTTTCAAGGACATCAACTATAGAGAATAGGCTGGCAAATTTGTCTTTAGCAGGCTACAATGCTTTCTTGATGGCACTCTGTATCATGAACGGAATAGCCTTGACTAACCGCACCAGCTGGTTCTCATGCATTTTGGCCCTTTGTGCAACGTTGAGCAAATCAGGAGGTGGAGAATTGTGGAACTCAACTGTATGGAGTGGGGCGGTTGTGTGAGTGGATGCCGAAGGTGATGGTGGAGTCATGTTCCCTATATACTTTGCTCGCTTAATAACTGGAGCCTCTTTGTCGATTTTGGTGGCCAATGTAATCACACTGTTGGCCTGCACATTCCTATCCAATGGCCAGAACAAAGGACAAGCAGCCCGCATACATAACATACTCACCCGGTTAGGGAATGGCAATGTTGTGGCTTGTTGCTTGGCCTTTCATTTGACTGATCGACAATAATCTCCCCCACATTAATGTGCACATGATCCATTATGCATGCAAGGAGAATGGAAACTTCATTGGAACTTCCGATGTATTCTGAGAGGGTATTAGCCTCGAACAAACCAAATCTAACCACATACGGGCTTCAAATTTTAAATGACGCCGATGAATGAGGCCCTTAGAAATAGCCCAGTGTGAACACCCTTTTGCAATCAAGTTGGCTACCCATTGGAATCGGTTTTCTTTGTCCTCCACTTTATTCCAAAATATTGGATGAGATGGGATCGGCTCGTCCCAATCAATTAAATTGATTGCTTCAGGAGTTACAGATACCTCTTGCCCTCGCACCCATACTGATGCTAGGCACGGGAATGCTTCAGTGCAGCCCCTATGCTTCAGCAGTTGTTGCCTTGCCCTATATGACGCATAGAATTCCTACACCAGCTTTGGAAGATATGGGTCAACTGGTATGGTAAATGGGCCCCAATCGCGCGTCCCAACCTGGTAGTAGATATCTGGGCATGCAGTCTTGAAAGATTCCACATCAAATTGGGCTTCTGCATGGATGACACGCTTCTCCTTAAAAGAAATATAAAACTCCTCCATTCCTTCTAGCCTGAACCTAACTTGGGGGGTATTGGTGTGCACTGATGCGTGGCCTGTATGAGTGTACGGGGAGATAGACATGATGCTGCAAATGTAGGTTAGTAGTGTTCCATTATTTGTAACTCAAGAATAAGGCAAACAGAAGAAATTAAGTAAGACTTTAATAAGTTCACGTGCTAATGGCGAACCATCGGCGACAGTCAGTTACATTTCGCTAGTCGTTGATGACTCGTCGATAGGCACAGTGAGTAAGAAACCTTGGGCACATCGGCGTTTCGCCGGCGAACCACTATTGGTGATCCGCTAGTCGCTGTTCTGAGTCTATTCACCCACCAATCACCTCCATATAAATGCAAACCAATCACCTCATATCTCCGCAAAAATGAAAAATAGCCCTTAAGAAAGGTATCAATCAATTTATCCTTGGGAAATTCACCCGGGTAAGCAGATTATACCCGAATACTTAGTGACCATAACAAAACCACATTCATTCACATATAGCAGAGAAACAAAACAAAATATGATAAACATGACAAGATAAAAGTATTACTAATGTTTTTAGAACCTTTCAAGCATGAGTTATAGAATTCTTACTTCCAATGGGTTGTGCTTGTGAAGCTTTATGGAGGAATGAATAAGATGAAGGCAATTGGGGGTTTTTAAATTGAAAAGGCGGGGAAGTTGAATGGGTATTTGGGGTGGTAGTTATTAATAAGTGTTAGGTGGGAAGTAATGGGTCTTTCGGAAAAGGGAAACCTGGAGAGGAGATGAAAGAAAATAGGAGAATGGAAAAGTTTTTGGGGATTTTTGAGACAGGGCTATTCCACCGTGGGCCACACCGGTGGTCGCCAAACTGAGCCGGCGGTTCGCCGATGTGTCCGCCGCTAATATTACCTATACACGACTCGGGGTGCAAATTCGGTGGTTGATCGGCGTTTCACCGAGTGAGGAGCCGATGCTTGATCCATTGTCAGGTAATCCGGTTGATAGCGGCGTCAAACCGGCGATCCACGCTTTGACATGGCGCTTTGCAGATTAGGCCGTCGGTTCACCTTAGAACCTTCAGTTTGCTGAATAGGATCGGGGCCCCAACAGCACTTCATGAAGTACCATGGGCAGTTCGCCGGCTTCGATCGCCGGTTTTCCTTGAACCCTTCAGTGCACTGGCAGGTCGGCGCCTAAACTGCACTTCAGGAAATTCGATCGGCGTTTCGCTGGTTGCAAAGCCGGTCTGTTACTCTTCCTAAAGTGCACCCTTCCATCCTAAGAAAAATCAAAAACAATAAAACATATAAGAAGAATCAAAAAAATGAAAGATTTTTGGGTTTCCTCCCAAGGAGCGCCATATTTGAAGTCATGGCACGACGAAAGTTCCTCCAGGCCTACGAATCATCCAGATACACCACCTCTATTCGGCCAACTTCTTCCAACACCCCCAAATATCTTTTAACCCGTTGACTATTTACTTTGAACTTTCTCCAATTCTCACTATGGATTTCAATGGCTCCATTCTCGTACACCTGAGATACCTTAAAAGGCCCTGACCATTTAGACTTTAGTTATCCAGGGAATAGCCGTAGTCGGGAATTGAACAGCAACACCCAATCCCCTGGAACAAAACTATGCTGCAACACTTTCCGGTCATGATAGTATTTCATTCTGGCTTTGTAAATTGCTGCAGTCTCATATGCCTTCATTCTGAATTCATCCATCTCATGTAAATTATGGATTTGACCTTGGATAGCTCTTCCCTATTCCAGGTTTAAACTTCTCAATGCCCATAAGGCTTTGTGTTCTAGCTCCACCGGTAGGTGACATGCTTTACCAAACACCAATTGGTAAGGAGACATTCCAATCAGTGTTTTAAATGCAGTCTGATATGCCCACAATGCATCATCTAACTTACGCACCCAATCGGTTCTATTCACATTGACTGGTTTAGTCAAGATGGACTTTATTTCCCGGTTTGAAACTTTCACTTGTTTGCTGGTCTGCGGGTGATACGGGGTAGCCACTTTATGCTTCACACCATGTTTAGCTAGTTGTGTGATGAACACCTGGTTGCAAAAATGAGAGCCTCTATCGCTAATGATAGCTCTAGGGGTACCGAATCGCGAGATGATATGTTTCTATTAAAAAATTGTTACACTTCTCCCTTCATTGTTTGGTAATGCAACAGCTTCCACCCATTTGGAAACATAATCCACCTCCACCAAGATATATTTGTTCCCATAAGAACTTACAAAAGGACCCATAAAGTCGATCCCCCATACATCAAACAACTCAACCTCTAAGATTGGTGTTAGCGGAAGTTCATGCCGCCTTGAAATACTCCCTGTCCTCTGGCATCGATCACATTGCTTCACAAAGTCATGTGCTTCCTGATGTAATGTAGGCCAATAAAACCCACATTGCAACACCTTGGCCATTGTTTGCACACTCCCATAATGACCTCCTACAGGAGAAGAGTGGCAAGCCTTTAGAATTGGGACCATATCTACTTCTGGAACACACCACCGAATTAACCCATATGCACAACTTCAGAAGAGGTAAGGTTCATCCCAAAAGAATTTCCGGACATCATGCATGAATTTCTTCTTTTGCTGAAAATTCAATCCTTCGGGTACAATGCTGCTGGCCAGGTATGTCACGATCCGAACATAGACCCGGAACGTAACACGAGATAAGGAGACCCGAGAGACTCGAAGTCAACCCATGGCATGAACATTCATCTAACTTCATATCGTAAAAATGGAATACTTAACATATCAACATATCGGAAGCATGAACATAACATAGTATAGCATGATAAGCGATAGTACTACATATAGTCTGAAAGCCTCTAACGTAACAGATGGGTTGATGGGACAACATCCCCAACAAACCCGAAAAACTGAAAATAAAAGAAACATCAATGTCTGAATCAAATGGTCCTTGGAGAATAAGGACTCACCAACAAGCTGGATGCTAAACTCCGTGACAAGCTAATAACGATGTCGAATCTGAAGATCGGAGCCTGTATCATAAAACGATACAACATAGAGTATGTAGTCAGTACGTGGAATGTACTGAGTATGCAAGGTAAGTAAAACGGACATTTAAAAATACATAAAAGCTCAAAAATGAACATAAGAGAAGGACATCATGCTCGTATCATAAATATCATAAGATAACATAAGGCTCAAGGTTTGCAAATCGTTCATAAACCATTCATTATCATAGCCATAAGAGAAACTTCATTAAAAACATCAGCTGAGCCAAATAACCTAAACATACAGTGCATAAAACATGCGGAACAATGGGAGGACTCGTCATAACTGACACCATCATGGTAGAGCCTTTCATGATGCCCCAACTATCTCACTCAAGTGGGTAGAATCACCCCTGGCTTTCCAGGCGAGGGATGTTGCATTATGTGATATCAAGAAAGAGGAGATCATTATCATTGTAATGTATCATTATAAACCCACAGTGGCACGTGGTTATGTGACACCGATGTTGTCTTTTGAATGTCGGACTGCTCGGTTCAAGACACGGCTCCCAAAAACATGCACATTAGGCTCATATATAAATCAAAAACATCATTCATTAAGATTCATGGCTAAATAAACATTTATCATTCATTCATCCCCATTAAAACATGATTAGCCAAGAATCAAAGGCCCTTTAGTCGTCCAACATCATTAATTAGACAGTAAAATATAGCTATTCCCATCCCACGACTGGTGACCACAACCCGTTACTTCTCACGACGAGTTGTGGGATGACCCGTTACTTCCCCTAATACTGAAGCCCATTTCTAACCACGACTCATAGCAATGACTCATTGTATCAAACAATGGGTCATTACTTCACCCATTTTTACCCATTAAGACCAGACCAAAACTTCCCACGACTGCTTCCCATGGGTCGTTGGTTGGACCAACAATCCGTTGGGTCGTCCATTCTGAGGAAATTTTTCCCAATTTCAGCCAAATCAATTTTAAAATCCTGGGCCTAATCATAGGCACTTATGGGGTATTACAATATCTCCCCCTTGGGAACATTCTTCCTTAAATGTGGGAAAACATACAAGAAACAAAGACATGCAATCATTATACTCAAATACTGATCATTTAAACCGAAAACTGATAGAATGAATATCTCCGATTCAAACCACATAGCTGAACTGATTTCATGATTCACACACACATCCATATACATAAAAGAAACTTGGACACATGAACTAAACATGAAAACTAAATAGAGTTTTTAGGGAAAAACGGATACCTCAAGTTGGAACTAAGCCTGTAGAAAATAAATGTGGGTATCTAGCCATCATATCCGCTTTGGCCTCCCACGTAGCTCCTTCAACATGCTAATTCCTCCATAACACTTTAACTGAAGCTACTTCCTTGTTCCTTAGTCTTCGAACCTGACGATCCAATATTTCAACCGGAACCTCCTCATAACTAAGGTTGTCTTTTACACCAACACTGTCCACCGGGACAACTAGAGCTGGATCACCCAAACACTTCTTCAAGAGCAATACATGAAACACAGGATGCACAGACGATAACTCTAAGGGCAACTCCAATTCATATGCCACCTTGCCAACTCTTTTCACTATCCGGTAAGGGCCAAAAAAGCGGGGACTAAGATTTCCTTTCTTTCCGAACCGCATCACCCCCTTCATGGGAGATACCTTCAAAAACACCCAATTGTCAACTTCAAATCCCAATTCCCTCCTTCTCAAGTCAGCATAGGACTTTTGGCATCTCTGGGCGGTTTTCAGCCTGTCTCTTATCAACTGAACTTTCTCCATTTCCTCATGAACCGAATCTGGCCCTATCATCACCACCTCACAAACCTCAAACCACCCGATGGACGATCTACATCTCTGCCCATAGAGAGCATCAAATGACGCCATCTAGATACTAGAGTGATAGTTGTTATTGTAGGCAAACTTGATCAGGGGCAAGTGATCATCCAAACTACCTTTGAAGTCCACCCCGCATGCTCTCAAAATGTCCTCGAGTGTCCGAATTGTCCGCTCCACTTGACTATCCATTTGCGGGTGAAACGTTGTGCTGAGCTTAACCTGAGTATCAAGCCTTTTTTGAAATGACCTCCAAAACTGAGAGGTAAATTGGGTACCCCTGTGTGAAATGATGGATAAGGGAACTTCATGCAGTCGAACTAGCTCCCGGATATATATTTTGGCATAATCCTCCACTGAATCCATGGTTTTGACCGGTAGAAAATGAGCAGCCTTGGTCAACCTGTCTACCACAACCCAAATGGAGTCATTGTCGGCGAGTACGAGGTAAACCTGTGATGAAATCCATATTAATTTCTTCCCACTTCCAAGTAGGAATGCTAATATCCTAAAGCACGCCTCCCTATCTTTGATGCTCAACCTTTACTTGTTGACAGTTCGAACACTTCGCCACGAATTCTGCGATATCCTTCTTCATGTTGTTCCACCAATAGATTTCCCATAAGTCACGGTACATTTTGGTAGCACCTGGATGGATAGAATACTTGGATCCATGAGCCTCATGCAACATCCGGCTCCTCAAATCATCAACATCTAGAATACATAGGCGACGCTGGTACCGAAGCACACCATCTCCCCTTTTTAAGAAAACCTCCATCTTTTGATTTTGAATGGCCTCTTCGAATTTTACCAAAATCGGATCCTCATCTTGTATAGCTTTAATATCAATCACCAAGGACGATTCTGATCTATTCTGCACAACAACACCGCCATCGGCCGAGTCCACTAACCTAACCCCCAACCTTGCAAGTCGACTACATCTTTCGCTAGCTCCTTCTTTCCCTCATCCACATGGGACACACTCTCTATAGAGAGCCTACTTAGAGTGTCCGCTACTATATTAGCCTTACTTGGATGGTATAGGACACTCATATCGTAGTCCTTGAGTAGCTCCAACCACATCCTTTGCCGAAGGTTAAGGTCCTTCTAGGTGAACACATACTGCAAACTCTTTTGGTCCGTGAACAAATCCACATGGACTCCATACAAATAATGTCGCCATATCTTCAAGGCGAACACCACCGCAGCCAATTCAAGATCATGGGTCGGGTAATTCTTCTGAGCGACTTTCAACTATATAGAGGCATATGCTATAACTTTCCCATGCTGCATCAACACACACCGAAGTTCGATCCTTGAAGAATCACAATACACCACGAACCTATCAATACCCTCCGGTAGAGTTAACACTGGTGCTGAAGTAAGTCGGGTCTTCAACTCTTGGAAGTTCTTCTAACAAGCCTTTGACCATTGGAATTTTGCCTTCTTTTGGGTTAATTTGGTCAAGGGAATTACAATAGATGAGAAGCCTTCAACAAATCTTCGATAGTAGCCAGCTAAACCCAAGAAACTCCGAATGTCTGAAGGATTCACCAGTCTAGGCCAATTCTCTACCGCTTCTATCTTCTGAGAATCCACCCTTATACCCTCACTTGTTACCACATGGCCCAAAAATGCCACGGAGTTCAACAAAAACTAGAACTTGCTGAATTTGGCATACAATTGGCTATCCTTGAGGGCCTAAAGCACTACTCTCAAATGAGCAGCATGTTCCTCCTCGCTCCGAGAGTATATCAGGGTGTCATCAATAAACACAATCATGAACATATCCAAGTATGTCTTGAACACCCTGTTCATCAGGTCCATAAGAGCTACAGGAGCATTCGTTAGTCCAAAAGACATAACTACAAACTCATAATGACCATACCGCATCCTGAAGGCTGTCTTCGGGACATCGCTCTCCCGAACCCTGAGCTGGTGGTACCCGGATATGAGATCTATCTTCGAGAAACATTTGGAACCCTAAAGATGGTCAAATAAATCATCAATTCTGGGTAGAGGATACCTGTTCTTGATGGTGACTTTGTTGAATTACTGATAATCAATGCACATTCGAAGTGAACCATCCTTCTTTCGAACAAAGAGAACTGGTGCACCCCATGGAGACTTGCTTGGCCTGATGAAACCCTTATCTAACAGGTCCTTCAACTGCTCCTTCAACTCTTTTAACTCAGCTGGAGACATTCTGTAAGGAGGGATAGATATAGGCTACGTGTCGGGAAGAAGGCCAACACCAAAATCAATTTCCCTCTCATGATGAACACCTGGTAAATCATCAGGGAATACTTCTGGGTACTCATGCACTACTGGAACTAACTGGATAGTCGGGGTCTCGGACTCGACATCCTTAACCCTAACTAGATGATACATACAACCCTTGGCAATCATCTTCCTGGCCTTAAGATAGGAAATAAAATCACCTACACGCATGGCCTAACTGCCCTTCCACTCCAAGACTGACTCACCCAGAAAACGAAACACCACCGCACGGGTTCTACAAATAATAGAAGCATAACACGCATACAACCAATTCATGCCAAGAATAATATCAAAGTCAGTCATGGCTAATTCTACAAGGTCTACGGAGGTGACTTTATGCAATAAAGTGACCAGACATCTTTTATACACCCACTTAACTACAATTGAATCACCAATAGGGGTAGAAATTGAAAATGGTTCTGACAGAGTCTCGGGACTAACTCCAAAGCTACTAGCAATATAAGGTGTCACAAAAGACAAGGTAGCCCCTGGATCTAACTAAGCATAAGCATTAAGGTGAAACACTCGTAACATACCAGTAACCACATCCGATGAAGACTCCTGCTCCTGATGCTAGGCGAGGGCATAGAATCTATTTTGGTGCTATCCGCCACCCCCACTAGTAGATGCTCCATACAGAGCTGAACGTGTTGGAGCTGCTACTGACCTGGTAGTTTGTGCACGGCCTCTATCATCATCCTACCTAGCATATGGACACACTCGGCGTATGTGGCCAGACCTACCACACCCATAGCAAATATCTGAGCAGAGAAAACACTCCCTAGAATGACTCTTGCCACACTTTCCACAGGCTGGAAGAGTGCGCTCTACCTGCGTGCCCCTCTGGTCCCTCGATCCGGAAACCCTGCTCCTCTGATCACCCTTGGGTATGGATGGAACACTAGCTAATGATAGTGCTAGAGCTAGTGACCTCTGCTGGAATTGAGGGCGGTGCCCACCACCGGATCTCTGATGAGTAACCCCATGGCTATCTGTCCTGGCCCTTTTGGCATCTCTCTCCCTCATATGAGTCGCCTCCATCTTTTGGGCATACAAAACTATCTGAGAGAAATCTATGTCCTGGTGGAGCATAGCGGTCCTACAATCTTTGTCCAAATAGCCCACCACGCCATGAACAGAGCGGCTCACCCACTCCCTCTGGTCAACTACTAACTATGGGGAATACTTTGACAAGTGAGTAAACTAGAGAAAATACTCTTGTACCGTCATCCTCCCCTGCTTCAGATTTACGAACTCAGCTGCCTTCAGCTCCCTCATCTCACGAGGGAAGAACCGATCTAGATACACCGCCTGGAACCCTCCCAAGTGACAGGGCCAGCTCCGGTGGCCTACTATCTCTCCACTGCCTGAACCAGATATGTACGACCACTTTTAGCTAATACGAGGCCAACTCTACAAATTCAACCCCATTCACCCCCATAACCTGGGTGATCTTCACAATCTCGTCAATAAACTCATGCGGGTCCTCATCTACCTTTGACCCGAGGAACTCTGGTGGGTTCATTCTCAAAAAGTCTCTAACTCGCACCATCGCTGCATTGCTATTTTGCGGAACATGAGCAACTGCCCGCTGATTGACCTGAGCAGTCAAGGCCTGGGCAAGCATCTAAAGTAGCTACTCGAAACTCAACATGGGCAACTGGCTCCAGTGCCTGGTGCTCCTGAACTAGTGGGGCCTGTTGGTGCCCATTACCACTACCATCCTCGTGGCCATCTCCATTTCTGTTCCTCCTACCTTTCATTCTTCGGGGAGCCATGATTCTGCAATCGCAAATAGCATGAACTAGAAGGATAGAGAGACTTTTCATCGCACGACATAGATCATGAAAGAAGGGAACATTTCCTAAACGTCTAGTAACCTCTTCTTCATAAGTGTGGCGCGCTTCACACCCATGAAAAAGACTCTACTTCATGCGGCTTTCAGACACCCTAGGACAGTCCAAACATATTACTCTAATACCAAATTTGTCACGACTCGAACGTAGACCCAGACCGTAATAGGGGACAAAAAGCCCTGACAGACTCTAAGTTGACCCATGGAATGAACATTCATCTAACTTCATATCGTTAAAATGGAATACTTAACATATCAACATATCAAAAGCATGAACATAACATAGTATAGAATGATAAGTGACACAGACTAAATACATGACAGCGGAGTACTACATAAAGTCTGAAAGCCTCTAACCTAACAGATAGGTTAATGGAACAACATCCCCAACTAATCTGGCAAACTGAAACTAAAAGAAACATCAATGTCTGAATCAAATGGTCCTCGGAGAATCAGGACTCACCAACAATCTGGATGCTAAACTGCGTGACAAGCAAATAATGATGCTGGATCTGAGGATCGGAGACTGTAACATAAAATGATACAGCATAGAGTATGTGGTCAGTACGTGGAATGTACTGAGTATACAAGGTAAGTAAAACAGACATTTAAAAATACATAAAAGCTCATAAATGATCATAATAGAAGGACATCATGCTCGTATCATAAATATCATAAGATAACATAAGGCTCAAGGTTTTCAAATCGTTCATAAACCATTCATTATCATAGTCATAAGAGAAACTTCATTAAAAACATCACTTGAGCCAAATAACATAAACATAATAATGCATAAAATATGCGGAGCAATGGGAGGATTCGTTATAACCGACACCATCATGGTAGAGCCTTTCATGATGCCCCAACTATCTCACTCAAGTGGGAAGAGTCGCCCCTGGCTTTCCAGGTGAGGGACGTGCATTATCTAATATCACAAAAGAGGGGATCATTATCATTGTATGTATCATTATAAATACACGGTGGCACGTGGTTATGAGACACCAGCGTAGTCCTTTGAACGCCGGGCTGCTCGGTGCGAGACACGGATCCCAAAACATACACATTAGGCTAACATATAAATCAATAAAATCATTCATTAAGATTCATGGCTAAATAAACATTTATCATTCTTTGATCCCCATTAAAACATGATTACCCAAGAATCAAAGGCCCTTTAGTCATCCAACATCATAAATCGATATTGGGGACTAAGTTTCCCTTTCTTTCCAAATTGCATCACTCCCTTCATGGGGGACACTCTCAGAAATACCCAGTCATCGACTTCAAATTCTAACTCTCTTCTTATCATGTCTGCATAAGACTTTTGGTGACTCTGGGCATTTTCAACTTGCCTCTTATCAACTGAACCTTCTTCATTACTTCATGAACTGAATCCGGCCTTATCATTGCCGCCTCACCAACCTCAAACCTTCTCATGGGCGATCTACATCTCTGTCCATAGAGAGCCTCGAACGGTGCCATTTGAATACTAGAGTGATAGATGCTATTGTAGGCAAACTCGATCAGTGGAAAATGCTCATCCCAGCTACCTCTGAATTCAATTATGCATGCTTTCAACATGTCCTTGAGGGTCTGGATTGTCCGCTCTACTTGACCATCCATTTGTGGGTGAAATGTTGTGCTGAGCTTAATCTGTGTACCCAATCCTTTTTGAAATGACTTCCAAAACGGAGAGGTAAATTGAGTACCTCGATCTAAAATGATGGATAATGGTACTCCATGCAATCGAACCAACTCCCAGATATATAGTTTGGCATAATCCTCCGCCGAATCCATGGTTTTGACCGGTAGGAAATGAGCAGCCTTGGTCAACCTGTATACCACAACCCAAATGGAGTCATATTGTCGGCGAGTGGGAGGTAAACCTGTTATGAAATCCATGTTGATCTCTTTCCACTTCCAAGTGGGAACACTGATATCCTGAAGTACACCTCCTAGCCTTTGATGCTCAACCTTTACTTGCTGATAGTTTGGACACTTGGCTACAAATTCCGCAATATCCTTCTTCATGCCATTCCACCAATAGATTTCCCGTAAGTCGCATTACTTCTTGGTGGCACCTGGATGGATAGAATACATGTATCCATGAGCCTCATACAACATCTGGCTTCTCAAATTGCCCAGGTCCGAAATACATAAGCGACCCTGGTACCGAAGCACACCATCTCCCCCTTGGGAGAAAACCTCCACCTTCTGACTTTGAACGGCTTCCTTCTGACTTTAGCAAGATTGGGTCCTCATCTGATCTAGCTTTCACATCAGTCACCAAGGATGATTATGACCCGTTCTAAACCATAACACCGGCATCAGTCGAGTCAAACAACCTAACTCCCAACCTTGCAAGTCGATGCACATCCTTCACCAACTCCTTTTTCCCTTCATCCACATGGGGCACACTCTCCATAAAGAGTCTACTAAGTGCATCCACTATCACATTAGCCTTACCCGGATGGTAAAGGACACTCATATCGTAGTCCTTGAGTAGTTCCAACCACCTCCTCTGCCGAACAATGAGGTCCTTCTGGGTAAACACATATTGCAAACTCTTATGGTCCACGAACACATCCATGTGGACCCCATAAAAATAATGTCAACATATCTTCAAGCCAAATACCACTGCAGCCAACTCAAGATCATGGGTCCGGTAATTCTTCTCGTGGACTTTTAGCTGTCTAGAGGCATATGTTATAACCTTCCCGTGCTGCATCAGTACACACCCAAGTCCGATCCTTGAAGCATCTCAATACACCATGAATCCATCGGTACCTTCGGGAAGGGTCAACACAGGTGCTGAGGTAAGTCAGGTCTTCAACTCTTGGAAGATCTTCTCACAAGCCTCCAACCATTGGAACTTCACCTTCCTCAGGGTCAATTTGGTCAAAGGTGCTGCAATAGATGAGAAACCCTCAAAAAATCTTCTATAGTAGCTGGCTAAACCCAAGAAACTCTGAATACCTGAAGGATTCACAGGTCTAGTCCAATTCTTCACCACCTCAATTTTTTGAGAATCTACTCTTATGCCCTCACTTGATACCACCTGGCCCAAAAAGGATACGGAGTTCAATTAGAACTTGCACTTGCTGAATTTGGCATATAATTGATGATCCTTGAGGGTTTGAAGCACTACTCTCAAATGAGCGGCATGCTCCTCCTCGTTCCTTGAGTATATCAAGATGTCGTCAATAAACACAATCACGAACATGTCCAGGTATGGCTTGAACACCCTATTCATCAAATCCATAAAACCTATAGGGGAATTCATTAGTCCAAAAGACATAAATACAAATTCATAATGACCATACCACATCTTGAAGGCTGTATTCGGGATGTCACTCTCCCGAACTCTAAGCTGATGATACCCGGATTTGATATCTATCTTCGAGAAACACTTGGTACCCTGAAGCTGGTGAAATAAATCATCAATCTTAGGTAGAGATACCTGTTCTTAACGGAGACTTTGTTGAATTGTCGATAATCAATACACATACCAAGAGAACCATCTTTCTTTCAGACAAAGAGAACTGGTGAACCCCATGGGGACTTGCTCGGTTTAATGAAGCCCTTATCTAACAAGTCCTTCAACTGCTCTTTCAACTCTTTTAGCTCGGATGGATCCATTCTGTAGGGAGGAATAGATATAGGTTGCGTGTCGAGAAGAAGTTCAATACCAAAGTCAATCTCCGGCTCGGGAGGAACGCAAATCATCAGGAAAGACCTCTAGATACTCACATACAATTGGAATGGAGTGGATAGTCGGGGTCTCAGACTCAACATCCTTAACCCTAACTAAATGGTACACACAACCCTTAGAAATCATCTTTCTAACCTTTAGGTAGGAAATGAAATGATCTACAGGAACAGCTGAACTACCCTTCCACTCTAAGACTGGCTCACCTAAAAATCTAAACTCTACCGCCCGATTTTTATAATTAACTGAAGCATAGCATGCAAATAGCCAATCTATGCCAAGAATAACATCAAAATTGGTCAAGGCTAAGTCTATCAAATTTGGGGAGGTTACCTTCTGAAGGACTGAGACTGGGCAACCTCTATACACCCGTCCAGCTATAACTGAGTCACCTACTGGAGTAGAAACTAAGAAGGATTCTGACAAGACTTCAGGACTGACTCCAAAGCTACTAGCCACATAAAGTGTCACAAAAGATAAGGTAGCTCCCGGTTCTATCAAAGCATAAACATCAATATGGAAAACTCGCAACATACTAGTGACCACGTCTGGAGAGACCTTCTGCTCCTGACGGGATGCTAGGGCATAGAATCTATGCTGGCGCTGACCGTTAGTTGTGCTAGTAGATGCCCCCTGATGGGCTGAGCGTGCGAGAGGGGCTGCTGAACTAGAAGTTGGGCCTCATCCCCCACCCTGATCATGTCTCTCTACTGGGAAATCTCTAAGCATGTGTCCGGGCTTCCCACACCCGAAATAAGAACTTGAACCTGCCAAGAACTGGCCTGTGTGCCCCCGACCATATTTGCGACAAGTTGGGGTGCTAGAATCTGTGGGTCTGCTGCTCTGATCCTTCAATCCTGATGCTCGCTCCCACTGATCATGTCTAGGCCTGGATGGCACACTCAATTCCAAAGATGTTGGGGTTGATGATCTTTGGTGGGTCGGCTGTCGGTGCCCACCACCTGACCTCAGCTGTGAGAATCTATGGTCATCTGTCCTGGCCCTCTTAGCCTCCCTCTCTCTCAAATTTTCCACCTCCATCTGCTGGGCGTACAACACTATCCGTGGGAAATCTATATCATGATGGAGCATAGAGGTCCTACAATCCTTGTCCAAATATCCCACTACTCCATTAATGAATCTACTCACCCGTGCCCTCTAATCAGCTACCAACTCTGGGAATATCTGATAGGCGAGTGAACTCGAGGGCATACTATTGTACTGTCAGTTTCCCTTGCTTCAAATTCATGAACTCAACTGCCTTCAGCTCCCTCATCTCACGAGGGAAGAATCGATCTAGGAATGCAATATAGAACTCTTCCCAAGTGACAAGACCTTTTCCGGCAACCCTGTTATCCTTCCATTGGCGAAACCAAATATTCGTGACCCCTTTCAACTAGTAAGAGGCCAACTCTACCCACTCAATTCCATTCACCCCCATGACTTGGATGATCTTACCTATCCGATCTATGAACTCATGTGGGTCCTCATCTACCTTGGATCCAAGGAACTCCGGTGGGTTCATCCTCAAGAAGTCTCTAACTCGAGCCGCTGCTGCATTGCCATTTTGTGGAACATGCGCAATGGCCTGCTGATTGACTTGAGCAGTCAAGGCCTGCGCAAGTAGCTGAATAGCGGCCCGGAACTAAACGTGAGCGACTGGCTCCAATGCCTGGTGCTCCTGAACTGGTGGGGATTGTTGGTGCCCATTATCGTTGCCATCCCCATGGCCTTCACCATTCGCATTTCTCCTACCATTCACTCTTGAGGAGCCATGATTCTGCAATCGTGAATAACATGAATTAGAAGGATAGAAAGGCTTTTCATTGCACGTCATAGATCATGAAAGAAGGGAACATTTCCTGAATGTCTCGTAGCCTCTTCGTCATATGTGTGGCTCACTTCACACCCATGGAAAAGACTCTACTTAATGCGGCTTTCAGACACCCTAGAACACCTCAAACCTATTGTTCTAATACCAAGTTTGTCATGACCCGAACGGGGGCCCAGATTGTAACACGGGACAAGGAGCCCTGAGAGACCCCAAGTCGACCCATGGCATAAGCATACATCTAATATCAATGAAGAAACTAAATAATCAATAATACTCATAGAAGAAGTCTAACTTGGACACAACATCAGAATACAAAATCCATAGTTGGATACATACATATGTCTGAAAGCCTCTAAACATGACAAGTTGATGGAACAAGACCCTAACTAACTCAATAAAACTGAAACTGAAAAACATAAAAGAAAGCTGAATAGTCTAGTCCTCAGGAAATGAGGACTCACCCACAATAAGAATGCTAACTCTGATAAGCTGACTACGAGCGGGGTTGAACCTGAGAGTCGGGTCCTGTATCATAAAATGATACATCATAGACTATGCGGTCAGTGCGTGGAATGCACCGAGTATGT
The DNA here is from genome assembly GCA_035772735.1 of Datura wrightii. NCBI lineage: Eukaryota > Viridiplantae > Streptophyta > Magnoliopsida > Solanales > Solanaceae > Datura > Datura wrightii. Next base: position 37,721,654 of record JASDFA010000007.1, read on the forward strand.
AGGGTAAGTAAGGCCACTTAATTAAATAAAATCATTTAAAACCAATGCATAATGTAAACATAAACATTAAGAATCTGGGAGTAGGGCTTGCATGTGTTCTTTCCAAAATCATTATTTTATCATAACATAACAGATCATAACATAATCGATTGACTCAAAGCTGAAATCTAACATTTATAAATAAAGCTGAACATTGAGTCAAACCTGCTTTAGAACATGCTTATATATGTAAATCTCATGAGCAATGAACATGTATATCTGAAATCACGAGGAACAACGGGAGACTCTTCTTTTAACCGACATACCACGATAGAGCTTACGTGGTTCCAACTATCATTCTCAAGTGGATAGAGTCGTCCAAAGCTTTGCCAGGGCTAGGACGGTACCATGAGATCGATATCAAGCTGAAGGCCTATTCGGGTAGGGGAAGCTCACGAAGGAGGTCCCAATGTAATATATATAATAGTGTAAACCTACATTGGCGTGTAGTTCTGAGGCATAGGGTGATCGGACCCTTAGCCTACTCGGTGCTAAACATTACTCCCAAAACATGCATATTCTTTACATCATTTTATAATGAAGCTCAACATTGTCTATTGATGAAGCTCAATAATCAATACATCTCAAATATGAAATCATGCATATGAGAAGCTTTAGCTCAAAACACACCACAAGCTGAAAACATAATTGGGAGTCTTCGCTCCAACACCATGTAGTAAGCTATACATAGGAAAACTTGAACTCAAAACATACCACAAGCTAAAAATATAATTGGGAGTCCTTGCTCCAAAACAATGTGGTAAGCCTAATTCGAGAAAATCATCATTCATACTTTACATGTGGGCATTGCCCAAAGCTTTATTATACTTATAAATACTCAATTCTTATCGAAAACACAATTGTAAACATGGGTAGCTTCAAATCATGCTTTTCATCATAATATCTCGTCATAATCATATATTCATCACAAATCTCATATTTCATGAACATCTCATCCATGGGCTTTTAAATCATAAAACTAAAATCATGGTTTTAAATTGAAAACATTATAAAATTTTCCCATGATTCATAATTCAAGAGTAGAATCATAATCAAATCATACCCATGTATAGAAATAGAAGATTCATTTATTTGGGTTAAAACACTATAGGTTAGACATAGAATTTTATACTTTAGAGAGGGATTGGGCATGGGTGTTCAAGAAATCACCCATTTATAACCTTACATACCTGTTGGTAGCTGATTCTAACACTTCTTTAGATGCCCAATAGGAAATTTAAAGGAAATTGATGAATGCTAAGCTTGATCACCCTCTCAAGTCTTCTACCTTGCATGCATGAATGAATGAGGCCTAAAATGAAGTTAACCCCTTTAAAAGTCACTATTCATAACTCAAACGTCGTAGTTTAGGCCCTAGGAACTTAGGAATTACGGAAAAGCCCTTACTAAATTCGTTGAAGTTAACTGTCAGGTGGTCCATCGAGGGACCTAATGACTCGTGGTCAAGGGTCATGGCTCGTGGAGCCGGTCGTGAGGTACACTTCCTGAGTTTCAACAAAAACCTTCCCTGTTTGGCCCACGACTCACCCCACGAATTATGGGGACTGACCACGAATCGCGGGGTCCTTCCGTCGGGTGCACTGCCTCCCTTCTACTCTTTTCTTTCCTTACCCACCCCACGACTGACCTAACGAGTGGGGTTTGACCACAAGTTGTTGTCACGCCCTTAGGGATCCTTTTCCTCAAACTTACAAAACTTCCTCACTGGCCTTCCCACGAGTCACATCACGACTCGTGGGCTGCACTTACGAGTCATCGCACGGTTTGTTCTGTGCCTGATGCCAATTTTTACACTTTTTTTCATTTAAACTCTTGGGTCTGATTTTTAGGTTTCTGGGGTATAACAGGGGTATTACAAGGTAATTAGCAAAATCAGCAAATCACGGTGTCAGCTCGTGGGTTGCAGCTAAGATTCGCTCATCCGGAAAGACATCATTGATCTCCTTTTGTGTTCCTGGCTGCCCATTTGTCTCTAGGCACGATAAATAGTCAGCCACTTGATTCTCATATCCCCTACGGTTTTTCACCTCAAAGTCGAGTTCCTGCAACAACAACATCCACCTAATCAATCTTGGTTTAGCATCCTTCTTGGCCATTAAATACCTGAGTGTTGCATGGTCCGTGTGCACCACCGCTTTAGTTCCTAGCAAATACGCCCAGAATTTTTCAAATGCAAATACAACAGCTAGTAGCTCCTGTTCCGTTATTGTGTAGTTTGATTATGCATTGTTTAGAGCTTTACTAGCATAGTAGATTGGGTGAAAGATCTTGTCTCTTCGCTTACCAAGGATCACTCCTAATGCCACCCCACTTGCATCGCACATGAGCTCAAAGGGTTTTGATGAATAAGGTGCTAAAATGAATGGAGAGGAAATCAATCTTTCCCTCAACTCCACAAAATCCCTCAAACTGTCTTCATCAAAATTGAACTTAGCCTCTTTCTCCAACAGCCGAAATAGGGGATGATCTATCTTAGGGAAATCTTTAATGAATCGGTGGTAGAAACTTGCATGTCCGGGGAAACTCCTAACACCCTTCATGGTACACGGTGGAGGTAACTGAATAATGGCATCCACCTTTTCTTGATCCACCTCAATCCCTTTTTCAGAAATTTTGTGTCCCGATACAATCCCTTCTTTGACCATGAAATGACACTTTTCCCAACTTAGGACCAAATTCGTCTCCGTACATCTCTTTAATACCTCAACTAAATGTGTCAAGAAGTCATCAAATGAGTTCCTCAAAATTGAGAAGTCATCCATGAAGACTTCCATAGTATCTTCCACCATGTCAGAAAAGATGGACATCATGCATCTCTGGAATGTGGCCGGGGCATTTCAAAGACCAAAAGGCATTCGCTTGAAGCGAGAGTGCCAAAGGGACATGTAAATGTGGTTTTTTCTTGATCCTCGAGTGCGATTGAGATTTGATTGTATTCCAAGTATCCATCCAAGAAACAATATTACTCTTTACAGGCCAGTTGGTCTAACATTTAGTCGATGAAGGGCACTAGGAAATGATCCTTCTTTGTCCAGGAGTTTAACGTATGGTAATCCATGCAAACTCTCCATCCCGTGACTGGACGGGTATCTACCAATTCATTCTTTTCATTCAGAATAACCATGATTCCTCCTTTCTTGGTTACGCATTGTATGGGGCTTACCCAACTACTATCTGTGATGGGATACACCACCCCTGCATCTATCCATTTAATAATCTTCTTCTTGACCACCTCTTGCATAGGTGGATTAAACCTTCTCTGATGTTCAACTTATGGGTTGAAATTTTCTTTAAGATTAATTTTGTGAGTGCAAATCCCTAGAGGGATACCAATGATATCAGCTATTGACCATCCTATAGCTCGGATATGCCTTTTCAACATATCAATGATTTTATCTACCTACAACGGAGTGAGCTTTGCTGAAATGATAACCGGGAGCATTTCATTCTCTCCCATATATGCATATTATATGTGAGTGGGCAAGGGTTTGAGCTCCAGCTTTGGTGGGGTCACAATAGATGGTTGTTATAGAGGAGTTGTACGATTCTTCAAATCAAGGTCCAGCTTTCTTAGTGGGAATGTATAATTTCTTATTTCCTTACACACATGATGAACATCCTCGAGTTCTTCACCTTTTCAAAAAAAACATCGGCAATATGTTCTCCAAAAACCTCTTCCTCAATTTCCCACTCGAATATATCATTTTCTACAATGTCCTGCATTGGAGCCATGTTATTCTCTATTGTTTGCGCTGCCATCTGAGATGCTAACTCATTCATCCGCTCCTCCAATTGTTGAATGATGACATCATGACTCTTTACAGTGGTTGTTAGGTCCAAGAGTTTACTCCATAAATCTTGAACTCCTTCTTCAATCGCAAGAACCTTTTCAAGAACCACTTCTAGAGCACTTTCCATATGAGGTGGGACTGACTCATTGCTCTCCTAACTACTCATATCTACTGACCGAGAATTATTCCAAACTTGGTTTCCATAATAGACATAATCATAGTCATGGTTGGCTTGGCTATATCTAGCATGGAAACCCTTCATATAGTTTGTCAATAACTCCATCTGCTTCATCATGACTAACAACATTTCGTCTTTCTTCCCCTCTCTACACCACATTTTGTCTACTAGCTTGATGGTCTCCACACAAGGCACCCCTTCCGGGTCTTGTGACCATCCTCCGAAACTGCTCATGAGCCACACACAATAGATTAGTAGCAACCATGTGGTGGAACTAATTCAATTTAACAATCAACACAAGAATATAAAGCGCTAGTCCCTAGAAATGGAGCCATTTTTTATAATGTCCAAAATATATCCTTCATGCAAAGAATATACACGGCCAAACTATCAAAACAAGTAACCCGATGAGTGCCGGGGTCGAATCCCATGAGGACTAAAGAATGATAGTTACAAGTGTCAGCTGAGAAATTGAATTTAGCTTGCACCATGTAGATTCAATATAAAAACAAATAAAATTGGGGGGGTTAAAATTTGCAATGAATTGTATTGGGTGATTTAGTGAAATGAAACAGCAAGATTAGCAAAGTTGTCAACAAGAGTGTGAATGACTAGAGGTGTGGTGTCAATGAAATACTAACTAGATCGGGACATGCTAAGTCATCTTATGAGTTCAACAAGTGTAAATAATCTCAAGAAATGGGTAATTACAGCTTTGCAGCCTTTTCACTACCTCTTGCTAGAGTTTTATCAAACCTCTTGCTAGAGGTTAGCCACGATTTAGCTCAACCCCATTCGATTTGGATTAGCAACTGAACTAATTTCTAGTTATTAGCTGCTAATAAGGAATGAGAATGCAATTTCAGCTATTTCTAGCCCAATTTCACAATCTCTTATCCATACCCATTGTTAAATTCTCTTTCAATAGTTAATTATTATTTTATAAGAAATAATCAAGCAAGAATAGACCTATATCATAATCAATGGATCTTCCTTTATAGATTGAAGAGAATCTAACAAATTTACACATATTTAAATAATATGAAGATGACTCTAGCAATACCCACTCTAATTAAGTATTCATCATCACACACCTCAAGTTAATGATTTAGCTACTCATGATTAGGAAATTCAGAAACACATTCATTAATAGCTTCATTGAATTTAATAGCAAGAGTAGAAAAATCAAATTCACAAAATAATCTCCAACAATAGCTGAAACTTACTATTACAAGGAAGAAATAGAGCAGAGTACTTTTTCCAAATTCACCAATCAAAATATCCCTATCTCAACTAAGAGAATGTTCTTCAGCTAAAAAGGGAAACAATGATGTGATATATGCTTTGCTCTCTCTCAATATCTCTATTTCTATCTCTCCTTCTGCATATCCTCCGGTACAAAGTACTTTATCTGTTATTTATATCCTGAAAAGTAGGGAACTTTTTATCTATTTTCCGTTGTTGGACAATTATACCCCTGAGCCCTGTTCTGGAATCGACAGAGACACCGATGGTTCGACGGTCCCAAACCGTGAACCGCTGGGTATCTTGTCTGGGCCCTTACTCAACTCCAGTGAGCATCGGCGGTTCACCCAGCGTTTAGCCGATGTCGATCCGTGAACCACCGGATCTTCATGCTATTTTTTAAAACTTTGGGTGTCCTTCAGCGATTGGACCGATGTATCGCCGCTGGCAAGTCGTGAATTATTGGTGGCATTATTCCTCAGAGGCAGTGATGTTCGGTCTTTAGCCGGCGTTTCACCGGTCTTCATCTGTGGATCACCGATTTACTCTCACTCCCTTCTTTTTGCTCCATTTTTGCTCTTTTCTTCACATTTAGTCATCTACTCACAACAAAAGCAAAAATTGCATAAAATCCATATAATCAACTCAAGAACTAAGCAAAAACTCAAGTTTTAGAGCCTAATGAGTTGGTAAATTACCAACTCATCAGTCCTCGTTGACATCATTATTGTATGGAATTTCATAACATTCTAAAAAAGAAATAGTAGGCACGAGTCATATGGGGAATTTAAGCTTAGGATAGACATATTGTAAAAGGGTTCTCTAGATCATAGAGAGCATAGCATAAGACATGAGTTCATGGATCAAAAAAAGATAATACCTCTCATCGTTATCATTATCATAATCATACTTGTGACACATGACACTAAAGAAAGAAGGATTATAGGCATTATAAGGGACGTTAGGGATAGAACATTAACATAGCCTGAGTATTTTGACCATTGGAGATGGATTCATAGGACATGACTTGCATAGCATTGTACATAAGCTTCATTGCATCTAAATGACATAATCGTGGATCAGGAGTACTCTAGACATAGGATAGAATGGAACATCATCATTAAGAATTTTCTTTTAGATCAAGTAACAGATGGCGATAATTTGCTCTCGTTTCTTTCTTGGCTTTCTAGGTAGCCTCTTCAACACCCTAATTTCCCTATAGAACTTTCATGAACACTACTTACTAGGTCCATCAATAATTGATCAGTTCATTAGGTGTTTCCAAAGTTCAACAAGATTTATTTTGCATCTAGGGCCATGCTCAAGAATATTATTCATCCTTATTACAATGATAAACTTTCTCGAACTCATGAAGTAGTCGCAGATACAAGAATCCACACATTTATCAATACAACATTCAAGCCTATCGCAATATAAATTTCATTACCCCCTGATCGCTAAGACCATCCAAAAACTTCCCTATCTTCTACAGTTTCCTTACTACTAATAACCATACCAAACCATATGAGGAGACGTGCAATACTTCAATCCAATCACTACATATAGTTAATGCCTAACTTCCTTCACTTCCTGCATTCTATAACTTTTTACAGAATAAGCATACCTATTATTGCCAACAAAAAGGGAATTCCTACCCTCTCCAGTCTACCATATATTGCATCATAAGCAAGAGCCATTAGAGGATAAAATATGACTAGAGGTCCAAGTCTTGATCATAAGCATAGGGCATGAATAGAATGTTATTACAAAAGTACATGTTGTAACCATCATTTATATCATGGGTGAACATACACAGGGCTTAGAATAAGAAAATCATAAGCATGAATCATTCAAAAAAGCTAAGTTGGGCATATACTTGATATAGCACAATCTTATGAGCCGTTAAGGCAAATCTTAAGGACCGAGTCCATAGAGCTGAGCATGCTAAGATACATGAGTTTACATACATAATGAGTTTCATGACAAGAAGCTGAGTTTTATGGAGTCATGGAGTCAGACTGGGATAGTTGACTAAAGTGATTGCCTACCATTCTAAGAACCTAATATACAACATGAGGAAAGCATAACGTCAACTTAAACATAAGGAAAAACATTTGAATAGGAATGGATTGACATTCTATAGATACTATTTCTAGAACTTCCTTATTAGAAACAACTCAAGATTTGACTTGGCCCTACGACTTATCATCTCCCTCTTAGCTTAAAGTCATCATCTAAGGCCCTTGGATCATTCATTAATGATAGACTGACATCACTAACTCTTGACTTCCCATCTACCTCTAAGGCTATCACTAAAGGCTTCACGCTCATAACCATTTCACACCATCTACGGGATAATTCTCATACTGGAGTTGCTAAAGGGGTCTTATACCTCATACTATGGCTCTTAGGCCTAACACGTGAAAGGATCAATCAGGAAAAGCTCATCACATACCAGTGACTACATCGGGTGAGCACTCTTTCTCCTGACGAGATGAAAGTGCATAGAACTTATTCTGGCACTGCCCTCCACTTGCACTAGAGATGCGCCCGACTGAGATAGGAGAGCTGCTGGAGCTGTTAAAGTGGTGGTTGTGACACGGCCTTTACCGTAACCTTATCTAACTGAAGGATAATCCCTACGCATGTGTCCGAGATTCCCACACCCAAAGAAAATATCTGAACCAACCAAGCACTCTCCTAGGTGGTTCCTACCACAATTCCTACAAGTTGTGAAAGTGCGCGCCCCTAACATACTACCCTGACCCCTAGAGCTTGATGCTCTACCTCTCTGGCCATCTCAATCTCTAGATGGGACAAAAAGTGATGATGGGTTGGGGCTAATGACATTTGATAAGACTGTGATTGGTGTCCACCACTTTCCCTCTGCTGTGAAACCTCAAAGTTTTTTGTCTTGGCTCTCTTGTTCCCTTTTTCTCTTCCCCTAAACTGCCCATCCGCCTTTGGATGGTGGAACTTAGACAAGCCCTTCTTAGAAAAGTCTCGAACCTTAATAGATGTCATCCCTTCGATAGTGTTAGCAGGTGCGACAGCTTGCTGGTTTAGCTGAGTGATCATGCCTTGTATTAACACTCTGAAGGCAGCCCCGAACTCCGCATCCGTAACTTACCCACCAAAGGGGCATGCTAGAGTTGGTGGGGCTAGTGGATTTCCGTTGTCATTTCCTCTTCCACTATCTCTTTTGGAGTCATTCTCTGTCATTGTGTATAGTATGAGTTAGAAGAGGATAGAGAGTCGAACTTAATAGCATGAGATCAGATCATAAAAGAAGGAAAGTTTCCTAAAATGTCTCATAGCCTCTTCTTCATAAGTGTGGCGAGCTTCACACCCATGAAAAATACTCTACTTAATGTGGATTTCAAACGCCCTAGGACACACCTAAACCTAATTTTCTGATACCAAGTTTGTCATGACCCGATCTAAGACCCGAGACCGAGACATGGGACCTAGAACAAATTTCTCCAAGCTAACCAATGGAATATACATTGCATGACTTAAGAGCATAATCAAGTGGAAATCAACAAGCGTGGATAAGAGGAGGTCTAAATATCAATAAGCATGAATAAAAGCTACATTATCACAAAGCTAAACATACTAACTCTATGTCTAAAAGCCTCTACTATCTGATGAGCTGCTGGGACAAGCCCCTAGCTAACTCCATAGTTGGAAACTAAAACAAGATAAAATAACTAAAATAAAGTAGATAACTCTAGTCCTTAGAAGATGAGGGCTCACCGCTGCTAATTGATCAAGTCCAGAATGTATCTAACTGTGGGGCTAAGTCTGACTACCTCAATCTATATCATGAAATGATATAGCATAGAGTATGTGGTCAGTTCTTTGAATGTACCAAGTATGTAAGGTAAGTAAAACATGCTGGTAAAATATTAGTCTGAAATCATGGGTATAAAACAAGATAGAACACGAGAGTAAGGACATTATGCTAAAACCATTTACTTGAAGTAATCATAATCATATGAAATTCTTCATAAGCTGAACATAATGACCTAAAGTTTAGAAATAGATATCATATCATGTACCATACATGAAATCATAGGTGAAAACTCATAAACTGCTCAATGGGTCAAATATTTTATAAAACAAAATATCATAAATCATGAACATAAGTATCTTAAAACATGAGGAACAATGGGAGACTCATCATAACTGAAACCATCATGATAGAGCTTACATGATTCCCCAACTATCTTGCTCAAGTGGGCAGAGCCTCCTAAGCCTAGCCAAGGAAAAGAACTATTAAGGTGTGATACCAAGGGTGTGCCCTCGGTCAGGGGAAGCACTCTCTCGAGAGGTCCCAAATATATACCTACGGTGGCACATAATATATGAGATGGAGGTCCTCAGGCTACCTGGCTTACTCGGTGCTAGACATTACTCCCAAAAACATGTATATAGATCATGAAGATATCTTGGGAGTCTCGACTCAAAAACATCTCTTTAAAACATATCTTGTAAGCCTCAGCTAATTATCCTAATGAAACATACTTGACTTTTTATATGGGCTTTCCCAACTCATGAAATCATGCATACTTGAATAAGGCTTCATAACTTGAAATCATAAGCTTGAGAGTTTTTAAAAATTCCTGCATACTTTGATATTTCATCATACTAGAAATCATGGCCTCATAACTTGAAATTCATGAATCATGCATAATAGGAAAAAATCATCATGAATTAGTAAGTAAATTGAGACTTATTAGTTGTAAATCATTAATTGAAACATGAGAGAATCACACCCATATAGGTATCATGGAAAATCGCATGAATTGGGTTAAACCCTATAATTTCATAGAAACATCCTTAGAGACTTGAAATCATTAGAGATGGAAGAAATTGGGCATGAGAGCGAAAGGATTTCCCCCATTCATAACCCTACATACCTTATCTTTGGCCTCAAAACTATCAACACGAAGCCACAATCCTCTTATAACATCAATCTGTAACAATTTTATGGATAATAACTAGAATCAATAGCTTAACGATGAAATCCAAGTCGTAGAGGCATTTCATCGAACACCCGGAGGGCATAGGAAGTTCAAGCCTCATATGAATGGAGTGTCCTTACACCCACTTCTTTATACTGCCCCATAACAACAAGAATAACCATTACAAGTCCAACAAAAATCACCACATCCATTCTCAACACCAAAACAATCGAATAAACCCTAACCCTAGGTCATCACATGAACTCATGGCTTCCTAGAACCGTCCTATGAGTCCTGACCTTCAAACATCCCTAAGGAGTAGATTGTCCCATGTACGGTTCTTGGAGAGTTACTTGCTTTTAAGGAAGGAGTGCTCAAAATTTCAAGTCTTGGAACTCAAATATTATTCTTGACCTTTCTATATATAGAAAGATGATTTTGATGTTAGAATCAAGAAATATTCATGGACTTAGGTTGAAATAGGTTGGAAAATACTTACCTAGCCTTAGGAGGGTTGAAGAGATCTCTTGGAATTAATAAGGTTGATTTTGAGGTTTAAAAATACCAAAAAATCATTTAAGGTTACTTTTAAAAGCCTTAAAACCTCCATGTGATGCCTTAGGTGATGGGCCCGTCAGTCCCCCGACGGACCATAAACTTGTCTGTCACTTTGGGGTGGAAATTTGCTGGTTCTGGTTAAGGTTGACAGACCAAACTTTACAGTCCATCGGGTGGCTGACGCCATCACTCTACTAGCTTAGAAAATCCCTTGTGTGATCTCAATCCTAATATCCGAAAAGAATGGCACTTGATAAACAGGCAAGCATATAGTAGTTGTGACATATTTTGTGAATTTGTTTGTAAGAGTTGAGTGCATTTCTCTTCTCTTTTGATGTTATGTATCCTTACATGGTGTGTTAGCATTACTTCATAATTAAAAAAAGACACATTCTGTAGTCTAATTGTGAGGGCATGTGGATGTGAATGGCTGCCATATTTTACTTCTCAAGTCTAGGTTTATACATGTAGATATAGTGTCATAAGTGTAGATTGCATGCTTAGTCCGAACAGTTGCGATAAAATTAGTTTTTGATTGATGGAGGGGGTGACTGGATTGAAATGTCTGTATTTGTATCCATTGTAAAAAAAACACCCTAGTCATTGCAATTTGTGATTCTGGGACATTAGTTTAGAAGTTAGGATAATTTATCTTTTTAGTTTTCTTGAGGACAAGCAAATGCTTTAAGTTGGGGGTGTTGATGTGATGGAAATTTGCGACACATGTTTGCTTCATTTCATAGCATTTTGCATGTATTTAAGAGATAGATTAAGTGGAAACTAACCTCATTATTCTATGTGATGCATCCAAAAACACATGCAAATATACGCAGTCATAAAGTAATATAGAATGGTTTAAGTCTAGATATCGTACCCACAGGGACTTGTTAGATTGTTTGTCCAATTTAAGCTCTTATTCAAACTATTCAAAAATAAAGAATGATTCTTGGAGAATTGTTATATTACTAACTAAAAAAATTCAAGACTTAAAAAAAGGTGTAAATGATTGGTTAGTTCTTAGATGATATAAAAGATCCAGGGTCTTGGCAATTTTGACAATTCAGTTGAAGTGTCAAATTGCTATACTTATTCGCTTTCCTGAGTTACTAGTTGCAGGTGGATATCACTTAATTGAGAATCATTCCAAACAACCCAAAGACTACTTGACTACTCTACGCCGATATTCCTATGGTCATAAGAAAATAGTGAAGTGCATGTAAGATTTCATCTATATCAACTAAGCAAGGCTAATGGGTATATTCCTATACTCATTAGCGAATTGATCCCCTTTCCATATAAGGTTCACGAACAAGCCCTATTTCTTCTTATTGACCTTGCAATTTCCTTTTCCAAGTTTAATTAATGAGTCATAGATGATGCTTAACTATTTCGTTAAATAATCAAACAATTCAGTGCAAGAAGAAATAAATAACTCAACAGCAGAAAGCTTTAATACATACAACAATAATCAACGTTCAACCTTTATGTTCATGCCAAAACTATAGAATTATAGTGTTTAGCCACCCATGATTCCCAAATGACTAAGGGAATTCATGAGTTTACAAGAGAAAAATGATAAAAAGTTAGGAGAAGAAGTAACCGGAAGAGAATCTCGTCATGCCCTTGCTCTTCTCTCCAATTTCTGTCTAACACTAGTCAAGAATGCCTCCTAAAATGTCTTAGGGTTCATATATATAGTAAATGAAAAATACCCCCTTAGCCCTACTAAATTTTAGTTTAAAAGTTTCAAAAATTGAGTTCTGACATGGCCATGGCACGCAGCGCTAGCTATTGCACCAGCATGTTGACTTTTAATTTTTCTGAAGTTTAGCCTCGGATGTACCACACCAACCAATGCACCAGCTTGGTTTTGTCCAAGAACACCTCCAAAGCTCCGAACCTTCCTTTTTAACTGTAATACCCCGAAAGTGCTTGAGAATAGACCTGGGAGTTAAAAGTTGAAAACTACTTAAATGGGGAAAATTTCATAGAACGAACCATGGAATGACTCATGGTATCAAAACACGAGTCGTTATATGCAGTCGTTGGTTAGAGAAGGCTGGGTGGTAGTGGAGACAACGGATGACACAATGACTCGTTGTTGGGAACAACGACCCATTGTCAACAAGCATTGGAAGAGGTTGGGTTCAGCAGGTGGCATACAAAGGGCCTTCCAACGACGCGTTGTGGGTTGTAATGAGTCGTTGTTTTGGTGCAAGAAATTCCAGTGTAGATGACGGATTGAGACCACGACTCGTTGGAAGAAACCACTAGTTGTGCTGAGGCCCGTGGTAAGCAGGTTCAGATTTTTTGATGAACAAGCAACGGATGATATAACGAATCATTGTTTCAGAGGAAGAGTCATCCTGTCCATCCATTGGTCAGTTCCAAACGTAAGCTATAGCAGTGCAAACCATGAGCGACAGAATTGGTTGTCGTTATCCCTAACGACCTGTTAGTTATGTCTGTTAGTTCAACTCGACCAATTTTCAGGGCAGATTCATTAAGGGCATTTTCAACTTTTCCATGCTATGAGACCCTAAACTACGTCATTTAAACTCATGGAAGGTGGGTTTTAGGGGGGATAATTTATTCTAAGTCCCCATTCATGCATGCAAGAATATTGAGAGGTAATTAAAGGTGGTTCAAGGCTCTTCTCTTCAATTCTTTCAATTTCCTTCTTGGGATTTCAAGGGAAGTTAAGAATCAGTTGTTCCAAGTATGCAAGGCTATCAATGGGTGATTTCTTCCACACCCATGCCCATCCTCTATGATTTTTACAAAAATTTTATTAAAAATTCATGGGGTTTTGAAGATAATTTTATAAAAGTCTAATGATTTGATAATGGGTTTTGTGATTTTTGAATCTCATCATAATCTATGGGTTTTGATCAGTTTTCATTATTTAAACCATTTATAATTTTATCGATTTTGATTACTATGAAATTAAGCATAATTATGCATGACCCATGATGATTCGATTTATGATCTTCTCTTCAAATGATGATATTTACGAACCCAGCATGATTTACAATTTGAATTATGGATTTATAATATTACCCATCATGATTTTATGAATTTCAAGCTATATGCATGATTTACATGTATGAAACTTATGAATCATGAATTATGTTGTGGCTGACTCACGGGCCTCATTTCATGGCTAGTTCACGTATGTACAAGTATGTTTATGATTATCATGATTTAACTAGCCCATGAATTCATGCATGTTATACTATGAGCACTATATATATGTTTTGGGAGTAGTACTGAATACTAAGTAGGTTTGAGGCTTCGTTTTAAGCCCCGGATCTCATGAACTACGTGCCACCGTAGGTATGTTGGGACCCCTTTCATGACTTTCCCTGGCCCAAATGGCCCTTTTCATGGTGATATCACACTTTCATGGTCCTACCCATGGCAAGGTATGGACACACTCCTGACTAGGGTTACAAGTCGAGCTTCATGTGTGCTCATATGGGGTATGTCGGTTAAGAGAATCTCCCATTGTTCCTCATGATTTATGCATGTTTATGATTATGTATATTGGCTCAATTCATGTTCAATAAAGCTTTTCTCTTATGATTATGATTACGATTGCATTACGAATGTTTTGAAAACTTTGAGCCTTATGTTATGTTATGATGTTTATGATATGAGCATGATGTCCTACTCTTATGATTATTTATGAGTTTTATATGTTTTAAAATATTTTTTACGTACCTTGCATACTCAGTACATTCCACGTACTGACCACATACTTTTTATATTGTATCATTTCATAATACAGGACCCGACTCTTAGGCTCACCCTCCTCGGTAGCTCCTCAGAGTTCGTTATCCGCTTATTTGGTGATTCCTCATGTTCTGAGGGCCATATGTTCAGACTCTATGCTTTTTTCTTTCAGGTTCAGAATTGTTGGGTTAGTTGGGGAGTTGTCCCATCAACCCGTCAACATTAGAGGTTTTCCAGACTACAAGTTGTATTCAGCCGTCATGTATGGATTATGTATTGTCCTTTCTCTGTATTTATGACATGTTTACATTTTCTTATGTTAAGTTTCCGCTTATGTGATTCAATTAGGTATACGCTCATGCCTTGGGTTGACTTGGGGTCTCTCGGGGCTCCTTGTCCTGTGTCTACAATCCGGGTGTATGTTCGGGTCGTGACAAACTTGGTATCATAGCCATAGGTTTTGAAGTGTCCTAGGGTGTCTGAAATCCACGTTGAGTAGAGTCTTTTTCATGGGTGTGAAGTGCGCTGTTATACCCCGAGGACCCAAGGATCAGACCCAAGAGTAAAACGGGAAAAATCTAGAAAATGTTGTAGCAGTGCAGGGTAAGTCGTTAGATGACTCTTTAGGAGACACTACTAGTCGTCAGGTGGCTCATGGGAAGGTTGGACTGAGCTAAGGAGTTGAGGTCCCCATGGGCGTGGGAATGACTCGTGGTCAGCTACCATGAGTCGTCAGGTCCACTGTGGGGTAAGGTTGAAGATTTAAGCAAGGATAAGGCAGTGTACTTGACAAAAGGTGACCACGACTCGTGGTCACTTGTGACAAGTCGTTGAGTCACTCATTACGAGCCCAGTCGACCTGATTTCTAGTGTACTTGACGGGCGACCCGACGAGTCGTTGCCCGGCCTAACGAGTTGGTAGGTCACCCATTAGGGTCACCTGGAAGTTATTTCCTGTGAATTAGTAAGGGCCTTCTCGTAATTTCCTATGCTCCTAAGACCTAAACTACATCATTTTGAGGTTGAGACAGGGTCTTTTAAGGAGGAAAAACTCATGCTAAGTCTCATTTGGTATTTGCAAGAACAAGAGAAGGGAGTAGGAGGAGGTTCAAGTGTTCTTCTTTAATTCTTCAAGTTTCCACCTAGGGTTATTCAAGGGAGATAAGAATCACAAAATTCCAAGTATGTGGGGATTGAATGGGTAGTTTAGTCCCTACCCATGCCCAATTTCTCCCTAATTTTATGTTTAAGTTACGAACTATTGATGGGTCATAACCCAAATGCGTGTTTCCTGAAAAATCGGTATAAGCTTGTTGTAGTATGTCTAAAATGATGGGTTTGAATTATTGGGTTGTTTTCACTTATTTTATTCAATATTTGATTTAATCCCTAAAAGAACATATGCCCAAATCATGAGGTTTTTTTGTGAAATTCATGGTTATGGTGGTTTTTCAAGCATGATATGAACTTTTGAATTTTAAGCATGTTTCACTTACTCATGTTATTATGATCATGTTTCCTATATATTTAAGCATTTCGAGTATGATGGAAATTATGGGCAATGCCCACATGCCGCTTACGATTTATGAACTATGATTTTGGCCGATCCACGGGCCTAATTCCATGGCTAGTATTACGAATTTTCAAGCATGTTATGAATATCATGATTTAACTAGCCATGCATGTCATATATGAATTTTATGAGCATGTTGCAAGTTTTGTGAGTAAGTACTTAACACCGAGTAGGTTCGAGGCCTAAGTTACTCCTCAAATCTCAAAACTACGTGCCACTATAGGTTATGTTTGGAACCGCCTCAGTGCTTGTCCCCTATGCCCTACGGGTTCTTCATGAGTGATATCACGGCTTCATGGTTCATACCTTTGGCAAGGTATGAACGGCCTCCCGACTAGGCTTACAGGTCAGGCTCCATGTGTTCTCGTATGAGGTATGTCGGTTATAGAAATCTCCCATTGTTCCTCATGGTTTTAAGGTATGCATGATTATGTTCTTTTGGCTCAAGTTATGTTTTATGAAATGTCTTTTCACATGTTATGACTATGACAGGTTTACGAATATTTTGAAAGTATTGAGACTTATGATATACTTACATTTTCAATCTTATGATCATGATGTCCCCACTCCTATAACTTTTATGTTTTTTAGCACTGTTTTTCATACCTTACATACTCAGTACCTTCCAAGGACTGACCCACATATTTTGAGGATCCAGTTCACAGGTTCAGCATCGTTCCTAACTTGCGCTCAGTTCTGCTCTCAGCTTCCAGTGGTGAGTCCTCATGATTCGAGGGCTTCATGTTCGGACCTTATTTACCTTTTGTTTTCAGAATTTTGGGGTTAGTTGGGGTCTTGTCCCTTCAACCCTTCTATTATGATTAGAGGCTTTCAGACCTATGCGTAGTATTCATCCGTTTATGTTTCGATCTTATAATGTTGTTTCTTATATCTCATGTTACGATTTTCAGTTAGTTAATGACTATTAAGTAAATCTTTTCGCTTTATGCGTTTGAATTAGAGATATGGGTTGACTTGGAGTCTTTCGGGGCTCCTTGTCCCGTGTCTACAATCCGGGTGTACTCTCGGGTCGTGACACACGCCACACTTATGATGGAGAGGCTACAAGATGTTTAGAAAATGTTCCTTCTTTCATGATCTATGTCGTGTGATCAAAAGTCCTCTACCCTTCTAATTCATGTTATTCACGTTTGCAGCATCATGCCTCCACACTGAGTGAACACCAGAAGAAATGGTAACGGTAATGATCATGAGGGTGCCAATGGTGAGGAGCATCAGCTAGCCCCACCCGTTCACGAGGAGCACGCATCAAAGAGAACTGCCCACGCTGAGTTTAGGCCAGCGATTCAGATGCTGGCACAGGCCATGATGGCCCAGGTTCAAAATCAAACAGTGGCGCATTACCCTCAGAATGGGAATGTGGCAGCAGCCAGGGTAAGGGATTTCTTGAGGATGAGCCCTACTGAGTTCACGGGGTCGAAGGTGGATGAGGATCCCCATGATTTCATTGAGGAGATTCTGAAGATCACCCAGGTTATGGGGGTGAACAATGGAGAGTGTGTTGACTTGACCTTCTATCTGCTAAAGAGGGTGGCTCATATATGGTTTAAGTAGTGGAGAGATGCCAGGGAAGTGGGTGCAGGTCCAATAGGTTGGGAAGAGTTCCACGCGGCATTTTCGGGTCAGCTTTTCCCTTGGGAGATGAGGAAGCTCAAGGCAGCCGAGTTTGTTAATTTGAAGCAGTGTAACATGTCCGTTCAGGAGTATGCATTAGAGTTCACTCGATTATCTAAGTATTCTCTAGAGTTGGTAGCGGACCAGAGGGCTCAGGTGAGTCATTTTGTGCATGGGGTGGCAGATTATTTGGACAAGGATTGTAGGATTGCCAAGCTACATCGGGATATCGACTTTCCCCGCATCGTGTTGCATGCTTAGCAGATGGAGTCGGACTACCAGTGGCAGAGGGAGTCCAAGAGGGCGAGGACCGACAATTATGGAACTTCTCAGGTTAGGTTAGGAGGTAGAAAGCATCAGCAGTCTCAACACACGTCTATCGCCCCAGATCCATCATTGGCAAGCACGCCATCTAGGTTCAGGGGAGATCAGAGGAGTAGGGCTTCAGGATCGAGGGATCAGGGCATCATGCATGTGGAGAGCACTTATCCATCTTGTATTAAGTGCGGCAAGAACCATCCTAGGAGGTGCTTAGTTGGCTCAGATGCTTTTTTCGGGTGTGGCAAACCCGGACACAGACTTAAGGATTGTCCCTCAGCCAGATAAGGGGTCAGTAGAGGTCGTGTGATAGCAGCCAATTTTGCTACTCCAATAGCACATCCCCCTCAGCATGGTGCCTCTACTATTTTGGTAGGCGTTCAGCGCCAAAACAGGTTTTACGCTTTAGTGCCCTGCCAGGAGCAGGAGGCTTCGCCAAATGTGGTCACTGGTATGTTACAAGTCTTCCATATTGATGATTATGTCTTGTTAGATCCAGGAGCTACTATGTCTTTTGTGACTCCCTATATTGCTAGTAGTTTTGGAGTTAGCCCTAAAATCCTGTCAGAACCATTCTCAGTCTCTACTCCAGTCAGCGATTCAATGGTAGCTAGGCGGGTGTATAGAGGTTGCCCCATTACAGTATTGAATAAGGTCACCTTCGCAGACTTAGTAGAGTCAGCTATGACTGACTTTGACATCATTTTGGGTATGGATTGGTTGTCTGCATGTTATTCTTTGATAAATTGTAGGACCCGTGCAGTGGAAGTTCGATTTTCGAGTGAGTCAATTTTAGAGTGGAAGGGTAATTCAGTTTTACCAGTCGGTCGGTTTATTTCATATCTTAAGGCTAGGAAAATGATTTCCAAGGATTCATGTATCACCTAGTTAGGGTTAAGGATGTTGAGTCCGAGACCCTGACTATCTAGTCAGTTCCTGTAATGTGTGAGTATCCAAAGGTTTTTCCCGATGATTTGCCAGTTGTTCCTCCTGAGAGGGAAATTGATTTCGGCATTGATCTCTTACCCAATACACAGCCAATCTCTATTCCTCCGTACAGGATGGCTCCAGCTGAGCTAAAGGAGTTAAAGGATCAGTTGAAGGACTTGTTAGATAAGGACTTTATCAGGCCGAGCAAGTCTCCATGGGGTGCACCGGTGTTATTTTTTCGGAAGAAGGATGGTTCCCTTCTCATGTGTATTGATTACCAGCAATTGAACAATGTCACTGTCAAGAATAGGTACCCTTACCCAGGATTGATGATTTTCTTGACCAGTTCCAAGGTGCTAGATGTTTCTAAAAAATAGATCTTAGGTTCGGCTATCATCAGCTCAGGGTTCGGGAGTGTTATATCCCGAAGAAAGCCTTCAGTACACGATATGGCCATTATGAGTTTGTAGTTATGTCTTTTGGACTAACAAATGACCCTACAGCTTTTGTGGACCTGATGAACAGGGTGTTCAAGCAATATCTAGACATGTTTGTGATCGTGTTCATCGATGATATCCGTATATTACTTGAGAGTAGTGCTTCAGACTCTCAAGGATAGTCAGTTTTATGAAAAGTTCAACAAGTGTGAATTTATGTTGGACTTTGTGGAATTTTTAGGCCATGTGGTATCGAGTGAGGGCTTAAGGGTGGATTCTCATAAAATTGAAGCGGTAAAGAATTGGCCCAAACCGGTGAATCCTTTAGAAATTCAGAGTTTCTTGGCCCTAGCAGGGTACTATCAGAGGTTTGTTGAGGGATTTTCATCAATTGCAGCACCATTGACCAGGTTAACTCAGAAAATGGTAAAGTTCCAATGGTCGGAGGCTTGTGAGAAAATCTTCCAAGAGTTGAAGACTCGACTCACTTCAGCATCAACTTTTGACCCTACCCGAGGGTACCGATGGTTTTGTAGTATGTTTTGATGCTTTGAGAATGGGACTTGGGTGTGTGTGGATGCAGCATGGGAAAGTGATAGCGTATGCCTCAAGACAGCTGAAAATCCATGAGAAGAATTACCCGACCCATGATCTTGAGTTGGTCGCGGTGGTGGTTGCATTGAAGATATGGCGGCACTACTTGTATGGGGTCCACGTAGATGTATTTATGGATCATAAGATCATGTAAATACGCAGAAAGATCTCAATCTTCGACAAAGAAGGTGGTTGGAGTTACTCAAGGACTACAATATGAGTGTTCTTTACCACCCGGGTAAGGCTAATGTGGTAGCGGACGCACTTAGTAGGCTCCCTATGGATAGTGTGTCCCACGTGGATGAGGGAAAGAAGGAGTTGGTGAAAGATGTCCATCGACTTGCAAGGTTGGGAATTAGATTGGTTGACTCAACTGATGGCGGCATTGTTGTGCAGAATGGATCAAAATCGTCCTTAGTGGTTGATGTCAAATCTAAGAAAGATGAGGATCCGATTTTGAGGAAATTGAAGGAAGCGGTGCGGAGTCAAAGGGTGGAGGTTTTCTCCCAAGGGGGAGATGGTGTGCTAAGAAACCAGGGTCATCTATGTGTTCCATACGTTGATGATTTGAGAGGTCGAATATTGCGTAAGGCACATGGTACCAGATATTCTATCCATCCGGGATCTACGAAGATGTATCGGGACTTGCGAGAAATCTATTGGTGGGATGGTATGAAGAAGGATATTGCAGAGTTCATAGACAAATGTCCAAATTGTCAACAAGTCAAGATTGAACATCAAAGACCGGGAGGAGTACTTCAAGATATTAGCATTCCTACTTGGAAGTGGGAAGAGATTAATATGGATTTCATTACGGGACTACCCCAGACTTACCGACACTATGACTCCATTTGGATGGTGGTAGATAGGTTGACCAAGGCTGCATACTTTCTACCGGTCAAAACCACAGATTCAATTGATGATTATGCCAAGTTGTATATTCGGGAGTTGGTTTGGTTACATAGAGTGCCCTTGTCTATTATTTCAGACTGAGGTACTCAGTTTACCTCCCAGTTCTGACGGTCATTTCAGAAGGGGCTTGGGACTCAAGTTAAGCTCAACACATCCTTTCATCTGCAAACGGATGGTCAAGCCGAATGAACAATCCAGACTCTGGAGGACATGTTGGAGGATGACAATTTAAAGCAGCTAGAACGGGAGCAAGATGAGAGGGAGCAACAAAAGAGAATGAGGCCTGCAGACTTCCAGAGTGGATCAAGGGGTGGATCTACGCCACGATATCTGGGGCAGCCAACTGGATATTCGACACCAGCAATATCAGGTATAGAACCTAGTCATGCTACCCCAGTGGATATAGGACAGCGACAGTCTAGAGGGTCAGCAATACCGTTTTGTAGAGTATGAAGTAGGAGGCATGCAAGTAGGTATAGAAGGGAGCCGATTTGTAGCACCCCGGAAGGGCCTATGAATAGACCCGGGAGTTTAAGTCAAAAACTGTAGAAAACCTAGAATTTTGCACCAGTACGACTCGAGGTATGAGTCGTGGTGAGGACCTGCGACTCGTGAAACGAGTCGTGAGGAGACCGGGAGCCTGAGGTTGTATCGCGGGTAGTCCTACGAACCGTGGTGAGATGGGACGACTCATGGTTAGGAGTCATGGGGAATATCTCAGTGGTGCCAGAGTGAGCCGTCACGAGTCATGGTACGACTCATAGGATGAAGCAACGAGTAGTGGTGAGGAGTTGTGGGTAAGTTGAAGTGGTTTCGGTGAATGGTACCACAGTTGATAGTACGACCCGTAGGATGGTGGTACGAGTTGTGGGTTACCAGTCATGGCCAAATTCAGAAAGTTTGGGAAAAGGCTGAAGTGACCACGAGAGGTAACCACGAATCGTGACTTGATGGTACGACTCGTGGCACAACTCGTGGTCGGGGCCAGAACTGCTTTCCAGGGAAATTTCAGTAAGGGCAATTTTGACATTTCAATGCTTTAGGGCCATAAAACACGTCATTTTGAGGTCGAAATAGGGTCTTTAAGGGATGAAAACTCCTGTTAAGTTCATTTTAGCAATTTCAAGTGTTAGAGAAGGGAGTAGGAAGGGTTTCAAGCCATTTTCTTCAAGTTCTTCAAGTTTTCACTTAGGGTTCTTCAACGGAGTAGGAAATCACGAAATTTCCAGGTATATGGGGTTTTGAATGGGTAGATTAGACCCTACCCATGCCCATTTCTTCCCATTTCCTACGATTAAGTTACCAAATTCTTGTGGGTCTTAACCCAATTGCATGATTTCCCACAAATTTACATGAAAGTGTGGTAGTATGTTTAAATTACAGATTTTGAAGTATTTGGGATGATATTGCTTGTATATTTTATATTTCATGATTTAAATCTCTGAAAGTATGGATGCCTAATCATGGGGAAATTTTTAGTGAATTTCATGGTCAAGATGATTCCAAAAACATGAACAAGTTTCTCTTACATTTGTAAGCATGTCTTCAAGTTTTAATTTCCCATGTTAGCATGATCGTTTTCTTATGATTTTAAACATTTCAAGTATATTGAAACTATGGGCAATGCCCACATGTCTCTTATGTATTATATTACGATTCGGCAGACTCACGGGCCCAATTCCATGGCTAGTAATACGAATTCTCGAGAATGTCATGATTCCCATGTTTTCACTATCCATGCATGTCATGTTATGAATATTATGAGTTTGATGCATGTTTTGGGAGTAGTACTTAACACCGAGTAGGTTCAGGGCCTAGGTTACGCCCGAAATCTCAAAACTACGTGCCACCATAGGATTATGTTTGGGACCTCCTCAGTGATTGTCCCCTATACCCTACGGGGCCTTCATGAGTGATATCACGTCTTTCATGGTTCATACCCTTGGCAAGGTATGAACGGCCTCCCGACTAGGGGTACAAGTCGGACTTCATGTGTGCTCATGTGAAGTATGTCGGATATAGACATCTCCCGTTGTTCCTCATGGTTTTGAATTATGCATGGTTATGTTATTTTGGCTCAAGTTATGATTTATGAAATGTTTTTCCCCGCATGTTATGACTTTGATGGGTTTATGAATATTTTTGGAAATATTGAGCCTTACGATATACTTACGATTTCTGTTTTATGATCATGATATCCCCACCCCTATCACTTTTATGTTTTTAAGCATTGTTTTGCATAGCTTACATACTCAGTACTTTCCAAGTACTGGCTCATATATTTTCAGGATCTGTTTCGCAGGCTCAGCATCGTCCCTAGTTTGTGCTCAGTTTCGCTAAATTTCCAGTGGTGAGTCCTCATGATCAGAGGGCTTAATGTTTAGAACTTGTTTATCTTATGTTTTCAGACTATTTGGGTTAGTTGTGGTCTTGTCCCTTCAACCCGTCTTTTATGATTTGAGGCTTTCAGACTTATGTATAGTATTTTGTCAGTGATGATTGTATTTTGGTTTGTCGTTCCCTACAAATTCATGATATGATTTTCAGTTAGTTTATGATTTATAAGTTAAGTTTTCCTCTATATATGAATGAATTAGTGTTATGCTCATGCCATGGGTTGACTTGGGGTCTCTCGGGACTCCTTGTCCCGTGTCTACGGTCTGGGTGTACTCTCGGATAGTGAAAAACTTGATATTAGAGCAATAGGTTTTGAGGTGTCCTAGGGAGTCTGAAAGCCGCATTAGGTAGAGTCTTTTACAAGGGTGTGAAGTGCACCACACTTATAACGAAGAGGCTACTGAACGTTTTAGGAAATGTTCCCTTCTTTCATGATTTATGTCGTGCAGTGAAAATCTCTCCATCCTTCTAATTTGTGCGTTTCACGATTGTGGAAAATTTATGGCTCCCAGAAGGATAATCAGAAGGAGGAACATAAATGATGAAGGCCACGGGGGTGGCAATGATGATGGGTGTCAGCAAGCCCACTTGTTCAAGAGCCCCAGGCACCCGAGCCAACTGTCCATGCTGAGTTTCGAGCGGCTATTCAAATGTTGGCACATGCCTTCACTGCTCAGGTCAACCAGCAGGCTGTTGTGCATGTTCCCCAAAATGGAAATGCAGCGGTGGCCCGGATCAGAGACTTTTTGAGGATGAACCCGCTTGGGTTCACCGGGGCAAAGGTGGACAAGGATCCACACGAGTTCATCGAAGGGATTTTGAAGGTCACTCAAGTCATGGGAGTGAAAGTGAGGAATGTGTTGATTTGGCCTCTTATCAGCTAAAGGAGGTCACTTACATTTGGTTCAAGCAATAAGGGATAGTAGGGCAGCGGGAGCGGGCCCTATCAGCTGGGATGAGTTCTGCATAGCCTTTCTCAATAGGTTCTTCCCTGGGGAGATGAGGGAACTAAAAGCAACTGATTTGTCAACCTTAAGCAAGGAAAGATGACGGTGCTAGAATATTCACTTGAGTTCACTCGCCTATCAAAATATGCCCCGGAGTTAGTGATGGACCAAAAGGCGTGGGCGACCAGGTTCATGCACGGAGTAGCTGAGTATCTGGACAAAGACTCCAGAACAACCATGCTTCATCAGGATATGGACTATCCACGGATAGTCCTCTATGCTCAGCAGATGGAAGCAACTCATATGAGGACGAGAGAGGCCAAGAGGGCCAAAATTGATAGCCACAGGTTCTCCCAGCCTAGACCAAGTGGTGAATTTCACCAATTGTCCCATCACAGGTCCACTACACTAGCACCATCTTCCGCCAGTACTCCATCCAGGCCATGTGACAGTCATAAGAGTAGGGCCTCAGGTTCGAGGAGTCAAAACAGCATGCGCACAGAGCGCACTTTCCCATTTGGTGCTACTTGTGGCAAGAACCACCCAGGGAAATGTTTGGTCGGCTCAGACGCTTGTTTCGGGTGTGGCAAACCAAGACAAAGACTTAAGGGTTGCCCTACGACTAGGTCAGGGGGTAGTGGAGCCCGCACTTTAGCAGCCAGTTCAGCCGTCCCAGTGGCATGTCAAACTCAGTAGGGTGCTCCAATTGGCTCAGCTGGCGTCCAACACTAGAATGGATTTTATGCAATTGGCTCTCGACAAGAGCAAAAGACGTCTCCCAATGTGTTTATGGGTATGTTACGAGTTTTTCATATTGATGCTTATGCTTTACTAGATCTGGGAGCCAAACTATCTTTTGTGACACCTTACATTGCTAGAAACTTTGGAGTCGGTCCTGAAGTCTTGTCTGAACCATTTTCTGTCTCTACCCCAGTTGGTAATTCAGTCGTAGCGAGGCGTGTATATAGAGGTTGCCCTTACCTCCGTATACTTAGTAGAATTAGCTATGACTGATTTTGACAGCATCTTAGGCATGGATTGGTTGTTTGCATGTTATGCTTCTGTTAACTGTAGAACTCGGGCAGTGGAGTTTCGGTTTCCAGATGAACCAGTTTTAGAATGGAGGGGTGGTTCAGCGGTGCCTATAGGTCGCTTTATCTCCTATATCAAGGCTAGAAAAATGATTTCCAAGGGTTGTATTTACCATTTGGTTAGGGTTAAGGATGTCCCGTCCAAGACTTCAACCATGCAATCAGTCCCTATAGTATGTGAATATCCCGAGGTATTTTCGGATGGCCTACTAGGTGTTCCTCCCAAGAGGGAGATTGATTTTGAAATTGATCTCTTACCTGACACACAACCCATATCAATCCCTCCTTACCATATGGCCCCAGTCGAGCTAAAAGAGTTAAAGGAGCAGTTGAAGGATTTACTAGATAAGGGTTTCATTAGACCAAGTAAGTCCCCGTAGGGTCTCCAGTGTTGTTCGTCCGGAAGAAAGATGGGTCCCTACGGATGTGTATTGACTATAGACAGTTAAACAAGGTCACAATCAAGAATACATACCCTTTACCTAGGATCGATGACCTTTTCAATCAGCTTCAGGGTGCCAAATATTTCTCCAAGATAGATCTCAGGTTCGGGCTAAGGGTTCGGGAGAGCGACATCCCAAAGACTTCTTTTAGAACCCGGTATGGCCATTTGAATTCGTCGTTATGTCATTTGGACTAACCAATTCCCCTACAGCTTTTATGGACCTGATGAACAGGGTATTCAAGGCATATTTGGATATGTTCGTGATCATGTTCATCGACAACATATTAATATACACCCAGAGCGAGGAGGAATATGCCGCACACTTGAGGGTAGCACTCCATACTCTCAAGGATAACCAATTATATGCCAAGTTCAGCAAATGTGAACTTTGGATGAAATCAGTTGCATTCTTGGGACATGTAGTGTCAAGCGAAGGTATAAGGGTGGACTCCCAAAAATAGAAGCAGTAAAGAACTGGTCCAGACCGGTAAACCCTTCGGAGATCAGAAGTTTTTTAGGCTTAGCGGGTTATTATCAGAGGTTCATGAAAGGTTTCTCATCCATTGCAGCCCCATTGATGAGATTGACTTAGGAAAAGGTGAAGTTCCAGTGGTCGGAAGCTTGTGAGAAGAGTTTCCAGGAATTGAAGACCAGACTCACTTTAGCACCGGTGTTGAATTTAACAAAGGGTACTGGTGGCTTCATTGTATATTGTGATGATTCGAGGGTCGAACTGGGATGTGTATTGATGCAGCACGGGAAAGTAGTAGCATATGCTTCCAGACAGCTAAAAACTCATGAGAAGAATTACCCGACCCATGATCTTGAGTTGGCTGCGGTGGTGTTTGCTTTGAATATATGGCGACACTACTTGTATGGGGTTCATGTAGATGTATTCATAGACCATAAGAGTTTACAATATGTGTTCACATAGAAGGAACTAAATCTTCGGCAACAGAGGTGGTTGGAGCTACTTAAGGACTACGACATGAGTATCCTATATCACTTGGGTAAGGCCAACATGGTAGCAGACGTCCTTAATAGACTTTCTATGGGAAGTGTGTCACATATGAGTGAAGACAGGAAGGAACTGGTAAAGGAGGTACATCGACTTGCACGGTAAGGAGTTAGACTAGTCGGCTCAACCGATGGTGGGGTAGTAGTTCAGAACGGGTCAGACTCATCCTTGGTAGAGGAGGTGAAGGCTAAACAAGATGAAGATCCAACTATGGTAAAGTTGAAAGAAGTTGTTCAAAATCAGAAGGTAGAAGTCTTCTCCAAAGGGGGGGGATGGAGTGCTTCGATACCAGGGTCGCTTATGTGTCCCGAACGTGGGTGATTTGAGAAGCCGAATTACTGCATGAGGCTCACAGGTCCAAATATTCTATCCATCCAGGTGCCACCAAAATGTATCATGCCTTGCAGGAAATCTACTGGTGGAATGGCATGAAGAGGGATATTGCAGAATTTGTAGCCAAGTGCCAAATTGCCAACAGGTGAAAGTTGAGCACCAGAGACCGAGGGGTGTACTCCAAGACATCAGAATTCCTACTTGGAAGTGGGAAGAGATCAACATGGACTTTGTAATAGGTTTGCCCCGCATCTGTAGATAGTATGACTCTATTTGGGTAGTAGTGGACAAGTTGACCAAGGTTGCACATTTCCTACCAGTCAACCACCGATTCAGCAGAAGATTATGTGAAGTTATACGTCCGAGAGTTGGTTAGACTGCATGGAGTGCCCTTGTCCATTATATCAGACATAGGTACCTAGTTAACCTCTCAGTTCTAGAGATTTTTTCAAAAGGGACTTGGCACCCAGGTCAAGCTTAGCACGGCATTCCATCCGAAAATAGATGGTCAGGCGGAGCGGACTATCCAGACTCTTGAGGACATGTTGAGAACTTGTACTATTGACTTCAAGGGTAGTTGGGACGAGCATTTGCCTCTTGTTGAGTTTGCTTACAACGACAGCTACCACTCCAACATACAAATGGCACCGTTCAAGACTCTTTACGGGCGACTGTGTAGATCGCCCATTGGGTGGTTTGAAGTCGGTGAGGCTTCGTTAGTGGGTCCACATTCAATCTATGAGGTCATGGAGAAAGCTCAATTGATAAGGGAAAGGCTAAAAATGGCTCAAAGTCACCAAAAGTATTATGCAGATTTGAGAAGGGAGGGGATTGAGTTCGAGGTCGATGATTGGGTGTTGCTGAAGGTATCTCCCATGAAGGGAGTAAAGAGATTCAGAAAGAAAGGAAAACTTAGTCTCCGCTATAAAGGCCCATACAGGATTAGGAGGGCGAGTGGGTAAAGTGGCCTATGAGTTAGATTTACCCTCAGAGTTGGCTTTAGTTCATCCCGTATTTCACGTATCTCTCTTGAAAAAGTGCTTGGGAGACCCAGCCTTAGTTGTTTCGGTGGAAAGTGTTGGTGTGAAGGATAGTCTCAGTTATGAGGAAATTCCTACTGAAATCTTGGATCGTCAGGTTCGGAGACTGAGGAACAAGGAAGTAGCCTCAATAAAGGTGTTATGGAGGAATCAGCATGTTGAGGGAGCCACGTGAGAGACCGAAGCGGATATGATGGCTAAATACCCCCATTTGTTCCCTACCGGCTCAGCTTTAGTTTGAGGTATCAATTTCTGCGCTAAAACCTCTATTCAGTTTTTCATAATCTATTCATGCGTATAAGTTTGTTTTATGATATGATGTATGCAAGTGATTTCTGAACTCAAACCAGCTATGTGGTTCTTTTCGGGGGTATTCATTATCAACTTTCGGCTTAAATGTCAATGATTAGCATCTATATATAGTGATTGTTTGTTTCTGAGTTTGTTGCTTGTTTCCCTACATTCGAGGATGAATGTTTCCAAGGGGAAGATATTGTAACACCCCGGAAGGGCCTACGTATAGACCCGGGAGTATAAGTCAAAAACTACAGAAAACCTGGAATTTTGCACCAGTACAACTCAAGGTACGAGTCGTGAGGAGACTGGGAGCCTGAGGTTGTGTCATGGGTAGTCCTACAAACCGTGCTGAGATGGTACGACTTGTGGTTAGGAGTCGTGGTGAATATCTCATTGGTGCTAGAGTTAGTGGTCACGGGTCATGGTACGACTCGTAGGATGAAGAAACGAGTAGTGGTGAGGAGTTATGGTTAAGTTATAGTGGTTTGGATGGATGGTACAACGGTTGACAGTACGACCCGTAGGATGGTTATACGAGTCGTGGGTTACAAGTCGTGGTAAAATTCAAAAAGTTGGGGAAAAGGGTGAAGTGACCACGAGAGGTAACCACGAGTCGTGACTTGATGGTACGACTCGTGCCACGACTCGTGGTCGGGGCCAGAACTGCTTTTCAGAGAAATTTCAGTAAGGGTGATTTCGACTTTTCTACGCTTTTGGGTCCTAAACCACGTCGTTTTGAGGTCGAAACAGGGTCTTTAAGGGATGAAAACTCCTGTTAAGTTTATCTTAGCAATTTCAAGTGTTAGAGAAGGGAGTAGGAAGGGTTTCAAGCCATTTTCTTCAAGTTCTTCAAAGTTTTCACTTAGGGTTCTTCAAGGGATAGGAAGTCACGAAATTTCCAGGTATTTGGGGTTTTGAATGGGTAGATTAGACCCTACCCATGCCCATTTCTTCCCATTTCCTACGATTAAGTTACCAAATTCTTGTGGGTCTTAACCCAATTGCATGGTTTCCACCAAATTTACATGAAAGTGTGGTAGTATGTTTAAATTACGGATTTTGAAGTATTTGGGCTGATATTGCTTGTATATTTTATATTTCATGATTTAAATCTCTAAAAGTATGGATGCCCAATCATGGGGAAATTTTTAGTGAATTTCATGGTCAAGATGATTCCGAAAACATAAACAAGTTTCTCTTACATTTTTAAGCATGTCTTCAAGCTTTAATTTCCCATGTTAGCATGATTGTTTTCTTATGATTTTAAACATGTCAAGTATGTTTGAAACATGGGCAATGCCCACATGTCGCTTATTAATTATATTACGATTTGGCGGACTCATGGGCCAAATTTCATGGCTAGTAATATCAATTCTCAAGTATATCATGGTTCCCATGTTTTCACTAGCGATGCATGTCATGTTATGAATATTATGAGCACGTCGCATGTTTTGGGAGTAGTACTTAACACCGAGTAGGTTCGGGGCCTAGGTTACGCCCGAAATCTCAAAACTACGTGCCACCGTAGGATTATGTTTGGGACCTCCTCAGTGACTGTCCCCTATACCCTACGAGGCCTTCATGAGTGATATCACACCTTTCATGGTGCATACCCTTGGCAAGGTATGAACGGCCTCCCAACTAGGGGTACAAGTCGGACTTCATGTGTGCTCATGTGAAGTATGTCGGTTATAGAAATCTCTCGTTGTTCCTCATGATTTTGAATTATGCATGGTTTTGTTCTTTTGGCTCAAGTTATGATTTATGAAATGTTTTTTCCCCGCATGTTATGACTTTGATGGGTTTATGAATATTTTTAGAAATATTGAGCCTTACGATATACTTACGATTTCAATTTTATGATCATGATGTCCCCACTCCTATCACTTTTATGTTTTTAAGAATTGTTTTGCATAGCTTACATACTCAGTACTTTCTGAGTACTGACCCATATATTTTCAGGATCTAGTTAGCAGGCTCAGCATCGTCCTTAGTTTTTCCTCAGTTTCGCTAAATCTCCAGTGGTGAGTCCTCATGATCCGAGGGCTTCATGTTCAGAACTTGTTTATCTTATGTTTTTAGACTTTTTGGGTTAGTTGGGGCCTTGTCCCTTCAACCCGTCTTTTATGATTAGAGGTTTTTAGACTTATGTGTAGTATTTTGTCAGTGATGATTGTATTTCATTTTGTCGTTCCCTATAAATTCGTGATATGATTTTCAGTTAGTTTATGATTGATAAGTTAAGTTTTCCACTGTATATGAATGAATTAGTGTTATGCTCAGGCCATGGGTTGACTTGGGGTTTATCGGGACTCCTTGTCCCGTGTCTACGGTCCGGATATACTCTCGGGTCGTGACACAATTATATGTTTTACTTGTGGTGGTGAGGGTCATAAGTTCATGGATTGTCCTGTTCGAGGACAGAGTGGTATAGCACGACCGACCGGGTTTGTGGTAGGGTCATCTACACCAGCAGGGCCAAAGGGACCAGGGGTACAATTGGGCCGAGGGAAAGGTAGAGGCAAAGCTGCCACGCCAGATTATGCTTATTCTCATCCACGTATCTTCACATTGGATAGTCAGTAGGTAACAAAGCCTCTAGCAGGCAGCACGTTAGGTATATATATGGTATTATTGGTATAGTTTGTGTCACACCGTTTTTTCTATAAGTTTGTAGGTTAGTTGTGTCATATCAAATTCCTGGGCATGAATTGTGTGTGTTGTCCAACATTCGAGGACGAATGTTTCTAAGGGGGGAAGGATGTAACACCCCATATAGATTAAGCAATAAATTTGTACTTCGAGATAGGACTAAGAGTACTTAATAGGCTATGAAGAAATTTCTATGAGGTATTTGAGTCACTCTATGATCTTATTTAATATTGGATGTCGATCAAGTTGTAAAACAAAATTCGGCAAAAGTTATCGCAAAATAAGGTTTAATTAAGTCTAGGGGTGGTCACCGAAATACTCTGAAATCATTCAAGGAGCAACTAGAGTTAAAGCCGGATAATCATGCGATACTACGATTTGCAATGGTTTAAGTATGAAACTATCAATTGTCATCTCACATAATTAAAATTGCATGTTCATGGTATTTCGAGCCTCTAAACACGACAAACTAGCCTCACAACTACATCGTTTAGTGGTGATGTGACATGCTAATTCGTGGGCAATTCAATTACGTGGATGTGGTTTACGTGGATGTGATTAGGGACTCTCGTACTTCTAATCATTTAACTCAACTTAGTTTCACAACTACTTCTTCGAGTGGTGGAGTGACATTTCTAAGTTAGTTCATGTTCTCATCCCGTTTTATCAACCAAGCAAGGCAAATTAGGTATAACTTCTTATTCTAACCGTGAATTATATCATGAGATACAAACTTGCTTCCTACATTCTTTTGTTCTTGCCTAGGTTTTCTTTCTCAAGCATTTACCTAAGCTTAGCGTGTGTGTTTTCATGGTGATCAATCATAAAAACAACCATAATTGAGAATGTAGGTAAAAACGACAATCAATAACTTAAAACCAAAACAAATTCGCATAATCACAATCATATCTTGTGGCTTTAACCCTATAGGAAGGGTTCTAGCAACTCAAGTTCGTATAATTACATAAAAACATTGTTAAAGTAACATACTTACAAAAATTGGTAGAAGAGAAGATGAAATTGATGAACCCTAGGTGAGTTCTCCCACTTCTCCCTTTACTCCTAGGTGGTTTTTCAGAATAATTTCATGACTTTTTTGTTTTTAGGAGCTAAGGGACCTATTTATAGTAAATGAAAATTGTACAAAATTATTCCCAGCATGAAATAGCTCCGTGTCACAGAGGTTATCGCGCCAATATGCCTCCGTGACACGGAGGCATCGCGTAGGCAATCTGGAAATCAAAACAGTTGCCAGGAAGCCCTTGCCACATTGGCAGCGTGTCATGCTGCTTGTGCAGCGCGTTAGGTGTCGTGGCACGCCATGGTCGCGCAGCCTGCCTGCCGTGGCACATTTCCAACTCGACAAGGGCTGCCTGGCGACGGTTTTATGTATTTCTAGTGTGCCTACGCGATGCCTCCGTGTCACGAAGGCATATTGGCGTGATAACCTCCATGACACGGAGCTATTTCATGTCGGGCATAATTTTATACAATTCTCGTTTACTATAAATAGGTCCCTTAGTTCTTAAAATCAGGAGGTCACGATTTATTTCTGAAAAACCACCAAGGAGTGAAGGGAGAAGTGGAAGAACTCACCTAGGGTTCATCAATTTCATCTTTTCTTCTACCAATTCTTGTAAGTATGATACTTTAACAATGTTTTCTTGTAATTTTACGAACTTGAGTGGCTAGAACCCTTCCTATAGGGTTGAAGCCATAAGTTATGATTGTGTTTTTACAAATTTGTTTTGGAATTAAGTTATTGATTGTTGTTTTGTCTTGCATTCTTAATTATGGTTGTTTTTATGATTGATCACCATGAAAACAAGTGGGTTAAGCTTAGGTGAAAGCTTGGAAGAGCAACCCTACGCAAGAACATAAGATTGTAGGAAGCAAGTTCTTATCTTTTGATAGGATTCGCGATTAGGATAAGAAATTATACCTAATTTGCCTTGCTTGGTTGATAAAACGGGATGAGAACATGAATTAACTTAGAAATGCCACTCCACCACTCAATGAAGTAGTTGTGAAACTAAGTTGAGTTAAATGATTAGAAGTACGAGAGTCCCTAATCATATCCACGTAAACCACATCCACGTAATTGAATTGCCCACGAATTAGCATGTCACATCACCACTAAACGATGTAGTTGTGAGGCTAGTTTGTCGTGTTTAGAGGCTCGAAATACCATGAACATGCAATTTTAATTATGCGAGACGACAATTGATAGTTTCATACTTAAACCATTGCAAATCGTAGTATCACATGATTATCCAGCTTTAACTCTAGTTGCTCCTTGAATTATTTCAGAGTATTTCATTGACCACATCTAGACTTAATTTAATTTCTCGAAAAAGTCTATAACCAACATGATTAGTTATTGCTTTTGCAGTTTAGAATGAATTTTGGAATCTAATCTACAAGTTGGTGAAGTGGAGGAATGGACTCAGAAGCAAAATGCGAAAGTCGGCAAGAAAATACTAAAAACTTAATGCTCTGCGATAGAGGCCGTGTCATGCTACCATCGCGGTAGCATTCTGCCTAGAGTGAAATTTTAGGCGAATTCCAGTGAAGGTGCGCGATGGCACCGTGTCACGGAGCCTATGCTCCATGTTCACTTCCGTGTCACATTTGGAAGACTTTGCTGCACACCCGAATTCCAGTGAAGGTGCGCGACAAGTCCGTGGCACGGAGCTGAGGCTCCGCGATAGCCTCCGGCTAAGAATCCGTGCATCCAAGTTCCAGTGAAGCTCCGCGACAAGGCTGTTGCACGGAGCTGATGCTCCGCGACACCCTCCGTGCCACGTTGCTAGTTTATTCCGGGAAATTTCTCACCTGTATAAATAGCACACTTAGGTTTTATTTTAAGTTATCTGACATTTCATGCTAGAACGTGGGTATCAAGCAGTTGAGCTGAAGAAGTCCTAGGGTTAATTCTCTTCCTTTTTCTATTAAATTTCAGTTGCTCGTATGTTTTCTACTTGTTTGAAGATGTTTAATCCTCAAATGAGTGGCTAATTCACCTTTGGGTGAGGTTGAGGATAATTGCAGTAGTATGTAATTGATGTTATTTCAATTTTTATCTTCTCTAAAACGGTTTTTCTACTGATTCTTGTTTTTACTACATTAATGATTGGCCATTGTTAATGTATATATTAAAATTCCAATTTTATTTCTGAAAGGAAGATTATTTCGATGGATGTGAATTGGTAGAATATGTTCTTGTCTTGGTTGAGAAATTAAGAGAAGATTAACGTTCAAAATAGAAATATATATGTAATGTCATATTTGGTCATCTATGGAATTTAGTTTGGTTTATGAGAATATGAGTTGTCGCATCACAGAAATGTGTAATGTAAATCTCATAACTCTTTAATTGGTGAGGAGTTCGAAAGACCCAATCCATTTTTAATAATTCCTGACTAACAATCAAAGAGAAGTGTTGACTGAAATATAATCAATAAATTACATATCTGCATGTTTTGCCCTAACCTCAGCTTGTTCGTGCTATTGTTCAGATTATAATTCATAATTTTCACTTAAGGTTACATTAACTAATATTCTTGAAAAATCACCATTTGTTTTGCTTGTCTACTTGTATAAAGAAGTGTGTATACTAAACACTTAGAGAAAAATTACTCCTTCATTACAGTCCCTGTGGGTTCGATACCTGGCTTGAAATAAAGCCACTTTATTACTTGTACGACCACGTGCACTTGCGTGCGATTGGGAGTGAACAAGTTTTTGGCGCCGTTGTCGGGGACTGGCGCAATTGGTGACTTAATTTTCTTAGTGTTAGTTTACAAGTTCGATACAAGTGTTAACAACTTGATCTTAGCGATTTCTCTTGCAGGTACTAAGTTGTTTCTGAACGCTGGCAAGAGATAAGGAGTTGGTGGATCTGTTTTTAGAGCCGGAGAGACAATTTCATCTACAAAAGAGGGAAGCTCTAGAAAAGAAGTTGCAGTTATTAAGGAGGGCAATTCTGGAGCAACAATAGCATCCACCGATTGTAAGGGCAGTTTTAGTGCCAGAAGAGATGGCAGCAAGACCGGTCCGCGAGGTGGCAATCCCACATGCGAATAATGTAACATCCAGCATTCGCAGGCCAGAACCAGGAGGGAGATTTGAACTTAAGCAGAATATGGTGCAGTTATTGCACA
The DNA here is from genome assembly GCA_035772735.1 of Datura wrightii. Taxonomy (NCBI): domain Eukaryota; kingdom Viridiplantae; phylum Streptophyta; class Magnoliopsida; order Solanales; family Solanaceae; genus Datura; species Datura wrightii. The sequence continues at coordinate 37,756,970 of JASDFA010000007.1, forward strand.
CCAGCTGGCAATTTACAGGTCTCCCTCATGAAGATCCACAGCAGCATATCCAAAACTTCTTGGAGATAAGTGACACATATATACCCGCTGGAGTATCATCTGATTATGTGAAGCTTACACTATTCCCGTTTTCACTGTTGGGGGAAGCCAAGAGGTGGTTAAAGGCTGAACCGCCAAATTCTATTACTACTTGGGATGACCTAGCGAGAAAGTTTTTGATACGATTCTTTCCATCAGGGAAGACAGCCAGGCTTAGAAGTCAGATTCTAAGTTTCAAACAGAGAGAGGGTGAGAATTTGTATCAGGATTGGGAGAGGTTCAAGTCAATGTAAGAGATTGTCCTCACCATCATCAGTCTAATGATGTGTTGGTGCATACATTCATTGAAGGCTTAGAACCACATACAAAGATTTTGTTAGACTCAGCAGCCGGGGGGCAGGCATTGAAAAAGACATACGAAGATCTGTACACCTTGTTGAACCGTATTGCACAAGGTAATCCTAAATGGAATGCTAATACAACCCGAGGGGGAAGTGAAGAAAGCGGCAGGGGTCTTGGAGGTAGATGGATTCACAGCGATTGCTGCACAAATAGCTGCTTTGCAAAATCAAATTAACACTCATTTCAGTAGCATGAGTTTGAGCCAGGAACAAGCCCAGTCAATGCAGTTCTGCAGGTGTGGTGTGAAGTTTGTGGAAGTAGTGAACACTCAGCTGAGTGTTGTGGTGCCAATCCAGATTCGGTAAATTTTGTTGGAAACGCCCAGAGGAGCAACAATCAGTAGTATGGCAACAGTTACAACCCAAATTGGAGAAATCATCCGAATTTTTCATGGGGGAGTAATAGTCATCAAGGACAGAGTTCAAATCAAGGCGTCCACAGAAATCAAGGGGGTCATCACAATTTTCAGCCGCAGTTCAGAGGAAATAATGCACCTCCTCAGTCCAACAACATTGAGGATATGCTTAAAACCATAATAGCTAACCAGGTGTAGATGCAGGCTGATCAGGTAAAATTGACAGCTGACATGAAAAATCAGCAGTTAGCTACGAAGGCATTGGAGTATCAGTTGGGACAGTTAGCTGGAGCCCAAAATACTAGACCGAGGGGAGGATGACCAAGTGATATAGACCCAAATCCTAAGCAGGTTAATGCAGTTACTACCCGGAGTGGAAAGCAACTCGGGGAGGTGGAACCCGAAAGGCTACCTCAGAAATCTAGAGCAACAGAAAAGGATGAAGGAAATGATGATGTGAATGGGAATGAAAAGGCAGCAGAGATGGAGAGACCACCGCCCCCGTTTCATCAAAGATTGAAAAAGTACAAGGAGGAAGCATGCTTCAAGAAGTTCATGGAACTGTTGAAGCAGGTACATATTAATCTTCCTTTAGTAGATGTGCTTTAGGGAGTGCCAAAATATGCTAAGTACATCAAAGACATTGTAGCAAAAAAGAGCAGACTGACAGAGTATGCTACAGTTGCACTTACTGAGGAGTGCACCTCCCGTGTACAGAATCGATTACCGACAAAGCTCAAGGATCCTGGGAGTTTCACTATTTAGATTACAATTGGACAGTTTATTCGAGCTTGTGGTTTGTGCGATTTGGGAGCAAGTATAAATTTGATGCAAACATCAGTATTCAAGAAGCTGAGGCTGCGCAGTCCTAGACCCACCACTATGATCTTGCAGCTAGCTGACCGTTCATTGGCCAGACCTGATGGAATTGTGGAGGATGTGCTAGTGCAAGTAGGCTCCCTCATTATCCCGGTGGATTTTATAATTCTTGATTTTGAGCCAGATGCAGAAGTCCCATTTATTTTGGGATGTCCCTTCTTGGCAACCGGGCGAACCTTAATTGATGTAGCTGCTGGGCATCTAACCATGAGAGCTCATGATAAGGTAGAGGTCTTTGATGTCTACAAGGCCATGAAGCTACCTGCCATCTATGAAGAGTTACCAGCAATCAGTGTTTTGAATCAGGAATCGACCCTTTAGATTATTGACTCACAGGATCCCTTGGAGAGAGCCTTGGTGGGACGTGATCATTTTGGGGAAAGTGCTACATATGCGATGGTGCAGACTTTGAATGAGCCAAAATGGTTCTTCAGGAAGAAAGATTTTGAACCATTGAAGAGGTCCTTGGAACCATCCCCAAAGCCATCAATAGAGGAGGCACCTAAATTGGAGTTAAAGACATTGCCTCCACATCTGCAGTATGTGTTCTTGGGTGAAGATGACACCTTACCAGTCATCATTTCAGCGGAACTGACAGATGCATAAGTGAAAGATGCATTGGTGGTACTTAAGAGGGGAAAGAGAGCAATGGGATGGCAGATGTTAGACATTAAGGGGATCAGTCTAGCTTTATGCATGCACAAGATATTCGTGAAAGAGGGATCCAAGCTAACCGTGCAACATCAGCGGAGGTTGAACCCGGTGATGAAGGATGTAGTCAAAAAGGAAGTGATCAAGTGGCTGGATGCAGGAGTGGTATATCCCATCTCAGATAGTGAATGGGTTAGCCCAGTTCAATATGTTCCCAAGAAAGGGGGAATGACAGTGGTCACAAATGAAACGAACGAGCTAATTCCCACATGCACAGTCACAAGCTGGCGAATTTGCATGGATTATAGGAAGCTCAATGAGGCCACTCAGAAAGATCACTATCCGATTCCATTCATTGATCAGATGTTGGACAGGCTGGCAGGGCAGGAATATTATTGCTTTTTGGATGGTTACTCTGGCTATAATCAAATAGCCATAGCACCAGAAGATCAAGAGAAGACCACATTTACATGTCCTTATGGGACATATGCTTTCAAGTGGATGCCCTTTGGTCTATGCAATGCACCAGCCACATTCCAGCGATGCATGATGGAAATATTCCAAGATATGGTGGAAGACTATGTCGAGGTATTTATGGATGACTTTTCTGTTTTTGGTAACTCGTTTGCTATGTATTTGCACAATCTAGACAGGGTGTTAGCCAGATGTGAAGACACAAACCTGGTGCTCAACTGGGAAAAGTGTCACTTTTTAGTCAAGGAGGGTATTTTCCTTGGCCATAAGGTGTCATGCAGAGATTTGGAGGTCGATCGTGCAAAGATAGAGGTGATTGAAAAGCTACCACCGCCAGTATCAGTTAAGGGTGTTCGAAGCTTCTTAGGACATGCTAGGTTTTACAAACGGTTTATTCAAGACTTCTCTAAGATTTCTAGACCGATATGCCGGTTGTTAGAAAAAGAGGTGAAGTTTGTATTTGACAAGGAATGTGTAGAAGCATTTGAGGAGCTGAAAAAGAAGCTGGTGGAAGCTCCTATTCTCATTGCTCCTGATTGGGAATATCCTTTTGAGTTAATGTGTGATGCAAGTGATGCGGCTGTAGGAGCGGTATTGGGGCAGAGAAGGAATAAGATTTTTCATTCCATCTATTATGCAAGCAAAACGCTTGATGCTGCACAAGTTAATTATACAGTCACAGAGAAGGAGATGTTGGCTCTAGTGTTTGCATTTGACAAGTTTAGATCCTACTTGGTGGGGTCGAAAGTGGTGGTACACACTGATCATGCGGCAATTCGGTACTTATTTGGCAAGAAAGATGCGAAGCCCAGGCTAATCAGGTGGATATTATTGCTGCAAGAGTTTGATCTGGAGATCCGAGACAGGAAGGGAAGTGAAAATCAGGTTGCAGATCACCTATCGCAACTAGAGAACCGTTCACATGTGAAGGAAGGTGATCGCATCTGAGAAGAGTTCCCTGATGAACAACTCTTGGCAATAAAGGAAGCTAAACTACCTTGGTATGCAGATATTGTGAACTTGTTAGTAAGTAGAATATACCCACCTGAGGCAACGGCTAAACAAAGGAAGAAGTTGAAGCATGAGTCCAGGTATTACATGTGGGATGAGCCGTATCTATTCAAGCAAGGACCAGATCAAGTGATGAGGCGGTGCATTCCATAAAGTCAGACGGCAGAGGTGCTGAGGAGTTGTCATTCATCGTCGTATGGAGGTCATCATGGAGGAGAGCGTATTGCTCACAAAGTGCTACAATCCGGGTTCTTTTGGCCCACACTGTTCAAAGATGCTGCAGCTTATGTCAAAGTATGTGATCGATGTCAAAGAGCAGGAACAATCGGCAGGAGACATGAGATGCCATTGCATCACATATTGGAAGTTGAGGTGTTCGATGTGTGGGGGATAGATTTTATGGGCCCGTTTCCACCATCGTTCGGCAATCAATACATCTTGGTAGCAGTGGACTATGTGTCCAAGTGGGTTGAGGCAGCAGCCTATCCCAGGAACGACAACAAGGTGGTGGCTAGATTTGTGAAGAATCAGATTTTCACCAAGTTTGTACGCCACAAGAAATTATCAGTGATGGAGGGGCACATTTTGTGAATGCAGGATTCAGGAATTTGCTAGCGAAATACGGGGTGCGGCATAAAGTGGCTACATCATATCATCCCCAAACTAGCGGACAAGTAGAGGTGTCAAACAAGGAAATTAAACAGATTTTGCAGAAAACGGTGAATGCACAATGCAAGGATTGGACAAGCAAACTGGATGATGCGTTGTGGGCTTATTGAACTGCATATAAGACACCCATTGGGACTTCACCGTACAGATTGGTTTACGGGAAGGCATGTCATCTCCCCGTAGAGCTTGAACATCTAGCTTATTGGGCTGTGCGGAAGCTGAACATGGATCCTGAGCTAGCAGGAAAGAGGATATTGATGCAGCTGAGTAAGTTGGACGAATTTCGATGGCATGCATATGAAAGTGCAAAATGCTACAAACAAAAAAAATGAAAAGGTGGCACGACAGGCATATGGTGCATCGAATCTTTGAGCCGGGCCAAATGGTGCTGCTATTCAACTCTAGATTGAAATTCTTCCCAGGGAAATTGCGCTCCAAGTGGTCGGGGCCATTTGAAGTAGTAAGGATGACCCCATACGGGGCGGTTGAATTGTGGCAAGAGGATAAAAGTGCCATATTTTTAGTGAATGGACAAAGGTGTAAGCACTACTGGGGTGAGGGCGTTAATCGAGATAAGACGTCTATCACCTTAGTAGAAGAATGAGGATGACAAGCGTCGAACCGCGACGATAAACCAGGCGCTGCACGGGAGGCAACCCGTGAATGTAATGTACTATAATAGTTAGAAACTATCTAAAAAACAAAAAAAATGGTCATTCCATGACGAAAACTAAGGCGCTAGGTGGGAGGCAATCCACTATTTTCTAACGAGTTGTTGTTGTTGGATGATTTTCAGGAGATACGAAGTGCAAATAAAAATTGCAAAGGGTGAAAAAAAAGGTAAAAATGCAAAATTTTGGGGCAGGAGGCAGAATGCCTCCGCGTTGGCTCCGTGTCACGGAGCTTGAGCTGCGTGATAGGCTCCGTGACACGTTGAGGCTATTTTTGCGTCAGGTCAGTTCGGGAAGTCGGGTCGACCTGGGTGAAATCCTTCTTTTTAACCCCCAAAAATACATTTTTCTCCCATTCTTTTGCACACCTCCGCGATAAAACTCCCATTTCCCCTTTCTCCCTCAACGTGACACGCCCCTAACATCAAAAAGTTTCAATTCCTTCTTCAAAAACATAACATACCAGGTACGTTCTTGCACTTCTATTCATTTTTCTGCAAATTTTGAATCATGAACATATTGTATGTTTAATTTCTGCCCTAAGTTAATATAAAGTGTTGTAATCAATTGGGTTATGGATGAATGTTGCTTGTATGATAGTTTTGATTGGATGAACTCATTGAATATATGATCTTTGTTAAAAATCTTAAATTGTCTACAACTAGGGCTTGAAATTGAGATTGAAAGAAGAAGAAAAAGTTATAAAAATTCCAATATTGGGTTGTGCATTCTGTTTGTGCTGAAAAATTGGCGATTAAATTTTGATTATGCTGCGGATAGAATGTTGATCTTTGTAGATTAAGGTAGGAATAATCCCATAGGTTGTTGTACATAATCTTGAATTACCTCTTGATTGTAAGTCTAAGTTAAGCATCAGTTATTTTGTGAAGTTGATAGATGGATGAACTTTAAAAATGAATTGTACAAAGTCTGAGTAGTACAAAGAAGCTATTCCATCGATTTTTACTGATGCATTGCACCTTGTGGTTGATGGTAGCTGGTAGTATGTTTGTTTATCTTGTCAAAATGAAATTCAATTATGTTTGGAGAGTAGCGAGCATGGAAATATGAAGAAGGGGAAGTCTAAGTACCCGACTGACCATGACTCGTGAAACCATGCTAGCAACTAAGTGTGGGGTGACCAATTGGAGCCCGGCCTTAGTATTAGCTAGCCATATTGTGATTGATATTAAGAGTACATGTTTTTTCTGAACAGGAAAAATGTCGGCGCGGCAAGATAAGGGAAACGGTGCATCCACATCTGGCGCCAGCCGAAAAAGACTTAGAGTTGGGGCAGCAATGCCAGCAGCACCACCAGTTCCAAGGGGGCAACGAAGGCAGTATGGAACACGATAGGTATTGGATGAGGGGAAGAAATGGTACTCCAAGCAGAAGGAAACCAAGTATTTCCCTGAGGAGCAAATAGCAAGGGATCCACTAGCTCAAGAATTCTCGAGAATCTTACACAGGATAAACATTGTGGGGTTAAACTTCATCTTCGAAGAACCCAAAGAGTGTAATCTTCATCTCATAAGGGAATTCTACGCTAAGCCACACAGTCAAGATCAGAGGACAGGTGGTTACTTTTGAACCACATCATCTTAATGCCATCTTGGGGACACAGGACACAAACGCGCATGTCCTCCGCCAGCTGAACAACACTCCACCATATGCAGATATCAGACGCACATTATGTGGAGCACGATCAACAGCCAGGTGGAGTCATCACAAGGGAAGAGGATATCACCAGACATTACCATACTCCAAAATGAACAAAGAAGCAAGGATTCGGTTGAAGATAGTGTGTACTTGCCTTATCCCTGGGGTGCATATGACTGATGTCACCCGGGATAGAGTTTGTTTGGTATATGCATTGATGAAAGGGATCGAGATAAATGTTGGAGCTGTGATTATTTCAGCAATGAAGAAAGCCAGACTTCATCAAGGGCATCGGTATGGGTTCGGTGGTCTTCTAACAGCTTTCCTCAGGGGCCATGGTATTAAAGAGGAGGCCCTGGATTACATTCCTCAATTTGACTAGCGTGCTTTGGATGTCACTAAGACCAAAGCACCTGATACCACATTTGGGCATGTGCTTACACTCGCCGAGCTATGCACGGGATGACCAATACATGGCCCAAATATATGGAATGCAGATGCTGCAACTGCGGATTGGTGGAAGGCCTACTACGGAGGATGAATTGTGGCAGCTCGAGATGGATTATCCATTTAATGAGCATGCTTGAGAATTATGCAGAGTTGGGCCCGCATTTATAGAACCAGTTGATGACGACGTACCCACTGATGAGGAAACTCACTGGGACGACTCAGACATTGAGTCAGAGGAAGACGGCAGAGAAGATTCTGATCTGGGAGATGAGGCATTGGCACTTGATGAAGATATTGAGCATTTTGATTGATCAGGGAGTTACACCACCCAAACTGTGTTTTTAATTGCAGATATGTGAACACTGAGGACAGTGTTCCGACTAAGTGCGGGGTGGGAGTAGTTAGGTGCTGGTGTAGTAAGTCTGTGTTATGCTTGTGCTTGTGCTTAAGTGGTTGAATGTGTGACATTGTGTTTCGTGCTGTGTTGATGATTGTGTGTGTAGGGGGGTGCTTGTTAAGGATTTATTTGTGTAATTATTTGTGCAAGTTGTTTCTATTTTTATGTTTTTTGTTTGGGTTTCTCGGTTTTTATTTTTGGTGTTTTTTTCGAGAGTAGTCCCTTTGAACCGAAGTCTTAGATAGAGATTGTTCCCTATGATTGATGGATGACGACCATCTTAAGGGAAATTTAGTCAGTAGGTTTTGAGTTTTTTAAACACGTAGCTAATTAATGGTTCGACATTCTTGTTATGTGTTACACATGATTATAAGATGCAAGTGTGGTTAGTATTGAAGCATGCAAGTGTTCTAAATATGTTGAGACACCTAGGCTCTAGAATTTGACTCAATGTGATTAAAGCTTAATTTTGAATTCTTGTAATTAGCTGAGTTAAGAGTCTGTTGAATATGTCTTTAATTGAGCATGTGCAGTGAGTATGAGTTTTTCGAATATTCCGTGCTATTGTGGAATGTCTAGAATTTTCCTGATGTGTATACAAAACGAAATGAAGGATGTAGAGTGTAGGAGATGATTTAGGCATTACTTCTAATGAGCCTAATTATTACTCATAGCCTTACCTACCTTGAATGTTGAATCCTAGTTAGCCCCATTGAGCCTTAAGCCTATTCTTTGATAGCTACAACATAAGCTTAATCCTTTTCTTTCATGAGCTTTGTATTTGATCTAACATTCCTAAGCGCTTAAGTGAAAAATCTGAAAGAGTGAAGCATTAAGAAGTGGGAAAAAGAGGAAAAATAACAGTTGTGGAAGTTAAGGAAAAACTTAGAGCTGCACTTGGTTGAAAATGCCTAATTATTGGTAGGGAGTAATAAAATAAATGAATGAAAAAGTGCTTAAGTACTCCTTACCAATCTGCCAAGTGTGCTTAAAGAAATGGGAATAGGAAGGAAGATAATTCAAGAGTGAAAAGAAGGAAGGTGAAGCAAAAGAAAATGTGTCTTTAATAAAAATGTGATGTAGTAAAAGCGCTTGGGAAAGATTGTCACTGTTACTAGCCATAAGGTGATCCCACCAGCCCTTAGCCTACATTACAACCTAAAAAGTCCTACTTGATCTTACATTCAAACTGCCTTAAATTAGTGGAGTACAACACTAAGGGCAAGCTTATGGTTCACCACATGATGCATGGGAATTCTTTGAGAGAGTGAGCGAAATTCTATTCATACACCCATACATATTGTGAGTTGAAAATTTGTGAATAAAAAATGGGTAACTCTCATGTGGTGAGGGCGCATGTTTAATGAGGGATAACATTCATGTTGGATTTCTTGATCAGTTGATTGGCATGAGTTTGCTGAGATTGAGAGTCAAGTCTTGAGGCTAGGAAGTCTCAACATAGTTAAATACGATTTTAATGGGTAGACCTTGCATGCACTAATTTTTTACTTGTCATCTCAACCAGTCATTGTAGCCGTAGCTCGAATTGTCTTGCTAAATTAGCTATGTGTGAGTCTTCAATTACATGAGATGTGAAAGGGTTGTTCGAGGACGAACAAGGCTTTAAGTGTGGGGTAGGTGATCTTGGGCATAACTGCATGCCCAAGTGATACTTTATTACTTAATTTGGACTTGTTTACCTACTTTTATGTGTACATTCTCATGTGGTTTTATGTAAATGTGGATTTATACTAACCAACATGATTAGTTATTATTTTTGCAGTTTAGAATGAATTTTGGAAACCAATCTACAAGTTGGTGAAGTGGAGGAATGGACTCGGAAGCAAAACGCGGAAGTCGGCAAGAAAATACTAAAAACTTGATGCTCCGCGATAGAGGCCGTGTCACGCTACCATCGCGGTAGCATTCTTCCTAGAGTGAAATTTTAGGCGAATTCCAGTGAAGGTGCATGATGGCACCGAGTCACGGAGCCTATGCTCCGCGTTCACTTCTGTGACACGTTGGGAAGACTTTGTTGCACACCCGGATTCCAGTGAAGGTGCGCAACAAGTCCGTGGCACGGAGCTGAGGCTCCGCGATAGCCTCCGTGCCACGCTGAGGCTAAGAATCCGTGCATCCAAGTTCCAGTGAGGCTCCGCGACAAGGCCGTGGCACGGAGCTGATGCTCCGCGACACCCTCCATGCCACGTTGCCAGTTTATTCCGGGAAATTTCTCACTTGTATAAATAGCACACTTAGGTTTTATTTTAAGTTATCTGACATTTCATGCTAGAACGTGGGTATGAAGCAGTTGAGCTGAAGAAGTCCTAGGGTTAATTCTCTTCCTTTTTCTCTTAAATTTCAAATGATCGTATGTTTTCTACTTGTTTGAAGATGTTTAATCCTCAAATGAGTGGCTAATTCACCTTTGGCTGAGGTTGAGGATAATTACAGTAGTATGTAATTGATGTTATTTCAGTTTTTATCTTCTCTAAAATGGTTGTTCTACTTATTCTTGTTTTTACTACATTAATGATTGGCCATTGTTAATGTATATATTAAAATTCCAATTTTATTTCCGAGAGGAAGATGGTTTACATGGATGTGATTAGGGACTCTCGTACCTCCAACCATTTAACTCAACTTAGTTTCACAACTACTTCTTCGAGTGGTGGACAGACATTTCTAAGTTAATTTATGTTCTCATCCCGTTTTATCAACCAAGCAAGGCAAATTAGGTATAATTTCTTATCCTAACCGCGAATCCTATCAAAAGATAAGAACTTGCTTCCTACAATCTTATGTTCTTGCCTAGGGTTGCTCTTCCAAGCTTTCACCTAAGCTTAACCCACTTGTTTTCATGGTGATCAATCATTAAAACAGCCATAATTAAGAATGCAAGACAAAACAACAATCAATAACTTAATTCCAAAACAAATTCGTAAAAACACAATCATAACTTATGGCTTCAGCCCTAGAGGAAGGGTTCTAGCCACTCAAGTTCGTAAAATTACAATAAAACATTATTAAAGTAACATACTTACGATAATTGGTAGAAGAGAAGATGAAATGTATGAACCCTAGGTGAGTTCTCCCACTTCTCCCTTAACTCCTTGGTGGTTTTTAAGAAATAAATCGTGACCTCTTGATTTTAGGAGCTAAGGGACCTATTTATAGTAAATGAGAATTGTATAAAATTATGCCCGGCATGAAATAGTTTGGTGTCACTGAGGTTATAGCGCCAATATGCCTCCGTGACACGGAGACATCGCTTAGGCACACTGGAAATACATAAAACCGTCGCCAGGCAGCCCTTGCCGCATTGGCAGCGTGTCACGCTGCTTGTGCAGCGCGCTAGGGGCGTGTCACGGCCTTGTCGCGCAGGTGGGCTGTTTCGCACATCCTCCTTGTTGACGTTCGCGTTTTACTTCCGATTCCATGCCCCCACTTCACCAACTCATGGATTAGTTCCTCAAATTCATTTTAAACCTACAAAAACAAGAACTAATCATGTTGGTTAGTGTATATATTCACATTTACATAAAATTACATGAGAATGTATATAATTAAGCCGATAAACTAGACAAAACTAAGTTATAAAGCATCACTTGGGCATGCTATTTTGCCCAAGATCAACTACCTTGCCAACTCTCTCCAAAATCTAACATAAACCAATATAGTGGGGACTGAGCTTCCTTTCTTCCAAAATCTCATAACTCCCTTCACGGGTGAAACCTTCAGATAAACCCAATCATCCACTACATACTATAAGTCTCTGCGCCTAACATCGTATAATACTTTTGGCTACTCTGTGCAGTCTTCAACCTTTCCTAAATTGTCTTAACCTTCTCCATGGCTTGTTGTACTAGATCTATCCCTATCAATTCTACTTCACTGACTTCAAACCAACTTATCGGAGATCTACACCTATGCCCGCAGAGAGCCTCATACAGAGACATCTGAATACTGGAGTGATAGTTGTTGTTACATGAAAATTCTATGAGCGGCACATGGTTATCCCATTTCCCCTTGAAACCAATGACACAAGCTCTTAACATATCCTCCAGGATATAAATAGTGTGATCTGCCTAACCATCTATTTGCGGATAAAAGTTGTATTAAGGTTCACCTTCGATCCCAAACCTCTCCGGAACGACTTCCAAATTTGGCGGTGAACTGAGTGACCCTATCTGATATGATGGATAATGAAACTTTATGAAGTCTATATATCTCACGGATGTATAGTCTGGCATAGTCCTCGACTGAGTCCATAGTTTTAACCAGCAAGAAATGAGTTGACTTGGTTATTTGTCTATAATCACCCAAATAGAGTCATGTTGCCTGCGTGATCATGGTAAACCAGTGCTAAATTCCATGTTGATTATCTCTCGCTTCTAATTGGGGCATGCTATATTCGAGCCACACCACATGGCCTCTGGTGCGCTACCTTAACCTATTGACTATTTGGACATCTAGCCACAAAGTTTGCAATGTCTCTATTTATACCATTTCACTAATAGACTTCCCTCAAGTCCTGGTACATTTTCATGGAACCTAAGTGAATCGAGTACCTGGAGTTGTGTGCTTCTGCTATGATTCTATCACTAAGACCCTTTATATATGGAACAGATACCTCTACATACCATCTCCCCCTTGTGCGAAGACCAACACTTTCTACTTGTGGACATCTTTCTTTAACTGAACCAAGAGGGTGTCTCTGTCCTACTTTTACATAACTTTCCTTGATACCTTAACACACCATCTCCCCTTTGTGCAAAGGCCAACACTTTCTACTTGTGGACGTCTTTCTTTAACTGAACCAAGAGGGGGTCTTTGTCCTACTTTTCCTTAACTTCTTCCACTAGAGATGACTCGGCTCAATTTTGAACAAGAAAACTACCCTCTTGGGAGTCTAGGAGACGAACTCCCAGTTGTGAGAGTCTATGCACATCCTTAGCTAGTTCTCTCTTCTCTTCCTACATATGAGTTGTACTCCCTATAGACATCCTGCTAAGAGCGTCAGCAACTACTTTTGCTTTACCTAGATGGTAGAGAATACTCATGTCATAATCCTTGATCAACTCAAGCTACCTCCTTTATCTGAGATTCAGCTCCTTCTGGCTGCAAAAATACTGAAGACTTTTGTGGTCTATGAACAAATCAACATGCACACCACAGAGATAATGGCGAAAAATCTTTAATGTGGACACTACCGCTGCCAACTCAAGGTCATGGGTCAGATAATTCTTCGCATGGACCTTAAGTTTTCTGGAAGCATAAGCTACCTTACCATTCAGCATCAATACGCAACTGATTCCCATTCTCGATGCATCATAGTACACCATAAACCATTTGTAACCCTCTGGTAGGATTAATATTGGAGAAGTAGTTAGACGAGTTTTCAATTTTTGAAAGTTTTTCTCACAAGCCTCTAACCATTAAAATTTAACCTTCTTCTGAGTCAACTTAGTCAACGTGCAACAATAGTTGAAAATCCCTCTACAAACCTTCTATAATATCCAGCTAAACACAAGAAACTTCTCACGTCAGTCGGGGTTGTGGTTCTGGGCTAACTTTTACTACCTCAATCTTCTGGGAGTCGACCTAGATTCCCTCGATGGAGACTATGTGGCCTAAGAATGCCACTGACTTTAACCAGAATTTGCACGTAGAAAATTTGGCGAATAGCTCATGGTCCTTAAATGTCTGAAGGAATATCTTGAGGTAACTAGCATGTTCCTCCTCACTTTTAGAGTAAACTAGGATGTCATCAATGAACAAAATACTGAAAATCTCCATATACTATTTAAACACTTTGTTCATGAGGTCCATGAATGCTGCAGGAGCATTAGTCAAACCAAAGGACCTAACAAGGAACTTGAAATGACTATAACAAGTTCTGAAAGTTGCTTTAGGAATATAATTTTCCTTGATTTTCAACTGATGATATCCTGATCTGAGGTCTATTTTTGAGAAACAAGTGGTACCCTGAAGCTGGTCGAACAAGTCATTGATTTTAGGAAAGGGTACTTATTATTGGTAGTGACTTTGTTCAACTAATAGTAATTGATATATATCCTAAGAGTACCATCTTTCTTGCACACGAAGAGGACTGGAGCACCCCAAGGTGAAACAATCTAGCGAATGAAGCCTTCATCTGGGAGATCTTTTAACTACTCTTTTAACTCAGTTGAAGCTATTCTATATGGTGAAACAGAGATAGGTTGAGTGTCAGGAAAGACATCTATTATGAAATCTATTTTCCTATCAGGAGGAACTTCGAAAAGATCATCTTGAAAGACCTTGCAAAACTCATTCACAACTAGAACTGACTGAAGAGGTGGTATCTCAGCATTTGAGTCTATAACTCTTACTAAATGATAGATACACCCCTTGGAAATTAACTTTCTGACTTTAAGGTATGAAATTAAATGGCTCTTAGGCATAACAAGACTACCTTCCAAAGCTAGGACTGGCTCATCTGAAAATCGAAGCTCTACTACTCAGGTCCAATAATTAATTGAGGAATAACAGGAGTATAACCAATTCATGCCTAGAATAATATTGAAATCCACCATGTCTAACGCAATTGTGGTTTCCTTATGTTGGACTCAAATGGTACAACTTCTGTAGATTCTTTTGTTAAAACTGACTCACTAACCGAAGTAGAAATATTGAAAGGCTCTAAGAGTTTTTATGGGCAAATCCCATACTTTACTGCTACATAAAGAGTCACAAAAGATAAAGTAGGTTTTGTATCAAGTAAAGCATACACATCAATAAGGAAAACTTTTAACATACTAGTAACAACATCTGGGGGTTCTCCTAATCCTAGCAACTAGACATAGCATATAGATGGTTCTAACTTCTGCTTATCCCTAAAGTAGTGCCCTTTTGGGCAACTCTGCCTGCTGAAGCAGTAGACTGGGCCTTGTTTCCCCCACTGCCCTACCGGACAGATGGACAATCTCTCAAGAAGTGGCCCTATTGTCCATATCCATAACATCCATCTATGCCTAAACGACACTCACCCAAGTGTCTCCAGCCACACTTGCTGCAAGATGGGTGTCAAGAGGTTCCCTAAACTATACTCTACCTTGCATTTGAGAATTTTGAGCCTTGAAATTTTGACTGATTTGAGACCTCTGATCATTCCTGTTGCTTGGAGTTGGTGCATTAGCGCTGACAATACAGGTCCATAGGATCTCTTCCAAAAGAAGGACCTATTACCATTTTTGTTCCTCTGTTGAGTAGTCTCATAACCACTTAACTTTGTCTTCTTACTCGGATGCTCCACTCTATCTTTATACTTATCCTCCTCTAGTTGTTGGGCATACACCATAAGCCTATATATATCTATATCACTGATCAACAGTGAGCCCTTACATACCTTTTTCATATGCTTGCCCAACCCAAATACGAACTTCCTCATTTTGTCTCTCATATCTGGTACCATCTCCGGAGTGTATCTAGATATCTGGGTGAACTTAAGACTATTCACCCTTATGGTACCCTACCTTATGTTCACGAACTCTTTTACCTTAGCCTCTCTCAAATCTTGAGGGAAGAAGTAGTTCAAGAATGCCTCTTTGAAACTATCCTAGACTGTTGGAGCTGCATTCTCACCACGACCCTGATCCTACTGGTCATGCGATACATTCACAACATCCTTGAGCTAACAAGAAGCAACTCAACTCCTTCTATTTTTGTTGCATGTATCGCCCTCGAGATCTTCTAGATCTCATCGATAAAGCTCTAAGGGTCCTCATCAACCTTAGATCCTATAAACACCAGCAGATACATCCTAAAAGACTATCTAATCATCGATGCTCCTGATGAGTCATGTGAACTAAAACTAGAGAGTGTTGAGCCCTGACGGCTTGACTGAGCAGCAACCAACTGAGTGAGCATTTGGATAGCTCCTCTAAGTTTTTCCTCTGAAGTGCCAACACGGGAAGGCTGAGGAACAAGTGCTTAAGGAGCTCTCATATTAGTAGTTGTTATACGTGGAGTTCCAGCTCTCGCATCCTTTACTATTGATCATGCCTCATTCTTGATCTACATGCTAGTCGGTAGAGGTAGATTGGTTATGTTGTTTCCAGTAAAAATTTCAACACTAGTAGTGTTCTTTTACTAGAAGTATATTTTGGAGGCGTGATCTGAAACACGTAAATGCATGAGTTTGGAGGAATATTCATAGAGTAAAACTCCATCGGATGAACTAGAGTATAAAAGAAGGGAGATATTTCCTAATTCCCTAGAGTCTCCCTATTATAAGTGTGGCGCACTTCACACCTATAAGAAGAACTCTACTAAATGCGGCTTCATAGACATCCTATGACTCTTGAACCTAATACTCTGATACCAAGTTTGTCATGCCCCAAGCCTACACCCTGGGCATTACAGCACTCAGACCACTAATGGTCCAAGCGAACCCTTGGCATGGCTAACTACTAGCTGAGAAGACAATAAAAATATATGCAAAAACAATAACTGTAATGAACTCAACTTAAAGAAAAGATATTAATTTGAAAACTGCAATTGAAAAAAATGTTAATAAGTAACATCAACAACACAACTCTAAAACTAGTCTATGAAGCCTCTAAGTCTGAAAGATAAGTATCGGGACAAAGCTTCCACGACTATATCTAGCTCTACTAAAACAAATTGATAAGATTATTAGGACTCTCCAGAAGGTAGGAGGCCTCACCAAAGTTGTATGGAGTAGATCCTAGAGATGTGTCTATTGTTGATCCTGTCTATCTGAATCTGTATCATAATAAGATATATCGCTAAATGGCATTAATACGATTGAATGTACGGTATGTAAAATGGTTGTATGAAAGAATAGTTAAGAAAGAAATCTCTAAACTGAAGGAAACTAATTGACTAAATCTATAAATTTGAAAGATGCATATGAACACAAGTATGAAGGTATGTGTATGAATCTGTAAATTTGAAAGATGCATATGAACACAAGTATGAAGATGTGTGTAAACATTTATGCAATTAAAACTATGCATCAAGTCCCAAACATAGGTCTAGATAAAGACACGTTACGAGGAACCCTGAGAGGCTCCAAGTCGACCTATGACATGAACACAATAGCTAAGAGCATACAACTAGTGGAAACAGATAAAATAAAGCATGCTTAAGCGGAAGTCTGCATACATATCAATCTAATACAGAGACAACAATGGCGAGCTGATTTCTACATGATATCTTAAAAGCCTCTAACATAACTGATAAGCTGATAGGACAACATCCCTAACTAGCTCGACAAAGTCGATAACTGAAAGAACATCACAATGGGTAACTGAATGTCCTCGAAGGATGAGGACTCACCAACACTAGCTAGATGGGCCTGAGGAGAAAGCAAGACTAGTGATGCGGCTAAGACTGATCCCTCGGACCTGTATTATAAAATGATACAGCATCGAGTATATGGTCAGTACTTGAAATGTACTGAGTATGCAAGGTAAGTAAAAGTGGAAAATAAAAATACATAAGATTTCATAAGAGTAGGACAGCATGATCATGTAGTAAATATCATAATGTAAACACAAGGCTCAAGGTTTCCGAACCATTCGTTATCCAATCGTAATCATAGTTGAAAGAGAAAACATATAAAACATAACTTGAGTCAAATTAACATAAAAATAACCATACATAAATCATGAGGAACAATGGGAGAACTCGTCTTAATCGACACCATCATGATAGAGCTTACATGATGCCCAACTATTTCGCCCAAGTGGTTAGGACTGTCCCAGGCTTTCTAGGAAAGGGAAATGCATTATGGTGATATCATAGGGATCCATTAATATATATGTATATACCTACGGAGGCACGTAGTTCTGAGACCACGGGATTTACCTGAATGTCAGGTCTACTCGGTGCTAGATGTTGCTCCCAAAAACATGCACATTAGGCTCATATCATCATCATGAATCATTCATGAATTTCATGGCCAAATAAATAATAACATACTGAATCCCACTCGAAATACATGATTAGCCATGAATAAGGGCCCATGAGTTGGCCAAGATTCATAAATCCATAAATCATGAAAGCCATGCATACTGTGAAAATACATATACTTGATATTCATAAATCCATGAAGTGTACTTGAGAGAAATCATATCACAAATCATAATTCATAATTTAGGGCTTAGTAAGATTGAGATCATAATGGAACCATAATTTGACATTTTCATGAAACTTACATAATTGGGAATAATTTAATCAAATTTAAAACTATGAATTAATAATCAAAATAGATATAAAATCTTCCTATAGATATTAAAACATGATTTGATACATGAAGGGAATTGACCCATAGATAAATCATAGAGAATTTCACAAATTTTGGAATGAAACCCACAGGATCATGAACTTGAATCTAAAATTGAAATCCATGGAATTGAGAAAAATTCTGATTTACACTCCCTCTTGAAAGCCCAAAGGGGATTGTAGAAAAAATTGGGGAATTCCTCAAGCTTAATCTCCAAGGAAGAACTCTAATTTGCATGCATGGAATGGTAAGGCTTAGGATAGGTTTAACATTCTTAAAACCCTTATAACTGAACTTAAAATTAAATAATTTAGGACCTTAGAGCTTAGGAATTATGAAAATACCCTTAATCAGAAGTCTAAAAATTAAGCATTGTCAGTGACCACGATCGATACCACGAGTCGTCTCTAGATACAACGAATCATGGTATCCACCCGTTACTTCCTTCCATCATTCTTCAGTTCTCTGGTCCTATGAAAATGACTCGACGGAATGGGTCATTACTAGACACAATAATCCATTGTGTCCTCCCGTCGTCTCCATTGACTCTGCACATACAACTTTTTGAGACTTCTACCACGAGTTCACCAACAAATCGTACCTCCAAAAAACGGGTTGTTGGTCCCATCCATTGCCTCTAGGAAAATGTTCACTTCACCTTCTCGCAAGCACTTTCCACGACTCGTGGATCCTTACAATGAGTCATACCATGACTCCTGCCATCCAACCTGGAATCACAGAGACCCAACAACGACCCTCATCCACGACTGGGTTACATCAACCAACGGGTCATCCTTAGACCCATTACCACAGAATCTCCTACTGCAGAACCTGACAACGGTTGGCTCCCAAGGTTTGTTAGACCCTCCAATGACTCGTACCACAAGTCATTCTGAGTAAAATCTCAGATTTCCTGCTGCTTCTTCATTTCAAATTCCCGAGTCTAGTCTTAGGCACTCCCGGGGTATTACCAAGTAAGCTCTGAAAATACATACATATATACATACACACACACATATATATACACACATACATACACACACACACACATATTATATATATATGTATATACATACATACATACATACATGCATACATGCATATATATATGAGCACATGAATGAGCACATGATGTCCATGATCGCCCTCAACTCTCTGCTCCCAATCAAGGTATAAATATGGATCTCTTGTGCCCTTAAAATATGGCATCTTCATATTTATGCTATTCATGTTGTCATCTTCCAGTCTAGCTCGTTGTCCCCTCCTATCTCTCCTATCCTATCTAGATTAACATCAAGATCTTCAACCAAATCATTTATAGGATTTCTTGATTCACAATGGGTGCATGGGGTACATTTATCTTATTTTTAGGTATAGGATTATTTTGGGTGGTACAATAGATTGATTTCCCAATCTAAGTTCAGCTATTGTCTCATTTTGTTCAACAATGGCATCTTTTAACTCTTGGAATTGCAAGTTTCATCTTCGAAATTGTTGGTGCATAGTTTTTAAAGTAAAATTACTTCTTGCTTGAATCTCCGCTTCTTGAGCATCCCTCCTTCCATCATCATTATCACTTGTATTAGACATCTTAAAAAAAATAGTGTATCGATCAAACTTTCACTTTTTCCCTCAATTGTTCTCACCCCTTCAACTTTTTCCTCTCAAATAATCTTTGAGAAGAGACTTTGTGGATTTATAATTAACTTCACCATTGTCAAGTCGTTAGTAGTAAAATAATAAATTTTGGGGCACAAAAAAAGTGAAGAACTAACCATAGAAAGAGTAGGATTTAGTTGAAACAAGACTCAAACAAAATAGAAAGAATTTTAGAACAAGATAAAGATCTAGGATCCCCTCTTTTTGTGTTCTATAAAAACCTCCTTTTTTAAAGAAATAATTAGGTGAAGAAAATTCCTTGAAGAGCAATAATTTTTTTACTCTTTCTTTTTAAACATTACTGTTCACTGCTATAGTACTTTTTGAACGTTAATGTTCACTGCTAGAATACCCTTTTATTAAAAAAAATTTTGCTCTTTGTTCAAGAAATTCCCAAGATTATCCAAAATAGAATTTTGATAGAACCACTCTGATACCACTTGATAACACAAAGGTTGGGAATCCCAAAACTAGAGTATGTACTTGAAACAAATGTGGAAGCAAAACTAGGAAACTAATTGAAAATACTAAGCAAGAACTAAGATATATGGATTTGACAAGATACAAGTAACGAATAATTGACTATAGCTAAACCAAATGCCTTTACTTGAGAAATTAATCAAGTTCAGAATCGGATCTTAACCACCCTGTGGGAGACATTAGACAACAATTAGTAAGTTTACTAATCGCCTTCTAAGAATACCAAGAAGAAACCAAAGATAACAAAGAAATTATCTTACTATCATAAACTATGAACTACTTAGGTTGAAAGATAAACCCAAAAGTAATCTGCCACAAAGGTTCAAAAGAACTCTCAAATATATTAATATTCAAAAATAGATCTTCCTGAATGAACAAATACCCGTTTATATAGTAGTGAAGAAGTATTGGTCAAAGATATAAATAACAATGATACTTTCTGTCACGACCCACCTTGGGAGGCATGACTGACACCTGGTGCCCTACTAGGATCTGAACTGTCCTGACTGATCTTATGCACCTCTAGTGCATGCCTAATCTTCAAATCAAGAAAATAATGAGCTATATCTCGATTGTAAACACATCTCCTGGCCGACAAGGCCTTACAGCCACCTGTGAAAGAAAACAGCTAACCAGACACAGGTAATAGCAAGGAATCTTATGCGGGCCGACAAGGACACCATGATTTCTAGTTATAACTGTAAAGTAAATCCAACACTAAACTAACCTATGGCCAACAAGGCCGCTAACTAATAGCTAAACAAGGCCCCACACGGCCAACACACAAAACAAAGCATATATGGGCCGCACATGGCCAACAACAACTAACCACAGGAAATCTGAAACAATCTGCACGCCTCTAGGAGTGATGTAATGGTCGATACAGGGCCCCGACCTACCCGTAAACTGTACAAACAAAAAGAGTAAACCTTCTAGCTATTAGCTCCAGAGGAAAGGAGCTGACTGCTCTGCTAATTCTAGCTGAAAACTAAGAAGATCCTGGTACATGTCTATCGGCACCTGAAGGCAAGTAATGCAACGCCCGGAAGGACGTCAGTACAATATGTACAGACTATGTAAGGCAGTAACTGTAAATAACTGAATGAACTAAAAAGAAACTGAAAGTAACTGAATGAAAGGAATAGAGATAATACCCAAATAGGTGAACTTCCTGTCGTCTAATCTATTTGTAACTAATGCAAACAAAAACCTTATCTGGCCTCCATAAGCCGGAAGGTACAACCAGCACAGAACAACCCACCTGGGGCCCCCATAATCCCTAGCGAGTACCCTGATATCTACACTCTAGGCACCAGGCTCGACGGGGGCGTGGTGCCGATACAGGACCTGGGACCCCATCTTCATCCCTCGCAGATGGCATACTGCTCCTTGGAGCGACGTCATCTCACCCCTGGCGGGCGTCGACATAGCTAGTAACCCTGGGGTTGGTTATGGAAGGCTATACAAGGCAAAGTCAATCCCAAACTAAACATAGAATACTGGTCTCGGCTACTAACAACAGCTAAGCACAATAGATATACTTCTGGCTTTCATACTGGGATTCAGACCATATTATAATACTAAAGAAACTAACTTGCCGAATGAATTTGCCTTAACATACCTCGATCGCCGATTTCTGATTAATTGGCGAGTTATTCGTGTTCGACAGCTCTTCCAACTGTAACTATATTACTGGGAGAATGAGACTAGTTTAATACTCAATGCGGCTGAAAACGATAACTTTTAATACTAATATTAACTATACTTCAACTTAACGAGATACAGCCGAAAATGTATAATTTCCGATAGTTCAGAAGGGAGAAATGCTTACTTGAAGCCTGTGATCATATAGAAATTGGTTTGCAGCAATTTTGACAATTTTTGCTCGGCGGGGTTACGATTTGCCGGGCGAATCTCGTGAAAATAACTCCGTAGTAATGCTCTCTATGGGCTTAGAACTCCATACCCGAAGTTAATTCAAATTTGGACAGCATTTGATAGAGTAAATGGACGAAAATTTACTGAAACATTTGTATCTCTCTCTCTCTGGCCGAATATGTTTTAAGGAAAATGAATTGAAATCAACCAAGGGACTACTTATATATATGTGGGCGGTGGAAGGGGGGCGTACCACACTGTCTATTCGGGTGTTCCGGTAGGGGTTAAAAACTGACACGCAAGTGCACGTGGTCAAACAAGTAATAAAGTGGCTAAGTAGCCAAGTATCGATCCAAGGAGGCTCAAGATATGTAAAGTTGCCTAGTTTACTATATTCCTATTTCACTTCTAATTATGCTAACAACAATGTAACCAACAGTTACTTGAGTTTTTGTTTCTAAACTATATATACTAAAATTAAAAACAACTATTTACTGTGAATTTAGACAATGGATATGAACATGCCAAGGTTAAGAACAAGTAATGAACTTGATAATCATGATAATTTGGTTAATATCTTCTTCATGTTGCTAGCCAAGAACATTCGCCTAGAAATTAAAACTCTCGTATTTAATTTCACTTTAGAATCATAAACCATCCGTCTACATTTCTGTGATCAAATGCAATTTATGACCTAGCAATACAATTCTGGTTCCTAAATTGACTAATACGGCTTTCAAGTATATTTCTATCAGGAAAGCACATCAAAACCCAATTTTCCCAAATCAAGTTAAGAACAATACCCTATTAATTCACAACTTTCCAATTTCTTGCTCTTTCGAGTGAAATTGGACTTTTTAGATGTACATTAATGTCGGCCACACACTAATGCAGTAAGAACAAGAATTAATAGAACAACATGGAAGAAGAAGAAGAAAACCATATCAATTATAATCAAAATTCATTACAAGTGACAAAACCTCAGCAAGGAAGAGAATTAGCCACTCATTTGTGGATTGATCATCCTAAAATGAGTGTAAATCATACGTACAATTGATAGAAAGAAGAAACGAAGAGAAGAAATCCCTTAGATTTTTCGTTCCTCAACTGCTCCTAACCCATGTCCTTGCTCTCCACTTCTGAACTCAGTCTAAAAACTAAAAACTGCTTAAAATAAACCTAAGTGTGCTATTTATACTAGTGGGAAATTTTTCCCGGAATAACAAGCAACGTGTCACGGAGGCCAACGCGGAGCACTGCCTCCGTGACACGGCGTGGACGCGGACCTTCACTGGAATTTCAGGGTCCGGTAAATTAGCCTCAACGTGGCACGGAGGCCAACGCGGAGGCCTCTCTCCGTGCCACGGAGCTGACGCAATGGCACACTGGAAATTGCCATTTTAATTCCTGTTCAGGCAGTGTGCTACCGCGATGGTAGCGTGGCACGGCTCCATCGCGGAGCCCCTATAAAATGTGCATTCCAATGTCTTTTCCACGCTCGCATCCAAGTCCAACTCCGATATAGTTCCAACATGCATTTTAGCTCCTAAAAATCACATTTACCTGCAAAACAAATGCTAATCATGTTGGTTAGTATAAATTCGCATTTTATTACCAATTACATGATATTATATACACATTGCACAACAAACAAGGTAAAAAATGATAAGTTTGAGTATCACTTGGGCGTATAAATCTGCCTAAGATCACTTACCCCACACTTAAATCCTTGTTCGTCCTCGAACAACATATACACAAATCATGCAAATTACATCCCAACCTTCGTCACTATGGTGCGACCATTTACGCTACGGTCATACCAATTATTCAATTTTTGCAAATCATCACGAAAACACGCTTGGTCTTACAATACAATGACCTTTAATACATCAAGACTTCCTAGACCTTTAAGAATTGATTCTTGATATCGGCAAACTCATGCAAATCAGCTAATCAAGAAATCCGACACGAAAATCAATCTTTCCTCAAGCATGTGCCCTCACAACTCGAGAGAATCTTCCCCTTTATGTTCATGCAGCACACAAACATTCAAGTAGGGGCATACAAAAATTAATTTCACTCACTCTCCCAAAAGAATTCACATGCCTCATGTCATGACCCATAAGCTTGCCCTTAGTGTATTACTCCACTAATATAAAGAAATGCAATGTAAGATCACGTAGGACTTTAATGGGTTGTAACGGGGCTATGGATCTAGTATATATATATTGGATTAGCCAATAATAGTCACTAGCATCCTTAAGCGCCTTTTCAACTCATTCCCATCGACTTATGGACATTGTTCCTCTCTTTCCTCTTTTTCTCCCATTCATGCTGGTTTCCTTTCGTACAGCCCATTTCATCAAACACACTTGACACAAAACAATGGGTTTTCATGTACCCTCACTATCATTTAATTATAGCAAGTGCCTCTTCAACATCATCTTTTCTTTCTTCACTCTGCTTTTCTTTTTCTTTTCACTCTTTAACACTTTGGGAAACATTGTCTTTTCTTTGTAAGCGCTTAAGAGTTTCGTATAGACTTTAAGGATAATGAAAAGAAGGAATAAAGCTTAGTTTATACAAGTTTGGACAAAAGAAAGAAAGAAATCGGCTAAAGGCTCAACGGGATGACTAGGGTATACAACATATAAAAAGGTAGAATTTGACAAGAAAAAAATGGAATCTATCGGTTAAAACAAAGAAATGCCTACATCCTGTCCAACACAACACTTCCTTCATTTCGTTTTTTATACACACCAGGCAAGTTCTAGACAATTCACAATGGCATGGAATAACAATACCTCACTTCACACTTCGTGCACATGCTCGAATCAAGATGCATTCACAGACTCTCTAATTAGCCAATCACATGAATTCAAAATTAAGCCTCAATCATACTGAATCAAATTCTATAGCCTAGGTAACTCAACATATTTATCAAATTGCATGCTTTCAAACGAATCATTTTCACATTTTGAACATCAGTTACACACGCAACGAAATTTTAGCAACCATAAGCAACTACAGTTTATTGATGCAATCCACCAAAGAAAAACTAAAAACAAATAAAAATCCTACTCCTACCGACTAAATTTCCCTTAAGACGGTCGTCATCCATCCATCATAGGGAACAGTCACTAACTATGACATCAGTTCAATGGGACTATTCTCGGTAAAAGAACCGAAAACAAACTCCGAGAAACCCAAAAAAATAAAAATCGAAAAATTTTGCAACACATCGATCATTTCGATAGAAAGAAAATATTTACAAGTGCAAAATATTTTCGCGCAAATTTGTGAAAAATATCGATCATCTCGATAGAGAAAAATATTTACAAACTATTTACAAAATATTTACGCTAACAACCATAACTTTTCATAACACACATCATTAGCCACAAAACAAATATATACAGATACATCACCAAACAGTTCACAACAGGGAAAGCACAAACATTCATCCAAACCAAGGAAAAACATACAGCAAATTAGAGCCCAAGTCCCAGCACCTAGCTACTCCCCACCCCACACTTAAATCGAACACTGTCCCCAGTGTTCACAAAAATTACAACACAAAAAATTCGGGTGGTGGAACTCCCTGATTAGTCAAAATATTCGACTTCTTCATCCGGTGCTGCGGCCTCGTCGCCCAAGTCTGAATCAGCTCCATCGTCGTCATCGGACTCCATATCGGAGTCCTCCCGACGCGTCTCCTCATCAGTAGGGACATCGTCATCCGTCGGCTCTACGAAGGCTGGTCCCACCCGACATAAGGCTCTGGAGTTCTCGCCAAAGGGGTAGTCCAGCTCCAGCTGCCATAATTCTTCCTCGGTGGCTGGTCTCCCACCAATCCGTAGTTGTAGCATCTGCATGCCAAATATACGGGCCATGTACTGATCGTCACGAGCATGTCGCTCGCCCAAAGTCAGTACTGGTCCGTGTGTAGTGTCGGGGGCCTTAGTCTTTGTCACATCGAGGGCCCTCCGCTCCAACTGCGGAATGTAGTCCAAGGCTTCTTCCTCAATGTCGAGGCCTCGGAGGAAGGTGGTGATGAGTCCGCCAAACCCGTATTTGTGGCCCTGGTGCAGTCTGGCTCTCTTCATGGCAGATATTATTACCGCCCCAACGTTAATCTCAAGCCCTTTCATAAGGGCATACACCAAGCAGACACGGTCCCGGGTCACGTCCGTCATATGAACTCCCGGGATCAAACATGAACACACAATCTTCAGCCATATTCTGGCCTCCCTGTTCATCTGCGAATAAGGCAGCGTCTGGTGGTAACCCCTCTCCTTATGTCTACTCCATCGGGCTATGGATCGAGCCCCATACAACGTACATCTGATGTCGGCGTACAGTGGGGTGATGTTTAGCTGGCGGAGAACGTGGGCGTCTGTGTCCCGCGCTCCAACGATGGCATTCAGCTGCTGGGGTTCCAGAGTGACAATCTGCCCTCTGATTTTCACTGTGTGGCTTCTGATGGCTGGGTTCCAATTTGCGTAGAACTCTCGGACCAAGTGAAGGTTGCACTCCTTGGGCTCCTGAAAGATAAAGCTGAGCCCAACTGCTTCAATTCTCTGTACAATGCGAGGGAACTCCTGTGCGAGTGGTTCCCGTGCAATATGTTCTTCGGGGAAGTACTTGCTCTCCTTATGCTTATTATACCATTTCTTTCCTTCCTCGGTTACCCATCTTGTTCCGTATTGGCGGCGTTGTCCGCGCGGAACAGCGGGTGCAGCTGGGACTGCGGTGCCCAGTCTCATCCTTTTCCTATCGGTGCCTGAGGTAGAAGCACCCTTGCCTTTATCTTGTCTGCTCGCCATTGTACCTGTCAATTTACACAAACAAGCACAAAGTTAAGCTAAAAACTTGTTAACTTCGGCTAAGGTCGGGTTACACAATATTTACCCCACACTTAGGCCTTAGCTACTTCTACAAATTACGGCAAGGATAACTCTAATTACACCACAGACAACACTATACACTTCATGCTTAGTGCGTTCACAAAACAATTTCGACAGCATAACGGTTAGCGTACTACTCAGACTTCATACAGCTAATCCCAATCCTACTATCGCTAACAATTCACACATCGCACTTCGCAACAAAAACAACAACAAAATAAAAACAACGATAAAAACATTCTATATACAATCTAATCCAAACAATCTAACCAATTTACACACTTTTTGCATTTTCCCAAAAAAAATTCGAGAATTTGTCATCTTTTAACATTTACACAATATTTACCGCGACTTCTCTCAAATTAAAAACACACCCCGGCATCTAATTTGCCGACTTATCAAGTCACTCAAGTTAAATTCAACAACTCATGCCCTAGAATACAATTCTATAATCAAATTCGAATTATTTACGCAATCGATAAGTTCAAACTCTAAATACAACAATCCAAACATATATCAATCACAAATAATCCAACATTCATGTTTAATTTCTACCTAGGGTGATATATCTCACCTCACATGCCCAAATTTGACTAAAATCACCAAATAATTGAGATAGACGATGAAAATATACCTTTGAATTGAGAAACCGAAGAAACTTGACGTATTCCTTGCCTAGGAACGTGGCACGGTGCTTGGGGAGGGGGAAATAGGTGTTTTGGTCGCGGAGGGAAGAGGGAATGGGAAGAAATGGGGCGAAATCGGGGGTTTTAATTTAAGAAAACACGCGGGTCACCCGGCAACCCGGTGTGACCCGGCACCAAATACACGGCAACGTGTCACGGAGGGTAACGCGGAGACCCTCCTCCGTGACACGGAGCCAACGCGTTGGCTTACTGGAATTTTTGAAAAATCCAGATTTTGCCTTCAACGTGTCACGGAGGGTAACGCGGAGCCCTACCTCCGTGACACGGCGCCAACGCGCCAGTGCACTGTTTCTTCAATTAATTTAATTTTTCATACCTTGCCTTATTTTCTCGATTCCATGTATATTTCCTCTGTTATACCTGAAAATCACCTCACTAAATAAAAATTGGTTAGATTAATAGATTTCCCTAACTAAAATAAAAAATACTAACTAAAATGAAAATCTAAACCTAATCAAGAAAAGAAAAAGAAAAATAACAATTGGAAATAAAAAAAATAAAAACAAAAATAAAGATAAAAATTAACTACACTGTGCAAAAAGAAGAAAAATAAAATATTTTTCTCACGGGTTGCCTCCCGTGCAGCGCCTGATTTACCGTCGTGGCTCGACGTCCTTTATGCTCACTTGTCTACTAGGGTGATGGACGATTTGTCCCGATCATGGTCATCCCCCCAGTAGTTCTCAACCTTATCCGGTGGCCTTCCTAGTAACTCTCGGGAATCACTCATTCCATTAGCATTCCCATGATCAATCACATTGATCACCGAGAGTTCCTTATAAACAGTCGGGAGCTTAGGTACCTTGTACACATCGAACACTTCGACCTTGTCATGTGCTCGCATCGTGAGTTGACCCGCAGCTACATCAATTAATGCTTTTCCGGTTGCCAAAAAGGGTCGTCCCAAAATAAATGGGACTTCAGCATCTGGTTCAAAATCCAGAACAATAAAATCGATCGGAAAAATGAGGGAGCCTACTTGCACTAACACATCCTCAACAATGCCATCCGGCTTAGCTAAAGACCTGTCTGCTAGCTGCAAGATTACCGTTGTAGTTCTAGGACTCCCTAGACCTAACTTTCTGAATACCGAAGATGGCATCAGATTTATGCTTGCCCCCAAGTCGCATAATCCACGAGCTCGGATACTGTGCCCAATCGTAAGCTGGATAGTAAAACTTCCAGGGTCTTTCAGTTTTGTGGGCAACCTATTCTGAATACGGGAAGTGCATTCCTCCGTTAAAGCTACCGTGGCATACTCAGTCAAACAACTTTTGTTAGCCACGATGTCTTTAATATATTTCGCATATTTTGGCACTCCCTGCAAGACATCAACAAGAGGTAAGTTAACATGTACCTGTTTAAGTACCTCCATGAATTTCTGGAAACACGCCTCCTCCTTGTGTTTCTTCAGTCGTTGAGTGAACGGGGGTGGAGGCCTTTCTGGTTCAGCTTCTTTAGTCTTCCCCTTATCTGAGATTTGCTCTCCCTCAACATCTGCTGCTCCTGATTTTTGAGGCGGTCTTTCCGGTTCCACCTCCTTTAACTGCAAACCACTCCTCGTGGTCACTGCATTTACCTGCTTCGAATTAGGATCCGTGTCGCTAGGTAGTCCTCCTCTGGGTCTCGTATTTTGGGCACTAGCAAATTGCCCAAACTGATATTCAAGAGCCTTGGTCGCCAATTGATTATTCTTCACTTCGGCTGCCAATTTAACATAGTCAGCCTGCAATTGCACCTGATTAGCGATCATGGTTTTGAACATCTCCTCAATGGTAAGTGATGGTGGTGGAGGAGGGGCATTGTGATTTCTGAATTGAGCTTGATAATTTTGTTGCCCTCCTTGATTTCTCTGCATACCCTGACCAGAACTTTGGCCTTGTTGGTTGTTGCTACCCCATGAAAAATTCGGATGGTTTCTCCAATTTGAGTTGTAGTCACTACCAAACTGCTGTTGATTTCTCTGTGCATTGCCCACAAAGTTAACAGAATCAGGATTTGCACTACAGCATTCAGCTGAATGCTCACTACTACCACACACTTCACACCACATCTGTTGAACTGCATTAACTGAAGCTGAAGGCTGGTTCAAATTCATATTGCTGAAGTGAGTGTTTAACTGATTTTGCAAAGCGGCTATCTGTGCAGCGATAGCTGTAAACCCATCCACTTCAAGCACTCCCGCTGCTTTCCTTGCTCCACCTCTTGAAGAATCTGCATTCCATTCTGGATTGCCTTGTGAAATTCGGTTGAGCAAAGTGTACAGCTCCTCGTAAGTCTTTTCCAGCGCTTGCCCTCCAGCTGCTGAATCTAACAGAATTTTAGTGTGGGGTTCCAAACCCTCAATAAATGTGTGTACCAACACCTCATTGGACTGATGATGATGAGGACAGTCCCGCAACATGGATTTAAATCTTTCCCAGGCTTGATATAGATTTTCTCCCTCCCTCTGTTTAAAACTTAGAATTTGACTTCTAAGTCTGGTTGTTTTACCAGAAGGGAAAAATCTAATCAGAAACTTCCGTGCAAGATCATCCCACGTTGATATAGAATTGGGTGGTTCAGCTTTTAACCACCTCTTGGCTTCACCAAGTAAGGAAAACGGAAATAAGGTGAGCCGAACATAATCAGGTGACACTCCAGCGGGTATATAAGTGTCACTTATCTCTAAAAAGTTTTGGAGATGTTGTTGTGGATCTTCATGAGGGAGACTGGTAAATTGCCCGCTTGTGTGCAAAAGTTGCACCATATTCTGCTTTAATTCAAACCTCCCTCCAGGCTCTGGTTTGCGGATACTAGAATGTACATTGTTGGCATGTGGGATTGCCACCTTGCGAACCGGCCTTGCTGCTGCTTCATCGGGCACTAACACTGCCCTCACAACTGGTGGATTTTGTTGCTCCATAATAGATTGTCGGAACAACTGCAGCTTCTTTTGTAGAGCTTCTCTACGTTGACTATGAAATTCACATTCAGGCTCTAAGTAAGATTCCACCAGCTCCTTGTCCCTTGCCAGTGTTCACAGAAACAAAATCTGCAAAATATAGGCTAAGACCAAGTTGTTAACACTTAAGAAAATAAAAATAAAAATACAGTAAATTTACACTAAACACAATTTCACAAATCGCCTAGCCTTCCCCGGCAACGGCGCCAAAAACTTGTTCGGGTGTTCCGGTAGGGGTTAAAAACCGACACGCAAGTGCACGTGGTCAAACAAGTAATAAAGTGGCTAAGTAGCCAAGTATCGATCCAAGGAGGCTCAAGATATGTAAAGTTGCCTAGTTTACTATATTCCTATTTCACTTCTAATTATGCTAACAACAATGTAACCAACAGTTACTTGAGTTTTTGTTTCTAAACTATATATACTAAAATTAATAACAACTATTTACTGTGAATTTAGACAATGGATATGAACATGCCAAGGTTAAGAACAAGTAATGAACTTGATAATCATGATAATTTGGTTAATATCTTCTTCATGTTGCTAGCCAAGAACATTCGCCTAGAAATTAAAACTCTCGTATTTAATTTCACTTTAGAATCATAAACCATCCGTCTACATTTCTGTGATCAAATGCAATTTATGACCTAGCAATACAATTCCGGTTCCTAAATTGACTAATACGGCTTTCAAGTATATTTCTATCAGGAAAGCACATCAAAACCCAATTTTCTCAAATCAAGTTAAGAACAATACCCTATTAATTCACAACTTTCCAATTTCTTACTCTTTCGAGTGAAATTGGACTTTTTAGATGTACATTAATGTCGGTCACACACTAATGCAGTAAGAATAAGAATTAATAGAACAACATGGAAGAAGAAGAAGAAAACCATATCAATTATAATCAAAATTCATTACAAGTGACAAAACCTCAGCAAGGAAGAGAATTAGCCACTCATTTGTGGATTGATCATCCAAAAATGAGTGTAAATCATACGTACAATTGATAGAAAGAAGAAAAGAAGAGAAGAAATCCCTTAGCTTTTTCGTTCCTCAACTGCTCCTAACCCACGTCCTTGCTCTCCACTTCTGAACTCAGTCTAAAAACTAAAAACTGCTTAAAATAAACCTGTGTGCTATTTATACTAGTGGGAAATTTTTCCCGGAATAACAAGCAACGTGTCACGGAGTCCAACGCGGAGCACTGCCTCCGTGACACGGCGTGGACGCGGACCTTCACTGGAATTTCAGGGTCCGGTAAATTAGCCTCAACGTGGCACGGAGGCCAACGCGGAGGCCTCTCTCCGTGCCATGGAGCTGACGCGATGGCACACTGAAAATTGCCATTTTAATTCCTGTTCAGGCAGTGTGCTACTGCGATGGTAGCGTGGCACGGCTCCATCGCGGAGCCCCTATAAAATGTGCATTCCAATGTCTTTTCCACGCTCGCATCCAAGTCCAACTCCGATATAGTTCCAACATGCATTTTAGCTCCTAAAAATCACATTTACCTGCAAAACAAATGCTAATCATGTTGGTTAGTATAAATTCGCATTTTATTACCAATTACATGATATTATATACACATTGCACAACAAACAAGGTAAAAAATGATACGTTTGAGTATCACTTGGGCATATAAATCTGCCCAAGATCACTGTCCATCACGCCAACCTCCCCTATGCACCGCACCTCTCAAGGCACCGAGGGGCTGGTGCACCACATTTCCCAAGGCATCGGGGTACCGACGCATCGTGCTGGCCCTTGTGGCTTGGCCTCGCTTGACCCAACTTTTGAGGTTTCTCTACATGCGTCGTACCCTCTTTAGTTGCCACAAATCCATACGAATTCTTATGAGTTACTAACATTTATGGGGTGTAACATCCTCCCCCCCCAGGAACATTCGTCCTCGAATGTCAACTACAATTCGCAGGAGTCTAACTCTTTTAACTATCATTCTGGAAAAATTTTGGCAGAGTCTCCCCTGTAACATGGACTATCTGAAAATCCTAAAACGCAGAAAAGTCTAATACAGATATCTCACATGACATTATAACAAATCCTTCATCTGAAAATTGTAGTCAACTGAACAATATAAGTATCATAAACCAAATAACAACTGAATCAACAACTTTACCTTAATTGCATAGTCTGTACTAATCCTAGAACAAGTGAGGATATCTGGATCTCATGTTGTCTTCGACTTCCAAGGTCATCTCTTCCCTATTCTTGTTTCTCCATAGTACCTTAATAGAGGCTGATCTCGGGCAAAATAGCATGCCCGAGTGATGCTTTATAACTTAATTTAGTCTTGTTTAGCTAATTAATTATATATATTTTCATGTGATTTTATATAAATGTGAATATATGTACTAACCAACATGATTAGTTCTTGTTTTGTAGGTTTGCATGAATTTGAGGAACTAATTAGTTGGTGAAGTAGAGGAATGGAGTCGGGTGCAATTTGCGAAAGTCGGGCAGAAGCATGCCTTGGCAAGGCTGGCTGCGCCAGGCAGCGTGCCACGCTGTGCGTGTGCCGCGCACAGCACCGTGCCACGCCCATGCCAGGCGCACGAGAGAAGGCAGCATGCAGGCAGGCGAGCTGCGTGCAAGTGTCGTGCCACGCTAGGCCAGCTACGCGCCAGCAGCATGCCATCGCGCTGCATGAGCAGCGTGTCACACCGGCCAGCGCGGCGACCCTCGGCAGATTGGCATCCTGAGGCTATATCCAGTGTGCTTCCGCGTTACCTCTGTGTCACGGAGGCAGGGCTCCGTGATACACTCCATGACACGGAGCCATTCCACGACAGGCTAAATTGTGCACGATTCTCATTTACTATAAATAGGTCCCTTAGCTCCTAAAATTGGGGGGTCAAGATTTTATTCTGGAAAACCACCTAGGAGTGAAGGGAGAAGTGGGAGAACTCATCTAGGGTTTGTCAAATTCCCTTCTCTTCTACCAATTCTTGTAAGTAGGTTAGTTTATTAATGTTTTCTTGTAATTGTTCGAACATGAATGGCTAGAACCTTCCTCTAGGGTTGAAGCCATGAGTTATGATTGTGTTTTTACGAATTTGTGTTGGAATTAAGTTATTGATTGTTGTTTTGGCTTGCATTCTGAATTATTGGTTGTTTTTATGATTGATCACCGTGAAAACCTACACGTTAAGTTAGGCATTTGCTTGATTTACCTAGGTCAAAACATGAGAATATAAGGAGCATGATTGTATCTCACGATATAATTTGTGTTAGGATAGAAATATACCTAACACCTTGCTTGGTTGATAAAATGGGATGAGCTAGGCACCAACTTGGAATTATCACATCACCACTCGAAGAAGTAGTTGTGAAGCTAAGTTGAGTCGAATGATTTGGTTACGAGAGTCCCTAATCATTTCCACGTAAACCACATCCACGTAATTAATTGCCCATGAACTAGAATTAGCATCCTCGTTCACAATGTTGCAGTGAGGCTAGTTTGTTGTGTTTAAAGGCTCGAAAGGCCATGAACATGCAATTCTTATTATGTGAGATGAAAATTAATAGTTTCATACTTAAACCATTGCAAATCGTAACAGCGCATGATTATCTGGTTTTAACTCTATGTACTCCTTGAGTGCATTCAGAATAATTCGTTGACCACAATTAGATTTACTTAAACCTTCTAGAAAATTTCTTTAATCAACACTTGCGAAAATTAATATCACAGTTGAACGTGATAATTAGATGAATTGGTCCAGTCCCTGTGGGTTCGACATTCCGGTTCTTAAAAAGAGCCACTATATTACTTGTACGACCCGTACACTTGCGGGGGAACCGTCAACAAGTTTTTGGCGCCGTTGCCAGGGACTCGGCGAAGTTTTGATAATTTATCTATTTTTGTGTGATTTTTAAATTTCATTAAGTGTTGAGAAACTTGGTCTTAGTCTGATCATTTGCAGGTGACAGGTTGTCCTGCCAAGCTGGCTAAAAATAGAGAGCTTGTGGAAGCGTTGCTTGAACCTGAACGTAAAATCCATTTGCGAAGGAGAGTAGCTCTAGAGAAAAAGCTGAACAAACTTCAAGAAAAGGTACAACAACAACCCCCCGTGGGAAGAGCACAATTTTCATCGAAGCAATGGCTGCTAGACCAGTTCGCGAAGTGGCGATCCCACAAGCGACTAATGTGAACTCTAGTATTCAGAAACCGGAGCCTGGAGGGAACTTTGAGCTTAAATAGAACATGGTGCAGTTGTTACCTTCTAGTGGTCAATTCACTGGGATGGCACATGAGGACCCGCAGCAGCACTTACAGAACTTTCTTAAGATTAGTGACACGTTTGTCCCCATCGGCGTGTCCACAGATTATGGCCGACTGACCCTCTTCCCATTTTCATTGTTGGGAGAGGCAAAAAAGTGGTTGAAAGCTGAGCCACCGAACTCCATAACTTCGTGGAATGACTTGGCTAAGAAGTTCCTTATCAGATTCTTTCCTTCAGGCAAAACTGCAAAGTTGAGAAGTGAAATACTGAGTTTCAAGCAGAAGCCTGATGAGAATTTGTATTTGGCTTGGGAAAGATTCAAGTCATTATTGAGAGACTGTCCCCATCACCAGCAATCAAATGAAGTGCTTGCTCATTCCTTTATAGAAAGTCTAGACCCACCCACAAAAATTTTACTAGACTCTGCATCGGGTGGGCAAGCCTTGGAGAAGACGTATGATGAGTTGTACACTTTGTCGAACAGAATTGCTCAAGGAAATCTAGAGTGGCACAGCGAGTCATCGAGAGGGGTAGGAAAGAGATCAGGGTTGATCAAGGTAGATGGAATGAATGCCTTGGCAGCGCAGTTAGCTTCGTTCCAGCATCAGATGATGACTCAGTTCAATAAACTGAGTATGAACCAACAACAGGGCCAGGTTAATGCAGTTCAACAAGCTCCTAGTTGGTGCGAAATTTGTGGTAACAATGGGCATAATACAAAATCTTGTGGAGCCAATCCGGAATCAGTCAATTTTGTTGGGAATGTGCAGAGGAACAATCAGAATTTCGGACACAACTACAACAAGAATTGGTAGAGCCACCCGAATTTTTCTTGGGGTGGAAACCAAAAGCAGAGTTATTTTCAACCTCAACAACAGCAGTATCAGCAAAATAGGTAGAATGATGATCAATTGAGTAGCAACATTGAGGAAACATTGCAGAAAATCATGGAGACCCAGACTCAGTTAGCGGAAAATCAGGCGAGGATGTCAACAGACTTAAAGAATCAGCAAGTGGCCACCCGCAATCTTGAAAAACAAGTGGGTCAGATAGCAGCTGCTCAAAACATGAGATCGCAAGGGGGATTACCAAGCGACACAAATCCTAACCCCCCGGCAGATCAATGCCATTAGTCTTAGAAGTGAAAAGCAACTAGCTGATGAAGTGTCTAAAGAGGTGAGAAAGGAGGTGCATCCGGAGTTGGTTAGATCAGGACCATCCAGCAACACGGGAGATAATCAGAGTGCTGGGCAACAAAATGCACAATCTTCATTGCAGCCAGCACAAAGACCACCACCACCATTCCCTCAGAAATTCAGAAAGAGCAAGGAGGAGGAATGCTTCAAAAAGTTCTTTGAGAGTTTCAAAGAACTTCACATAAATTTGCCTCTTATTGATGTTTTGCAGGGAATGCCCAAGTATGCTAAATACTTGAAGGACGTGATGGCGAACAAAGTTAGGTTGGTGGATGTCCAGACTGTAGCACTAACTGAGGAGTGCAGTCATAAGGTATTGAGCAAGATTCCAAAGAAGCTCAAAGACCAAGGGAGTTTTACCCTCCCCATACAAATTGGTAAAGCTGAGGTGCTATGAGCTTTGTGTGATCTAGGGGCAGCAGTTAACCTAATGCCCCTATCCTTATTCAACACTCTGGGGTTGGGAAAACCGAGGCCAACGAGGTTGATGTTGCAGCTGGATGATAAGTCACGAGTGACACCTGATGGAATAATAGAGGACCTTCTCATCAAAGTAGGTAAGTTTATTATACCTGCTGATTTTATTGTCCTAGATTTTCAGGTTGATAACCACCCCCTTAATCTTGGGATGGCCATTCTTGGCCACCAGAGGAGCGGTGATTGATTTGAGAGCAGGGACCCTGAAAATGAGGGTCGATGATGAAGAAGAACTCTTCCGCGTTTACCAAGAAATGAACCCATCCGCACACTATAGAAACCTTTGTCAGGTTAGTGTGTTGTCAGAGGATGAGTGTAGGGTTGAGGATTCCACAGGTGCATGGCCAAAGACAGTGACAAGTGTTCAGCCGGACTCTGATGAAGGGCTTCAAATTGGGAAGAAGTTGGAGGAAGAGAGGAACAAAGTGGAGGTTGTTTCCTCTAAAAATCAAAAGAAAAGGAGATGGTTCTCGAACGGGAACCCAGGTATGAGGATGTCCTGAAAAGGATAGTCCACGTCATGCCGTGACGTAAAATAAGGCGCTGTTTGGGAGGCAACCCAAGGGTACCCCAGGTACAAAAAATTTTTAATTTTGGTTTGTGTTGACTTTGTTATTTTCATTATGTTTGTTTCTTTGGTGGAAAGTTAAGCACGGATGGAGGGAAGTCTGAGTACCCGTTGAGGAGGAAGCTAAAAAGCATGGAATAGAAGAAGTGTGGGGTCAAACACCCACCTATGAAAACTTGAAGAAAAGCATGTTGTTAGCTAGGCATAGAGGCTCAGGGAGTATTTCTCATCCTTTTAATTTTAATCTGATGCTATGAGGACATAGCAGGATTTAAGTGTAGGGTAAGGAAAATTTCAAAAATGTTGTGCTGAACGATTTTTGGTGAATGTAATGCTTGTGCGAAATAATTGAAATTTTTTTTGTGATTTTTGTGAGTCAAGCATGACTTCATCACCCGTTGGTTTTTATTTTCGGTTCTTTTCCGACGGGGGGTCTTTGAATCGAAGAATAAAAAAAAAATTTGTCTGTATATAATGTTTTTAGTCATAGTTAGGGACTGTTTCCGACGATGGATGGATGACGACCGTCTTGAGGAAGTTAGTCAATAAGTTTTTGGTTTTTGAACCCGTAGCTAATTGACGGCTTGATGTTCTTGCTATGTGCTATACATGATTGTAAGATGCAAAGGTGGTTAGTGTTGAAGCATGTAAGAAAGGTATAACTTTGTTTGAGACACTTAGGCTCTTGAATTTGACTCAATGTGATTGAAGCTTAATTTTCAATTCTTGTGATTAGCTGAGTTAAGAGTCTGCTGAATGTGTCTTGATTTGAGCATGTGCCATGAGTGTAAGGTTTTTGAGTATTCTGTGCTACTGTGGAGTGTCTAGAACTTGCCTGGTGTGTATATAAAACGAAATGAAGGATGTGAGTTGTCGGTGATGATTTAGGCATTTCTTTGATGGAACCTAAATGTTATCCCTCACTTTACCTACCTTGAATATTTAATCCTAATTAGCCCCATTGAGCCTTGAGCCTATTCTTTGACAGCTACAGCATAAGCTTAATCCTTTTTCTTTCATTAACGTTGAATTTGATCCAAAACTCCTAAGCGCTTAAGGGAAAAATCTGAAAGAGTAAAGGAGTGAGAAGAATGAAAAAGAAAGAAAAGTGGCAGCTGTAAAAGTTGAGAAAGGTCAAGGGTGCACTTGTTGAAAAGGCTAGAATATTGGTAGGGAGTAAGAGAATAAATTAATGAAAAAATTACTTATAGAACTCCTTACTAATAAGTTGAGAGTGCCTAAAGAAATGGGGGAACACAAGAGGGAAAGGAAAGCTGAAAAGAAATAAAGGAGAAGTAAGAGAAGGGAAGTTCGTAATGAGGGTGTGATGTATTAAAAGCGCTTAGGGAAGTTAGTCACTATTACTGGCCATAATAGTACCTACCCGTCCCTTAGCTACATTACAACCTAAAAAGTCCTACTAGATCTTACATTCATACATCCTTAAATTAGTGGAGTAAAACACTAAGGGTAAGTTTTAAACAGGTAAAACAACAAGAGTTAGAAGTCAAATTCTAAGTTTTAAACAGAGAGAGGGAGAGAATCTGTATCAAGCCTGGGAGAGATTCAAATCTATGTTGCGGGATTGTCCTC
The DNA here is from genome assembly GCA_035772735.1 of Datura wrightii. NCBI lineage: Eukaryota > Viridiplantae > Streptophyta > Magnoliopsida > Solanales > Solanaceae > Datura > Datura wrightii. Next base: position 37,795,574 of record JASDFA010000007.1, read on the forward strand.
ATCATCACCAATCCAATGATGTGTTGGTGCATACTTTCATAAAGGGTTTGGGAACCCACACAAAAATCTTGCTAGACTCAGCAGCTGGGGGACAAGCATTGGAGAAAACCTTTGAGGAGCTGTATACCTTGTTAAATCGTATTTCGCAGGGAAATCCGGAGTGGAATGCGGATTCATCAAGAGGAGGAACAAGGAAAGCAGCAGGAGTCCTAGAAGTGGATGGTTTTACAGCTATTGCTGCACAGATAGCTGCGTTACAGAATCAACTCAACACCCACTTCAGTAACATGAGCATGAACCAATCTCAAGCCCCAGTGAATGTAGTGCAGCAGATTTGGTGTGAAGTGTGCAGGAGTAGTGAACACTCAGCTGAGTGTTATGGAGCAAATCCTGATTCGGTGAACTTTGTTGGTAATATACAGAGAAACAACCACCTATAGCATGGCAACAGCTACAATTCCAACTGGAGGAATCACCCGAATTTCTCTTGGGGTAGCAATAACCATCAAGGGCAAAGTTCGAGTCAGGGGGCGCAGAGAAATCAAGGAGGGCAGCAGAACTATCAGGCACAATACAGAAGCAACAATGTACCTCCTCCACCACCATCACCCAGCATCGAGGAAATGTTCAAGACAATGATAGCTAACCAAGCTCAATTGCAGGCTGACTACGTGAAATTGGCAGCCGAGGTAAAGAACAATCAGTTAGCTACAAAGGCGCTGGAGTACCAGTTTGGGCAATTTGCTGGAGCCCAAAACACCAGGCCTAGAGGAGGACTTCCGAGTGACACTGATCCCAACCCCAAGCAAGTGAATGCAGTGACCACAAGGAGTGGTTTACAGCTTAAAGAGATGGAACCAGAGAGACCACCTCAACAGTCGGGAGCAGCAGAAACTAAGAGGGAGCAAAGTGATGAGAGGGGGAAGAAAAAGGATGCTGAACCAGAAAGACCACCACCCCCATTCCCTCAACGATTAAAGAAACACAAGGAGGAGGCGTGTCTCAAAAAGTTCATGGAGGTTCTTAAATAGGTACACATTAACTTACCTCTTATTGATGTTTTGCAGGGAGTGCCGAAGTACGCAAAGTATATTAAGGACATCATGGCGAACAAAAGCAGGTTGACTGAGTACGCTACGGTGGCTCGTACGGAGAAGTGTACTTCCTGGATACAAAACAGGCTGCCCACAAAGCTCAAGGACCCTGGGAGCTTTACTATACAAATTACAATTGGGCAGAGTATCCGAGCTCGCGGATTATGTGATTTGGGAGCGAGCATTAACTTGATGCCGTCATCGGTATTCAAGAAGTTGGGTCTAGGGAGTCCTAGACCAACAACAGTGATCTTGCAATTAGCAGATCATTCCTTGGCGAGACCTAATGGCATTGTGGAGGACGTGCTGGTGCAAGTGGGCTCCCTCATCTTCCCGGTAGACTTCGTTGTGCTGGACTTCGAGCCAGACGCGGATGTCCCATTTATTTTGGGACGTCCTTTCTTGGCGACCGAGAAAGCGCTGATTGATGTAGCTGTAGGGCAGCTAACCATGCGGGCACATGACAAAGTTGAGGTATTTGATGTATTTAAGGCCATGACGTTGCCGGCCATACATGAGGAGCTTTCAGCAATCAGTGTGTTTGATCAAGAAGAAATTCGTCAGATTGTTTAATCTCAAGACCCACTGAAAAGAGTGTTAATGAACTCCGATCATTTTGGAGATAGAGACGCTTATGAGGTGGTAGAAATGCTGAATGAGTCACAAATGCATCCGAGGAAACAGGAATTTCAGTCTTTGATGAGGTCTCTGGAACCATTACCGAAACCATCCATTGAGGAAGCACCAAAGTTGGAATTGAAAGAGTTGCCTCCCCATTTCAAATATGTCTTTCTGGGGGAAGATGAGACGTTGCTAGTCATCATCTCCGCAGAATTGACGGAGGCACAGGAGAAGGAAGCATTGGGTGTCCTTAGAAAAAGGAAGAAAGCAATGGGTTGGCATATGTCAGATATTCAGGGCATCAATCCAGCTTTTTGCACACACAGGATTTTCATAGAGACAGGAGAAAAACCAACTGTTCAGCCTCAATGAAGGTTAAATCCAGCAATGAAGGATGTGGTTAGGAAAGAAATAATTAAGTGGCTTGATGCAGGTGTGGTCTACCCGATTTCAGACAGTGAATGGGCCAGCCCCGTTCAGTGTGTTCCAAAGAAAGGAGGAATGACCGTGGTCACCAATGAGAAAAATGAGCTAATTCCTACACGAACTGTCACAGGTTGGCGGCTTTGCATGGACTATAGAAAGCTCAATGAAGCCACAAGGAAAGATCATTATCCTATCCCATTCATTGATCAGATATTAGATAGGTTGGCTGGATAGGAATATTATTGTTTCCTTGATGGGTACTCTGGCTATAACCAAATAGCCATAGCTCCGAAGGACCAGGAGAAGACTACTTTTACCTGTCCTTATAGGACATATGCTTTTAGGCGGATGCCATTTGGGTTATCCAATGCACCCGCTACATTCCAGAGATGCATGATAGCTATTTTCCACAACATGGTGGAGGATTTTGTTGAGGTATTTATGGATGATTTTTCTATTTTCGGTAATTTGTTTGCTACTTGTTTGCAGAATCTTGACAGGGTGCTGGCTCGCTGCGAAGAATCCAACCTTGTACTCAACTGGGAGAAATGCCATTTCTTAGTCAAGGAAGGTATCTTCCTTGGCCACAAAGTGTCTCGCAAGGGGTTGGAGGTCGATCGTGCTAAGATCGAGGTTATTGAGAAGTTACCACCACCTGTGTCGGTGAAAAGTGTTCGCGGTTTTCTTGGGCATGCAGGGTTCTACAGACGGTTCATCAAAAACTTCTCAAAACTTTCTAGACCACTATGCAGATTGTTAGAAAAAGAGGTGAAGTTTGAGTTGGATGATGAGTGTGTTAAAGCATTCGAGGAATTGAAGCAGAAATTGATAGAAGCACCTATCCTTATTTCTCCGGATTGGGGACAACCATTTGAATTGATGTGTGATGCAAGTGATGTGTCTGTGGGAGCTGTATTGGGGCAGAGGAAAAATAGAATCTTTCATTCTATTCATTATGCAAGCAAAACACTAAATATTTCCCAAAGTAATTATACAGTCACAGAGAAGGAGATGCTAGCATTGGTGTTTGCATTTGATAAATTCAGGTCCTATTTGGTCGGTTCAAGAGTGGTGGTGTACACCGATGATGCAGTGATTTGGTATCTGTTTAACAAGAACGATGCAAAGCCCAGGCTGATCAGATGGATCCTGTTGCTGCAAGAGTTCGACCTCGAAATTAAGGACAGAAAGGTGAGCGAAAATCAGGTGGCAGATCACTTATCGCGATTGGAAAGTCGGTCGCATGTGAAGGAAGGTGATAACATCAATGAGGAGTTCCCGGATGAGCAGCTCTTAAGCTGAAGTACCCTGGTACGTAGACATAGTCAACTTGCTAGTGAGTGGAGTCTATCCACCTGAGGCGACAGTTCAGCAGAGAAGAAAGTTGAGGCATGATTGTCGGTATTTTATTTGGGATGAGCCATACTTATTTAAATAGGGACCGGATCAGGTGATGAGAAGATGCATCCCGGAGAGCCAGATTGCAGAGGTGTTGAGGAGTTGTCACTCTTCATTCTATGGGGGGCACCATGGAGGCGAGCGGACAGCACACAAGGTTCTACAGTCAGGTTTCTTTTAGCCTACACTGTTCAGAGACTCTATGGCATACGTTAAAATGTGCAATAGATGTCAGCGTACAGGCACAATTGGTAGGAGGCAAGAGATGCCACTGCAGAATGTACTGGAAGTGGAGACCTTTGATGTATGGGGCATAGATTTCATGGGCCCGTTCCCACCATCATTTGGTAATCGTTACATCTTGGTGGCCGTCGATTATGTATCAAAGTGGGTTGAAGCAATAGCTTGCCCCAGGAATGACAACAAGGTAGTAACAAAATTTGTGAAAAAACACATTCTCACCAGGTTCGGGACACCCCAAGCCATTATCAGTGATGGAGGGGCTCATTTTGTCAATGCAAGTTTCAAGAAGCTACTAGCCAAGTATGGGGTGCGCCACAAGGTAGCAACAGCATATCACCCCCAAACCAGTGGGCAAGTGGAGGTGTCGAATAGAGAAGTGAAGCAGATTCTCCAGAAAACAGTGAATGCACAACGTAATGATTGGTCAAGCAAACTTGATGATGCGTTGTGGGCATACAGAACTACTTACAAGACACCAATTGGAACTTTTCCATACCGATTGGTCTATGGTAAAGCGTGTCATCTGCCAGTGGAGTTAGAGCATCGAGTCTTCTGGGCCGTGAGAAAATTGAATATGGACTTAGAGCTAGCGGGCAAGAAGAGACTAATGCAACTCAGTGAACTTGAAGAGTTCCGTTGGCATGCTTATGAGAGTTCCAAGTACTACAAAGAAAAAACAAAGAGGTGGCATGACAAGCATGTGGTGCATCGTATTTTTGAGCCGGGGCAGAAAGTATTGCTCTTCAATTCAAGATTGAAACTGTTTCCAGGAAAGCTGTGGTCCAAATGGTTAGGGCTATTTGAGGTAGTGAGAATAACCCCGTACGGGGCAGTAGAGTTGTGGAAAGAAGATCGGAGCACCACGTTCTTGGTCAATGGGCAGCAGTGTAAGCATTACTGGGGTGAGGACGGTGGTCGAGAGTAAACGTCTATCACCCTAGAGGATGACTGAGCTTAATGACGTCGAGCTGCGACGGTAAACCAGGCGCTGCACGGGAGGCAACTCGTGAAATTTTTTTGTAATATTTTAATAGATTTCGTAGAAAAAAAAAAGAAAAGAAATAAAAAATGAGAAAAATATAAAAAAATAAAAACAAAATTTGTATTTTATGTGAAACCTATAAATTCTAACCAATTGCTTGTTGTGAGATGAATTTCAGGTTGAACGGAGGATAAATGTGCAAAGGATCACAAAGGAAAAATCGAGGTAAGAAAAATAATAAAAAGTGGCAAAACAGTGACCCCACGCGATGGCTCCGTGTCACGGAGGAGGGCCTCCGCGTTACCCTCCGTGACACGTTGAAGGTAATTCTGGAATTTTTACAAATTCCAGAACACCTGCGCGATGGCTCCGTGTCACGGAGGGCATGCTCCGCATTACCCTCCGTGACACGTTGAAGTGTATTTCGCGACGGGTCACACCGGGTCGCCGGGTGACCCGCGCGAAATCCTCACTTTTTAACCCCGAATTCCCCTCATTTTTCCTCATTTTTCATCCCCTCCAAGACAAACATCCTAAAAACCCCTTCTCCCTCAACGTGACACGGACCTAGGCACACATTTTCATCAAGTTTTCTTCATTTCATCGAGTTCAAGGTATGTTCTTCAACTCTATCTCAATTCTTGTTGAATTTTTCGATGTTGAACATGTGATGCGAGAAAAACTTGCCCTAAGTAGAAATTAAGCTTAAATTCAATTGAGTTATTGTTGATTGACGTTCGTAATATCATTGTGATTGCATGAACTCGATAATTACATAGCTTGATAGAATTTTTGTAAAATCATAGCTAGGGCTTGAATTTGAATATGAAAAGGGAAAATTTAGTTGACATTTGAAACTCTTGTTGGGTTGTGTATGTTGGGTGAGATGAGTTGGTTGTGCTAACTGTTAATATGCTAAAAGACCTACGGATTTTAGGGGTAACAAAATTGTGAGATGCAAGAAATGGGTGAATTGTATAGGTTCATGTAGACAAAAAAAAATTCTTTGTTTCTCCTTGCTAAGTGCTATGTGATGAAATGTGAACGATGGTAATGTTGTGGTTAGCTGTACGAAGTCTGAGTAGTACAAAAGAATTTATACCGTCGAATTCTCAGAATGCACGAGGCATATTTGTTGTGTTTTGTTTTTTTGTAAATGGGTAATAAGTATGATCTTGCCGTAATGTTGTGATTGTGGCTAAAGACTAAGTGTGGGGTGGCCTAGCTTAACCCAACCTTAGTCGAAGCACATTTTAATTTGAATAACATTGGGACTGTCTGTTTGGTTTGACAGGAACGATGGCAAGCAGGCAGGATAAAGGGAAGGGCGCATCTACATCAGGCACCGGAAGGAATAGAATTAGACTGGGAACAGCAGTCCCAGCAGCACCATCGGTTCCACGCGGCCAACGCCGACAATATGGAACCCGATGGGTGACAGAGGAGGGGAAGAAATGGTACGCAAAGCATAAGGAAAGCAAATACTTCCCCGAAGAACACATTGCTAGGGAACCGTTGGCTCAGGAGTTTCCCAGGATTGTCCACAGGATTGAGGCACCGGGCTGAACTTCATCTTTGCAGAGCCCAAGGAGTGCAACCTGCACCTGATTCGGGAATTCTATGCCAACTGGAACCCGACACTCAGAAGTCACACCATAAAGATAAGGGGGCAGATAGTCACTTTTGAGCCTCATCACCTTAATGCCATCTTGGGGGCGCAGGACCAGACGCCCATGTGCTTCGGCAGCTGAATATCACTCCACCATACGCGGAAATCAGACGCACTTTGTGTGGAGCCCGGTCTACAGCACGGTGGAGCAGGCATAAGGAGAGGGGCTACCATCAGACTTTTCCCTACTCACAGATGAACAGGGAAGCTAGGATATGGCTTAAGATTGTTTGTTCCTGCCTGATCCCGGGGGTGCATATGACAGATGTCACCCGGGATCGTGTGTGCTTGGTATACTCCCTGATGAAGGGGCTGGAGATCAACGTTGGAGCGGTGATTATCTCCGCCATGAAGAGAGCCCGTTTGCATCAAGGGCACAAGTACGGGTTTGGTGGCTTACTGACCACGTTCCTGAGGGGCCTGGATATTGAGGAGGAGGGCCTTGACTACATCCCGCAGATGGAGAGGCGGGCCTTAGATGTCACCAAAACTAAGGCACCCGACACCACTCACGGGCCAATTCTCACATTAGCCGAGCGACATGCTCGAGATGATCAATATATGGCTTGCATGTTCGGGATGCAGATGCTCCAGCTGCGCATAGGCAGGAGGCCGGCTACAGAAGATGAGCTATGGCAGCTCGAGCTAGATTACCCTTTTGGCGAAAATGCCAGGGCTCTATGCTGAGTGGGGCCAGCTTTTGTGGAGGCCACTGATGATGATGTCCCCACAGATGAGGAGACACGTCGTGACGACTCCGATGTGGAGTCAGATGAGGACGACGGGGGCAATTCAGACATGGGAGACGAGGCAGCATCACCTGATGAAGAAGTGGAATACTTTGATTGATCAGGGAGTTTCACCACCTACTTTCGTACTATGCTGAATTTTGTCAACACTGGGGATAGTGTTCGATTTAAGTGTGGGGTGGGAGTAGTTAAGTGTTGGTTGTTGTTGTTATTAATGTATGTCTCTGTTCTGTTGTTGTGCTTGGATAAACTTGTGGCCCTGTGATTTTTGTGTGTATGTCTGTATTGTAATTAAGGTGAAGCTGTTGTGTGTTGTTGAATGTTGTTAGCTGGTTTTGTACATATCTTTGTTTTATCGAAATGATCGATACTTTTAAAAAAAATTCATGATTTTTTTTTGGGTTTCTCGGCGTTTGTTTTCGGTTCTTTTACCGAGAATAGTCCCATTGAACCGAAGTCTTAGTTAGTGACCGTTCCCTATGATGGATGGATGACGACCGTCTTAAGGGAAATGTAGTCGTTAGGAGTAGATTTCTTTTGTTCATTTTTTTTCTAGCTTTTTTTCTTTTATTGGTTTGCATCCCAAAACCTGTCATTACTTTATGGTTGTGAAATTATGGTTGCGTGTTGTACATGATATTTGAAATGCAAAGGTGATTCGTAGGAAAGCATGTAACTTTGTAAATATGTTGAGATACCTAGGCCATATAGTTCGATTCGGTGTGATTGAGGCTTAATGCTTGAATTCTTGTAATTAGCTGATTGAAGAGTTTGTGAATATGTCTTGAGTTAAGCATGTGAAATGAGTGTATGGTGAGGTTTCGTTTCTTCCATGCTATTGTGAAGTGTCTAGAACTTGTCTAGTGTGTGTACAAAACGAAATGAAGGATGTGTATTGTAGGAAAGGATGTAGGCATTTCTTTGCTTTAACCGAAAGTTTTTTTTCATTATCGTACCTACCTTGAATGTACACCCTAGTTAGCCCATTGAGCCTTTAGCCTATTTCTTTCTTTTGTCAAAAAGGTGTAAACCGAGCTTAACCCCTTCTTTTCATTATCCGTGAATTTGATCCAAAACTCTTAAGCGCTCAAGAAAAAAAATAATTAAATAATTTTCCCACAGCGCCAGGGAGTGAGAATTTTGAAAAGAAAAGAAAAAGCAGAGTGATGAAAGTAAAGAAAAGGTCGAAGATGCACTTGGTATAAATTAAATATAATGAAGATGTAGAAATAATCTTTGTTATTAAGTCAAGTGTTCTTAAAGATATGGGGTCGAAAATAAAGACAAACATCAAGAATGGGATGATGAAGGAAGAAACAATGTCCATAAGGTTGATGGGATGGATTGAAAAAGCGCTTAAGGAGGCTAGTTGTTATTATTGGTTAGCCCAGTATTTGCTAGTTCCGTAGCTTACATTACAACCCGTTAAGTCCTACGTGATCTTACATCATGTGTCCTTATATTAGTGGAGTAATACACTAAAGGCAAGCCTATGGTTCATGACATGATGCATGTAAATTCTTTTGAGAGAGAGAGCGAAATCTTGTTTATATGCCCCTGCATGTAATCTCTTGAGTTCATGTGATTAAAAAGGGGGAAATTCTCTTGTGTGGTGAGGGCACATGCTCGATGAGAGATTAAAATTCATGTCGGATATCTTGATCAGCTGATTTGCATGAGTTTGCCGATATCGAGAGTAGATTCTTGAGTCTAGGAGGTCTTAATGTGTTGAAGGTCATTGTATTGATAAGACTATGCATGTTTTCTTGATGATTTGTTGTATTAAATAATCGGTATAACCGTAGCTTGAATTTTCGAGCCAAAGTAGCCAGGATGGGGTGTCAATTGCATGAGGTGTAAGATTATTGTTCGGGGACGAACAAGGATTTAAGTGTGGGGTAAGTGATCTTGGGCAAATTTATATGCCCAAGTGATACTCAAATGTGTCATTTTACCTTGTTTATCTATCGATGTTTGTACATTCTCATGTGAATTGTAAAAAATGTGAATTTATACTAACCAACATGATTAGCGTTGTTTTGCAGGAAAAATATAAAGTTATGGAGCTAAGATGCATGTTGGGAGAGATCGGGATTGGACTCGGAAGCTAGCAAGGGAAAAAGCACAAGGAAGGCACAAATTAAAGGGGCTCCGCGATGGAGCCATGTCACGCTTCCATCGCGGATGCACTCTGCCTGGATGGTGAAATTATGCCTAATTCCAGTGAAGGTGCGCGTTGGGGTCGTGGCACGTTGGCCTAGCCCCGCGTTGCACGCTGTGCCACGTTGGGCCTTAATACCTGGACGACCGGATTCCAGTGAGGGTCCGCGTTGGTGGTGTGTCACAGAGGTAGTGCTCCGCGATGCACTCCATGACACGTTGCTTGTTATTCCGGGAAAAATTTCCACTAGTATAAATAGAACACTTAGGTTCATTTTTAATAATTCTGACTGGGTGGAGCAAGAACGTGGGTTACAGGCAGTTGAGAGGACGAAAATCTCAGGGTTTTTCTCTATCTCCTTCTTCTTTATTTCAATTGCTTGTATGATTAACACTCATTTAATGATGTTTAATCCACAAATGAGTGGCTAAATCCCCTTCTTGCTGAGGTTAAGAACAATTGTATTGAAATGTAATTATTGATAAATTGGTTTTCGTCTTTTCTTCCATGGTTGTTCTATTGATTCTTGTTCTTACTGCATTAATGTGTGGCCAACGTTAATGTACATCTAAAAAGTCCGGTTTCACTCGAGAGAGCAAGAAATTGGAAAGTTGTGAATTGATAGGATATGATCTTTTCTTAGTTTGGGAAAATTGAGAATTGATTTACCTTCAGGATAGAAATATACCTGAAAGTCGTATTAGTCACTTAAGGAATCGGTTTTGTATGGCTAGAACATGAATTTCGTTTTATCACAAAAATGTAGGTGGAAGGTTCATGATTCTTAAGTTGGGTTAAATACGAGAGTTTTAATCCATAGGCAATAATTCCTGACTAGCAACCGGAGGCAAGATTAATCAAATTGTATCAATAATGTATTTCTCTACATGTTCATTTAACCTCAGCATGCTCATACTTATAGTTCAGACTCAAATTATATATTCGTTTTAGACTTAGTATAAAATTAGGAAACAAAATATCAACCTTTTCTTCACATTGTTGTCTGCAATTTAGAGTTAAAGTTTATTGACACTTGAGTATATTGTTACTTTAGTCCAGTCTCTGTGGGATCGATACTTGGCTTACTTGAGCCACTTTACTACTTGTTCGACCACGTGCACTTGCGTGTAGTTATACCGAAATAGCCGAACAGCGACCCTCGGCAGATTGGCATCCTGAGGCTATTTCCAATGTGCTTCCGCGTTACCTCCGTGTCACGGAGGCAGGGCTCTGCGATACACTCCATGACACGGAGCCATTCCACGATAGGCTAAATTGTGCACGATTCTCATTTACTATAAATAGGTCCCTTAACTCCTAAAATCGGGGGGTCACGATTTTATTCAAGAAAACCACCTCGGAGTGAAGGGAGAAGTGGGAGAACTCATCTAGGGTTTGTCAAATTCCCTTCTCTTCTACCAATTCTTGTAAGTAGGTTAGTTTATTAATGTTTTCTTGTAATTGTACGAACATGAATGGATAGAACCCTTCCTCTAGGGTTGAAGACATGAGTTATGATTGTGTTTTTATGAATTTGTGTTGGAATTAAGTTATTGATTGTTGTTTTGGCTTGTATTCTGAATTATTGGTTGTTTTTATGATTGATCACCATGAAAACCTACACGTTAACTTAGGCATTTGCTTGAGAAAGCATTTACCTAGGTCAGAACATGAGAACGTAAGGAGCATGATTGTATCTCACGATATAATTTGTGTTAGGATAGAAATATACCTAACACCTTGCTTGGTTGATAAAATGGGATGAGCTAGGCACCAACTTGGAATTATCACATCACCACTCGAAGAAGTAGTTGTGAAGCTAAGTTGAGTCGAATGATTAGGTGTACGAGAGTCCCTAATCATTTCCACGTAAACCACATCCACGTAATTAATTGCCCACGAACTAGAATTAGCATCCTCGTTCACAATGTTGCAGTGAGGCTAATTTGTCGTGTTTAGAGGCTCGAAAGGCCATGAACATGCAATTCTAATTATGTGAGACGAAAATTTATAGTTTCATACTTAAACCATTGCAAATCGTAACAGCGCATGATTATCTGGTTTTAACTCTATGTTGCTCCTTGAGTGCATTCAGAATAATTCGTTGACAACAATTAGATTTACTTAAACCTTCTCAAAAATTTCTTTAATCAACACTTGCGAAAATCTTGAACGTGATAATTAGCTGAATTGGTCCAGTCCCTGTGGGTTTGACATTCCGGTTCTTAAAAAGAGCCACTATATTACTTGTACGACCCGTACACTTGTGGGGGAACCATCAACAGAGGCGACATCTTTAGTTCTCAACCTACGAACTTGTCGATCTAATATGGCCACTGGAACCTCTTTGTAGGCTAACTCCTCCATAACTTGGATGTCCACAACTGGAACAACTCGGGACAGATCCCCTATGCACTTCCGTAACATCGACACATGAAAGACTGGGTGAACAGATTCCATCTATGAAGGCAGATCTAGCTCATATGTCACCTGGCCTATCCTCTGGAGGATTTGATACGGCCCAATAAACCTCGGGCTAAGCTTTCCCTATTTACCAAACCTCATCACGCACTTCATTGGCGAAACTTTCAGAAATACCCAGTCGCCTACATTGAATTCCAGATTTCTACATCGTACATCAGCGTAATATTTTTGGCGTCTTTGAGCTGTCAGTAAGCATTCTCTGATAAGCTTCACTTTCTCTTCTGACTGGTGGATTATGTATGGTCCTATTAACTTTGATTCTCCTACCTCTAACCAACCAACTGGGGACCCTCACTTCCGCCCATATAAGGCCTCGTACGGTGCCATCTGAATTGTCGAGTAGTAACTGTTATTGTAAGAAAATTCAATAAGGGGTAAATGCTCATCCCAGCTACCCCCGAAGTCTATCACGCATTCTCATAACATATATCGAGCATCTGGATGGTACGTTTTGCTTGTCCGTATATTTGAGGATGGAAAGTTGTACTCAGATTAACCTGCATTCCCAAGCCTCTCTGAAATGACAGCCAAAATCTAGCTGTGAATTGTGCTCCTCTGTCAGAAATAATAGAAGTTGGAACACCATGCAATCGAACTATTTCTCTGATATACAAACTCAGCATAGTCCTCAGCTGAGAAGGTGGTCCTGATTGGCAGAAAATGGGCTGACTTCATCAATCTATCAACTATCACCCAGATGGAATCAAATCTGCATCTAGTATTTGGTAATCCTATCACAAAATCCATATTAATTGCCTCCCATTTCCACATAGGCACTGCTATTTCCTGTGTCAATTCACCAGGTTTTTGATGTTCCGCCTTTACCTGCTAGCAATTAGGGCATTGTGCTACAAATTTGCTACCCCTTTTTTCATTCCTGGCCACCAGTAAATCTCCTTTATATCATGATATATCTTTGTTGAACCTAGGTGCAGAGAATAACGGGAGTAATGTACCTCTGCCATGATCTGCTGGCGAAGTCCTGCCACATCTGGAATGTAGAGGCGACCTCTACATCTCAAGACCCCGTCCTCGGTTACCCTGAAGGCTGATACTTCTCCCTGTTGTACCTTATCTCTGAGTTGTACCAGGTTAGGATCTTTATACTGCTGCTCTTTTACTTCTACAACCAAGGATGATACTGTAGTATTCTGAATCACAACCCCGTTGTCTCCCAAATCTACTATTCGGATGGCTAAGCTAGCTAGCTGGTATAATTCTCGGGCCAGTTCCCGCTGTTTGGGCCTCAAATATGCTAAACACCCCATGGATCTACGACTGAGGGCATCTGCTACAATGTTGGCCTTTCCTGGATGATACAAAATATTTACGTTGTAGTCTTTCAGCAATTCTAACCAATGACGTTGTAGATTCAGCTCTTTCTGTGTAAAGATGTACTGGAGGATTTTATGGTCAGTGAAAATATCTACATGGACGCCATATAGATAATGCCTCCATATTTTCAAGGCATGAATTACTGCGGCCAACACCAAATCATGGGTGGGGTAGTTCTTTCCATGTTTCCTCAACTGCCTCGAAGCATAAGCAATCACCTTACTATGCTGCAACAGAACACATCCTAACCCAACACCTGACATATCACAATACACTGCATAACCCTCTAAACCTTCTGGCAGAGCTAATACTAGTGTTGATGTCAATCTATTTTTTAGTTCTTGGAAACTCTATTCACATGCTTCGGTCCAGTGAAATTTAGCTGCTTTCTGAGTTAACTTGGTCAAAGGCGCTGATAAGGTCGAAAACCCTTCTACAAACCTTCTGTAGTACCTAGCTAACCCCAAGAAACCGCGCACCTCAGTCGAAGTCGTAGGTCTAGGCGATGTCTTTACTACCTCAATCTTTTGTGAATATACTTGAATACCAGCCTCTGACACAACATAGCCCAAAAAGGCTACAGAATTCAGCCAAAACTCGCACTTAGAAAATTTTGCATACAACTGGCAATCTCTGAGAATCTGGAGCACTGTGCATAGATGATTTCGATGTTCTGCTTCTGAACGAGAATACACCAGAATATCATCAATGAATACTATCACAAACAAATCCAGATACGGCCTAAATATGTTGTTCACCAGATCCACGAACACTGCGGGAGCATTCGTCAATCTGAAGTACATGACTAAGAATTCAAAATGGCCATACCTGGTCTTGAAGGCCATTTTCGAGATATCTCTCTCGTGAACCTGAACCTGGTGATACCCAGACCTTAAATTGATTTTTGAGAAATACTTCGCCCCTTGTAACTGGTCAAACAAGTCATCTATTCTAGGAAGTGGGTATTTGTTCTTGATAGTGACATTATTTAGTTGTTGATAGTCTATACACATGCGGAGGGAGCCATCCTTATTTCATACAAACATAACTGGCGCACCCCACGGTGAAGTACTCGGCCTAATGAAGCCCTTATCTAATAGATCTTTTAGTTGTTCCTTCAATTCTCTGAGCTCAGTGGGAGCCATTCGGTATGGAGTTATGGATATAGGCTGGGTACCTAGTAATAGGTCGATGGCAAAGTCGATTTCCCGTTCTGGAGGAATACCAGGAAGTTCATCCAGAAATACATCTGGAAAATCATTAACTAATGGAATAGACTGAAGAGTCAGGGATTCTGCTTGGACATCTTGAACCCTGACAATATGATAGATGCAACCTTTTGCTATCAACTTCCTCACCCAAAGATAGGATATAAACCTACCTTTTGGCGTGGCTGCATTGCCTTTCCACTCCCGTACTACCTCCCTTGGAAAGTGATCCAACATTCTACATTGGCATAACATGGTGCTAGCCAATCCATACCCATAATCGCATCAAAGTCGATCATTTATAATTCCACCAAATATGCTAAAGTCTAGCGACCAACAACCTCTACTGTGCAACCCCGGTGGATCCTTTTAGCTGTAATAGAATCACCGATGGGTGTAAACACTGAAAAAGGTCGTTGAAGCAATTCTAGCGTGATGCCGAATTTTTAGGCTACTAGTGACGTAACATAAGACAAAGTGGAACCTGGGTCTATCAAAACATAAACAGAATGAGAGCAAATGTCGAGCACACCTGTCACCACCTCTGGTGACGACTTTGACTTCTGTCATCCCGGTAAAGCATAAGTGCGATCTGGACCGGTGGATGAACTAGATGCCCCTGACCTACCTCGGCCTCTGCCGGCTGGAGCTGAGGGCCTACGCCCTACTATAGATACTGGGGCACGTGACCCGACTAAAGATCTATCCTGTCGGTCTTGATCACTCTGACCCCTGGCTGGACAGTCTCTCATCAGGTGACCCTCTTATCCACATGTGTAACATGCCGTGGAACTATACCCGCATGCCCCAGAATGACTTCTACTACAGATAGGACAAAGTGGCACTATGAATCTACTCTGCTCTGAACCTCTCTACTGCTGCGAACCCGATGGCTGTGAACTCTCGCTGGGTCCAGACTACCCTCGCCGGCCTGATCTACCACCCTGCTGCTGCTGTGGGGTGGGGGTCTGGGTGGTCTGCCTGATAGTCACAACTTGGGTCCGCCCTGGAACTCTGCCTGCATATTACTAGGTCTAGCCCTGCGGTGCTTCTCCTGAATTGCCCTCTCTATCTCCCGCTGTCGCTGCCTGATTCCCTTAATATTCTGGGCAAATGCTTGAACACAGGCAATGTCCATGTCCTCTTGCAGAGTAGCTGTAATACAAGTCTCTACATACTCTAGAAGCAGCCCCATAATAAATAGGTGCACCCTAGTTGGCATGGTATCTACAAAAGCTGGTGCATATCGGGCCAAGGAGTAAAATCTCATAGCATACTCCCGAACACTCATCGAACCCTACTTCAGATGCAGAAACTGATCTACCCGGGCCAATCGAATTTCTCGCAACAAATAATGGTCTAGAAAGGCCTTTAAAAAGTTAGACCAAGTTGGAGGAGGAGCATCTCTACCTCGGGACCTCTACCAACTCTCGTACCATAATACGGCTATGTCCCACGGTCAGAATACCGCTAACTTCACCGACTTTGAAGGTGTGGCATGCATTACCCTCAAGATCCTCTACAACTGATCTAAAAAGTCCTGAGGTTCCTTATCTCGGTCCATCCCTATGAACTGCGGGGGACTCAGTGTGAGAAACTCTCGAACACTCGAACTACCAGGTCCTTCTGAAGATTCTGCAACCACGGGTGCCACTGGCTGACGCTGTGCAGACATCATCTGAGCTAGCATAACAACAGCACTCCTAACCTCCTAATCTGATGGTGTTAGTATAGAAACTGCTGGAGGTTATGCTGACGCATCTACTGCTTTGGATGACTCCTGACAGAGCAGAGACTGCTAGGGAGACCGAGATAGAGTCTTCCTATCGCCCTCAGATCGGGCTAACTTTGACTGGGGCATGCTAGTGCCCTCTCGTACTGCAACATCCAAATTTCTGCCAATCGTGGGTTGTCGTCTGTCTGACATTTCTCTGTAGACAAATAGAATTCGGTAAGCTTAGGGACTCAACCTTATTCTATACAGAGCACGACTGGAAGAGAAAGAAGAGTAACCACCCTAACATGCCTCGCAGCCTCCTATCTATAGTATGTGGTGCACAACACATCCATAGACAAGACTCTACTTAGCACGGCCAGTAAACTCCTTGGGATATGACCTGCTCTGATACCAAGTTTTTCACGCCCCACATTGGGAAGCATGACTGGCACCTGGTGTCCTATTAGGATCTGAACTGGCCTGACTGAGCTTATGCACCTCTGGTGCATGCCTAATCTTCAAATCAAGAAGACAACGAGCTATATCTTGGTTGTAAACACAGCCCCCAACCGGCAAGCTCTTACAGCCACATGTGAAAGAAAACAGCTAACCAGAAACAGGTAATAGTAAGGAATCCTAATCGGGCCGACAAGGCCACCATGATGTCTAGTTATAACTGTAAAGTAAATCCAACACTAAAGTAAGCTATGGCCAGAAAGGCCGCTAACTAATAGCTAAACAAGGCCCCATGCGGCCAACACGCTAAATAAAGCATATATGGGCCCCACATGACCAACAACAACTAACCACAGGGAATCTGAAATAATCTGCAGGCCTCTAGGAGTGATGTAATGGTCGAGACAGGACCCCGACCTACCCGTAAACTGTACAAATAAAAAGAGTAAACCTTCTAGCTATTAGCTCCCGAGGAAAAGAGCTGACTACTCTACTAATTCTGGCTAAAAGCTAAGAAGATCCTTGTCGACGTCTATCAGCACCTCCAGGCAAGTAATGCAGCGCCCCAGAAGGGCGTCAGTACAATATGTACCGAATATGTAAGGCAGTAACTATAAATAACTGAATGAACTGAAAAGAAACTGAAAGTAACTAAATGAAAGGAATAGAGATACTACCTGAATAGCTTAACTTCCTGCTGTCTAATCTATCCGTAACTAATGCAAACAAAAACCTTACCTGCCCCAGAAGCTGGGAGATACAACCAGCACAAAACAACCCACCCTGGGCCCCCATAAGCCCTAGCGAGTACAATTCAATCTATATACCCCTACAAGGTCACACTAAGTCAACTAATAACTATAGCCATCCTACCAGTCCCCTGGGTCTACAATTGAACCCGCTCGGCTCCTGAATTATAGTTGTGTCTGAGTCCAGTAGACTACTGATATCTGCACTTCGGGCACCAGGCTCGACGGGGGTGTGGTGCCGATACGGCATATAATAGTACATCCATGGAATGTACTATATGAGGACCTGGGACCCCATCTTCATCCCTCGCGGACGGCATACCACTCCTTGGAGCAATGTCATCTCGCCCCTGGCGAGCGTCGACATAGCTAGTAACCCTGGGGTTGGTTATGGAGGGCTATATAGGGCAAAGTCAATCCCAAACTAAACATAGAATATTGGTCTCAGCTACTAACAACAACTAATCTAATAGATATACTTCTGGCTCTCTTACTGGATTCAAACTGTATTATAATACTAAAGAAACTAACTTTCCGAGTGAATTTGCCTTAACATACCTCGATCATGGATTTCTGATTAACTGGCGAGTTTCAATTCGTATTCGACGGCTCTTTCCAACTGTAATTGTATTACTGGGAGAATGAGACTAGTTTAATACTCAATGCGGCTGAAAACGATAACTTTTAATACTAATATTAACTATACTTCAACTTAACAAAATATGGCCGAAAATGTATAATTCCCCGAGAGTTCAGAAGGGATAAATGCTTACTTGAAGCCTGTGATAGTATAGAAATCGGTTTGGAGCAATTCTGGCAACTTTTGCCTTGCGGGGTTATGATTTTCCGGGCGAATTTCATGAAAATAACTCCGTAATAATGCTCTCTGCGGGCTTAGAACTCCATACCCAAAGTTAATTTGAATTTGGACAGCGTTTGTTAGCGTAAACGGACGAAAATTTACTGAAACCTTCGTATCTCTCTCTCTAGTTGAATATGTTTTAAGGAAAATGAATTGAAATCAACTAAGGGACTACTTATATATGTGGGTGGTGGCAAGGGGCGCGCCGCACTGCCCATCATGCCAACCTCTCCTGTGCGCCGCACCTCTCAAGGCACCAAGGGGATGGCATGCTGCGCTCCCCAAGGCACCAGGGTGCCGGCACATCACGCTGGCCATTGCGTCTTGGCCTCACTTGACCCAACTTCCGAGGCTTCTCTACACGCGTCGTACCCTCTTTAGTTGCCAAAAATCCATGCGTACGCTTATGAGTTACTAACTTTTACGGGGTGTAACACTTTCTAGGGCCTAGAAGACTACCACACACATTATCCCATGAAGTCAACATAGAATAAAATAACTATTAAATGGCATAAAAGGCTGCCACACATAAAGTCCTAGGAAGTCAACATTGAATAAAAAAACTCTTCAATATAATTTTAGAAACTAATTAAGAAAAATACTGCAACATTTTCTCCATTTGGGGGGCCGATTTGGGTCCCATTTCATCTCCTCTTGGACTTTAATTTAGGCCTCTAAATAGATGTAAAACTTGAAGAAAATATCTTCATTGGGCTAGGATCTTCTTCCATCACAAGACACTTTTTAATAGTTAATTTCAGCCCATTAAGCTAGTCTTTAAATTTTCTTATTTGGGATCTTGTCGTGGGTCCTCTTGGAACTTTCAAAGCTTCTTTAGTTGATGTTGAGTTTCCATGGATTTTATCATTAAATCTCACATGTCATCTCATCATTTTATTAAAGGGAAGGTACTTTTATCCATAAAGGGCAATTGGGATCCTATAGGTGAAAGGATGGGCACTTTTAAGGATGATTAGCAGGAATGTCCCTATTCTAGGATGGTCTTTAACTTTTTTCCCTCAAATTTATAGTTTTTTATTTTTATGCTTTATCACTTTGGGTAATAAAAATTCAGATAATATACCCTAATATTAAAAAAAAATCACAAGACAATAAAGGCTCGTTAAGCACAGTTATGTCTTATCAGGCATAAGTTCAATTTTAGGACATTATGTCTTAAGAAATTCATATAATGAACTACCCCCCCCCCTCCAGGAACAAGTTACACCCAAAGCATAAGTTTAGGTTTAACATATTATGTCTTAAGAAATTCATACTACTAAACTTATGTCCCAAGGCAGAAGTTATGTCTTACAAGGCATAAGTTCAATTTTAGAACTTTATGTCTTTAAAAGGCATAAGTTCAGTTATTGAACTTTATGACTTAAGAAGTTCATAATACTGAACTTATGCCTCAAGATATAAGTTGTGTACTGAACTTATGCCCAAGGCACAAGTTATGCCTACTAAACTTATGCCTCTGACAAAGTTTTCTAAAAGATTTATCTTGCAAATTAGATATTACTGAACTTATGCCCCATGACAAACATTCTTTGAAAAGGTTTGTCTTACAAAATTAGGTCATAGTTAAAGGTATTTATCCCACATTTCATTAAACTGGTCTTAATGTGCATGCCTCGTACAAGTCCGTCAATATTAATAAGGTAAATTTTTAAAAAATAGCATAAATAATATTTAAAAGATGTGTTAGCATAACAATATAAGAATTTAAAAATAATATGAATTTTAAATTGATAAATGATTATGTTTAAGAGTTTGATCAAATTCAATTGTTCTTTCTTTAGTTTTTTCTAATACTTGTTTCAATGAATATAAATATCGTACAAATAGCATTTGATTGAAAGGTAGAAAGATCGTTCGCTTTTACATGAGTACTTCAATGTCACCCCCCACCTTGGGAGGAATGACTAGCACTTGGTGCCCTACTAGGATCTGAACTGGCTTAACTAGGCCTGTGCACTCCTAGTGCAGGCTCACTCCCTAAATCAACAAAACAACGGGCTATATCTTGGTTGTAAATACAACCTCTGGCCTACAAGTCCTTATAGCCACCTGTAAAGGAAAACAGCTAACCAGAAATAGGTAATAACAGGGAATCCAATGCGGGCCAACAAGACCACCATTATATCTAGTTGTGACTGTAAAGTAAATTCAGTGCTAAGCTAAACTATGACCGACAAGGCCGCTAATTTATCAGCTAAACAAGGCCCCACACGGCCAACACGTAAACTTAAACACATATGGGCCCCACACAGCCAATAACAGCTAACCACAGGGAAATAGAAACAATCTGCATGCCTCTAGGAGTAATATGATGGCGGGACAGGGCACCGACTTACCCATAAGCTGTACAATCAAAAAATAATAAACCTTCTATCTATAAGCTCCGGAAGAAAGGAGTCGACTCTTCTGCTAACAATCCTGGCTGAAGCCTAAGTGGGACCATCTCCTCGTCTATCCGCACCTAGAGGCAAGTAATGCAGCGCCCTAGAAAAGGCGTCAGTACAATATGTACTAAATATGTTAGGTGATAACTGTAAATGACTGAAATAAAGAGATAGAATTGAGAATAACTGAAATGAAGGGATAGAGATCATACCTGAGTAATGGAACTTCTTACTATCTAATTTATAAATAACTAAAGCAAACAAAAACCTTACCTGGCCCCCAAAAATCGAAAGGTACAACCAGCACAGAACAGCCCACCTAGGGGCCCCATAAGTCCTGGTGAGTACACTTCAGTCTATATACCCCTATCAAGGTCGCACTGGGTCAACTAATAGCTATAGTCGTCCTACCAGTCCCCTGGATCTGCAACTGAGCCCGCTCGGCCCCTGACTGTAGCTATGTCTGAGTCCAGTGGACTCCTGATATCTGCATCCCGGGCACCAGGCTCGACGGGGGTGTATAGATCCAACCACGGCATATGAGGACCTGGAACCCCATCTTCGTCCCTCGCGGATGGTATACCGCTCCGTAGAGCAACATCATCTCACCCCTGGCGGGTGTCGACACAGCTAATAACCCTAGGTTGGTCATGAAGGCTATACAGGCATAATCCATTCCAAACTAAACATGAAATGCGGGTTTCAGCTAATAACAACAACTAATCACAATAGACATGCTTCTGGTACTCTTGCTGGGATTCAGACTGAGTTATCATGCTAAGGAAACTAACTTGCCGAAGGAAACTGCCTTAACATATCTCGTTCACCAATTACCGATTAACTGGCAAGTATCAGTTTGTATTCAACTGCTCTTCTCAACTGCAATCGTATTACTGAGGAAAAATGACTAGCTTCAGTACTAAATTCGATAAAAATGATAACTTTATATATAAATATTAACTATATTTCAACTTAACGAAACATGATTGAAAACTCGTAATTTCTCGAGAATCTAGAAGGGAGAAATGCTTACTTGAAGCCTGTGATCATATAGAAATTAGTTTGGAGCAATTCCAACGACTTTGGCTCGGTGGGGTTATGATTTGTCGGGCGAATTTCATGAAAATAACTCCGTAGCAATGCTCCTTGCAGCCTTAAACTTTAATACCCCAAGTTAATTTGAATTCGGGCAGGGTTTCGTAGCGTAAAGGGAGGAAAATTAGTAGAGTTCTTCATGTTTTCCCTCTCCTAGCCTTATATAACTTTGGAAAATAACTTAAAATCAAAGGGAGGGACTTATATATACTTGGGGCAGTGGACTGGGGTCCGTGCCACGGTCCCTGTCGCCCCAAAAGTCGGTCGCGCCAAGGGAGGGTTCGTGACACGTTGCCCTTTTGGGTAGCCAGTCCGGCCTTCTCCCATGCGATCCCAATTCCACGCTCATTTGACCCTTTCCTTAGCCCTTTCTCATATGTATTGTACTCTAAAACTCTTAATCAACGTATGAATAGGCCTTCTAAATATTAGAAACTTATGAGGTGTAACATCCTTCCCCCCTTAGAAACATTCGTCCTTGAATGTTAACTTCAACTTACAAGAATCTTAACTCTCTTAACTACTTATCCTGAAAAAATTTCAGCAGAGTCTCCCCTGTAATATGGACTATCCCAAAACCCTGAAACGCAGAAAAGTCCAACATAGATACTTCACATAATACTATAATAGGTATCTCAAAATAAGGCTGGAGTCAACTGAGCAACATATATATAGCACAAATCATGGAACATCGACTGAATCAATAACTTACCTTAGCTGCATAATCTGGAATAAGCCTGGAACAAATGAGGATATTTGGATTTCATGTCGTTCTCAGCTTCCCAAGTCATTTCCTCTCTATTCTTGTTTCTCCACAGTACCTTAACAAAAGCGACATCTTTCTTCTCAACCTGCGAACCTGTCGATCCAATATAGCTACTGGAACCTCTTCATAGGCTAACTCCTCAGTAACTTGGACATCCTCGACTAGCACAACTCGGGATAGATCTCCTATGCACTTGCGTAGCATCGACACATGAAAAATCGGGTGGACAGATTCTAATTCTGAAGGCAAATCTAGCTCATATGCCACCTGGCCTACTCTCTTGAGGATTCGGTATGGCCCTATGAATCTTGGGCTAAGCTTTCCATTTTTACCAAATCTCATCACGTCCTTCATCGGTGAAACTTTCAAAAATACCTAGTCACCTACATTGAACTCTAGGTTTCTACGCCGTACATCAGCGTAAGATTTCTGGCGGCTATGAGATTTCAGTAAACGTTCTCTAATAAGCTTTGCTTTCTCTTCTGACTAGTGGATTATGTCTGGTCCGATTAACTCTGATTCTCCAACTTCGAACCAACCAATTGGAGACCTGCACTTCCACCCATATAAGGCCTCATAAGGTGCCATCTGGATTGCTGAATGATAATTGTTATTGTAGGAAAACTCAATAAGGGGTAAATGTTCATCCCAGCTACCCCAAAGTCCAGAAAACATGCTCGTAACATATCCTCGAGCGTCTGAATTGTACGTTCTGCCTTTCCGTCTATTTGAGGATGGAAGGTCGTAGTCAGATTAACCTGTGTCCCCAAGCCCTTCTGAAAGGACTGCCAAAATTTATCCGTAAACTGCTCTCCTCTGTCGGAAACAATCGATAAAGGAACACCATGATCGTACTATCTCTCTTATATACAGTTCAGCATAGTCCTCAGCTGAGAAGGTAGCTTACTGGCAAGAAATGAGCTGATTTCATTAACCTGTCAACAATCACCCAAATAGAATCAAATTTGCATCTAGTATGGGGTAGCCCAGTTACAAAGTCCTTATTGATAGCTTCCCATTTCCACGTAGGCACTGCTATCTCCTGTGTTAAACCGTCGGGTTTTTAATGTTCAGCCTTCACCTGTTGGCAATTAGGGCATTGTGCTACAAATTCTTCTACCTCCTTTTTCATTCACGACCACCAATAAATTTCTTTGATGTCATGATACATCTTTGTTGAACCTGGGTGAAGAGAGTAACGGTAATAATGCACCTCGCCCATGATCTACTGGTGAAGTCCTGCCGCATTTGGAACACAAAGGCGACCTTTACATCTCAATACCCCATCTGCGGTTACTTCGAAAGTTGGTATTTCCCTTTGCTGAACTTTATCTTTGAGATGAACCAGGTTAGGGTCTTCGTACTACCGTTCTTTCACTTCCACAACTAATGATGATACTTCCGTATTCTGAATTACTGCTCTGCTGCATCCTAAATCTACTATACGGATGGCCAAATTGGCTAACTGATGCAGTTCTCAAGCCATTTCCCATTGTCCTGGCTTCAGGTATGCCAAACTACCCATAGATTTGTCGCTAAGGGCATCCGCTACAACATTGGCTTTTCCTGGGTGATATAAAATGTTCACATCGTAGTCCTTCAATAGCTCTAACCAGCAATGCTGCCGCAGATTCAACTCTTTTTGTGTGAAAATGTACTGGAGGCTCTTATGATCAGTAAAAATATCTACGTGGACACCATACAAATAGTGCCTCCATATTTTCAAGGAATGAATTACTGTTGCCAATTCCAGATCGTGGGTGGGGTAATTTTTTTCATGCTTCCTCAGCTGTCTGGAAGCGTAAGCAATTACTTTACCATGTTGCATCAGAACACATCCTAACCCGATGCCTGAAGCATCACAGTACACTGCATAACCCTCTAATCCTTCTGGCAAGGCTAATACTGGTGCTGAGGTCAATCTGTTTTTTAACTCCTAGAAGTTCTATTCACGTGCTTCAGTCCAGTGAAATTTAGCTACTTTCTGAGTTAACTTGGTCAAAGGCACTGCTAAGGTAGAAAATATTTCCACGAACCTTCTGTAATACCCAGCTAACCCCGGGAAACTACGTACCTCGATCGGAGTGGTAGATCTAGGCCATGTTTTTACTGCTTCAATCTTCTGCAAATCTACCTATATACCAGCATCTGACACAATATGGCCCAAAAAAGCCACTGAATTCAGCCAAAATTCACATTGAGAAAACTTCGCATACAGCTGGCGGTTCTTGAGAGTTTAGAGCACTGTTCGTAGGTGATCTCGGTGATCTGCCTCTGAGTGGGAATACACCAGGATGCCATCAATGAATACTATCACAAACAGGTCCATATACGGCCTAAAGATGTTGTTCATCAAGTCCATGAACACTGTTGGAGCATTCATCATCCCGAAGGACATGACTAGAAATTCAAAGTGGCCATAGCTAGTCCTGAAAGCAGTCTTTGGAATATCTTTCTCTCAAACCCGAACCTGATGATATCCTGACCTTAAGTCAATTTTTGAGAAATACTTTACCCCCTGTAACTAGTCAAACAAGTCATCTATTCTGGGGAGCGGGTACTTATTCTTGATAGGGACTTTATTCAGCTGTCGGTAATCTATACACATACGAAAGGAGCCATCCTTCTTCCTCACAAACAGAACTGGTGCACCCCACGGTGAAGTACTCAGCCTGATAAAGCCCTTATCTAACAAATCTTTTAACTGCTCCTTTAATTTCCTGAGATGAGCAGGAGCCATTCGATATGGAGGAATAGATATAGGCTGAGTGCTTGGTAATAAATCAATTGCAAAATTGATCTCCCATTTTGGGAAAATACCAGGAAGTTCATCTGGGAATACATCTGGAAATTCATTGACTACTGGAACGGACTGAAGTGGTGGAGATTCTGCTTGGACATCCTGAACCCTGACAATATGATAAATACATCCTTTCTCTATCAATTTTCTCGCCCGGAGATAGGAAATAAACCTACCTTTTGGCGTGGCTGCACTACCTTTCCACTCCCGTACTACCTCCCCTGGAAAGTGGAATCAAACAATCGTGGTCCAACATTCAACATTGGCATAGCATGGCGCCGACCAATCCATACCCATAATTGCATCAAAATCAATAATTCCTAGTTCTATCAAATCTGCTAAAGTATGACAACCAACAACCTCTACTGTGCATCCTCGATAGACCCTCTTGGCTAGGATAGAGTCACCGACGGGAGTAGACACTGAAAAAGGTCGCTGAAGCAATTCTGGCGTACCGAACTTCTGGACCACTAATGGGGTAACATAAGACAAGGTGGATCCTGGGTCTATCAGTACATAAACAGAATGAGAAAATGTCCAGCATACCTGTCGCCACATCCGGCGACGACTCTGACTCCTGTCAACTTGGTAAGGCATAAATGTGATCTGGACCGGTGCCTGAACTAGATTCCCCTGGTCTACCTCGACCTCTGCCGACTGGAGCTGAGGGCCTATGCCCTGTTGGAGATGTTGGGGCGCGTGACCCTACTAAAGATCTTTCATATCGGTCCCGATCACTCTAACCCCTGGCTGGACAATCTCTCATCTGATGACCCTCCTGTCCACAGGTATAACATGTTGTGGAACCATACCTGCATGCCCTGGAGTGACGTCGGCTACGATAAGGCAAAGTGATACAGTAAATCTGCTCTGCTCTGCTCCTCTCTACTGCTGTGGACCTGCTGATCGTGAGCTCTCGTCGGGCCCTAACTGCCCCCGACGACCAGATCCATTCCCCTGCTGTTGTTGTGGAGGTGGGGGTCTGGGTGGTCTGTCTGAAAACCGTGGCCTGGGTCCACCCTGGGACTCCGCCTGCATGTCCCTAGGTCTGGCCCGGCAGCGTTGCTCCTGATTTGCCCTTCTTATCTCCCGTTGCCGCTGTCTGATCCCTTCAATATTCTGAGCAAAAGCCTAAACGCGAGCAATATCCATGTCCTCTCGAAGAGTGGCCGTAATACAAGTCTCCACATATTCTGGATTCAGCCCCATAATAAACCGGTGCACCCTAGCCGGCATGGTATCCACAAAAGCTGGTGCATATCGGGCCAAGGAGTCGAATCTCATAGCGTACTCCCGGACACTCATCGACCCTGCTCTAGATATAGAAACTGATCAACCCGGGCCTGTCAAATTTCCCGTGGCAGGTAGTGATCCAGAAAAGCCTCTGAAAAGCTGGGCCAAGTCGGAGGGGAAACACCTCTCCCTTGGGACCTCTCCCAACTCTCATACCACAGTACTGCGACGTCTCGTAGCCGAAATACCGCTAACTCAACCGACTCTGCAGGTGTGGTATGTATCACCCTGAAAATCCGCTGCATTTGATCCAAGAAATCCTGAGGGTCCTTCACCCGATGCGTCCCCGTGAACTGCGGGGGACTCAGTGCGAGAAACTCCCGGACCTTCAAACTACCAGGTCCTCCTGAAGATTCCACGACTGCGGGTGCCACTGGCTGACGCTATGCAACCATCATCTGAGCTAGCATAACAACAGCACTCCTAACCTCCTGGTCGAATGATGTCGGATTAGAAACTGCTGGAGGGGCACCGTCACATTTTCCACTCTGAGCGGCTCCTGGCATGGTGGAGAGTGCTGGGGAGACCGAGATAAAGTCTCCCTATCACCCTCAGATCGGGCTGACTCTGACTGAGGTACCTTGCTAGTGCCTTCCCCTGCTGCAACATCCAATCTCCTACCAGTCGTGATGTGTCACGGGTCTGCCATTTCTCTTTAGATAATAGAATATGGTAAGCTTAGGGACTCAACCCTATACTATACAACTCTATAGCACGATTGGATAAGAAGAAAGAGTAACCATCCTATCATGCCTCACAGCCTCCTGCCTATAGAATGTGGTGCACAGCACATCCATAAACAAGACTCTACTTAGCAGGGGTTGCAGACTCCTTGGGATACGACCTGCTCTGATACCAACTTTGTCATGCCCCACCTTGGGAGGCATGGCTGGCACTTGGTGCCCTACTAGGATCTGTACTGACTTAACTAGGCCTGTGCACTCCTTGTGCAGGCTCACTCCCCAAATCAAGAAAACCACGGGCTATATCTCGGCTGTAAATACAACCTTCGGCCGACAAGGCCTTATAGCCACCTATAAAGGAAAATAGCTAACCAGAAACAGGTAATAACAGGGAATCCTATGCGGGCCAACAAGACCACCATGATATCTAGTTGTGACTGTAAAGTAAATCCAGTGCTAGCTAAACTATGGCCGACAAGGCCACTAATCTATCAGCGAAACAAGACCCCACACGACCAACACATAAACTAAAACACATATGGGCCCCACACGGCCAATAACAGCTAACCACAGGGAAATAGAAATAATCTGCAAGCCTCTAGGAGTAATATGATAGCGGGACAGGATCCCGACCTACCCATAAGTTGTACAATCAGTAAAGAGTAAACCTTCTGTCTATAAGCTCCGAAAGAAAAGAGCTGACTCTTCTCCTAACAATCCTGGATGAAGGCTAAGCGGGACCAACTTCTTGTCTATCCGCACCTGCAGGCAAGTAATGCAGCGCCCCAAAAAGGGCGTCAGTATAATATGTACTGAATATGTTAGGCGATAATTCTATATGACTGAAATAAAGAGATAGAATTGAGAATAACTGAAATGAAGGGATAGAGATCATACATGAGTAATGGAACTTCTTACTATCTAATTTATAAATAACTAAAGCAAACAAAAACCTTACCTGGCCCCCATAAGCCGGAAGGTACAACCGGCATAGAATAGCCCACCTGGGGGCCCCATAAGCCCTGGTGAGTACACTTCAGTCTATATACCCCTATCAAGGTCGCATTGGGTCAACTAATAGCTATATCCGTCCTACCGGTCCCCTGGGTCTGCAATTGAGCCCGCTCAGCCCCTGACTGTAGTTGTGTCTGAGTCCAGTGGACTCCTGATATATGCACCCTGGGCACTAGGCTCGACGGGGGTGTATAAAGCCAACCACGATATATGAGGACCTAGGACCCCATCTTCGTCCCTCGCGGACAGCATACCGCTCTGTAGAGCGACGTCATCTCACCCCTAGCGGGCGTCGACATAGCTAATAACCCTGGGTTGGTCATGAAGGCTATACAGGCATAATCCATCCCAAACTAAACATGAAATACGGGTTTCAGCTAATAACAATAACTAATCACAATAGACATGCTTTTGGTACTCTTCCTGGGATTCAGACTGAGTTATTATGCTAAGAAAATAACATACCTTGTTCGCCGATTACTGATTAACTGGCGAGTATCAATTTGTATTCAACTGCTCTTCTCAACTGCAGTCGTATTACTGGGGAAAAATGACTATTTTCAGTACTAAATTCGATAAAAACAATAACTTTATATATAAATATTAACTATATTTCAACTTACCGAAACACGGTTTAAAACTCGTAATTTCTCGAGAACCCAAAAGGGAGAAATGCTTACTCGAAGCCTGTGATCATATAGAAATTAGTTTGGAGCAATTCCAATGACTTTGGCTTGGTGGGATTACGATTTGCCGGGAGAATTTCATGAAAATAACTCCGTAGCTATGCTCCCTGCAGCCTTAAACTTCAATACCCCAAGTTAATTTGAATTCGGACAGCGCTTCATAGCGTAAACGGAGGAAAATTAGTAGAGTTCTTCATGTTTTCCCTTTACTGGTCGTATATAACTTTGGAAAATAACGTAAAATCAAAGGGAGAGACTTATATATACTTGGGGCAGTGGACAAGGGTCCGTGGCATGGACCCTGTTGCGCCAAAATTCGGGCATGCTACGGAGTTCAACGTGCCAAGGGAGGGTCCGTAACACGTTGCCCTTTTGGGCAGCCAGTCCGGCCTTCTCCCGCGCGATCCCAGTTCCACGCTCGTTCGACCCTTCCCGGGACCCTTTCTCGTACGTATTGTAATCTAAAACTCTTAACCAACATACGAATAGGTCATCTAAATATTAGAAACTTACGGTGTGTAACATTCGATACATGAATTATATGTGTATTTCATATTAATTATTACAATATTTATTCTATACTATTAATAGATTAACATTTAATATAAATGTTAGCATTAAAAAGACATGTTGTAATAAAAAGTTGTATAATAGAATAGAACATATAATATAAGTTAAAAGTTTAAGCAAATAGCACTTACATAATCGTACTGAGTTATTATTGGCTTGGCACTAATAAATTGATATCATATCACAAACGTATTTATTTATTTCTAATTGATCGTCCAAACTAAGAAAATCTCATAATAAATTAGTGGAAAAAGACGTTATTGCATTAGGGTAGATTGTCTATATCACTCTTTGGGGTGTAATACTTCTCCCCACCCTCCTAACACGAGATGTTTTGTGAATCGGGCTGCCCTTTTTTCAAATTGTATTTTCAAAAGTCCTAAACATAAGATTGATTTGCATTATAAGTACAATTTTATTCAATGTGTAATCATTTCTTAAGAGATAAAATCTTAATCACTTTTAAGTATCTAAATATTAATATTCTTTTTATATATTTCAAATAAGGAAGAGTTTAATACATAAAATTTATAGTTAATTTTAAAGTTCTAAAGATTAAAAGAATAATTAAATAACTGTTTTTTCAAGTGTGAACTCTATTTTTAAATAGGTAAAAAGGTGATCATATTTTGTTATGAGGCTTCGTACTGTAAATATTTAGTAATAACTTAATTTTAAACTTTATATTTTATCCTTTATGAGATAATTTCAACTGTATTTTTTCTCTCTCTTAAAAAGAGTGAATAACAAGATCACTCAATTAATTAAAACAACTTAAAGAAGGAGGGGGAGGAGGAGCAGGAGGAGGAGGAGATCTCTATAAAGAATTGATATGAGTTAATAGAACAATAATTGATTTTAAAGTCTTAAATGTTAAGATTTTTAATATCGTTCAAATTAGAAAAGATTTAAGAAGCAAAATTTTAGTCAATTTTAAACTACTCTTGCCTTTTTCAAATAAGTAAAGATTTAATAGTTATATATTTATAAATTTAAAGTCCTAAATATTAAGATAATATTTAAATAATACTCCCTCCATTTTAAAATAAGTGGTGCTTTTAACTTGAGCACACCCCTTAAAGAAAACTATTCATTCTTAGACAAAAAAAATATTTTTACCCACGTATTCCTAATAAATATCTTGAAAAAGATATAACTCTTTAATATTTTCTTGATTATGTAAACTCTCTCCACTTAAATAAAGGTAAAACTGAAAGAACATCATTAATATCTTTATTATGTGTAATACCCCTTATTTTGAAACAAAATCAAAAGGCTAAAATACCACTTATTTTGAAACGGAGGAAGTAATTATTTTATAAAATACTAAATGACAATTTTGTCTATTGCGAAGTCTTTTAATGAAGGATAAAAAGTTCAATAACATTTAAGGGTCTTCCCGCTTTTAATATAGTATCGATGAGTAGCAGGGATAAAATTTAATGACTATCAATTTGAGGAGCAAAAATTAAGACCACACCAGAATAGGGGCAATCCATGCAAAAACTCGCATTTTTAACTTCGGAAATAATGTTAAAAGCAACTGAGCCTCATTAGACAGAAAAATGATAAATTTAAACTATTTCTGGGGATTTTTGACCTGTCTGATTTAACAGTAGCAGGTTGAAGAATCTCGGAAATGTGACTGGAACCTAATTTGTACTTGAGCGAAGCAAAGGACACAGTCTATGTAAGCATGAAGCAGCAGATGATACCCACAACTTTTTCAAAATAGGCAAATAACGTAATCTAACCTGTTGGTTAACATGGGAAATTAGTTATACAACAGAGCGCTTACCACTTGAAACGATGCTGTTGGTGTATCTGAAGGGACTAGGCTTTAGGAAGTTGCGGTTACTACGAACAATTTCTTTTTTTTTTTTGGTTCTGTTTTGTTATTTGCGTTTCTCAGGTTAGTTTTGAGTTCTGATTGACCAGAGATTTTCTCAACTAATGGCACAAATCTACAACGCACGACCAGATAAGAAACCAATACTTTGGAAAATGATAGTGAGATAAATATGAGAGATTTATGGATCTCGAACATAATTACTCCCTCTTGTACTTGTAGAGAGTTAATGTTAGTCTCTGTCCAGTGTGAGTAAATTATAGAAGAACCTACTGTAAGAGAAATATGGAGATGAACAGAAAGTGACGAAGGGGGGAAAATTAAAAAATGTAGAGAGCGTACAAGGTCATTACAGTGAAATGTTGGTTCCTTGCAACAAGCACCTTCTTTAATTTCGGAGCTTATTAGTATACACTCTTTTTTGCTGTCATCGGATCAGCTAAGGCCGTCAATTGACGCCAAATCAGATGGGTAAAGGAAAATATTCTGTTAGGATGTGCCTGTGATCTACTTGATTGTCGTATCTATAAGTACTCAGTGATACAAGTTTTCCTAAGTTACCTCTACTAATTGGCTACACTACCTAACTACATCTCAACAGCCATCCCTACACAAAATGGGATGGAGTAAAAAGTAAATGTGTAGGGAAAATTTTACAGATGATTCAAATCTGTACAGCAGAAGAAATCGAAACTAACAAGTTACAACTGTACAGCCACTAATCTTCTATCCGTTGTATCTCACCCATCATGATGCGATTGCTTGTAACCTTGAATCCGAGAAGAGCAGGATCAATCTGTCTTCCTTTCTTTCCTTTCTTCTTACCACCACGAGCACACTGTGTTGCATCCAATGCCTCTGATGCATGTGCCTCCTGAGCTGTTGGCCTCTTAGCGTTACTCTTAAGCATGTCACTGAATGATGTCTCTGAAACATCAGCATCACTACAAGATGCAGTTCGTCGGAAGCGCCCGTCTTTCTTTCCAGACGTCAAAGCATCAGGAATTTGATTTGCTGCATTACCTCCCGTTTCCCTCTTACCTCCTAGTGACAGAATTAATACAAGGATGAGTTGGCAATTAGCCATGGATAGAATGAGTGTGCAAGGGGATTAGCAATAACTGTTACAAGCCACAAAGGAATAGCAGACATCAAATTAACTATACTCCCTTCGTCCCAAATTTATATAAAGGTCTGGGCAAGGAGTTTAAGAATGAAAGGAAGACTTTTGAAACTTACGACTCAAAATAAGCCATAGATATTTATGGGGCTAGAAATCGTCTCATTAAGGATAAAATGAAAAGTTTAAAGTTAAATTGTTACGAAAAATAGAAAGATGCCATTCTTTTTTGAATTGACCAAAAAGGACAGTGTCACATAAATTGGCCGGAGTGAGTAGTATATTCCTCTTCACATCTTCAAGGTGCAAAATAGCTAGGAAATATAGTAATATCAAGACGCAATTAGAAGACAGCAATCTAAGCATAAAGGAGAAAGACATCCTACCTTCAGAAGCCATGGCATCTGAAGGATTTTTGCCTCTCACAGGGGTATCAGAAGTTAGCTCAGATAGACCCTCCTGGGTTGAAGAAACACGCAAGACAGGTGGACGCTTCGGCATGTTATCTGGCCTTTTTGATGTCGCAGCCATCCTACCCAAATAGAAACAAAGTACAGATGCATATCAGGAAAGCAATATCACAACATAATCTTCATCGAAGGATAGGAGCTAGTAATCTTCATCGAAGGATAGGAGCTAGTCCTATATACAGGGTAGTCATCAAAACTCTTCCATGACTTTTACGAAAAGAAAATGATTAAAGAAAATATTTACCATTAAAAGGAAAAAGACAAGGAACAAAACATTTTGACCAAGGAAGAAGTTGCACCATGTAAAAGTTACAATCTGACAGATCTGCTCAACACAGTTTTACAGGATGAAAACACAACAACAACAACAAAATAAATTCTATATAAGAAAGTGATTAGTCTAAACATACAGAACGGGAGAAAGTTTTTAAGCATCCAAATTGGTGCCAGAACATCACCTTTCCTAAGACCGAGACCTAGTGGTACTCACAAAGGATGATCTTCTCTGATTACATTATTATCCAAGAGGGCACCTTAACAAAAAATGCATTTACAATGGGTGTAACCTCTTGGATTTTTTTGGATGATATAAGGAACTAGGGGAAGAACTGCAATCCCAAACTGTTCTGTACTACTCATAGTACTAGCTTGGTACTGATTTAGTAAAATTTACCATCTCTGATTAAAAAAAATATATATGCATGTACGACATATAAATATCAGTAAAAATGAAGATGGTAGACAAGTGAATGAAATATCATAACCAAAGTGTTCATTACTCTAAAGCAAAAATTCAGTTTCTTAGTAAGCTCACCTACATCTATAATTAGAGTACATTCTTTTAGTAATAGAATCTTGGCAATAAATTCTAAACTCCAGGAAATACAAGTAGCAAGTTCCGCTTTCAAAGAATTCCGTATCAATAAAATTATTGCAGCTACTGAAACACAAACTTTACTTCATTTCCCAAACTACCTGCCCATCAAATGACAACAACAACAACAAACCCAGTGAGATCCCACAGGTGGGGTCTGTGGAGGGTAGTGTTTCTGCAGACCTTACCCCGGTAGGGAGGCTATTTTTGAAAGACCTTCAGCTCAAGTAACGCATATCAAAGCAGTTTGAAAAAAAATACAAAAGTAAAGAAGACCTAGCAAATAATAGGGAAAGCCTCACATAGCATTTAACAACAGCAAAAATAGAACAGTAACAACATCAAAATAAAGCTATAATCAAAGAACAAGAGGCAACAGGTAGAAACAGAAATCGGCAGACAAGAAACTATGACAGTACCGCAAATACTACTGGTATGAAATGAAATTCGTATCTAATACAGAAAAATGACGCAAATCACCAAGACGTCATGGGCCATCTGTCTGAACAATTTGATTTGCCAAACGCCATCAGGGAGTTAAACTGCATATCACTAAAATAAGTCCTTTCCATGAAGAAACAGAAGATAGCACATACCGTTCCTTAGGAATTTCCTCAACAGCCGAATCCCCTCTATCACTCTTGTCATTGTAGAAGTCAAGACTTCCACCTGAAGATGATTTGAGAACATTACAATCCATCAAACAATAAAATCTTCTTTTAATAAAGGGATATAAGAGCACAGATATGCGTATGTGTGTGTGTGTGTGTGTGTGTATCAGGAGGAAGAGAGAGTAACCTCCAGTCCCAATTGAAGTGTGCTTGCTCAGCAAGTTAATTGGCATTTCCCCTTCGACAGTCGTCATACCAGCTTGCCTACCGATACTTTCGCAAGCCTCTAGATGTACCTTCAGATAACCATCGTGACATGTAAGAGCACATCTTCATTGCCAACATATAAGGTGCCAATGTCTGGAATCTTGTAAATTACCTGAGAAGCATCATTGATGCTGGAAAAAACAGGTTCTGCTTCAGCTAAAGCTCCAGAATGAGATTTGAAGGGAAATCTCTCACCAACATCAAGACTACCGGCAATCTCATTTACATGATCTCTCTGTGGTGGCAAACCTGAATCAGAACCATATGACCTAACAGTAAAAACTTGGTTTAAACTCATATCCTGGTCCAAGAGAGTGTTGAATGAATGGTTTGAAGCATTTGTCGCGGAAAAGTAACCGGAGTGAAAGCCCCTCTCAAACAAAATCCCTCTGGTCATTTCAGCTTGCTCAGTTGACTGCTGGCCAGATTTTTGCTGGAGCAGTTCCATAAGTAATCGCTTTGAACTGTCATCATTAGCACCAGCCGACATCCACATACTTTGATCTTCGGAAGCCCTTTTGGCATCAAAATCCCTTCTTTGCCTCTCACCATTAAGATGTAGTTGATGCATCCTAGTTTCCATCCAATCGGATGGTAACTGACCATTTCTTTCACACCAATGATTTTCAATTGTATCTGCATTTGGAGCATGAAATTGATTTGAAAACAGACAGTGAGGAGATTGCAAGTGGATGCCAGTCAAGAAACCAGGCATATGACCAGATGAGTGCATTCTTGAATTTGGATCTTGCATTTCTAAACCTTGTGCGCGAACTAGAAGATTTACAGCATCCATTTTAACACCAGGACCACCACCAGCTACTGACATTGTCCGTTCCAAAGGCAGTAACCCAGTGCCATAGAGACCACGCTGAAGTCTATCCTGCACTGAAAAATTCCTTTCCAGATGACTGACATGCTCTTCAGGAGCGGGTATCTGTTGCTGTTGGTAAATATCCAATGGACCAAATCCAGAGTTTGCTCGACCAGAAACTCCTGGATTTCTGAGATACTGACCAGTTTCATCTACAGGCCAGACAGCACCAATCTGTCTATCTTCCTCCATTTCCAAATGTTGCCTAAGCCTCTCATGTGTTTGTTCTTGTTGAAGGATTTGATGCTCCAAAGGGTGCAACTGTCCATGCTTTGCCCGTGATAGGAGCTCCATTAAATTGTATTGAGGCCCTTGATGCGGTATTTGACCAAACTTTGCTTGAATGAGATGCTCAATAGATGGCTCAGCATGTCTTGGAGGAAGATGCGGACGCTGTTGCAGTTCACTCAGAATTTGTTGCTTTATCAAAACCTGCTCCAGAGCACTGTTATGCCTAATAGCATCAAGATGTAATTGTGTATGACTTGGATCACGTACTTGACTCTGCAATAATTGTTCAAGAACCAGCTGCCTAGCATGGGACTGTTGTTGGTCTTTCATTAGCACTTGCTGTTGATGGAATTGTTGCTGCTGCTGTTGCTGCAGTTGTTGAAGCTGCAACTGTCTCTGGTGTTGCAGCTGAAGTGCCAAAAAGTGTTCCAGATCCTGCCCGGTCTGACTCGCCAACTGTGGTTGGTGTATTGAATTATGATTTGCCCCACGTTCCAGCATTGCCTCATTTAAGTGACTATTATGAGAAGACATCAAATTATGAGGATGCTGTTGCTGAAGTTGTTGGGAAAACAGCTTGTCTGCCAACTCAAACCGGTTCAGTTCATGGTCCCGGTGCAACAAGCAGCTGGCATCGATAGCCTCTCGATATATGTTGGATTCAGATACAGCATTTCTTCTATAAGCATCAGCCCATGTCTCCACAGCAGAGGTTGAGTCCGTCTTGACACCAAATGGCCCAACCCTTGCAGCACCAGGGTTTAGAACATGATCCTGGCTACTTCCTCTAAAAGGAACATCTGATATAGGACCACTCTTTCCTGTAGTGCCTTCAAGCTCTGACCATAATAAACCAAGTGGATGCAATGCCTCTTCATGATTTGGAACTCCACCCTCAGACATTGCGCTTGGAGTTGCACAGTGGATATTTAAAGGATCAGTAAGGCCTGTTGAAGTTTTTCCAATAGGATTTCCACCGCTTCCAGGTCTTCCAGGAAACACAATTTCTGCAAATGAAGATCGAAACTTGAACATTAGATAGCAAAACAACACATAAAAGTCACCTGGACTAAATATCAATGACCGTGATTTTGATGGCTTATTTGCACGGAAAGAGGCTACATTCTCATCTCCAAAGAAACAGGAGGCTAAGCATAGACATAAAAAATAGGGATCCAAGGTGAAAATTCCAACTCACCTTCATCTTGAGCAACAAAATCATTAAAGTCTCTACTTTGTGAATACGGAGGTTTAAATTGACAAGCTGGATGATCAGGTATTGACTGAATACGATGTCCACCAAGGCCATCAAAATCAGATGGCGGCCAGCTAGAGCCATCAAGGGCAGCAGAACCAACCATCTCAGAAACAGTAACTGAGCTACATAAACCACAATCCAACTTCCCCTCTAGTACAGCAGATGGTTCTGTCTGGGAAAGATTGGTGTTACCGACATACTCATGTTCAAATTTCAAATGCGGCATTATGTCACCCAGTTCAAAGAAAGGTGAATCTTCAGGGGCATCTTCCCAGCGAACTGGCAAGTCCATACCAAAAAATCCCTGATCAAACCATGAAATGATGTCAGCTCCAAGAAATGGCCCCTGGATTTCGCCCTGAGGATCACGATAGTACAAACTCAACTCCTCAGGTGGAATACCCCTTCCTAGAAGGTTGGTCCAATAGATTTCTGAAAAGGAATTCACAAATACAGAATTTGAATCATCAGAAACCTTTGGACTGCCATCAAAAGCAACATGTTGTTGGATATTCTCAAAGATAGGCGTCCTGGTTATTACTCCGGAATCTGGTAAGATGAGCGCAGAAATATCAGATTGGGACCCACTAATGTCTTTCAAGCAGTCTCTATTGTCAGTTGTCTTCCCGGTCAACAATCTTCCATCTGCAGCAATATCTTCAGAAACTTTGTCTTTCTGACCTTCATGATTATCTCCTCCTGAATCGCGAACAAGTTCCTTTGTCAGAAGTCAACAGGAAAAACTTTCTTGATGAGAAAAGCTGATATTATTTCAAATAAATAGAGGTAATACTCTACTCACCATCCAACTTGACCTTGACAGCATTCTCGTAAGCAAAGCCATAGCCATTGGCTTCTTCAACACCTATTGAAGTTTTCAGTAACCTATCAACTGTCTCTTCAGTGAAATCGGTGGAGAGAACATCCTGTTTTGTATTGTTGGGCTCCATATCCCCTGTTTCTGGAAAATACAAAAACAAATTCAGAGAGAATCCCATATCCTACTCCAACAAAAAGATAATGGACAGGATGGGAGTAGCATTCAGTACTGCATCTGGACATAACATCCGAGAAACAATTACCTGTGACATTATCCATTGATTGACCCTTTCTAAAAGAATCATAAGAAATGCCACTGCCGGTAATTTTACCCTTCCACATATCATTGACAATAGCCTACAAGATTGATCAAGCAACTTTATGGTATCAAATATTTCTTGAACACAGAAAAAAAACTACAAGTCTAAATACATCAAGTAATAGATGTAGCTCACCTCCTCCTCAGCATCAGGAACAACAAAAGCTAATGGTTCAATAGCAGTTACTTGAGTGACTGGGTGTGCTTCTTCCATATTTTTAGGCATGCTACAAAGAGATGAGCCAGGCTTTTGCCTGCGGTATATGTCAAGAGTTTTTCCCCTTGGATAAGAAAATATGCCAGTCGAGATTCTTGATTTTCCAGCAACAGAATTCTCAAATGGTGAAGCACCAATTGCACCCCTAGAGGAAGGTCTTACAATAATCCCAGCAGACCTCCCACGACCCAAGTTAAATCCCACATTTGACCCTTCTACTTTTCCTCTCTCCTGTCCAAAGCCTGGAGCAGCTCGATGGGAACTTGGAGCCGTGGAGTTGCCCTCCATTCTATGGCGTGGGCGCCACTTATCACGAGAATATGACTCCCGCTCTGAGACAGTACGGTTAGCCACATATGTTTGAGCATCATTATGAACATCTTCCTTATCTACATCTATCCTTTTCTCACTGCGATTTTCTTTTTCTTTCTCATCAGGACCCCACCTAGAAGACCACTTGTTATCACGTCTTGTATCAAGCCCAGAATTGCGGTTATTAACATCATGCTCAGCACGCCGATCGGGTTTTCTTCGTTCTCTCCGACCAAGCAAGCTAGTCTCCCTCTCTTCCTCGCGCCAACGGCGACCACTCTCAGTCTCCACGGTCGTTCTTCTCCAATCCTTTTTGTCCTCAAGTACATCTGTACGCCAGACCTCCTTCTGACTTGAATCAACAGAACTTCCAAGAGACAGAGAGCTTGGTGGACGCATTTCCTATGGTGAAAAGAACACAGGTAGAAAAAATTTTACTAGAAAAGCTTCAAGCAGTGTAAAAGAAATATGGGTAAATGTAACATCTAGCACTTGAGATATGTATAGAGAGAAGAATAGAAATCCAAATCTTAAAAGGATCACAGGTGAATAAATCCAACATGGAGGTCGCAACAACAACAACAACATACCCAGTGTAGTCCCACGAAGTGCGGTCTGGGGAAGGTAGAGCGTACGCAGACCTTACCCCTATCTCAGAGATAGAGAGGCTGTTCCCGATAGACCCTTGGCTCAAGGAAAAACAAATCAACGCAATCCAAAATCAGAGGTAACAGTTGTGAAAGCATGAAGGTCCCAAATGAAGGGAATTTTTCTTCAGTTCTGTTTAAAATTGCAGCAGAAAATGGTAATAGCCACTTCAACAATTTCATATGCAGAAAGTCTAGGAGGAAATAATGCTACAAGGTGACAGAAACTCAGGCAAAGTTTAAAGGGGGTTGTTTCAAGCTAGCTTTTTTGTTTTAGATCAATATAAGAGGAGCTTGGTTCGACGGTGACAATTTCTAGATCTCAGTTTTAAGACTTAGAACTGTTATGAAGCCACAACTGTCATGGGCAGTAAATAGCATAAAAATCACAGAATTAATGAACAAAACCTTTGTTACTCTTCTACACCAATTGCTTAGTGTCTCCATCGGAGGGGTGAAATTTTCTGTGTTAACTGGCCGAACACACTTAGTCAACACTTCTGAGTACTACAAGATCAAAGCCAATATCTTGGTTATGTCTAATTTGGTTGATGCCAACACCCACAAGATTTCCGAAGACTGTCCAATTCAACAACAAAACACTTAATTCTCAAGGGTTCCCTGTATACTTAGAAAGGCGAATTTCCAGATGGAGCAAACAATTTCCTTTTTAGTTTTGGCTAATAAATGCAATTCAACATATCATAGAGAAAGCTAGTAAACACTCTAAATCATGTACAAAAACATTTTTAAAGTTAACAATGACTTTATGTGATCTATTGAGTTCAAGATGATGTTGTAATTCCAGGAGGGGCTACTTTACATCCACATCTCGACTGGTCTAATAAGAATCTGTGACTTCTCTCAAACTGCAAACCATCTCTCAAGTATTCCAAATAATGATAAGACAAAAACGCGTATAAAACTCATCGCGTTAGACACATAGTGCCACAAAAACAGATCTTAAGGTCCAAAAATAGCTACGCAAGTTTCGAATCCTACTTTATCTGTCTCTTCCAGGATAGTATGTATCATGAAATTATCCATAGAATAGCAGATATGGGGAAATAGTTACTGAAAAGTAAGCTTGTCAAAGAATTTGACCAAAAACTCACCATCTTTGTGTCACTTGGTTTAGCATAAAGCCACTGTGGAGACAAAGGAATACTGCTGTCCACCATTGCTTGATCTAAAGCAAGGCCAACCAAGGATGAGAGAATTACAAGAGAAGGTAAAAAGTATCAGAAGAATATCCACAGCCCGCATACAATCAAAATGAAGAATGAAAATAATCTACCTTTGGAAATATCAAGCTGGCCAATGAAAGGCTTGTTGTCATCATTACCTGCAGATGTTCCATCGCAATTGTAAAACATGACAAAATGGGACCAAAATCTTATTTCCAGAAGTAATTAAATAAAAAGACTTCAGGATGGAGAGTGAAAATCTGCTTGCAGCTATACCTATATATGGAGATTCCAACACTAGAAGAACATGACACTTTAGTGAGAAAACCAACAACTTCTTACAGACAAATAAAAGCCATAAACTATTAATCTTAAAATGTTCCTGAGCATCAAATCTAGAAGCTATCCCTCGTCAATTAGTGAAATTAAAATTGATCCATAGACTCACAGCTACACAGTCTGATGAATGCGGCATTTTCAGGTAGATGCATGTATTGTGAGTTCCCAATACAGCAAAACAGGAAGAAATTGACATCAAATTGCTCAATTTTCTACTCTCGAGGGACTGAAATCTCAAGCACCTAAGGAAAAGCAAATTGACACAACCAAATACAGATAAAGAGCATTGTATCGTAGCGCCTGATCTGAAGCCCTAGAATTCAAGTTGCATCTAAATTGAAGGATCGCACTTCAAGATTCAAAAATAAGATCAATGAACCCTAAACTAAGCATTAGTCAATCGTCCATCAAAACAAATCAAAATTAAATACAAAGTAACAATAGAAAGTAAAGTACAAAGAAACAGAATATAAAGCACCTTTGGGGGTCAAGGACTGATCGGAAATCTTAGAGAGAAGGAGATCGTCGGGAAGATCAAGATTTCCTTCTGTCATGGCCTTGTCGAGATGTGTAAGAGAAGATTCAGAAAGAGAATCTATACAGAGAAATGAATCG
This sequence comes from Datura wrightii, assembly GCA_035772735.1. Lineage (NCBI taxonomy): Eukaryota > Viridiplantae > Streptophyta > Magnoliopsida > Solanales > Solanaceae > Datura > Datura wrightii. The sequence continues at coordinate 37,837,052 of JASDFA010000007.1, forward strand.
GAGGAGTAAGGAGAAGAAGCGGAGAGAGAAATGGAAGAGTCAAATGAGACAAGTGAACAGTGAATGTGGATTTGAGGAGCGAAGCACAAGCCAGAGAGTTTTAGGGTTCGGAGTGGTATTGATGAGAACTGTAGCTCAGAGACAGAGAGAGAGAGTCAGGTGCAGGTGACGGAGAAGAAAAGGCTGAGGGTTGTGAGGGTTTGGTGGTCACTAGAGCCAAATCATCTTCCGGAAAAGAAAAAACAAAAAATAAGGTGTTATATTTTCACCATTATATTTCAGCTTCCTCATAACTTTAAATTTTTAATAGTATATCTCTTAATGTAATGTTTATGACTAGTCTAACGGTATGCTCAATAGGTGTTTTTTATATTAATAATAATAAATATTTTAAAATAATATAAATAATATTTAAAAAATATATTTATATAATTATATAAAATTTTAAAATATATATATATATAATTTAAATTCTAGATGTAAATTGACAGATCAGTCAAATCAGTCAATTATATTTGAAACTAATTTTTCTAAATCAAAGATTACTACTAGAAGACATATTAGATGGGATGAAATTAATTTTCCCTCTACATGGATTTTAGATTCTGTTATATCTCCTAGTCAACAGGCTGATAGTGTTACTAATTTTGAGTATTCTCATATATCTCAGACCCCTGAAGGACAAATTTGTATTCAGTTTGAAGATAATAAATCTTTGACGCCTTATAGGCATTTTTATTCTGATAACAGAAGGTTAACTTTACCTTCCACTCATTCTTTTATTGCTCCAGTAGAACCAATCTATGGTCCGGCTAGATTAAATCGTGTCGCTTCATTGCATACAATTTCTACTAATGATAATAAAATAGTAGATCATATAAAAATTGACTCTAATAATATTGTAAAAGATGATAGTTTTTTTGAAAAGGATATTCCTTCACAATCCGAGATGGATTTTGATCCAAACACTGTTTAAATGATTTCGTATAAAATTGATTTTAGTCTAGGATCTCTGGCAAGGAAGCATATTCAATCTGAATTTTACAGTGATAAATGGAACCAGTTTAGAATTTGGTTTTTTGTAAATTATGCTGATGATGATAAAAGAAGCATTTCACAAGAATTTTATGAAGTATGTGCATGTATTTTGTTCCCTGGTTTATAACTACATATGTACCTTTGTATGTTAAAATTCTTGAACGAACTTATAAGGATAAGGAAAGTGAAAATTTGATAAAAGGTATTTACCCTCCACAGGCATCATTTACTTTACCAAATAATACTTGTATAACATTTACTGCATTTCAGCAATTTATTGATAATGAAGTTGCTAGTATCACTATGAAAGAAATTAATAAATTAATTTCTCAAAATAATTATTTGAGTTTATATGTTAAAGTCTTAGGAGAACATATTAGTTCTCTTGATTCAAAAATTGATGAATTATCTGCTTTAATTAAAAAAATTGTTACTCCTGAGGTAGAAAATTCTATGGTTATACATTCGGGTCAAGTTAAATTTGACTCTGCCCCTTCATCTAGTGCTACGAGCCTACCTCCGTCCATCCAGAGACCAGTAGTGGTAGACGGATTTCGGTTTAGAGCACAGGAGGAATTAGGGAAAATGATAGATGAAAAACTAGCTAAACTAGACTTAAAACCCTTGAATTTAGCTTCTGAATTTTCTGATGATATTCAGGATCCTTCGAAAGATCATAAGAAAGTAATTTCGTCCGAGCTTAATAAGCTTAGAAAAATTGGAAGTCGTTATGGGGGAAAGTATGCTGATAAACCCCGTATGAATACCCATTATTATCCAATACCTACTCCACAAGATGTTTTAGTAGAAGAAAGAGATTGGAATCAGACTAATACTAGTTATGAAGGTAATGCCATTTATGAATGGAATCTAGATGGTCTGACTGATAGGCAGATTAGTATTTTAATTCATAGAATGATGATGTACTCTACTATTTGTCGAACTACAAGTGATGAAAAATATCAACCCGGAAATATGTAGAATGATTGTCGCAGGATTTACTGAACAATTAAGAGGTTGGTGGGAAAACTTTTTATCCCTGGCTGATAGAGAAGCCATTTATAAGGCTACTACTTCACACCCAGGAGTTGATATCTTTGGAAAAGAATTACCAGCAAATAGACCTGATGCGGTTTATTCATTGATACTTACCATTATAGAACATTTTAGTGGTAGATTTATCAATGTGTATGAAAATATTTGTACTATGTTAAATGGACTTAAGTGCAGACACTTAGGTGAATTTCGATGATATAAAGATATATTTCTTAGTAGGGTTATGGATTTACCCGAAAGTAATTCTGATCATTGGAAGGAAAAATTTATAGACGGTTTGCCCTATTTGTTTGCAGAAAGAGTAAGGAAAACTCTTCGAGGAAATAATACTCAAATTTCATATAATGTTTATACGTATGGTACACTTATTGGTGTATGTACACAGGAAGGATTAAATCTGTGTAAAATCACCAGTTGAAAAAGCAGAGACTAACTGAAAGAAATCAGTTAGGAGATTTTTGCAATCAGTTTGCAATGGAAGATATTCCTTCTTCGTCTAAGAAGAAAAGAAGTGATAAAGGAAAAACTTACCAAAGGAAAGGTAAGAGAAATCGGCGAAGGTCGAAAGAAGAGCGTGAAGAACGCAAAAGATATCGGAAAGAAAAAAGATTTATTAAAGACAGATCGAAAAGAGATTTGAAGAATACCAAATGTTATAAATGTGGTAAATTTGGTCATATTGCTCCTAATTGTAAAAAGGAGAAGTTGAAAACTTTGGCATTAGAATTAGATGATAAGTATAAGGACCAACTCCTTAAGGTTATAGATGAGATTTCAGTAGAAGAATATGATAGTAGTTCTTCTGATGATTCTGTGCAATTACTTGATTTTGATAATTCAGTTAGTGATACTTGTCGTAATTGTGAACCTGGAAATTGTACTTGTGATATGGATTTTTATAAATTACAATCACAATTTCAAAATTTTGAAATTAAACCTATTAATTCTGATAATATTTTAGAATTATTAAAGGAAGTCAATGATAATAATATTCGAGAAAAGATTATTACCATTGCCTCTAGTTCTTTAAAATCAGTAGATAAGCCAGTTCAAATTAAAAAAGATATTTTTTAATGAAACTCCGTATTTTTTTACAGAAGTGCAAAAAAGGCTTTTACAAAAAAAAATCAATCAAAAGTTCATAGTCATGATTCTTCTATGGATGATTTAAAAATTGAGGTTGAAAAACTCAAAAATGAAATTAAATCTCTTAAACAAAATCAGATGATTTTAGATCATAGAGTAACTCCGTATTTGTATACTTGACAGGCCCCTTCGAAGCATCATGTTTAAAATCTTTATTAAACATATACTTTACTGCCTGAGCGTCAGTTCTTATCAAGAACTTCTGATTATACAAATCATCCTGAAATTTCAAAACACATTTAACAATAGTAAGCATTTCATGAGCAACAGTGGCATATTTTTTCTGGGCTTCTGTCCACTTACCTGAATAATATCTAATCAAATATTCAATTTTATCATTGGGGTTTATTTGTTTAAGAATTTCCCCAAAACCAATATTAGATGCATCTGTTTCTATAATCTTTTTCCACAACGGATTAGCAAGAGTTAAACACGGAAGAGTTTTAACCCTCTCTTTAACCTTCCTCACTAATTCAGTATGGCTATCAGTCCATGGCAAATTATGACCTTTCTTTAAACGATCATATAAAGGAGCTAGATCTCGAGATAAATCTTTATAAAATGGAGAAATATAATTTAAACTGCCAAGAAATCGTTGTAGTTGTATTTTATCGGTTATAACATCAGAAAATTTTGATGCGAAATCAATAGATCGCTGTATAGGAGTGATCTTGACGTGGCAAATATAATGACCAAGAAATCTAATATTTGTTTGAAATAAACTCATTTTTGGTTTTGATATGACTAAACCATTTTGAATTATTATTTTCTTAAAAATATCTAAGTGTTTATAATGTAATTCTAATGTTTTAGAAAAAATAAGAATATCATCAATATAAACAATAATAAAATCCATATAAGGATTAAATATATCATTCATAATCTTCTGAAATTCAGAAGGGGCATTTTTCAAACCAAAATGGCATAACATTCCACTCGTATTGACCAAATGAAACATTAAAAGCAGTTCTATAAGTATGCTCTTTAAACAATTGTATTTGCTAATATCCAGATTTTAAATCAAATTTAAAAAATATATTAGCATCATATAATCGAGAGAGTAAATCCTTCTTACTAGGAATTGGATATCTAATCCATTTTAAAACCTTGTTTAATGGTTTATAGTTTATAACTAATCTAGGCACACCCCTTTCTTTTTCAGCAGCATTATTAACATAAAATGCAGTGCATGACCATGGTGATTTAGAAGGTTGTATCAAACCTTTTTGTAAAAGATTATCAATCTCTTTTTTGCAAAATTCAACTAACTCAGCGTTCATTTGACAGGACCGAGATTTTGTAGGAATATTTTCTTCAGAGAAAGAATCTTCATATGGAAGAGATACTACATGCTTTTTCCTATCCCAAAAAGCACTTGGATGATCATCACAAATAGATACAGCAAATTGTTCAGAAATCAATTTAATTTTTTCTTGAACTTTAGCAGATTTTAATGTATCATCTATTGTCATGCTATAAATTTCATATTGTAAATAATTTAAATGACTTTGTTTCGAATTAATCAAAGTATTAATATCACGAGAAATAGGATCAGTAATAAATGTAAAAGAAATCTTTTTGCCATTATAAACAGCATCAAAACATTTTTCATCTATTCTAGTAAATGGGTAAATGGCTTGAATAAAAGAGGTTCCAAGTATGATTGGAGGATTTAAATGATCTTTTACTAAAATAAAGAAATGAGGAATACAAACTTTTTGTTGACATACATAAGCATTAGACAACTTATATTCTATTTGCATTCTATTACCTGAAGCACTTAACATTATGCGAAGTCTTATGATAATATCTAGTTGGAATTAATCCTTTTTGAATACAAGAAATATCAGCACCGCTGTCTATTAAGACAGTTTCAATTATAGAAAAGTTATTATCAATTAAAATAGTATATTTTACATACCATTTATGTGCAGTAACTATTTGCATCATTCCGAGAAACATATCATTTTCTGGGTTGAAAATAATTTGTGTAGAAGATTCAGAAAAATCATTTTCTTCCTCGGGTATATAAATTCCCTTTTTCTTAATGTCAACAGGTAACTCAGAGTTAGAATTTCTAACTGAGTTACTCTATGATCTAAAATCATCTGATTTTGTTTAGGAGATTTAATTTTATTTTTGAGTTTTTCAACCTCAATTTTTAAATCATCCATAGAAGAATCATGACTATGAACTTTTGATTGATTTTTTTTTGTAAAAGCCTTTTTTGCACTTCTGCAAAAGAATACGGAGTTTCATTAAAAATGTCTTTTTTAATTTGAACTGGCTTATCTACTGATTTTGAAGAACTAGAGGCCATGGTAATAATCTTTTCTCGAATATTATTATCATTGACTTCCTTTAATAATTCTATATTATCAGAATTAATAGGTTTAATTTCAAAATTTTGAAATTGTGATTGTAATTTATAAAAATCCATATCACAAGTACAGTTTCCAGGTTCACAATTACGACAAGTATCACTAACAGAACTATCAAAATCAAGTAATTGCACAGAATCATCAGAATTATAAACATCAGAAGAACTACTATCATATTCTTCTACCGAAGTCTCATCTATAACCTTAAGGAGTTGGTCCTTATACTTATCATCTAATTCTAATGCCAAAGTTTTCAACTTCTCCTTTTTACAATTAGGAGCAATATGACCAAATTTACCACATCTATAACATTTGGTATTCTTCAAATCTCTTTTCGATCTGTCTTTAATAAATCTTTTTTCTTTCCGATATCTTTTGCGTTCTTCACGCTCTTCTTTCGACCTTCGTTGATTTCTCTTACCTTTCCTTTGGTAAGTTTTTCCTTTATCACTTCTTTTCTTCTTAGACGAAGAAGGAATATCTTCCATTGCAAATTGATTGCAAAAATCTCCTAACTGATTTCTTTCAGTTAGTCTCTGCTTTTTCAACTGGTGATTTTACACAGATTTAATCCTTCCTGTGTACATACACCAATAAGTGTACCATACGTATAAACGTTATATGAAATTTGAGTATTATTTCCTCGAAGAGTTTTCCTTACTCTTTCTGCAAACAAATAGGGCAAACCGTCTATAAATTTTGCCTTCCAATGATCAGAATCCTTCCAATGATCAGAATTACTTTAGGGTAAATCCATAACCCTACCTTAACTAAAGCAGATAATTCATCAATTTTTGAATCAAGAGAACTAATATGTTCTCCTAAGACTTTAACATATAAACTCAAATAATTATTTTGAGAAATTAATTTATTAATTTCTTTCATAGTGATACTAGCAACTTCATTATCAATAAATTGCTGAAATGCAGTAAATATTATACAAGTATTATTTGGTAAAGTAAATGATGCCTGTGGAGGGTAAATACCTTTTATCAAATTTTCACTTTCCTTATCCTTATAAGTTCGTTCAAGAATTTTAACGTACAAAGGTACATATGTAGTTATAAACCAAGGAACAAAATACATTACCTTATTATGTAATGCACATACTTCATAAAATTCTTGTGAAATGCTTCTTTTATCATCATCAGCATAATTTGCAAAAAACCAAGTTCTAAACTGGTTCCATTTATCACTGTAAAATTCAGATTGAATATGCTTCCTTGCCAGAGATCCTAGACTAAAATCAATTTTATACGGAATCATTTAAACAGTGTTTGGATCAAAATCCATCTCGGATTGTGAAGGAATATCCTTATCAAAAAAACTATCATCTTTTACAATATTATTAGAGTCAATTTTTATATGATCTACTCTTTTATTATCATTAGTAGAAATTGTATGCAATGAAGCGACACAATTTAATCTAGCCGGACCATAGACTGGTTCTACTGGAGCAATAAAAGAATGAGTGGAAGGTAAAATTAACCTTCTGTTACCAGAATAAGAATGCCTATAAGGCATCAAAGATTTATTATCTTCAAACTGAATACAAATTTGTCCTTCAGGGGTTTGAGATATATGAGAATACTCAGAATTAGTAACACTATCAGCCTGTTGACTAGGAGATATAATAGAATCTAAAATCCATGTAGAGGGAAAATTAATTTCATCCCATCTAATAGGTCCTCTAGTAGTAATCTTTGATTTAGAAAAATTAGTTTCAAATATAATAGACTGATTTGACTGATCTGCCAATTTACATCTAGAATTTAAAGTAGATAATAATTTATAATAAATCCTATATGATAAACAAATTAATTCAGATCCAAGTGCATAATTATAACCATGCGTTTTAACATTTAACGTTAATGCATCAAGAATATTAACATCAGACAATGATAATTGCAAATTGGGTTGTGTATTAAAAGTTATTACTGACTTGTTTTGGCACTAATAATTGATGTCATATCATAAATATATTTATTTATTTGTGATCGTTCAAACTAAGAAAGACTTATCAAAATTAGTGAAAATAGCCACTGATGTTTACATTAGGGTGGATTGTCTATATCACACTCCTTAAGGCACGATCCATCTTCAGACCCTGTTAACGCGAGATGCTTTGTTCACTGGACTGTCCTTTTTTCAAATTGTATTTTCAAAAGTCCTTAAGATTGATTTGCATTATAAGTATAATTTTATTCAATGTGTTATGATTTTTTAAAAGATAAATCTTAATCGCTTTTAAATTTCTACATTATATATTTCAATTAAAGAAGGATTTGATACATAAATTTAGTTAATTTTAAAGTCCTAAGTATTAAAAAAATTAATTAAATAACTATTCTATCAAGTGTGAACTTTATTTTTAAAAGGATAAAAAATGAATGATACATTGTTATGAGGGTTCGCACTTTAAATATTAGTAATAACTTAATTTTAACCTTAATGCAGTGATTTCAACTCAATTCTCTCTCAATCTATATGTCTAGTCAAACATCTTCACATAAATTAAAATGGACGAAATAATGTATATTTGACTAAAAAGGGTGAATGACAAGAGTACTTGATTAATTGAAACAACTTAAAGTATGTTGTGTTTCTATATTTTTTTTTCTTTTTTTGATTATACAATCTTTTCTTAAAACAAAAGAAATTCAACGTATTAATGCATAAAAAAATTACATTCTTTAAATTATTTCTCATACCGTGAGTTAAAAAATTATGACGGATATTTAGTTAATTTAATAAATAAAGGATTGATATAAGTTAATAAAATTGTAATTGATTTTAAAGTCTTAAATGTTAGGAATTTTAATATAGTTCAAATAAGGTAAGATTTAAGAAGTAAAATTTTAGTCAATTTGAAAGTACTAAATATTAGGAATTCTTAACTTTTACAAATAAATAACTAGTCCTGGACACGTGCGTTGCACGTGTGTCCCATATAAATTTGTGCAAAATTATTAGATGATATATGTAGAACAATATATTGTTGCTGACAGATGATAAATGTAATTTATAATCAAACAAAATTGCCAAAAATTCAAGGTATTACTTTCTGACGTGCACCCAAACAAACTATATTAATTGCTTATATAATTATCGTTTATCTGAAAATATTTTATCAAATGGTCACTACTATAAATTTATTACAGAAATGAGAAAAATAATACTCTCTTTAAATCTTGTTGAAGCTATATAAGATACAATAGACCTCTTTATTAACAAATTTTAAATTCAATAAAAACAAATATCGTAGTTTTACGGCTTCAACTACACTCAAAAAGTTTGTTATTAGCAGGGATGTGTATCGGCCGGTTTGTTTCGATTTAAGAGTTATTGGTTTTATTTATCGGTTTGTAAATATACTAAATCATCAAAGAACCGTAAGATATCGGTTAATCGGATATTGGTTAATCGGTTATTGATCATTATTGGTTTGGTTATCGGGTTAACCGTTAAGATCTCACACGAAAAATCTCATACGTCATAAGTATGTTTAGCTACAAAAAAATGATGAAAAGAGAAAGAGCATATAGAACTAGCCTAGCTAAAACAATCAACTTAGTTTAGATTTGAATAACATCCCCTTCACTTTTCATGGACATCCGATTCATCTTCTTTCCAGGATACTTTATTTATTGAAGGCTAAAATTATGATTTAATAAATTACTATTGGGTTATTGTTTCACCCGTTAAAAAGTGGTCAAATTGATAACCGAACCAATAACCCAACAACTTAGGACGGTAAATCGATAATCAAACCATTAAACTAATAACCCGAATCATTAATCCAATAACTCAATTATCAATTCGGATTAGTGGTTTAACTGTTAATTTGCACAACCTTAGTTATTAAATTTAACTTATGAGAATAAAAAATAGAAGAGATAAAAATAAATTTTGCACTTTTTTGCAAAATTATGTTCATCAAGGCTGAGAACTTCTAGCAACTTAATTAGGTTACAAAAAAAATGAAGAAAAGATAGGTTCGATCTTAAAAGCTATAAAATAATCTTCATGAGCAATCAGATAGTATATTAAAAATAATATCTTTAAACCAGAATAAAATATATATAACAAATTGTTAGTAAACCAGAATCATATAGTGGCAATACCTTTAAAAGTCTACACAATCAATTTGCATCTAGAAGAAAAAAAATCAAATAATAATATTGTAATTTATTTTTTCTAGCAGGGTCATATCTTCCTACAAGTAAATTATACTGAAAAAATATTATATACAAATAAATTACATTAGAAAATTTTATCTCCTAACATTAATATCAAGAGAACATGAGGGGTTATCATATAAAGAAGTTTTAAACTTAAAAATATTGCTATCAAGAAAAAGAAGAAGCAGAAAAAGAAGAAAAAGTAAGAACCAGAAACAAAAAACTACTTGGGAAGGAACAAAAATGAAAACTAGAATAAAAAATTGATATGAGATGCCCCCATAAAATTGACCATCTGATAATAACTTCATATTAATTTAATATGGCGCGTGTAAAAATAAATAAAAGGCTAATATAAAATGTCCCGCAAAATTGATCATTAGGGGAATAACTTCACACTAAATGTAATGAATATTTTAATATTACAATCAATTCAACCAATCAGACTGCTTGATCATAATTATTTGACTTTTCTTTATAAAAATATACAAACTAATGATTCTCTAAATTTAATTCAAAAAATGGCTCTAATAATAATAAATTAATAAAAATATGTGATTATGAGATAGTGAAGTACTGTAGTTCAAACAAAATAATAATAATACATAATATAAATTGAAATCTAAATATTAAGACATATCATTATACTTGTACACTTATATAAAGGAAAATTCTCCGTTAACAACTCTATTAACAGGGGAAATAAGTTAACAACCAATTTATAAAGAAAACTAGGTGACTTATTCGCGCTTCGCGCGAAAACGATATACATTAGTAATTTTTTTATAATAAACAAATATTATTATATTTATATTTAAATATTTAAATATTTTTAATCATCAAATTTTAATAAAATAATAATTGCAAAATTATTTTTTTTAGTTTTCTTAAAAGAATATCAAGAAAGCAAAGAATGATAAAATTGATCTCTAAATATATAAATTTAAACATAAATTTTCAATATTATACACTTAAGATTTGCATATAAATATCAGTTTTTTAATATCATTAGAGAACTAAATGTTAGTTCTCTCATAATTTTTTACTTATTTAATATTTAAAAAGGGAATATAAAATAGAGAAGAATGAAATAGCAAAAACGCACAAATTAAATACATTAATTCAAAATTCACAAAATGAAATTATACATATGTTCTTTTTATATTTTTAGCATTTACGTCATTCTTTAACATAACTTGATTAATTTGAAATATTCTTTTCTTCATTATTTTCTTAATTAATTATGTAAGTTGAAACTTCATTTCTTTTAAATTTTATTTTAGTGCATGTTTTAATTATCACTCTCGATTAAAATAGATTAATATAAAAAAATTAGAAGTGAGATTTAAGAATTACTTTCACAATTTTATCATTAAAAATTAAAAAAACACGAATCAAGCAATTAACTTTGAAAAAAAAAAGGATAAATCAGTGATAAATTTCTAGAGTAATATTTTTTTTCAACTGTAAGCTCATTCTATCTTATCTTCAAATTTTAAGTTGTAAAAAAAGAAAAATACTTATTTTTTAGTAGCATAAATCATTTCCATCTCCTTTTTATTTTTTCTTATTCATCTCGAAACTTATCATAGATGTCAATTTTATAGGAATTTGTAGTCCTCATTGTCAAGAAGTCACGTAATTTTAACGTCAATATATTTATAAAAGCATATATAATAAAAGAAAGTATGTAAAATTATTTTTCAATCCAAATAAATTCTTTCCACATTGATCTTTTCATCCCTTTTGGATATTAAGCTTGACTTTGCTTATTGAAAACTTGAATTCCTAGATTCTGCCATGTTAACTTCAGTCACAACTTTGTAATCATTCTAAAAGAAAAAAACAACACTTCATATTATAACACAAATTTATCGTGCGAAATAAATTAATATCTAAAAAAAGATAGAAAATTAATAGATTAAATGTATATACTATTGTAATATTTCTTTATCCATTTTACTATTCTAATATGACTTCATCAATACTATTCTCACAAATAACAAAACCAACACACACACACAAAAAGAAAAGGCAAAAGTTTCAACAATATATTATTCAATCAAATAAAGATTTATAAGAATTATAATAAAGTTAATAAGTAATTGGTAAGAAAATTAACTCAATTCTAAAGAATAATTAGATTAAATATTTTTTTAGAGAAAAAGATGATTTCTCACAATACATAACTGAAGATGCTTGTATGGATGTTTTAAAGATTAGAATTTTTAACTTTTTTTATTGAGGTTTAATCTATATAGTTAGTAGCCATTGGTTAAAACTAAAACCAAGTTAATAAGTAACAAGTAAGAAAAATTAAATAAATTCTAAAGAGTAATAAGACCAAAAAAATTAGTAGAGAAAAATAAAAATAATTCTCACTGGAATCAAGATGTTTGACAAAAGATTAAGACCTCTAACCTCCTTCAATTGAGGTTTAATCTATATAGTTAGTAGCCATTCAAGTGAAATTATTTAGACAATTAATGATAGACCTTTGAGATTCCTAAATTTTAAGAAAAAGTGGGAAATAAATAAGAGTAAAGGTAGAAGGTGTAATTAAGAAAGATAAAGAAATAATTCTTCAATTTTTTTAATGTACTATATTTAATATAATTTTAAGAGAGTAATTAAATAAGTTAATTTTGAGCTTTTAAACATAGCATATAAATGATTTTCAAAAGAAAAAAATAATTTTAAAATAAAAAAATTTAAAAAATAAGAAAAAAGAAAAATATGAATGGAGCTCAAATAGGCATGCTATATAAGCATGCCTCTAAGTCTCAATTTCATAGAGTTCAATTCCCATTCTCAACCCATGAACAATATGAGCTCGAAGCTTCCTTCGTAACTCCCGGAACTTCTTCGTAGTGATATATTTCTTTATCATGGTTTCAGAGCCAGGGTCATCCAAAATTCCAATTTATTATTTCGGATGTTGGCTCTCATTTTATTTTTTCCACGCTCCAGATATTCGGTCTTGGGCGAACGGGGATGTTGCAATCCCACATCGTTCACGGAGTAGAAATTTAATTCTTTGTATGATCTTAAGTAATTCTCCTCTCATGAGATAATTCTGAATTGAATTAGACTTAAAATTCATTTCTTTATCATGGATCGAGCCTTCAACCTCAACTCGAACCTGACTCCAACCCCGATCCCAATATGTAGTAGAACAGTTACAGAAGTTCTACTATTTTTTTTATCTTTCTTGTATGAGAGTTTATGCTTTAGATCGCCTAACGTGGGTACAAGATATCAAATGGAAGAAACAAATTAATGGAACAGTAATTTCTAGTCCAGATATGAAACTTTAAAGAATTTGTAAGGATTTATACATGGTAAGTTTTTCTTGAAAATGCCACGTGCATTGCACGTGTATCTCATGTTAACTTATATCATGGCAATAATTGCATATGTTTTTCTTTTGGGAAATATATAAATATAAATACATATATATATATATATATATATATATGATAAAAGAAATGCATATATTCTAATGTTAAATATGTATGATATTTAAAATATTTGTACAAACTTCAGATGGGTAAAGATATATACAATAGAAGTTTTTGAATCTGATGATGCTTAAGGAAACTATAAGGCTAATAAGCCAAAACTTTGTCAGTATAGGTATTTAACTAAGAGTGAAAAATTCGACCTTAAATTTACTGAAAAACAATCCTATTTAAAATTTTTCAATAATGATTTTAAAAAAAGGCAAATCAATATAGATCATACAACTATTAAAGATATTGATAAAAGAACAGATAAATGAATAAATGCTAAACTATATGAAATTTCAAGATGAGAAGAAAACTTTAAACATAAACTGTGAAAGGAACTAAACAAATGAGAATAAAGAAATGGACTTTTGAGTTGGATAGCGGATTAATCTAGTGAACAAAAATCCTTTAGATCATCTCGTTTTAAATTTATGTTCCATAAATAATATTAGACATAATAAGTGCTAGCATTCTATATATGCTGAAAATCTATTGAATGAAAGAGGCCAAAATATATTAAAATAATTTGATTCTTAAACATTATGAGTATAATATCTCAAGTAATTTAAATGTTTAATCTAATATTTCAAAAGCAGGGAATTTGCAAATTCTATTGCAAAACATACCGATCAAGATAACAGGGAGAAGTAGATTTTTTCTCTCTGATCGAGCCATTAATATTTCCATTTCTCAATGGGAGCATTTCATGAACTTGAATTGAAATGTGATAAAAACATATTTAATGATAATTGAAATACTAAAAGTAACTGACAATTTTCTTAGCATGTTATACAACTTACCAAAAAAATTGCAGAGCTAAATACGCAGAATAATCACACAAAATTAACCAATACCAAGAGATAGAATCCTATCTAGCTAAAAAAATAAACCTTACGGGTATTTAAATCAAATAACATAAAAATAACAAATAAATTGTGAACTTAATAAAACATCAAAGAACAAAGTATTAATAACCACACCAAATTAAGCGGAATCAGGAAAAAAAAGAATTTAAAATGTAAGCAAATTTAGGATTAAATAAAAAAATAAATTTAATTGAAAAAATAAAACTTGTAGAACATAAAGAGCCACACAACCACATGAAATTAAATTAAACCTAATCTTAAACCTCTTTTTTTCAAATAATAGCAAATTTCAAGGCTAAAAAAAGAAAAGAAAATAAACTAACAAATGTCATTGAAAAAAATAAAGAATGCAAAAAGGTAAAAACTAACATATTGTCTTCTTAATTCTAACCTATTGCCTATTGGAGGCTTGGAGCAAGAATCTCGAGGTAGACGTCCTCATAATTCTCGACAAAATTCATTGTTGTTGTATTTTTTAAAATAAATTTTCGAAGGATACGCAATGTACCAATAAGCTCATTTACACTTGAAAACTTTAAAAGAAGAAGAATATATAATAATAATTAGGCCTAACAAATTTTCTGATAAGTAACAAATTAGGAATTATAAAGATACCGAAAGTTGATATTTGCGTGTCTACTACACCAATACATAAAGATGAAAAAAGAGAACCTTTTGTTCTTTGTCTGCTTTATATATATAATTATTACACTTGTGAACAGAAGATGAGAATAGACTTGAAGTTGTGATTGCAAGTGAAGATCCTAAGTGATGTATATAGGGAAAAAAATGAAGAGTGAGAAAGTAAAAAATAGTTCTTAATGAATAGGAGTTGAAAGGTCCTCCGTTATTGAAGAAATTGAAATGTCTTTAATCTTTCCTCTCCATCTTCTTTAATTTTTCTTCCTTTTAAATTTTCATCTTCATTTTTATTCCCTCTAACCAATTAAAGTCATTAATGAAAATTAGCCCTTAATCCTTGGCAATAGTAATAAGCTTAATCAGAATATACGATTTGCTCATCTGTAATAATATCAAATGGATAATGTCTTTCAAGAGCATAATAATTATAAGAAAGTGAAGAGACTAAACACCATATTATGAAAAGACTTATTATGAAATATTTTTATTTTTTTAATACATTTTCAATTGAAAGACTTGTTTATCTATTAATATTAAGAGTATAATAAGAAATATTTTTATAGTAAAATTACTCTTTTAATAAATATTTTTTTAAAGGCAAAGGACATTTTCGTAATTTAACTTTTGACTTGGAGGCTTCCTACTTATAATTTAATATGAATATAATTATGATATGATATGACAAAATATTAATATTTAATTATGTATTTAATTAAATTTTAATTTAGTGAAGGGGCAAAATGGTTAGCTAATATCATAAGATTTAGTCAAATCATGAAGTCATACTTAGATCATGTGAGCTTGCACAAACTTTATCATGCTTGGAATAGACTTGATAGTCAAAATCATGAATATATATATATATATATACATGGGTAATTTATAAACATTCTTAAATATAGAAAATCTCATCATACTTGAAAGCATAAATCATAAATTCAACTTTTTATGAAACTAGCATAATTGAGCATCATACTCTTAAAACTTTGAAATCATAATTTGTAATCAAAATAATTATAAAACATGCTCATGAATCTTAAAACATTATTAGAAACATGAATAGAATTGACCCATGATAGAAATATAGAGAATTTCGTAAATTGGGTTAAAACCCCATGGAACCATGCACTTGAATTCATGAATTAAGAAGGGATTTGGGCATGAGAGTGAATAAAAACTCCCATTCATAATCCTGCATACCTGGGTAATCTAGTTTTATACTCTTCCTTGAATACCCAAGAGATTTGGAGAAGAAATTGAAGAGTTCTAGGCTTGATCTCCTTAGGAATCCTCTAGTCTTGCATGCATGGGGAGGGAATAGGTTAGCACAGATTAAACCCTTTTAAAACCCTCCTAACTGAGCTTAAAACGATGTAGTCTAGGGTTTAGGAGCTTAAAAATTATAAAATTTCTCTTACTAACTTCACAGGAAATTACACACTGCCAGGAAGAATGACTCATCCAACGGGTCGTCCTGAGATCCAACAAGTCAATACTTTGCTCGTTACTTCACTAGATTTTCCAGGCTTAGGTCTTCAACCACGACTGGACAAGACGAGTCGTTACTAGTCCCAACGACTCGTCACTTCCGCCCGTTGTCACCATTGCCCACAACTACCTACCTTCTAGGATTCTTCCCAACGGGTTTATACCACGGCTCATTTTTCCTTACAACAAGCCGTACCATGACTCATTACACTAATCAATGAGTCATTCTATGGCTCGTTGGTCCGGGACCTATCGACCAACAGTCTCACCACGACAAGAACCCATAGTCCGTTGAAGCTTCCCACAACTCGTACAACGAGTAGTCCTGAGGTAATTTTTCAACTTTTCTGCTGAACACCCTTTAAACTCCCGAGTCTAGTTTTAGGCATTTCCGGGGTATTACAAATTCTTATGACACTCAAATACCAATAGTTATTCACAATAACAACACTAGCATCCCAGTAATAATACTCCATGAATATCGTATGTGTCACGTTTGTTTGAAAACATAAATTTTCTTCAATCCTTACAAATTCAATTCATTGTTAAAGTAGTTTAAAATTTTTTAAAATTTATGACAAAATAGTAGACTCGTGCTAACAAACAATAGCTTGACACTTTAAATTAGGGACACTAAGCAGCAAGAATTTGCATCAAATTGGAAAATGACTTAACAAATTTAAAATTAAACTTACATACCAGATGGGGCAAAGCACAACTTGAGAAAAATTGAAATAATGTTAGAGTCACGTACTGATAACGTGTTGTAAAATTAACCTAAATGAGTTAGTACAATATATTTCAAAAATTTAAGCATGAACATTAAAGAGAGAGACTAGAACTTTCTTATTTTTTTCAAGTATTTTCTAGTGTATCTAACATAATCCTCAGCACCTCTATTTATAATTTATATTCTATTAAAAGTGTGAAGTCCTTAGAAATGTTGATTGAACTTTTTGTCATTCATTTAAAAAACATTATAATAGACAAAATTGTCATTCTATTTTTCTTAAATAATTCTCATTTAATTATTATCCTAATATTAGGACTTTGAACTTGATTAAGGTTGTAGCTATTAAATATCATATTATTATATAAGTGGGAAGCCAAAAAGTGAAAAGTTTGATTATTATTTTGCCCTTCAACTAAATTAAAACTTTTAAATGCATAAATAAATATTAATATTTTATCATATCATGTCATATTTATATATTTATCATACTTATTCTAAAAGTGGGAAGTCCCAAAGTTAAAAGTTAAAAGATCAATTTTTCCACCAAATATTGAACGACCATTTTGCTCTTCAATCTAAAACTATTTTAATAATATTTTATGTACTAAAAAAATAATTTACATTGCAATAAATATTATTAAACTATAATTAAATAAAAAATCTATAATTATCATAATAGAGAATTAATGTTTTTATTTTATTTATGTAACAAGTTCAAAAGTCATAATCCTTTAAAAATATCTAATGAAAAAGAAGATCAAAAGCTTAAACAACCGTTATTTCCTAATAAGAACCCCCATTATTCTTTCATAAATAAGAGCAAAACTTTTTTCCATATTTGACTTAAATATTCATTCATATTTCCAGGCTATGAATTAGATCAAATAAACATTTTAGTGTGGATTGTATTTTCAATATTTCATTCTTTACTCATGTTTGATATGCTGAACTTTGAAATATATAAGTAATTTACAAAAATTTCAATACGTGCCGGCGGATTAGCCTTATTTTTTCTTTCATCATTTTTTCTTCTCTTCTTCATTAAAATTTATAGATGTCAATTTTCGTACGTGGATACATTATTAGGCCAGCTTAATTTTGCAGCAACTATTTTAATAATTTTTCTTTTTTTGCAGGTTATATGTAGCTCAAGTAGTGATGTAATAGACAATTTTTCTCTTTCAATTTAAATCGCTCGATAATTGTTATTTTATTTTTAGGATATCAATCTTTTTTTTTCTATTTTCTTTTGGGTGAAAACATTTAAGTGGCATAGTTATGAACAAGAAAACTTTTCTTTTTCTGTTTTTATTTTAGTTTTCTCATTTTTCATTTATCGACCTTCTAAATATAATTACTAATAAATACTATTTGCAATTATAAATATTATCTCTAAAAATAATAAAATAATGATAAATTTTTCATGATTCATATGTAATTAAATTTGTAATTAGTTGAATTCTATACATATAATTGTGTTATGAAATATAATACGATTATCTATGAGATATTTTAGTACTTCATGAAAAATTAACATTGTGTTATATTCGGGTAATTTAAACATAGAAAAAATAATTTTAAAAAAAGTCAAGAAAAGATTATCAATATTTTTCTTTGTCTTAAACAGTGATTAATATCCTCTCTTATGCAACTCAATATAAATATGGATAAAATATGCATCAACTAACTTTTTTGGGAAAAAGAGATATCCAGAAATAATCAAGAGTAACAAAGTTGTCCATTTTTACAGATTTATAAATGAACATGAAAAGACTGTGCAATAATAATATTATTAACGTGGAATATGAAAGAAATAAAGATTAAAGATAATCATGAAATTAATATCAATGGGGAAAGATGAAAGAAACAAAGAATAAAGAAAGAAATATTATGAATGACTAAATAAATTTATATCTCCAATAACTATGGGTAAATAGTACAATTCTCCACATTCAAGTTCAATATATTTATAAATAGATATTTAATTGAAAACTAATTTTTTAAGAATAAAATAATCAATCAACTTTTTATGATGATTAACTGTAAAATAAAATTATTGATAAATATTATTATTTAGAATAGTTAATATTATTCTTGAATAACATTTAAATAGAAAGGGGCACTAGACTACATATGTTAAAATCAATATATATATGTATATATATATATATATATATATATATATATATATATATATATTATATATATGGGCCTTGGGGGTATGACTGGCACCTGGTGCCCTACTAGGACCAATACTGCTAGACTGCTGAGCCTGAGCACATCTGGTGCCTGGCTGGCTCTAACTCACATTTCTGGAAACAAAGGGCTATATAACGGCTGTAAACACAGCCCCCGGCCCATTGGCCTATAGCCTCTTGTACCAGTAATGACAGCTGACCAGAAACATGCAACTATAGGGAAACCTATGCGGGCCGACAAGGCCACCATGCTGTCTAGTTATCTATAACTCAACTATGAAGTACTGGATAGCTACGTGACCGGCAAGGTCACCACTACTGTCGAACTATGGCCCCACACGGCCAACATAAAGGAAACACAAGTACTAACAGCTATACAACTGCACGGTCTCACACGACCGGCTCATCTGACCACAGGGAAATATATATACAGACTGCAAGCCTCTAGGAATAGCAATAGAAATGATCGGGACAGGGCCCCGACCTACCCGTACTGTACAACAAAAGAATACGGAATACACCTCTAGGATTCAGTCTTCGGATGACAGGAGCTGAATGCTCGATCGCTGACAGGAATCACGTGGTATCGCCTGCTCGTCTATGAGTACCTGCAGGCAAGTAATGCAGCGCCCCACCGGGCGTCAGTACCGCTGGTACTGAGTATGTAAAGCAATAACTGAAAGAAATATCTGAAAACAATAATATAATTGATGAAACTGAAGTAGGAAGGAATAGATTAACTGTCTGATAATGTAAGTCATACCTTCTCTTAATTATACTGGAAGGAGTAGGAGTCATACCTGAGGATTTATCGTTCTACTGTCGATCTACTCGTATCTACTGTAACACGGCATGACATATCATAACATAACATAACACACTCAAACCTTACCCGGCCCCCATAAGCCGGGGGGTACAACCAGCACAGAATCTATACCCCTACCCCGGTCATCCCATCTCCTATAATAACTATAAGCATCCCGCCGATCCCCTAGGTATGCACTTGGGCTCGCTGAGCCCCTGACTATAACTGCATCTGAGTTCGGAGGACTCCTGAATCAACACCCGGGCGTATCCGCTCGACAGGGGTGTGTAAGGGCCGACCAAGGCACAATATGGGGAAAACTGGCATCCCATCTTCGTCCCCTATGGGACGGCATGCCACTCCGTAGAGCGACGTATCCTCGTCCTCTGGCGGACGAGTCGATACAGCTATCAACCCTGTTGCGGTCATGGATGCTAGGTAGTCCAACCCCAAACAATACAACGGTCTCAACTAGTAATACCATCTGCTTGTCCCACATACTGAAGCTAATAGTGGTAAAGTATTTGTATATACTCTATGCTGAGCTAGCGATAATAATATGTACGTACTTAATACATGCTGAGGCTGGTAATAGTATATATGTATAAATATAGTCTTCTGCCAGACTGTACTGGGGCTAATGCTGAACAAGATATAGTGTTTCTGCTGAAAACTATGCTGTACACTGAGTTTCTATAGTAACATGATTTACTATTCCTAATTATGCTTACTAACTTCATTTTAACTTATCATTCTATTTCTGAGATGTCTTACAGATATTACATTGCTTTACTGGGTTTCAACTTAGTACAATGATATCCTAACATTCTGTGTCACATCACGTACTGAGCATGCTGTGCAGTTTCTAACACTTGTATTAGAACCTATATCGTGCTAGCAAGTTTCACGCAAGTTATAACTCGATGCTTCTAATATCGTACCAACATTCGTAATAAACATAACACATGACTTCTGAATATTCTACTGGCCTTTAAATTACTGTACTGTACCGAGATTACTTAACTTGCCGAGGAAACTAGCTTTACATACCTTATCCTCGAACTATCCGTCTGTCGGACGAGGCTCGGCCGGTACTTCAACTATTTTCTCCCAACTACATTCATAAATATGTCAATTAATACTAAATACAACTTTAATTTAAAGAGCAACGTCACTTTCGATATAGTTTATAGCCTAAACTTAGGCTTATCGAAAGACGGTCGAAAACTCGCTATTTTTCAGAGGTCCAGAAGGGAGAAATATTCACTTCTCAGCTAGGAACACATAGACACTAGTTTAGAGCAATTCCACTTACCTTAGCTCGGTAGCTCGACGATTCGTCGGCCGTATTTCAAGAAATTAAATCCGTAGGAATGCTCTCTGCTGCTAAATACCTCGGTATCTGAGGTTAATTTGAGTTTGGACAACGTTTAGCAGCGTAATCGGACGAAAATTATATTACCTCTTCGTTCTTTTTTCCTTCTCTGCTGTTTCCTCTCTGTTTTCTGAAGTTTTTATGATTTAATTCCAAAATAAACCGAAGTGGGGCTTTATATACTTAGGCCTGGACAAGGCCAACGTGTCACGGAGCCAACGCGGAGGCCTCACCTCTGTGACACGCTGCCATCGCGGAGGGGCTCTGCCTCGGCTCCTTCCGCGATGGTTCGACATGTTTCTCGTCCGATCTTTTTCCCGGGCCTTTCTCTAGCACGTATGGCCTTCAAATATGCTTAACCAACGTGCGAATAGGTCATCTAGGTGCCGGGAATCCTACGGGGTATAACATTCTCCTCCCCTTAAGAACACTCGTCCTCGAATGTATACTGCTATCTAGAGGACTACTTAACTTACTTGTTTAGAAAAATTTCGCCAGAGTCTCCCCTGTAATATGGACTATACCAAAAACCTGAAATGCAGAAAAGTCCAATACAGTTACTGTACACAATACTTTAGGATTCACTGGATGGCTAAGTATTAGTCTTCCTCACTTATACATATACAACCATAAAATACTACATAAGCAATAATACGGACATACCTGTCGCATGACTAGGCCTGGAATAGGTGAGGGTACCTAGCTTTCATGTCTTCTGCAGCTTCCCACATCATTTCCTCATGGTTCCTGTTACGCCACAATACTTTGACAGACGCAACATCTTTAGTCCTCAACCTGCGAATCTGTCTGTCTAAAATAGCTACTGGAACCTCTTTATAAGCTAACTCTTCTGTGTCCTGGACATCCTGAATGGGAACTACTGTAGAAGGGTCTCCTACGAACTTCCTCAATATAGAGACATGGAATACTGGGTGAACAGATGCTAACTCCGGAGGCAAGTTCAATTCGTATGCAACTCGGCCTATTCTTCGCCGAATCTGATATGGTCCAATGAATCTCGGGCTAAGCTTGCCTTTCTTGCCAAATCTCATCACCCCTTTCATTGGGGACACTTTCAGATATACCCAGTCATTTACCGCAAATTCTAGATTTCTGCGCCGCATATCTTCGTAAGACTTCTGGCGGCTCTGAGCAGTCAGTAAACGTTCTCGGATAAGCTTTATCTTTTCCTCTGACTGTCGAACAATGTCTGGGCCAACCAATGCTGATTCCCCCACTTCAAACCAGCCCACCGGCGATCTACATTTTCGCCCATATAATGCTTCAAAGGGCGCCATCTGGATAGCTGAATGATAACTGTTATTATAAGCGAATTCAATCAACGAAAGATGCTCATCCCAGCTACCCCCAAAATCTAGCACACACGCTCGTAGCATATCTTCGAGCGTTTGGATAGTCCGCTCAGTCTGCCCATCTGTCTGAGGGTGGAATGCTGTGCTCAAGTTAATTTGCGTCCCCAAACCCTTCTGGAACGACTGCCAGAATCTAGCTGTAAACTGTGCCCCTCTGTCTGAAATTATGGATACTGGCACTCCATGCAATATAACTATTTCGCTGATATATAATTCGGCATAATCCTCAGCTGAGAAGGTAGCCCTCACTGGCAGGAAATGAGCTGATTTTGTCAGCCTATCAACTATTACCCAAATGGAATCATTTCTGCGTCTGGTACGGGGTAACCCTGTTACAAAGTCCATGTTTATTGTTTCCCATTTCCACGTAGGCACCGTTATATCTTGCGTCAAACCGCCCGGCTTCTGGTGCTCCGCTTTCACCTGCTGACAGTTAGAACATCTAGATACAAATTCAGCTATCTCAGCTTTCATACCTGGCCACCAGTAAATGTCTCTGATGTCGTGGTACATTTTCGTCGTTCCTGGATAGAGGGAATAGCGAGCGTAATGTACCTCATGCACAATCCGCCCCCGAAGCCCTGAAACATTCGGGACACAGAGGCGGCCCTTACAACGTAGCACATCATCCTCAGTCATTTGGAAATCTGACTCCTTACCTTTCTGAACTCTATCTCTGAGCTGGACCAAGTCAGGGTCCTCGTACTGTCGTTCTTTTACCTCTGTAACTAATGATGACACAGCAGAATTCTGAATTACTGCTCTATTATTTTCTGTTTCCATTACTCGAACGGCTAAACCCGCTAACTGATGAATTTCTTTGGCTAACTCTCGCTTCTCGGGTCGCAAATACGCCAAACTCCCCATTGACTTACGGCTCAGGGCATCTGCTACAACGTTAGCTTTTCCGGGGTGGTATAGAATATTCACATCATAATCTTTTAACAGCTCCAACCAGCGGCGTTGCCGTAGATTCAACTCCCTCTGAGTGAAGATGTACTGTAGGCTCTTATGATCTGTGTAAATATCAACATAGACGCCGTACAGGTAATGCCTCCACATCTTCAAGGCGTGGATTACTGCGGCCAATTCCAGGTCGTGGGTAGGGTAATTCTTTTCGTGTTTCCTCAGCTGTCTGGAAGCATATGCAATCACTCTACCATGCTGCATCAACACACAACCTAACCCGACACCTGACGCGTCGCAATAGACTAAATAACCTTTTGTGCCTTCCGGCAATGCTAATACTGGGGCGGAGGTTAATCTGTCTTTCAATTCTTGGAAGCTCTGCTCGCATGCCTCTGTCCATTGAAACTTTGCTGCTTTCTGTGTCAATTTGGTTAGGGGTGCCGCAATGGTCGAGAACCTTTCAATGAACCTCCTGTAATATCCTGCCAACCCCAAAAAGCTACGAACTTCAGTTGGAGTGGTAGGCCTAGGCCATGACTTAACTGCTTCTATTTTCTGCTTGTCAACTTGTATACCAGCGTCCGACACGATATGTCCTAAAAAGGCCACTGAGTTAAGCCAGAATTCACACTTAGAAAATTTAGCATACAACTGGCGGTCCCCGAGGATCTGGAGCACTGTCCGCAAATGAGTCCGGTGATCTGCTTCAGAGCGAGAATACACCAGAATGTCATCAATGAATACTATCACGAACAAGTCCAGGAAAGGTCTGAAAATACTGTTCATCAGGTCCATGAAGACTGCCGGGGCATTCGTTAACCCGAAGGACATGACTAGAAATTCAAAATGTCCATATCGGGTCCTGAACGCTGTCTTAGGAATATCTCTCTCACGTACTCGGACCTGGTGATATCCGGACCACAAGTCAATCTTAGAAACGTATCTGGCTCCCTGCAACTGATCAAATAAGTCATCAATTCTGGGAAGCGGGTACTTGTTCTTTACTATAACTTTGTTTAATTGCCGATAATCTATGCACATTCGGAGCGAGCCATCTTTCTTCCTCACAAATAAAACTGGCGCACCCCATGGTGAAGTACTCGGCCTGATAAAACCTTTATCCAATAAATCTTTCAACTGCTCTTTTAATTCTCTGAGTTCCGCAGGAGCCATACGATAGGGAGGAATTGATATCGGCTGAGTGCCTGGTAACAAGTCAATAGCAAAATCTATCTCCCTTTCTGGGGGAATACCAGGTAACTCATCAAGAAACACATCAGGGAATTCATTCACTACTGGAACAGACTGGAGTGTCGGAGATTCTGCTTGGACATCCTGGGCTCTGACCAGATGGTAAATACATCCTTTAGATATCAACTTTCTCGCCTGAAGGTAGGAAATAAACCTACCTTTTGGCGTAGCGGTGCTGCCCTTCCACTCTGGCACTACTTCTCCTGGGAAGTGGAATCGGACTGTCTTAGTCCAACATTCAACGTTGGCAAAGCACGGTACTAACCAGTCCATACCCATTATGGCATCGAAGTCTATCATTTCTAACTCGACCAAATCTACTGTGGTCTGACGGTCAGCA
This sequence comes from Datura wrightii, assembly GCA_035772735.1. Taxonomy (NCBI): domain Eukaryota; kingdom Viridiplantae; phylum Streptophyta; class Magnoliopsida; order Solanales; family Solanaceae; genus Datura; species Datura wrightii. Next base: position 37,862,343 of record JASDFA010000007.1, read on the forward strand.
ACCTCTACTGTACACCCGCGGTAGATTCTGTTAGCTGTGATGGAGTCACCGACGGTTGTGGATACTAAAAAGGACTGCTGCAATAATTCTGGTGCAATACTAAACTTTCGTGCCACAAATGGAGTAATGTAGGACAAAGTAGACCCCGGATCAATCAATACATAAGCAGGGTGTGAGCAGATAGTTAGCATACCTGTCACAACATCAGGTGACGCTTCTGAATCTTGCCTCCCTGGTAAGGCATATGTGCGGCTTGGACCTGCACCTGTACTGGAGGTCTCTGATATGCCCCGACCCCTGCCTGCTGAAACTAAGGGCCTGCGCCCAGTCGAGGATGCTGTGGCTCGTGACCCTACAGATGCCCTATCCTGTCTATCTCGGTCCTCTCGGCCTCTGGCTGGGCAATCTTTCATCAAATGGCCTTCTTGGCCACAATTATAACATGCGGTGGAGCCATATCTTCATGCTCCAGGATGGCGTCGACTGCATATAGGGCAAAGTGGTAGGGTATACCTACTCTGCTCCGCCCTCCTCTGTAATGGTGAATCTGCCATCTGCGAGCCTCTACTAGTCTCTAACTGCCCCCTGCGACTGAATCTACCCCCCTGCGGCTGTGACGGAGGTGGGGGCCTGGGCGGCCTGTCTAACAATCGTGGCCTGGGTCCTCCCCGGGCCTCCCTCTGTAACTCAACTGGCCTGTCCCGGCGAAGCTGTTCCTGATTGACCCTTCTGATCTCCCGATGTCGCTGTCTGATGCCTTCAATATTCTGGGCAAATGCCTGAACTCGAGCAATGTCCATGTCCTCTCACAGTGTAGCCGTAATACAAGTCTCAACATATTCTGGATTCAACCCCATGATAAAGCGGTGTACTCTGGATGCCATGATATCAACAAAGGCCGGTGCATATTGAGCCAAAGAATCAAACCGCAAGGAATATTCCCGAACACTCATGGCCCCCTGCTCCAGATGCAGGAACTGGTCTACCCGGGCCTGTCGAATCTCCCGCGGCAAATAGTGATCCAGAAAAGCTCCTGAGAAGCTGGACCAGGTCGGAGGGGAAACATCTCTCCCTCGGGACCTTTCCCAGCTTTCATACCATAATACGGTGATATCCCGTAACCGGAATGCTGCCAACTCAACTGATTCTATAGGCGTGGTATGCATAACCCTGAAGATTCTCTGCATTTGATCCAGAAAATCCTGAGGGTCCTCTGTCTGGTCCGTACCTGTAAACTGTGGGGGATTCAGAGCTAAGAACTCTCGGACCCTCGAACTACCGGGCCCTCCTGATGACTCCGCAACTGTAGACGGCATTGGCTGACGCTGAGCAGCCATCATCTGTGCTAACATAACTACCGCACTCCTAACCTCCTGGTCGGAAGGGGTTGGTATAGGGACTGCTGGAGGTAGTGTCGCCCCAAGCGGCTCTTGATGTGGTGGAGACTGCTGAGAAGGCTGGGACGATGCCTCTGTAGTGCCCTCTGATCGGGCTGTTTCTAAACAAGGGTGAGGCATCCTGCTGGTGCCTTCCCCTGCTGCAATATCTAAGCTCCGGCTTGTGATAGGATGTCGTTGGTCTAACATTATCTGTAACCAAAGAATATAGTAAGCTTTTAGGGACTCAACCCTATATTGTACCGCTCTACAGCACGACTGAATAAGAATAAAAGACAACCATCCTATCATGCCTTGCAGCCTCCTACCCATAGTATGTGGTGCACAACACATCCATGGACAGGACTCTACTTAGCACGGCTTGCAGACTCCCTGGGATACGACCTGCTCTGATACCAAGTTTGTCACACCCCGCCTTGGGGGGTATGACTGGCACCTGGTGCCCTACTAGGACCAATACTGCTAGACTGCTGAGCCTGAGCACATCTGGTGCCTGGCTGGCTCTAACTCACATTTCTGGAAACAAAGGGCTATATAACGGCTGTAAACACAGCCCCCGGCCCATTGGCCTATAGCCTCTTGTACCTGTAATGACAGCTGACCAGAAACATGCAACTATAGGGAAACCTATGCGGGCCGACAAGGCCACCATGCTGTCTAGTTATCTATAACTCAACCATGAAGTACTGGATAGCTACGTGACCGGCAAGGTCACCACTACTGTCGAACTATGGCCCCACATGGCCAACATAAAGGAAACACAAGTACTAACAGCTATACAACTGCACGGTCTCACACGACCGGCTCATCTGACCACAGGGAAATATATGATCGGGACAGGGCCCCGACCTACCCGTACTGTACAACAAAAGAATACGGAATACACCTCTAGGATTCAGTCTTCGGATGACAGGAGCTGAATGCTCGATCGCTGACAGGAATCACGTGGTATCGCCTGCTCGTCTATGAGTACCTGCAGGCAAGTAATGCAGCGCCCCACCGGGCGTCAGTACCGCTGGTACTGAGTATGTAAAGCAATAACTGAAAGAAATATCTGAAAACAATAATATAACTGATGAAACTGAAGTAGGAAGGAATAGATTAACTGTCTGATAATGTAAGTCATACCTTCTCTTAATTATACTGGAAGGAGTAGGAGTCATACCTGAGGATTTATCGTTCTACTGTCGATCTACTCGTATCTACTGTAACACGGCATGACATATCATAACATAACATAGCACACTCAAACCTTACCCGGCCCCCATAAGCCGGGGGGTACAACCAGCACAGAATCTATACCCCTACCCCGGTCATCCCATCTCCTATAATAACTATAAGCATCCCGCCGATCCCCTAGGTATGCACTTGGGCTCGCTGAGCCCCTGACTATAACTGCATCTGAGTTCGGAGGACTCCTGAATCAACACCCGGGCGTATCCGCTCGACAGGGGTGTGTAAGGGCCGACCAAGGCACAATATGGGGAAAACTGGCATCCCATCTTCGTCCCCTATGGGACGGCATGCCACTCCGTAGAGCGACGTATCCTCATCCTCTGGCGGACGAGTCGATACAGCTATCAACCCTGTTGCGGTCATGGATGCTAGGTAGTCCAACCCCAAACAATACAACGGTCTCAACTAGTAATACCATCTGCTTGTCCCACATACTGAAGCTAATAGTGGTAAAGTATTTGTATATACTATATGCTGAGCTAGCGATAATAATATGTACGTACTTAATACATGCTGAGGCTGGTAATAGTATATATGTATAAATATAGTCTTCTGCCAGACTGTACTGGGGCTAATGCTGAACAAGATATAGTGTTTCTGCTGAAAACTATGCTGTACACTGAGTTTCTATAGTAACATGATTTACTATTCCTAATTATGCTTACTAACTTCATTTTAACTTATCATTCTATTTCTGAGATGTCTTACAGATATTACATTGCTTTACTGGGTTTCAACTTAGTACAATGATATCCTAACATTCTGTGTCACATCACGTACTGAGCATGCTGTGCAGTTTCTAACACTTGTATTAGAACCTATATCGTGCTAGCAAGTTTCACGCAAGTTATAACTCGATGCTTCTAATATCGTACCAACATTCGTAATAAACATAACACATGACTTCTGAATATTCTACTGGCCTTTAAATTACTGTACTGTACCGAGATTACTTAACTTGCCGAGGAAACTAGCTTTACATACCTTATCCTCGAACTATCCGTCTGTCGGACGAGGCTCGGCCGGTACTTCAACTATTTTCTCCCATCCAGATCTAGGCGCAACTAGAAGGGTCGAGCATCAGGCTCTCGAGGTCCGGGGAGTAGGTCAGTAGAGCCTAGTATTCCAGGTTGTGATAGGTGTGGTAGAAGGCACACTGGTTAGTGCTTAGCGGGTACATGTGCATGTTTCGGGTGTTGAAAGCCCAGACATATGCTCAAAGATTGTCGAACAGCTAGACAGGGCCATGGTAGAGGCAGAGACCCAGCCACTAGTTCAGCAGCGCCACCAGCACGCTTAGCTCAGTAGGGCGCATCCACTAGTTCAGGTGGTGGAAAATGTCAGAACATGTTTTATGCCCTCTCATCTCGTCAGGAGCAGGAGGTCTCCCTAGATGTGGTTACTGGTATGTTACGAGTATTTCATCTTGATGTTTATGCATTATTAGATCTAGGGGCTACCTTATCTTTTGTGACACCTCGAGGGCCGCCCTTGGTTGTGTATTGATGCAGAACGGTAAGGTCATAGCCTATGCTTCTAGGCAGCTTAAGATCAATGAGAAGAACTATCCGACTCATGACCTCGAGTTAGCAGCAGTAGTATTTGCCTTGAAGATTTGCAGACGCTATCCGTATGGAGTCCATGTGGATGTGTTTATAAACCACAAGAGCCTACAGTATGTGTTTACTCAGAAGGACCTGAATCTACGATAAAGAAGGTGGTTAGAGCTTCTTAAAGATTATGATATCAGTGTCCTTTATCATTTGGGTAAGGCCAATGTGGTAGCAGACGATCTTAGCAGACTTTCTATGGAGAGTATGTCTCATGTAGATGAGGAGAGGAAAGAGTTGGTAAAGGATGTGCATCAGCTCACACGATTAGGAGTTCGCCTTGTTGATTCCACAGATGGTGGTGTCATTGTGCAAAACAATTCAAAATCCTCTTTGGTGATGGAAGTTAAGGCCAGGAAAGACGAAGATCCTATTTTGGTAAAGTTGAAGGAAGCAGTTCAGAATCAGAAGGTTGAGGTCTTCTCCCAAGGGGGAGATGGTGTACTTCGATATTAGGGTCATTTGTGTGTTTCGGGTGTTGATGATTTGAGAGATCGGATGTTGCATGAGGCTCATGGTTCCGAATACTCTATACATACAGGTGCCACCAAGATATACCGTGACCTATGGGAAGTTTATTGGTGGAGGGCATGAAGAAGGACATAACAGAGTTTATGGCCAAGTGTCCCAATTGTCAACAAATGAAAGTTGAGCATCAAAGACCTGGAGGTGTGCTATAAGACATCAATATCCCTACTTGGAAGTGGGAGGAAATCAATATGGATTTCATTATAGGGTTGTCACGCACTCATCAACAGTATAACCCTATTTGGGTGGTTGTGGATAGATTGACCAAAGCAGCCTATTTTCTACCAGTCAAAACTACCAATTCAACGGAGGATTATCCCAAATTGTATATTCGGGAGTTAGTTTGGTTGCATGGAGTGCCCTTGTCCATTATATCAGATAGAGGTACTCAGTTTACCTCACAGCTTTGGAGGTGGTTTTAGAAGGGACTTGGTACTCTGATCAAGTTTAGCACAACTTTTCACCCGCAGACAGATGGTCAGGCTGAGTGGACCATTCAAAGTCTTGTGGACATGTTGAGAGCATATGTGATTGACTTCAAAGGTAATTGGGATAATCATTTACCTCTCATCGAATTTGCATATAAAAACATCTACCATTCCAGCATTCAGATGGCTCCGTTTGAGGCTCTTTATGGGCGGAGATGTAGATCGCCTATTGGTTGGTTTGAAGTAGGTGAAGCTTCGTTGATAGGGTCAGATTCATGAGGCTATGGAGAAGATTCAGTTTATAAGAGAGAGGCTGAAAATAACTTAAAGTCATCAAAGTCCTATGCGGATGTGAGGAGGAGAGAACTTAATTTGAAGTTGATAATTGGGTGTTTCTAAAAGTATCTCCCATGAAGGGAGTGATGAGATTCGGAAGGAAGGGAAGCTTAGTCTTTGATATATTGGTCGGTATAGGATTATGAGACGTGTTGTCAAGGTGGCCTATGAGTTGGACTTGCCCTCAGAATTGGCTTCAGTACATCCAGTTTTCCATGTTTCGCTCTTGACGAAGCGCATGGGTGACCCGACTTTGGTTGTTCTGGTACAGAGCGTAGGTGTGAAGGATATCCTTAGTTATGAGGAGATTCTGATTGAAATCCTTGATCGTCAGGTTCGGAAGTTGAGGAACAAGGAGGTGGCTTCAGTAAAGGTCTTGTGGAGGAATCAACATATTGAGGAAGCTACGAGGGAAGCCAAGGTAGATATAATGGCTAAATACCTGCATCTTTTCCCTTCCAGCCCTGTCCCAGCTTAAGGTATTAGTTTTATCCTTGGTACTCTATTAAGTTTCCTGTCTTCTAGTTTCTATCACGTCAGTGCATGATGTATGATTTATCACATTAACCCGTGTTACGATCCGAGTTAACATTCGGGTCATGACAAACTTGGTATCAGAGCATTAGGTTTTGAAGTGTCTTAGGGTCTCTGAAAGCCGTGTTAAGTAGAACCTTTCTCATGAGTGTGAAGCGCGCCACACTTATGACAAAGGGGCTACAGAACATTTTAGGAAATGTTCCATTCTTTCATGATCTATGTCGTGTGATGAAATATCTTTCTATCCTTCTAACTAGTGTATTCACACTCCAAAGAATAACACCAGTTAGTGGAATAAGAGGTGCTTTCGAGTCATTTCTCCATGCAGGAGTTAAGAAAATCTAAGGCAGAAGAATTTGTGAACTTGAAGTAAGGAACCAAAAGAGTGGGGGAGTACGACTGGAGAAGTATGAAGCCTTCCGTGATAGCTTATGGAAAGTCAAGATATAGTGATTTATGTCTGGCCTTAAAAAGGGGACCAATCCTCAGAATGATGACCTTTAAGCTAAGGGGGAGATTATAAGGTGAAGGACCAGGTCATGCCTTGAGTTTCAAGTGTGAAGGTCCAGGATTAGTAATTATGGGAGATCGATCCACGCTTATTCAGGTGTCCTTCCATACCTCAGTCTATGTGATACTCTATTCATGCCGTATGTGAACATGTTATGCCCATGTCTAAGTTTCAAGTACTCCTTACGTGTATTTGTACTCGATTCATAGAATGAGAAGTAACTACTTTAGATGGTGATTCTAGTCTTCTTTCATAATTTCATAAATCTCAGCTTCATGTCATGTCCCTCGTTATATATGTAAACTCATGTCTCTCAGCATGCTCAACTCTATGGACTCAGTCCTTAAGATTTGCTTTATCGGCTCATAAGATCATGTTATATCAAGTATATGCCCAGTTTAGATTTGTTGAATGATTCCTGCTCATAATTTCCTTACTCTAAGCCGTATGAATGTTCCCCCATGATGGAGGTGATGGTTAAAATGTGTACGTTCAATATAACTCCATGTCCTTGCCATAGATGCTGGGTATGTAGAAGTTCAGGAAGCGCAGTTATTAACCAAGCCTGGAAGTGTAACAACCCACATGGTCATTTTGTGATTTTGACATGTTTCCCTAGTTTGAACCTTTTGGTATCCTTATTTTGATACTTATTACTTGCGGAGATGGATGACACAATTTCCAAGATGATCCAATGAAGATTGGATAAGTTTTTCGATTTTTGGAAGGTGAAGTTTGAGAGGTTTGACCAAAGTCAACATTTCAGGTTAACGAGCTCGAATTTGGGTTCTGAAAGTTTTGTTAGTTCCGAATGGTAATTTATGACTTAGTTGGATAGTTTGCATGGATCTCGAGGTGTTCAGGAGTTATTTGAACCTTTGGTTGAATTTATGAGCTTTGAGGAAGCTAAGTTTGACCACGGTGAACTTTCAATCAAAACGACAACATATCAGTGATTTGATGATTCCAACAGGTCCAAAACATTTTTATGATTGAATTGCATATTTGATTTGTGACAGGAGGATTTCGGATGAGTTTCGGGTGGATTTGAACGTTTGTGTGTTTAGCATGATTTTAAGCATAAAGTGTGACTACTTAGAGGTTTGTTTTTAGTTTTTGAGTCAAAAAATTATTTCGAGACTTTCAAAATTCTTAGAATGAATTATAGGAGTTATCCAAAAAGTTTTGCAATTTCGATAAGTCAAGATCGGGTTTTATTACAAAAGATGAAATAATTCTTGAACGAGTAAAAATGAGGTCTGACTGGGCAAACTAGCACCAAATGGAGTTTTGATTGAACGAGTAGGTCCTTATCATTATTTGGGAACTCTAAGAAAAAGAATCGCCTCATTTCGAGTTCGTATAATGAAGTTATGACCATTTTAATAAAAATTAAAGTTGTTGGTGCAGTGTTGGTGCATCCCTATATAAATGCCTGAACAGTGTATTTTTGCACAGACTGTGTTTATTTGGAATTTTGAGTATATTTGGAGTTCTAGAGTTCGGAATTGAGTGATTTTTGCAACATTCTTGTCTATTTAATAAGGGAGTAAGTATCTAATCCTTATTTTGGTATTTCTCCATGATTCCTTCAGTTGGTTTTCATTTTATTTGTGAATTTATTGGAGGAAAATTGAGGATTTTGGGTCTAGAGTTAAGAGACTGTATTTTGATGAATTCAAAGTCAATTTGAGCTCCATTTTGGATGAAATTTCATATTTGGGTTCTTTACATTATGGGTAACATGATTTTCAAATAAAATTCCAGTTTTGCCCTTGTGGGCTTGGGGTTGACTTTTGAATTGACTTTTTGGGCCCGAGATAAAGTATATCAATATGGGTGTCCATGATTTTATTTTCTTATGTACATACATATTTGACCAGATTTTGATCATTCGGAATGGTTATGGAAGGGAAAATTCATAATTTGATGCTTGAGCTTAATTTTGAGGCAAGTAAAGATTTCTTGATTCTTTAAGGGTTCGGAAAGAAGGGGAAGCTTAGTCCCCAGTATGTTGGGCCATATAGGGTTGTGAGACGTGTTGGAAAGGTGACCGATGAGTTGGAGCTACCAGCGGAGTTAGCTTCAGTGCATTCGGTGTTTCATGTGTCCTTGTTGAAGAAATGCATCAAAGATCCATCTTTATTTGTTCCGGTAGAGGAAATTAGGTTGAAGGACAACCTTACCTATGAGGAGGTGATAACGCTCAAACCACACTTCTAACTAAAGTATGAAGTGGACGTTGCCAATAAAGAACCCAACTTAGAGGTTGAGGTTGATCCCACGGGGAATATGGAAGATCTAAATTACAGCCTGTAAATGAACTTGTATGATAATTACTTCACAATTGGGGGGATTCTAATAATCAATAGTAAAAACAAAGCAACTGTCAAGATTATGGTTGTGAATCAATAATTAAAGGATAATCAGGGTTTGTGTTCCCCATAATATAAAAGCTTTAGGTATACACTCGTGATAACTGATAACTTAGGTTCATTCAAACGATCGACCAATCCCTATTGAATGACTATACTCAATTACTTGATCAAGTCTCATGAGCGTTTCCAAATTAACCGTTATCACTAAGTTCCAGATATAACTATCCTGTGACCATAACTCAAGTTAATACAATGATCATCAAGATCAAGGCTCCGTTGTAATTCTCTTTTCCTAATCTCTACCTCTTCGACCAAAGAAAGTAAAGAATTCGGGCACTTTCTAACGTTGTACACCGCTAAGAATCATTAAAGCATGAAGAGAATATAATATAAGTAATTAGTATTGGTTTTAGACTCACTTTGTGCAACCCTAGTTTGTTAATCCACCATGGTTCCCACAACTCTAGCTATGGAGGTTTTAGCCTCTCATAGTTGCAAGGTTGTGAAGTGTGTTCATGATTAAAGACATAAAAACAATATTTACAAATATGATTGAGAAAAATGCTTCCTTTAATTAATCCGCAAAATCTTGAAGAACAAGTAGCAAGAACAATACGAATTCAAGAAAAGGTTGATCACAAGGTTGAACCAACTCAATTCTCTATTTCAAAGATGTAAGATTATCTACTACAATTTTTTTCAACTAAAACTAATTCTTCTCAATGTCACCTCAAAAATAAAACATAAAACGTATTTATATAGACCTAAGAATCCTTTTCCTAGGCTAACAGGGCGATTTTCCATATCTGGTGCCGACCTCATCACGTATTGTCCTGCGACTCGTAGGAGCATCCTACGGTCCGTGGCAGCATCTCATGGTTTGGATTGTTGGCTGATTTTTGGCTAAGTGTTGGGCCAAGGTACGATTCGTACCTCCTTCCTACGACTCTTACCAGGCTCCCGTGGCTTGATTCTGAATCTTTGCAATTTGTCTGAAGCTCACCACGACCGGTATGGTACGACTCGTACCAAGCTCTCACTGGTCGTGGTATCCTCTCGTACTGAAAATCAACCTCTTGTGCAATTCTTCTAGAGTTCATCACGACTGCCTTACCACGGCTTGTACAAGCTTTGTACGATCCGTGGCAAGATTCGTAGGTTCATTCTTCTAGTTTCAGCCTTCTGCTTCTTATCACAACCATCAGTACGACTCGTAGGTTCATCCTACGGATCGTACTGTGGACTGCATTTTTGCCCTTTTTTGCACATTTTTAGCTTCCTTTTGCAAATTTACGCTCCAACACCCATTTATCCTGAAATCAAAGGAAAAGTGCCTCATATCTACATAAATACACCTAAGTCCATGCTATTTTCTTAGTTTTGAGCGTTAATAGTGCTGTAAATCCATAGCACATCAGGAGGTACCAGTTGAGACCCTTGATCACCTGGTTTGTAAGTTGAGGAAAAAGGAAGTAGCCTTAGTGAAGATCTTGTGGATGAATCATATTGTTGAGAGAGCTATGTGGGAAGCCGAAGCAGATATGATGGATAAATACCAGTATCTTCTCCTACCAGCTCAGTTCCAGCTGGAGGTATAAATTTCATCCTTAGAACTCTATTCAGTTTTATGTCAAGTCGTGCATAACAGTTCCATTCATGTCATAGCATGTATGTATGTCTCATGAATTATGTTCAATCATGTGTATCAGCCCAGAGTCAATCACTCCGTCAGTTTTCAGCTTCAGATGTTCAGTATTTGGGATGGCAGTTCTTTTCCCAGTTCTTCAATATGCTTAACCCACATTCGAGGACGAATATTCCCAAGGGGGAGATATTGTAATACCCCAAAAGCTTCTAAGACTAGACTTGATATTTGAAGTGTGATCAGTAGGAAAAGTTGGAAAAAAATTTACTTCAGTACGACTTAACCTATGAGTAATAGGTTGGTAGTACGGGTCATAGGAAGACCCATGGTCTAGATCAGTTAATTTTTTTCCCAACCACGAGTCCCCACTACGAGTTGTAGTATGTGGGTACGACCCGTGGCCAAAAGTCGTATCAAGTCTTTGGAGTACTCTATCATGTGAATGATTGTGCGGGCAATAGTACGACTCGTAGGATGGAGTTATAGGTCGTGGTACGAGTCATGGCAATATTCAGAGAGTTGGGGAAGAATGGACTCATTAGTCACTGGAGGAAACCATAGGTTGGTGGTACGACTCATGGTACGAGTCATAATATGATGGTGTGAATTGTTGGTTCGGTCGTGAGTTGATATATTATAATGCCTCAAACTTTCGGGCTAAGTTAGGAACTTTTCTAGGTATGTGGATAGACCCACACCCAATGAATTTACGGAAACAAGGTGTTAAGATTATTTCCAAAGTGTAAGAATTGCATTGGATGCAAATTAAGGTCTTAAAGAACCTCTAGCATGAAGTTGAGTTGAGAGCCTTCTTGTCGATTGGATTTTTCATATTGGTTTGTATAAGGGTAAATTTCAACCGATCATATCACTCATGTTACAAAATGTTTTTGGGTGATTAAGCATATCAAATTGAAGCCCTTTGAGTCTTCTTTCCAACACATTTGACCTTGCACCAATCGGAGTTCAGATTAAAAAGTTATGAGCGATTTAGTGAAGCTGCAACAGGCATGGTACGACTCTCAGTACGAGTCATACAAACAACCTACGACCCGTACTGTTGGTCGTAGTAACTGTCAGTTACAGGTTTTTTATTTCGATAGTTTTGGGGTGTTTTGGTAAACTCCTATGCTTCTAACTCCTAAATGACATTGTTTTGGACTTCCTTAAGATCAGATTAGAGGGATTAGCCAAGCCTAAATCCTCACCCTCTTCAAACATCCATAGATTGATCTTTCTCTCAAGAAGAAGCTAGGGCTCATCACCTCCAATTTGTCAATTCTTCTTGGATATTCAAAGCAAGTTAAGGGATCATCAACCCAAGTATGTAAGACTATCAATGGGTGTTTCCTTCCACACCCATGCCCATTCTCTACGATTTCATGAAAATTCTATCAAAAGTTTATTGGGTTTTGAAGTAGAATTATATAAAAATCTAATGATTTGTTAATGAGCTTTGTGATTTTTGAATCTTATCGTATTCTATGGGTTTTTGACCAGCTTTTACGATTTAAATTAATTATAATGCTATCGATTTTGATTCTAGGGAATTAAGCCTAATTATGCATGACTCATGATGAATCGATTTACGATCTACTTTTTCAATAATGATATTTTACAAGCCCAACATGAATTATGATTTAAATTATGGATTTAATTAATTACCCATCATGATTTCATGAATTTCAAGCTATGTGCATGATCTACAAGTATATATGAACCGTATGATTACGACTTATGTTTTGGTCGATTCACGGGCCTTGTTTCATGGCTAGTTCACGTATGTACAAGTATGCTTTTTATTATCATGATTTAACTAGCCCATGAATTCATGCATGTTATACTATGAGCACTATATATGTTTTGGGAGTAATATCGAACACCGAGTAGGTTCAGGGTTCAGGTTAAGCTCCAGATCTCAAAAACTACGTGCCATCGTAGGTATGTTGGGACCTCCTTTGTGACTATCCCCGACCCAATTGGCCCTTTTCATGGTGATATCACACCCTTCATGATTCTACCCTTGGCAAGGTACGAACGGCCTTTCGACTAGGTTTACAAATCGGACTTCATGTGTGCTCATATGGGGTATGTCAGTTAAGAGAATCTTTCATTGTTCCTCACGATTTATGCATGTCTATGATTATGTATATTGGCTCAAGTCATGTTTAATAAAGCTTTTTCTCTTATGATTATGATTACGATCGTATTACGAATGTTTCAAAAACCTTGAGTCTTATGTTATATTATGATTTTTATGTTATAAGCATGTTGTCCTACTCTTATGTTCATTTATGAGTTTTAAATATTTTAAATGTCTATTTTACTTACCTTGCATACTGGGTACATTTCACGTACTGACCGCATACTTTCTATGCTGTATCGTTTCATGATACGGACCCGGTTCTCAGTCTCATATCCATTATTAGTCCATCTCAGAGTTAGCTATCAGCTTTGTTGGTGAGTCCTCATGTTCCGAGGGCCATATGTATAGACATTGATGATTTCTTTTGTTCCATTTTGCCGGGTTAGTTGGGGATGTTGTCCCATCAACCCATCTTACATGATAGAGGCTTTCAGACCATATGTAGTACTCAACTGATATGTATGTCTAGTACTTCCTGATTGTTATGCTATGCTATGTTATGTTTATGTTTCCACTATGTCGCATGTTTAGTATTCTGCTTTAAGTGAAATAAAGTTAGATGAATGTTAATTCCATGAGTCGACTTGGAGTCTCTCGGGGCTCCTTGTCCCGTGTTACGATCCGGGTCTATGTTCGGGGTCGTGACATTTATGGGTTAATTCCCTTCATGTTTCAAAGCATGTTTTAAGATCTATGAGTAGATTTTATACCTATTTTGATTATTAATTCATGATTTCAAATTTTAGAAAATTATGCCCAATTATGCAAGTTTCATGAAAAGTCACGTTTATAATTCTATTATGATCTTGATTCTCCTAAACCCTAGTTTACAATTTATGATTTATGATATGATTCCCTACAAGTACTCCTCATGAATTTGTGAATTTCAAGTATGGTGATTTTCTCAAGCATGTATGTTCTTCATGATTTATGAGTTTATGATTTTGTCCGACTCACGAGCCCTATATCATGGATAATAATGTATTTCAAGTATGATCAAGTATGTTATGATTTATCTAGCCATGAACTTCATGAATAATTTTATGATTATTATATGAGCCCTCATGTGCATATTTTTGGGAGTAGTGTCTAGCACTGAGTAGGCCCGACGTTCAGGTAAACTCCATGGTCTCAGAACTATGCGCCAACATAGGTTTATATTCATGGAGTCTAGGTGGGTCCCTATTAGTGATATCACACCATTTAAGTCCCTTGCCTGGCAAGCCTGGGACGGCTCTGCCCACTTGAGCAAGATAGTTGGGGCATCATGTAAGCTCTATCATGATGGTATCGGTTAAGACGAGTCCTCCCATTGTTTCTCATGATTTATGCATTGTCATGTTTACGATACTTTTGCTCAAGCTATGTTTTACAAGGTTTCTCTTATGATTACGATTATGAATGGTTCTAAAAACCTTGAGCCCTCATGTTTATGTTATGATTATCATTTAATGTTTTGAACTGTCCTACTCTTATGTATTTTTATTAGTCTATTTTTACTTACCTTGCATACTCGATACATTCAAAGTACTAACCGCATACTCTATGCTGTATCGTTTCATGATACAGATCCGAGAGATCAGATTCAGCCGCGTCATTAGTCCTGCTTCCGTATCGGTTTAGTTTTGCCAGTGTTGGTGAGTCCTCATCTTCCAATGACATTCTGTTGAGTTGGTTGTTTTGTTGTTATTTTAGTTACATATTTTTGTTGGGCTAGTTGGGGATGCTGTCCCATCAGCTCATCAGTTGTATTAGAGGCTTTTCAGACAATATGTAGAATTTTAGCTTGTGAGTGTTGACTCTGTTTTAGATTGACATGTATTCAGACTTCTGCTTATGCATGTTTTATAATATCAATTTCTGCTTGATGTATTCTCTTTGGCTGCTATGTTCATGCCATGGGTCGACTTAGAGCTATTCGTGGTTCTAGGTCCCATGCCTCAATCTGGGCCTACGTTCGAGTTGTGACAAACTTGGTATCAGAGCAAAGGTTCAATGTGTCCTAAGGTGTCTGAAAGCCACGTTAAGTAGAGTCTTTTCCATGGGTGTGAAGCACGCCACACTTATGCAGGAGAGGCTACAAGATGTTTTAGGAAATTTCCCTTCTTTCATGATTTATGTCATGTGATGAAGTATCTCTCTGTCACGCCCCGCCTTGGGGGGTATGACTGGCACCTGGTGCCCTAGTAGGACCTAGACTGCTAACTGGTAAGCCTAAGCACATCTGGTGCCTGGCTGGCTCTAACTCAGATTCAAGGAATCAACGGGCAATATAATGGCTGTAAATACAGCCTCCGGCCGACTAGGCCTATAGCCACCTGTACCATAACGACAGCTAACCAGAATCATGTCAATATAAGGGAGCCTATGCGGGCCGACAAGGCCACCATGCTGTCTAGTTAACTCTAAATTAATATAACAAATGCTGAACAGCTACGTGACCGGCAAGGTCACCACTACTGACTGGATAAGGCCTCACACGGCCAACATAAACAACTAAACATACGCACGGCCTCACACGACCGGTACAACTAACCACAAGGAAATATATACAGACTGCAAGCCTCTAAGAATACTGACAAGATGGTCGGGACAGGGCCTCGGCCTACCATGCTGTACAACAAAAGAAAAGGGATAAACCTCTAGCTATCTAGCTCCGGATGACTGGAGCTGATGACCCTGTGAGCTGGCTGGAATCACGAGGTATCGACCCCTCGTCTATGAGTACCTGCAGGCAAGTAATGCAGTGCCCCCAAGGGGGGTCAGTACCACTGGTACTGAGTATGTAAAACAACAACTGAAAGATATCTGAAAACAACAATACAACTGATGGAACTGAAATAGAAAGGAATAGACTAAACTGACTGAAAATGTAAAGCTATGCCTACTCTCAACTATGCTGGAAGGAGTAGGAGTCATACCTGGAAATGTATCGCTCTATTGTCGATCTACTCGTATCTAGTGTAACATGGCATAACATAATATAACATAGCATAGCACACACAAACCTTACCCGGCCCCATAAGCCGGGAGGTACAATCAACACGCAATCTATACCCCTACCCTGGTCGTCCCATCTCCTATAATAACTATAAGCATCCTGCCGATCCCCTGGGTATGCACTTGGGCTCGCTGAGCCCCTGACTATAACTGTACCTGAGTCCAGAGGACTCCTGAATCAACACCCCGGGCGTACCCGCTCGACGGGGGTGTATAAAGGCCGACCAAGGAACAATATGGGGAAACTGGCATCCCATCTTCATCCCCTGTGGGGCGGCATGGCACTCCATAGAGCGACGTATCCTCATCCTCTGGCGGATGAGTCGATACAGCTATTAACCCTGGGGCGGTCATGAGTGCTAGGTAATCCACCCCAAGACAATACAGTGGTCTCAACTAGTAATACTAACTGCGTATACCGCATGCTGAAGCTAGTGATGATAATGTGTCTGTACATACTATATCCTGACTAGTGATAGCGATACATATGTATTTAATACATGCTGAGACTGATAATGGTATATATATAATCTTCTGTCATACTGTGCTGAGTTTAATGTTGAACAAGATATAGTTTTTCTACTGGAAATCATGCTGGATAACTGAGTTTCGTAGTAACATGCTTTACTATTTCTAACATGCTTTCTAAACTTCATTCTAGGCTACCATTCTATTTCTAAAATACCTTACAGAGACTTATATTGCTTTACTAAGTTTCAACTGAACACAATAATCTCCTAACATACTTTACTAAATCACATACTGGGCATGCTGTACAGTTCCTAACACTTTGTATTAGAATTTATATCATGCCAGCAAGTTTCACTCTATACGTAACATGATGCTTCCAATATCGTACTAATATTCATACTAAACATAACACACAACTTCTGAAACATTCTACTGGCCTCTGAACCATTTTACTATATCGAGACTACTAACTTGCCGAGGAAACTAGCTTTACATACCTTCGCTTCTAATTTCCCGACTAACTGGCGTGGCTCGGTCAGTGCTCCAGCTATTTCTCCCAACTGCATTCATATACACGTTAATTAGTGCTAAATACAACTTTATTCTGAAAGAAAACATCACTTTCGATATAATTATAGCGTAAACTTAGGCTTATCGAAAGACGGTCGAAACTTGCTATTTTTTCGGAGGTCCAGAAGGGAGAAGTATTCACTTTACGGCTAGGAGCACATAGACACTAGTTTGGAGCAATTCGACTTACCTTAGCCCGGTAGCACGATGATTCGTCGGCCATATTTCGCGAAACAAAATCTATAGGAATGCTCCCTGCTGCTAAATACCTCGGTATCTGGAGTTAATTTAGATTTGGACTACGTTTGGCAGCGTAATCGGGTGATAATATATTAACCCTCTTCGTCTCTCTCTGTTTGCTGCGTTTTCTCTGGAAATTATAAGGGATGAATTGATTTAAAACCGAAGTGGGGCTTTATATACTTGGGCCTGGACAGGCCCAACGTGTCACGAAGCCAACGCGGAGGCTCCACCTCCGTGACACGTTGCCAACGCGGAGGGGCTCTACCCCGGCTCCCTCTGTGATGGTTCAACAGGTTTCTCGTCCGGTCTTTTCCCGGGTCTTTCCCTAGCACGTATGGCTTTCAAGTATGCTTAACCAACGCGCGAATAGGCCATCTAGGTGCCAAAAATCTTACGGGGTGTAACACTCTCTATCCTTCTAACTCGTGCTATATACTTTTGTAGAATCATGCCTCTAAGCTATATGAATGGAAGAAGGAACTTGAATGGAAATGGCCATGAAGATGGCAATGGAGATGGGCACCAACAAGCCCCACCAGCCCCAGCAGGTACTTTGCCCGAGCAGGTCTCTCATGCCGAGTTTAGGGAAGCTTTTCAGATGTAGGCCCAGTCTTTGACCACTCAGGTCAACCAACAGGTGGTGGACCATGTCCCTAAGAATGGAAATGCAGCGACAACTCAAAGTTAGGGATTTCCTCAGGATGAATCCTCTGAGTTTCTTGGGTCGAGAGTGGGTGAGGACCCAATGAGTTTCTAAAAGAGATTTAGAAGATCACCAAAATTATGGGGGTGATGGGAGAAGAGAGCGCATACTTAGCCTTCTATCAACTGAAGGGGGTTGCTTATATTTGGTACCGTTAGTGGAGGGATGGTAGAGCAGTGGGTGCAGTTCCCTTGAGCTAGGAAAAGTTCATGACCGCCTTCTTAGACAGATTCTTCCCCAGGGAGTTGTGGGAGGCAAAAGGCAGAGTTCGTCAACTTGAGGCAAAATGATATGATTGTCCAAGAGTACGTCTTGGATTTCACCCGGCTGTCCAAGTATGCGTCGGAGATGGTTGCAGATCAAAGAGCTCATATGAATCGATTTGTTTATAGGGTGTCAAATTCACTAGTCAAGGAGTGTAGGACCACAATGTTGAACAATGATCTTGATTTCTCCCAATTGGTGATATACACCCAATAGATAGAGGCGGATCAGATGAAGGAAAAGGAGAGAGATGCCAAGAGGGCCAGGAAAGGAAGCTTTGGATTTTTCCAGCAGAGGCCTAGCGGCGGACATTGTCAACAGTCCCACTAGAGGTCATCAGCCCCAGAGCCATTATCGGCTATTGTTTCCATCCAGATCTCGAGGTGATCAGAGGAGCAGGGCATCAGGTTCAAGGGGATAGAGGGGCACACCGGTAGAATGCACCTTTCTAGTCTGTGAAAAATGTGGTAAGAACCACATAGAAGAGTTCCTAGTCGGATCAGATATTTGCTTCAGGTGTGGGAAATCTGAGCACATGCGCAGGGAGTGTACTTTGGCTAGGCAGGGCGATAGCAGAGGTCGTGCCCAGACTACTAGTTCAGTAGCAGCTCCAGCAGCACGTCCTTCTCAACAGGGTGTATCCACTAGTGCAGGTGGAGGACAATGTCAGAATAGGTTTTATGCTCTCTCGTCTCATTAGGAGCAGGAGGTCTCCCTAGATGTAGTCACTGGTACGTTACGAGTATTTCATCTTGATATATATGCATTGTTAGATTCAGGGTCTACCTTATCTTTTGTGACGCCCTATGTTGCTAATAGTTTCGGAGTCAATCCCGAAATCCTATTAGAACCCTTCTCCATCTCTACTCTAGTTGGCGACTCAATTATAGCTCGACGGGTATCCAGAAATTGCCTTGTCACAGTCCTTCAGAAAGTCACCTCAGCCAATCTAGTAGAGTTAGCCATGACTGATTTTGATATTATCTTTGATATGGATTGGTTGCATGCATGTTATGCCTTAGTGAATTTTAGAACCCGTACGATAGAGTTTCGGTTCTCGGGTGAGCCAGTCCTAGAATGGAAAGGGTAGTTCAGTTGTGTCTGTAGGTCGCTTTGTTTCCTATCTTAAGGCAAAAAAATGATTTCTAAGGGCTATGTGTATCATCTAGTTTGGGTTAAGGATGCAAAGTCTGAAACCTTGACTCTCTAGTCAGTTCCTATAGTGTGTGAGTATCAGGAGGTTTTCCCAGATGATCTACCAGGAGTCCGAACCGAGTGGGAGATTGATTTTGGTATTGAACTTCTTCTCAATATGCAGCCTATATGTATTCCTCCATACAGAATGGCTCCAGCTGAGATAAAAGAGTTGAAAGAATAGTTGAAGGATCTCTTGGATAAGGGCTTCATCAGGCCTAACAAGTCACCATGAGGTGCTGCAGTCCTCTTTGTTCAGAAGAAGGATGGTTCCCTTAGAATGTGCATTGATTATCGACAATTGAACAAGGTCACAATCAAGAATAAGTATCCCCTCCCTAAGATTGATGACTTGTTTGACCAACTTTAGGGTGCTAAGTGGTTCTCAAAGATAGATTTTAGATCCGGCTATCACCATCTCAGAGTTAGGAAGAGTGACATTCCAAAGATAACCTTTAGGATTCGGTATGGTAACTATGAGTACGTAGTTACATCTTTTGGACTAACGAATGCTCCTGCAACTTTTATGGATTTGATGAATAGGGTGTTCAAGCCATACTTGGACATGTTCGTGATTATGTTCATAGACAATATTCTCATATACTCTCGGAACGAGGAGGAGCACGCCGCTCACTTGAGGGTGGTGCCACAGACCCTCAAGGATCGTCAGCTGTTCACTAAATTCAACAAGTGTAAGTTTTTGTTGGATTCAGTAGCATTTTTGGGTCATGTTGTGTCAAGTGAGGGTGTGCGGTGGACTCTCAAAAGATAGAAGCGGTGAGAATTGTCCTAGACCAGTTAGTCCTTCGGATATCAGGTGTTTCTTGGGTTTAACTGGCTATTACAGGAGGTTTATTGAAGGATTTTCATCCATTGCTGCACCGTTGACTAAGCTGACCTAGAAGAAAGTCAAATTTCAATGGTAAGATACTTGTGAGAAGAGTTTTCAGGAGCTAAAGACTCGACTCACTTCAGCCCCAATGACCCTACCTAAGGGTACAAATGGATTTATTGTGTATTGTGATGCCTCTAGAGTTTGTCTTGGGTGTGTATTGATGCAGCATGGTACGGTCATTACATATGACTCTAGACAACTTAAGAATCATGGGAAGAATTACCCGATGCATAACTTGGAATTGGCAGCGGTGGTGTTCACATTGAAGATTTGGAGGCACTATTTGTATGGGCTCCATGTAGATGTGTTTAGGGACCACAAGAGCCTACAATATGTGTTCACCCTTAAGGATTTGAATTTGCAATAAAGCAGATGGTTAGAGCTGCTCTAGGACTATGACATGAGTGTCCTTTATCATCCGAGCAAGGCCAATGTAGTGGCGAATTCCCTTAATAGACTGTCTATGGGGAGTGTTTCTCATATAGAGGACGAAAGGAAAGAGTTGGTGAAGGATGTACATCGGCTTGCACTATTAGGAGTTCGCCTTGTGGATTTGGTGGATGGTGGTGTAATGTTCAGAATAGCTTAGAATCTTCTTTGGTGACTGAGGTCAAGGCTAGGCAAGATGAGGATCCTATTTTGGTAAAGTTGAAGGAGGCGGTTCAGAATCAGAAGGTAGAGGTCTTCTCCCAAGGTGGAGATGGTGTACTTCGATATTAGGGTAGCTTGTGTGTTCCGGATGCCGATGATTTGAGATAGAGGATGTTGTATATGGCTTATGGTTTGCGGTATTCTATCCATCCAGGTGACACAAAAATGTACCGTGATCAACGGGAAGTCTACTGATGGAATGGCATGAAGAAGTACATAATGGAATTTATGGCCAAGTGTCCGAATTGTCAGCAAGTGAAAGTGGAGAATCAACGACAAAGAGATATGCTACAAGTCATCAATATCCCCACTTGAAAGTGGGAAGAGATCAATATGAATTTCATCACAGAGTTACCTCACACACGTCGACAGTATGGCTCTATTTGGGTGGTGTAGACAGGTTAACTAAAGCAATCCATTTTCTACCCATCAAAACTACTAACTCAGTGGATGATTATGCTAAATGTACATTCGGGAGTTAGTTCAGTTGCATGGGGTTCCCTTGTCCATCATTTCGGATAGAGGTACTCAACTCACCTAGCAGTTTTGGAGATCATTCCATAAGGGACTTGATACTCAGGTCAAGCTTAGCACAACTTTTCACTCTCAGACAGATGGTCAGGCCGAGCGGACCGTTCAAACTCTTTATGATATGTTGAGAGCATTTGTTATTGACTTCAAAGGTAGTTGGGATGATCATTTACCTCTTATCAAGTTTGTTTATAACAGCTACTCCTCCAACATTCTGATGGCTTTGTTTGAGGCTCTTTATAAGCGGAGATGTATATCGCCTATTGGTTGGTTTGAGGTAGGTGAGGCTACATTGATAGGACCAGATTCAGTTTATGCGGCTATGAATAAAGTTTAGCTTATAAGGGGGAGGCGAAAACAACTCATAATCGTCAAAAGTCCTATGTTGATGTGAGGAGAGAACTGGAGTTTAAAGTTGATTGGGTGTTTTTAAAGGTGTCTCCTATGAAGGGAGTGATGAGGTTCAGAAAGAAAGGGAAGCTTAGTCCTCGATATGTTGGTCCCTACAGGATTGTGAGGCGTGTTTGCATAGTGGCCTATGAGTTTGAGCTACCAACGCAGTTGGCTTTGGTACGTCTAGTTTTTTATGTATCATTGTTAAAAAAGTGCATTGGTTATCCAATTTTGGTTTCCTAGTAGAGAGTATAGGTGTGAAGGATAACCTTAGCTATGAGGAGCTACCAGTTTAGATCCTTGATCATCAGGTTCGGAAGCTGAGGAACAAATAAGTAGCTTCGGTGAAAGTCTTGTGGAGGAATCAGCTTGTTGAAGGAGCTACGTGGGAAGTCAAAGTAGATATGATGACTAGATACCCGTATCTTTTCCCTT
Organism: Datura wrightii; assembly: GCA_035772735.1. NCBI lineage: Eukaryota > Viridiplantae > Streptophyta > Magnoliopsida > Solanales > Solanaceae > Datura > Datura wrightii. The sequence continues at coordinate 37,884,445 of JASDFA010000007.1, forward strand.
CCGACTCAGTTTCAGCATGAGGTATCAGTTTCCTCTCTAATATTCTATTCAGTTTTGTGTCAAGTTCATGGCTCTAAGTTCCTTTCATGATTTAGCATGCATATGTGTTTTTTGAGTTCAGTTCAGTCATGTATCTCAATCTGGAGTCAGTCACTCCGTCAGTTTTTAGCTTTAGTTGTTCAGTTTTGAGATTGCAGTTCTTTCCCTAGCCTTCCAATATGCTTATTCTATATTCGAGGATGAATGTTTCCAAGGGGGAGATAATGTAACACCCCAATAGTCCATAGGATCAGATTAGAGAGTTGAAAAGAGAAAATAGGAAAATCTGCACCAGCTCATAGAACGAGTCGTCAAATCACCCGTCATTTACCTAATGATTCATTAAGTGACTCGTCATTTACCTAACGAGTCGTTAAGTGACTCATCGTTTACCTAACGAGTTGAAAAATCACCCGTCATTTGTAAAAATCAGAATTTCCGCTAACGAGTTAGCAAACGACTCGTTATTTGCCGAATGAGTCGACAAATCACTCGTCATTTCTAAAGATCAAAATATCCCCTCATGAGTTGGAAAATGAATCATCATTTGCCTAATGAGTTGTTAAGTGACCCGTGGTTTAGGAAAATGCTATTTTTCAAACAGTCATGACGGATTAAGTAAAGACTCATCATTTTCCTATCGAGTCGTTAAGTGACCCGTCATTTGAGCAGCAATGGGAAATTTCAGTGTACTTCACGGATTAGGTAAATGACTCATCATTTGACTAATGAGTCATCAAAGGACTCATCATATGCCTAATGAGTTGTCAAATGAATCGTCGTTTCTGGCAGTATGAGATTTTCTATCGAACCATTAAGGGTATTTTCATAATTTCTAAAATCCTAAGTCCTAAATTACATTGTTTTAAGCCCCAAAAGGAGTGGTTTAACCTATTCTAATTCATTCAACTCCCATGCATGTAAGTTTAGAAAATTCCTTTTGAAGATCAAACTAGAAATTCCTTAATTCTTCACCAAATCTCTTTGGCTTTCAAAGACAAATTGAGTTTCAATTTACCCAGGTATGTTAGGTTATGAATGAGAGTTCCCTTTTACCCTCATGCACAAATTTCTCCTCAAGTTCATGAATTCACGTTTTAATTCAAGTTTATGATCTTATGGGGTTTTAACCCAATTTCATAAAATTCTCTATGATTTATTTATGGGTCAATTCCCTTCATGTTTCAAAGCATGTTTTAAGATCTATGGGTAGATTTTATACCTATTTTGATTATTAATTCATGATGTCAAATTTTAGAAAATTATGCCCAATTATGCAAGTTTCATGAAAAATCAAGTTATGATTCTATTATGATCTTGATTCTCCTAAGCCCTAACTTATGATTTGTGATTTATGATATGATTTCCTACGAGTGCTCCTCATGAATTTATGAATTTCAAATATGGTGATTTTCTTAAGCATTATATTCTTCATGATTTATGAGTTTATGATTTTGGCCGACTCACGGGCCCTATTTCATGGCTAATCATGTATTTCAAGTATGATCAAGTATGTTATGATTTATCTAGCCATAAACTTCATGAATGATTTTACGATTATTATATGAGCCCTCATGTGCATGTTTTTAGGAGTAGTGTCTAGCATCGAGTAGGCCCGACATTCAGGTAAACTCCATGGTCTCAGAACTACGCGCCAATGTAGGTTTATATTCATGGACTCTAGATGGGTCTCTATTAGTGATATCACGCCATTTACTTTCCTTGCCTGGCAAGCCTGGGACGACTCTGCCCACTTGAGTGAGATAGTTGGGCATCATGTAAGCTCTATCATGATGGTGTCAGTTAAGACGAGTCCTCTCATTATTCCTCATGATTTATGCATTGTCATGTTTACGATACTTTGTCTCAAGTTATGTTTTACAAGGTTTATCTGATGATTATGATTATGACTAAATTATGAATAATTATGAAAATCTTAAGCCCTCATGTTTATATTATGATTATCGTTTCATGTTTTGAACTGTCCTACTCTTATAAACTCTTATGTATTTTATTAGTCCGTTTTTACTTACCTTACATACTCAGTACATTCAAAGTACTAACCGCATACGTTTCATGATACAGATCCGAGAGATCAGATTCAGCCCTTCATTAGTCCTGCTTCCATATCGGTTTAGTTTTGCCAGTGTTGGTGAGTCCTCATCTTTTGAGGACATTCAATTTAGTTGGTTGTTTTGTTGTTATTTCAGTTATAGATTTTTGTCGGGCTGTTGGGGATACTATCCCATCAGCTTATCAGTTGTGTTAGAGGCTTTTCAGACAATATATAGAATTTCAGATTGTCAATATTGACTCTATTTTAGATTGACATGTATTCAGACTTTCGCTTATGCATGTTTTATAATATCAGTTTTCATTTGATGTATGCTCTTTAGCCTCTAAGTTCATGCTATGGGTCAACTTGGAGCCATTCGTGGTTCTAGGTCCCGTGTCTCGATCCGGGCCTATGTTCGGGTCGTGACAATATGGGTAAGATGTTGGGTTTAAGTCCTAATGAACCATAGTAATGATACAATGATTACTCAGACAATATAATGTAATTTTGATGAAAAGTTATGAAGTCCGTCTTATTGAATTTGACTCCATTCCTCGAAAAAAACGTAGTACCAATGCATGATATGCTTGAAAGAAGATAAGTGGTTGAATGAATTACACATGAACTTGGAGTGAAAAAATAATGATAGTCATCATTATAGTAATTATAAAAAGAAAAACATTAAGGTTCTCAAATGGTCCTTCAAAAGGTGGAGGTAATATTTTATCATCAAACTGGTATGAATGATATTGGGCATGTAGTTGTCGTAGGACATAATTTGATTAGTTTTATAAATCCTCCATCGAAATAAAGAAATATAAAGTGAAGATGCACTTGACCTTTTAAAGTGATATTGAAGTTGGTCAGTAAAAGCCTTTTGGGAAGGCGAAACCCTCCGTAAATCCATTACTCTTACTAATCTATTGTTGCTTCCAAAAAGGAGAATGTTCATAATTTTTTAGGTATGAGATCTATAAGTCTCAGTAATTTTATGACTAATGTAATTTCTAGGGTGTTGCATGAAAGGCTGGATAATATCCTCCCACAATGGATTTTACAAAACTAATCTAGATTTGTGAAAGGAAGAAATATTATTAAAATATATTGCTTGCATATGAGATCATGACAATAATAATGAAGAGGGGAAAGCTTGCAAATGTTTCTATAAACTGGACATCCCAAAAGCTTATGATAGAGTCTCTTAGAGACTTCTTACAAGTGTTCTTCAGAAGATGGGTGTAACACCCCGAAAGTCCCTAAGGCTAGATTAGGGGTTTGGAGTTTGATCATATAGAGAAAACTGGAAAATGCCTCAGTACAAGCCACATTATGATCCATAGGACCATGGCACGAGTCATACCAGGACTCGTACTACGAGGTCCAGAGGATTCAACAAACTTGATGGAGGAGTCACGACTGGATGATGCGATTTGTACGAAGTCAACACGAGTCATACTAAGGGGTCATGGTAGGGATTCAGAGAACTTGTTCCGGAAGGATCAGTAGCTACAAAGACTCATTACAAGTCGTAATATGATGGTATGAATCATCGTTCAGTCGTGAGTTGTGATATGATAATGCCTCGAACTTTTGAGCTAAGTTTGAAACTATTTTAGGTATGTGGATAGACCCTAACCCAATGAATTTTATGGTAATAAAGTGTTAATAACAACTATTAAGTGCAAGAAATGCACTAAATGCAAATTAAAGTCATAAGGAACCTCTAGCATAAAGTTGAGTTGAGAGCTTTCCTACCAATCGAGTTTTTCATATAAGTTCTTACAAGGGTCAATTTTGAATGACCATAACTGCCATTTTATGAATTATTTTTGGGTAATACAACATATCAAATTAAAGTCCTTTGAGTCTTATTTCCAACACATCCGATCTTGCGTCAATCGGAGTTCGGTGTTAAAAGTTATGACCAGTTTTGTGAAGCACTGTTAGATTTGACAGATAGAACTAGCCTAGTCACCAAAGTCGTGGTACGACCCGTGATGATTTTTAAGCAGATTTTTAAGTGCTATCTTCCAGGGTATTTTTGTAACTTCTTATACTTTTAACTCCTAAACTAGATATTTTTGGGGGGTGTATTAGAGGGTTTTACTTAGCCTAAATCTCCATGCCCTTCAAACATCTGCAAGGTGAAGTTTCTCTCTCAAGTCAAGCTAGGGTTCATCATCTCTTTCATCTCAATTTCTCTTGGGTCTTCAAGATAAGCTAAGGGATCATCAACCCAGGTATGTAGGATTATTAATGGAGGAAATACTTCCACCCTCAAGCCCAATTTCATCTCTAACTCATGAATTCAAGTCTTCAATCAAGTTTTATGAAAATCCTAGGGTTAGACCCAACTTCTATGAAATCTCTTATGATCTTTTATGAATTCGATTCTCCTATGCTTATATCCACGATTTATGATAATGATGCATGTTCGCTACTATAATTTCTCATGAATATATTATTTACAAGTTATGATAATTTTACTCAATTATGCATTTTCATGAAATTCAAGTCTATGTATCATGGCCGATCTTCGGCATCATTTTCATGGCTAGTTCATATATGTGAAGATATCACGAATTTCATGATTTATATTAGCCTATGTAAACCCATGTTTTATGATATGATATGAGCACTTTATATGTTATTGGAGTAGTATTTAGCACCGAGTAGGCTTGTTATACTCTGGAAACCCGAGGATCAGACACGGGAGTCAAAACGGAGGAAAATTAAAATTTCGCACCAGATCACAGAACGATCTGTGAAGTGGCTAGTGAGGAGTGACCATGAGTCGTGAAATGACTCATGGTCAATCAGGGCTTCGCAAGGAGTTGGATGAGGCCACGAGTCGTGGTCAGACCTCACAACTCGTGAGGTCATCCGTGGCATGGATTGAATGGTTTTGGGAAGTGGGGATCATGGGTGGTCACCACAAGTCGTGGTCAGCCACCATGATTCATGGGGTCCCTCATGGAGTCCCCTAAGGGAAATGGGATAGTAGACTCCAGGACTCCAGGCCACAAGTCGTCCAGTCCCTCGTGGGGACTGGCAATCAACCAAATTCTGCGATTTTAGCAAGGGTTTTTTCATAATTCCTAAGTCCTAGGGAACTAGACTACATCATTTAAGGCTTGATTTAGTGGGTTTTAAGAGGGGAAAACCTATTCTAAGTTAACTCCTTCCATGCATGCAAACTTGAGAGGTTGAAGAGGTAATTCAAGTCTAGTATTCAAGGTTTCCACCCAATTTCCTCTTGGATAATCAAAGATTTGGTGGAATCAATCCCTTCCAGGTATATAGGGTTATGAGTAGGTGTGTTCTACCACACCCATGCCCAATTTCTATCTAAATATGAGAAATTCCTATGATCAAGTTATGGGGTTTTCACCTTATTGCATAATTCTTCAATTTCTTTACACGGGTATGATTAGATTGTGTTTCTATTGATGAATTGTGAAGCATGGATAGATTTTAAATTTTTTTCAATCAAAATTGTGTTTTCTAGTTTTATGAAATTAAAGGCCCATGGATGAGAAGTTCATGAAAGAAGAGAATGATGATGAATGTATGATGACGATGAGATTTGATGATTAAAAGCATGTTTCTAAGGCTACCCATGATTATGACATTGTTTTCAAAATGAATTGAGTAGATCCAAGCATGATAAAGTTTTGGGTAAAGCCCTTATATCGAGTATGATGATGTAGTATCTCTAAATTAAGCTTACCACATGGTTTTTGGAGTAAAGGCTCCCACTTATCTTGAGCTTGTGGTATGTTGCGAAATAAAGATTCTCATATGCATGAATTCACAATTGAGATGTATGTTATTATCGAGCTTCGTTTACATACAATGTCGATTCCATGCATGATTTCATTATTGAGATTTGTCAATAGACAATGTTGAGCTTCATTTTTATACGATGTTGAGTTTATGCATGATTTCATCTTGTGATTTGTCAATAGATGATGTTGAGGTTTGTTATGTTTGATATAGAGCATTTTATGTTTTGGGAGAAGAGTCTAGCACCGAGCAGGTTAAGAGTCGATCACCCTATGCCCCAGAACTACGCACCAACGTAGGTTGATACTATTATATTATTGGGACCTCCCTTGTGATCTATCCCCGACCCAAATGGCCCATGAGCTTGATATCAATATCATGGTAGCGTGCTTAGCCTGACAAGGTTTTGAACAACTCTGCCCACTTGAGTGTAATAGTCGGGACCACGTATGGTCTATTGTGGTATGTCGGTTAAGTGATGAGTCTCCCATCATCTATATGATTCAAATTTGCATACCCATTACTCATGGTTGTTATTTTATACATGCATGTTCTAAAATCAAGGTTTGACTCACTGTTCAGCCTTTCTTATAAATGTCATATTTCAGCTTTGAGTCATTCGAGTCAGTTATGATGTTATGAAACTATGCATTGTCATGTTATGAAAAGATTATGATTTCAGAAAGAATGTATACAAGGCCTTCTCTCAGATTTGAGAGCTTATGATATGTTATGAAATGCTTTAAATGATTTACTTTAATTATGCGGTTTTACTTACCTTGCATACTCGGTACATTCCACGTACTGACCCGCATACTCTATGCTGTATTGAATGATACAAGACCCAGCTCCCAGTCTCAGCCCCACTCGTAGTCAGTTGTCAGTGTTAGTACCTGCTTGGTTGGTGAGTCCTCATCCTTCAAGGGCTATATTTTAAGTTTCTCTTATATATTTTCAGCTTCAGTATTGTTGAGTTAGTTGGGGTCTTGTCCCATCAACTCATCCAGATTAGAGGCTTTTCAGACTTATGTATGTATTAAGCTTCGGATGCTTATTCTGATGTTATATTGAGTTAGACTTCCGCTGAGTTTATATTGTTGATCCTTCAGTTTATTGATTGAGTTAGATGTATGCTTGTGACATGGGTCGACTTGGGGTCTCTTGGGGTCCCTTGTACCGTGTCTATGATTCGGGCCTTCATTCGAGTCGTAACAAACTTAATATCAGAGCCATAGGTTTGAAGTGTCCTAGGGTGTCTGAAAGCCGCGTTAAGTAGAGTCTTTTTCATGGGTGTGAAACACTCCACACTTATAACGAAGAGGCTACGAGACGTTTAGAAAATATTCCCTTCTTTCATGATTTATGTCGTGCAATGAAATTTCTTTTTATCCTTCTAATTTTTGCAATTCGCGATTGCAGAATCATGGCTCCTCGAAGAATGAATGGTATGAGAAATGGAAATGGAGAAGGTCATGAGGATGGCAATGGTTATGGGCATCATCCAGCCCTACCAGTCCAGGAGCCCCAGGCACTGGAGCCGGCTGCCCATGCTGAGTTTCGGGCTGCTATTCAGTTGCTTGCGCAGGTCTTGACCGTTCAGGTCAATCAGCAGGCCATTGTGCATGTTCTAAAAAATGGCAATGTAGCGGCGGCTCGAGTCAGAGACTTTTTGAGGATGAACCCGCCAGAGTTCCTTGGGTCCAAGGTAGATGAGGACCCACATGATTTCATTGACGAGGTTGTCAAGATCACCCAAGTCATGGGGGTGAGTAGTGTTGAGTGCGGAAAGTCGTCCTCCTGCCAGTTGAAGGGGGTTGCGCATATTTGGTTTCACCATTGGAAGGATAGTAGGGTTGCAGGAGCAGGTCCGATTACATGGGAGAAGTTTCATGTTGCATTCCTAGATCGGTTTTTTCCCCCGGAGATGAGGGAGCTGAAGGTAGCTGAGTTTGTAAACCTGAAGCAAGGAGGAATGACAGTGTAAGAGTATTCCCTTGAGTTCATTCGCCTATCTAAATATGCCCCGGAGTTAGTAACTGACCAGAGGAAGCGGGTGAGCAGATTTGTGCATGGCATAGCAGGGTATTTGGACAAAGAGTGCCGGATTGCTTTGCTCCATCAGGATATGGACTACCCTCGGATTGTGTTATACGCCCATCAGATGGAGGTGGCACATTCGAGAGAGAGGGAGGCCAAGAGGGCCAGGATCGAGGACCACAGATTCTCTTAGCAGAGGTTCGGTGGTGGGCACCGACAGCAGATTCACCAGAGAACATCAGCCCCGGCATCTTCGGCATTGAGTGTGCCATCCATGCCTAGACATGATCAGAGAGGGCGAGCATCAGGCTTGAGGGGTCAGAGCAGCAGACCCACAAATTCTAGCATCCTAGCCTGTCGCAGATGTGGTCGGGGGCATACAGGCCAGTGCTTGGCAGGCTCAGGTGCTTGTTTCGGGTATGGGCAGCCCGGACACATGCTTAGAGATTGTCCAGCTGAGAGGCAGGATCAAGTTTGGGGCCGAGGCCCAGCTTCTAGTTCAGCAGCCCCTCCCGCACACTCAACACATCAGGGAGCATCTACGAGCACAGCTAGCGGTCAGCGCTAGAACAGATTCTATGCTTTAGCTTCCCGTCAGGAGCAGGAGGTCTCCCTGGATGTGGTCAATAGTATGTTGCAAGTTTTTCATATTGATGTATATGCTTTGCTAGACCCGGGGGCTACCTTATCTTTTGTGACACCTTATGTGGCATTTAGCTTCGGAGTCAGTCCTGATATCTTGTCAAAATCCTTCTCAGTTTCCACTCAAGTAGGTGACTCAGTTATAGCTATACAGGTGTATAGAGGTTGACCAGTCTCATTCCTTCATAAGGTCACCTTAGCAGATTTGATAGAGTTAGCCATGACCGATTTTGATGTTATTCTCGACATGGATTGGCTATTTGCATGCTATGCTTCAGTTAATTGTAGAACCCGGGTAGTAGAGTTCAGATTTTGGGGTGAGCCAGTCTTAGATTGGAAGGGTAGTTCAGTTGTGCCTGTAGGTCAATTCATTTCTTACCTTAAGGCCAGGAAGATGATTTCTAAGGGTTGCATGTACCATCTAGTTAGGGTTAAGGATGTCGAGTCCGAAACCCCGACTATCCAGTCAGTCCCAGTAGTACGTGAGTTTTTATAGGTCTTTCCTGATGATTTGCCAAGTGTTTCCTCCTAAGCGGAAGATTGATTTGGGCATTGACCTTCTTCCCGACACGCAACCTATATCTATTCCGCCCTACAGGATGGCTCCAGCCGAGCTAAAAGAGTTGAAGGGCCTGTTAGATAAGGGCTTTATTAGGCCGAGTAAGTCTCCATGGGGTGCACCAGTGTTATTTGTCTGGAAGAAGTATTGTTTGCTTCGGATGTTCATTGACTATCGACAGTTAAACAAGGTCACCATTAAGAATAGATACCCTTTACCCAGAATTGATGACTTATTTGATTAGCTTCAGGGTGCAAAGTGCTTCTCCAAGATAGATCTCAGATCCGGGTATCACCAACTCAGGGTCCGGGAGAGCGATATCCTGAAGACAGCTTTCAGGACCCAGTATGGTCATTACGAATTTATTGTTATGTCTTTTGGACTAACCAATTTCCCTGCAGTTTTTATGGACCTGATGAATAGGGTGTTCAAGGCATATTTGGACATGTTCGTGATTGTGTTCATTGATGACATCCTTATATACTCTCGGAGCGAGGAGGAGCATGCCGCTCACTTGAGAGTAGTGCTTCAGACCCTCAAGGACTGTTAGTTGTATGCAAAGTTCAGCAAGTGTGAGTTTTGGTTGGACTCTGTGGCATTTTTGGGCCATGTGTTATCGAGTGAGGGCATAAAGGTAGATTCTCAAAAAATCGACGCGGTGAAAAATTGGCCTAGATCGGTGAATCCTTCGGATATTCGGAGTTTCTTTGGTTTAGCTGGCTACTACCGGAGGTTAGTTGAGGGCTTTTCATCTATTGCAACACCTTTGACCAAGTTGACTTAGAAGAAGGTAAAGTTCCAATGGCCAGAGGCTTATGAGAAAAGCTTCCAAGAGTTGAAGATTCGACTCACTTCAGCATCAGTGTTGACCCTACCCGAGGGTACGGATGGCTTCGTGGTGTATTGTGATGCGTCAAGAATCAGACTTGGGTGTGTGTTGATGCAGCATGGGAAAGCTATACCATATGCCTCTAGACAGTTGAAGGTCCATGAGAAGAATTACCCTACCCATGATCTTGAGTTGGCCGCGGTGGTGTTTGCATTGAAGATATGGCGGCATTACTTGTATGGGGTCCATGTGGGTGTATTTACGGACCACAAGAGCTTGAAATATGTGTTCATGCAGAAAGATATCAATCTTCGGTAAAAGTGGTGGTTGGAGCTACTAAAGGACTACAACATGAGTGTCCTTTACCACCCGAGTAAGGCTAATGTGGTAGCGGACGCACTTAGTAGGCTATCTATGGAGAGTGTGTCCCACGTGGATGAGCGAAAGAAGGAGTTGGTGAAAGATGTCTATCGACTCGCAACGTTGGGAGTTAGATTGGACGACTCGACCAATGGCGGCATTGTTGTGCAAAATGGATCAGAATCGTCCTTGGTGACTGATGTGAAAGCTAGACAAGATGAGGATCCGATTTTGTTAAAGCTGAAGGAAGCCGTTCGAAGTCAGAAGGTGGAGGTCTTCTCCCAAGGGGGAGATGGGGTGCTGCGGTACCAGGGTCGTCTATGTGTTCCAGATGTTGATAATTTGAGGGGCCGGATATTGCATGAGCCTCATGAATCGAGGTACTCTATTCATCTAGGTGTCACCAAGATGTACCATGACTTGTAGGAAATCTATTGGTGGAATGGCATGAAGAAGGATATTGCTGAATTTGTAGCCAAGTGTCTGAACTGTCAACAAGTGAAAGTTGAGCATCAGAGACCGGGAGGTGTATTACAGTATATCAGCATCCCTACTTGGAAGTGGGAAGAAATCAACATGGACTTCATAACAGGTTTTCCTCACACCTATTGACAATATGACTCCATTTGGGTTGTGGTGGACAAGTTGACCAAGGCTACTCATCTTCTACTGGTCAAAACTACCGATTTAGTGGAGGACCATGCCAAGTTATACATCCGGGAGTTGGTTCAATTGCATGGAGTGCCCTTGTCCATTATATCAGATAGAGGTACTTAGTTTACCTCTCAATTTTGGAGATCCTTCCAAAAGGGACTTGGTACTTAGGTCAAGCATAGCATAGTGTTTCATTCGCAAACAGATGGTCAGGCAGAGCGGACTATTCAGACTCTGGAGGATATGTTGAGAGCCTGCGTCATTGATTTCAAAGGTAGTTGGGATGAGCACTTGACTCTGATCGAATTTGCTTATAATAACAACTATCACTCCAGTATCCAGATGGCACCATTTGAGGCTCTATATGGGCGGAGGTGTAGATTGCACATCGGTTGGTTTGAGGTTGGTAAGGCAGCAATGATAGGGCTAAATTTGGTTCATGAGGCTATAGTGAAGGTTCAATTGATAAGGGATAGGCTGAAAACCGCTCAGAGTCGTCAAAAGTCATATGCTGATGTAAGGAGGAGAGAGTTGGAGTTTGAGGTGGATGATTGGGTATTTCTGAAGGTATCTCCCATGAAGGGAGTCATGCGGTTTAGAAAGAAAGGAAAACTAAGCCCCAACTATGTTGGTCCCTATCGGATAATGAGGAGAGTTGGTAAGGTAGTGTATGAGTTGGATTTGCTCATAGAATTATCTTCCATGCATCTCGTATTTCATGTATCACTTTTGAAGAAATGTTTGGGAGATCCAATTTTAGTAGTTCTAGTTGATAGCATTGGTGTAAAGGATAACCTTAGCTATGAGGAGGTTCCGATGCAAATACTAGATCGGCAGGTTCGAAGGTTACGAAACAAAGAAGTAGCTTCAGTTAAAGTATTATGGAGGAATCAGCATGTTGAAGGAGCTACTTGGGAGGCCAAAACAGATATGATAGCTAAATACCAACACTTATTCTCTACCGGCTCAGTTCCGACTTGAGGTATCAATTTTTCTCTATGACTCTAATCAGTTTCCATGTTTAGTTCATGTGAGCAAGATTTTTTAGGTTATGATAGATGTATGTGATGTCTGAATTCAGTTCAACTATGTAGTTCTTTTCGGAGGTAGTCATTTTGTCAGTTTTTGATTTAAATGATCAGTATTTGCATATGATAATTGCATGTTTTTGCGTTTTCTATGTGTTTCTAACATCCGAGGATGAATTTTTCCAAGGGAGAGATATTGTTATACCCTAAAAATTCGAGGATCAGACCCGGGAGTCAAAATGGAGGAAAATCAAAATTTCGCACCAGATCACAGAATGATCTGTGAAGTGGCTTATGAGGAGTGACCACGAGTTGTGAAGTGACTCATGGTCAAGCCGGGCGTGGCAAGGAGTTGGGTGAGGCCACGAGCATGACCATGAGTCGTGGTCAGACCTCACGACTCGTGAGGTCATCCGTGGCATGGATTGAATGGTTTTGGGAAGTGGGGATCACGGGTAGTGACCATGAGTTGTAGTCAGCCACCATGATTCGTGGGGTCTCCTGAGTGAAATTGGGCAGTAGACTCCACAACTCCAGGCCACGAGTCGTCCAGTCCCTCGTGGGGACTGGCAGTCAGCCAAACTCTGGGATTTTAGAAAGGGCTTTTCTGTAATTCCTAAGTCCTAGGGGCCTAGACTACGTCATTTAAGGCTCATTTTAGTGGGTTTTAAGAGGGGAAAACCTATTCTAAGTTAACTCCATGCATGCAAACTTGAGAGGTTGAAGAGGTAATTTAAGGCTAGTATTCAAGGTTTCCACCCAATTTCCTCTTGGATAATCAAAGATTTGGTGGAATTAATCCCTTCTAGGTATGTAGGGTTATGAGTGGGTGTCTTTTTCCACATCCATGCCCAATTTCTATCTAAATATGAGAAATTCCTATGATCAAGTTATGGGTTTTTCTCCTAATTGCATAATTCTTCAATTTCTATACACGGGTACGATTAAATTGTGTTTCTATTGATGAATTGTGAAGCATGGGCAAATTTTAAATTGTTTTCAATCAAAATTGTGTTTTCTAGTTTATGAAATTAAAGTCCCATGGATGAGAAGTTCATGAAAGAAGAGAATGATGATGAATGTATGATGACGATGAGATTTGATGATGAAAAACATGTTTCTAAAGCTACCCATGATTATGATATTATTTTCAAAATGAATTGAGTATATCCAAGCATGATAAAGTTTTGGAAAAGCCCTTATATAGAGTATGATGATGTAGTATCTCTAAAGCAAGCTTACCACATGGTTTTGGGAGTAAAGGCTCCCACTTATCTTTGAGCTTGTGGTATGTTTCGAAATAAAGCTTATCATATGCATGAATTCACAATTGAGATGTATGTTGTTATCGAGCTTCGTTTTCATACGATGTCGAGTCTATGCATGATTTCATTGTTGAGATTTATTAATAGACAGTGTTGAGCTTCATTTTCATACGATGTTGAGTTTATGCATGATTTCATCTTGGGATTCGTCAATAGACAATGTTGAGCTTCATTATGTATGATGTAGAGCATTGCATGTTTTGGGAGAAGAGTCTAGCACCGAGAGGGTTAAGGGTCGATCCCCTTATTCCCCAGAACTACGCGCCAACATAGGTTGATATTATTATATTATTGGGACCTCCCTTGTGAGCTATCCCTGGTCCAAATGGCCCATGAGCTTGATATTGATATCATGGTAGTGTGCTTATCCCTGGCAAGGTTTTGGACGGTTCTGCCCACTTGAGTGTAATAGTCGGGACCACGTAACCTCTATCGTGGTATGTCGGTTAAGTGACGAGTCTCCCATTGTCTATATGATTCAGATTTGCATACCCATTACTCATGGTTGTTATTTTATACATGCATGTTCTAAAAGCAAGGTTTGACTCACTATTCAGCTTTTCTTATAAATGTCATATTCAGCTTTGAGTCATTCGAGTCAGTTATGATGTTATAAAGCTATGTATTGTCATGTTATGAAAAGATTATGATTTCAGAAAAAATGCATGTAAGGCCTCCTCTCAGATTTGAGATCTTATGATATGTTATGAAATTCTTTAAATGATTTACTTTACTTAAGAGGTTTTACTTACCTTCCATACTCGGTACATTCCACTTATACTAATCACGCATACTCCATGCTGTATCGTTTCATGATACAAGACCTAGCTCCTAGGCTCAGCCTCGCTCGTAGTCAGTTGTCAGAGTTAGTACCTTCTTGGTTGGTGAGCTCATCCTTCGAGGGCTAGACTTTCAGTTTCCTTTATGTATTTTTAGCTTCAGTATTGTTGAGTTAGTTAGGGTCTTGTCCCATTAACTCGTCCAGATTAGAGGCTTATCAGACTTATGTATGTATTCAACTTCGGATGCTTATTCTGATGTTATGTTGAGTTAGACTTCTGTTGAGATTATATTGTTGATTCTTCAGTTTATTGATTGAGTTAGATGTATGCTTGTGCCATGGGTCAACTTGGGGTCTCTCGAGGTCCCTTGTCCTGTGTCTACCATGTGGGCCTCCATTCGGGTCGTGACAATGTTGGGGTTCCAGTGCACCTAGGTCTTAGAATGACTTGCCAACGTAACCATGATGGGGATGAGAGTGTCTCCTATGCCCGAATGGGCCACCCATGGGTGATATCACACTTTTTTATGGTTCTACCCCTAGCAAGGTATGAACACCCTCCCCATCAGGGTTTTACAGGTCGGGCTCCATATATGCTCATGTGGGGTATGTCGGTTATACGAATCTCCCATTGTCCCTTAGTTTCTCTCTCTCTCTCTCTCTATATATATATATATATATATTCATGTTCATGATTCAAGATTTTTACAACTTATGATGATCTATTTCAAATATGCTTTATGGGGTTTTTACTTATGAATTCAGTCATGATCTGCTTTATATCATAGTTTTGTAAACCTTGAGCCTTCATGTTTAGTTTATGATTTGAATCTTATGATTTATACAAACTTATCTTTCTTTTACTAATTTAAAATCATAATTTACATAGCTTACATACTCAACACATTTTAAGTACTAACCACATACTTTTATGCTATATCATCTCATGATATAGGTTCGGGTGACTAGACTCAGCCCCGATGTTAGTGCTGCTCCTGCTCTGATCCGGTCCAGTTTCAGCCTTGGCGAGTCCTCATCATCTGAGAACATTAGTTTTGTTATGACTTTCAGTTTCATACTTAGTGAGCTAGTTTTTCCCATTAGCTCATCATATGATTAGAGGTTTTTCAGATAGCTATGTATAGATGGATCAACATTATTGACTTGTTGTCTACGCTTATGCTTTTTGATATGCAGACTTCCATTTATGTTGTGTTCATGCTTTATTTCTTCTTAGTTATGTTCGTAATCATGCTGTGTATGTGCCATGGGTTAGCTTGGAGCCATTCGTGGTTCTAGGTCCCATTTTTCCGCCCTGGGTCCAAGCTCAGATCGTGTTAAACTTCATATCAGAGCGTTAGGTTTAAAGTGTCCTAGGGTATCAGAAAGCCGCGTTAAGTAGAGTCTTTTTCATTGGTGTGAAATGCACTACACTTATGAGGAAGAGGCTACAAGACGTTTTAGGAAAATTTTCTTCTTTCATGAGCTGTCTCGTGTGATGAAGTTCGTCTCTCTCTATTCCCCTAACTCGTGCTATACGCATTTGTAGAAATATGCCTCTCTGCTGAGTCAATAATAGAAGGAATGGAAATGGCAATGGTCATGGCCATGGTAGTGGAGATATGCACCAGCCAGCCCTACCAACTCCAGCAAATCCTTTGCATAAATAGGTGACTCATGCTGAGTTCAGGGATGCATTTTAGATATGAGCACAGGCTATGATAGCCCAGGTCAACTAGCAGACGGTTGCCCATGTGAACCAAAATGGGAATGTGGTGGCCGCTAGGGTGCGAGACTTCATTAGGATAAACCCACCTGAGTTTTATGGGTCAAAGGTGGACGAGGATCCACAGGAGTTTATTGAGGAGGTCCAGAATATTACCCAGATTATGGGTGTTTCAGGAGAGGATAGTGTAGAGTTGGCCTCCTATCAGCTGAACGGGTTGCTCATATATGGTTCCAATAGTGGAAAAAGGTCTGTGGATTTGGTGTAGTCCTCGTTGGTTGGGATGAGTTAGTTACAGATTTTTTGGACAAATTCTTCCCCGGGGAGATGAGGGAGCAAGGGAAGCAGAGTTCGTCAACTCTAAGCAAAATGACATGACTATTCAGGAGTATGCCCTGAAGTTTACCCAACTATCCAAGTATACTCTAGAGATGGTTTCCGATATGAGGGCTCGTATGAGCAAGTTCATGAATGGGGTTGCAGATTCATTGGTCAAGGAGTGCAGGACTGCCATGCTGATTAGTGACATAGATATATCTCGGTTGATGATATACGCTCAGCAGATAGAGGAGGAACAAATGAAGGAGAGAGAGAGAGATTGAGGCCAAGAGGGCCAGGATAGGGAGCTTTGGATACTCTCAGCAGAGTTCAGGTGGTGGACCTCGCCCATAGCCCCATCAGAGGTCATTAGCCCATTTTTATCATCAACCAGTGTTCCATCCAGTCCAGAGGTGATCAGAGAGGTAGAACACCAGGCTCTAGGGCTTAGAGGAGCATATCAGGGGAGCACACTTTTCCAGCTTGTAAGTAGTGCTATAAGACTTGCCCTGTACGATGCTTAGTTGGCTCAAATGCTTGTTTCTGGTATGTAAAATCAGTCATAAACTTAGAGATTATCCTTTAGTTGGACATGATGACGATAGAGACTGTGACCCAGCCACCATTGTAGCAGCTCACCCATTTCAGTAGGGCATATCTTCTAGTGTGGGTGGCGAGCAGCGCTAGAACAAGTTCTATGCAATATAATCTCATCAGTAGCAGGAGAGCTCGCCCAATGTGGTCACTAGTATGTTACGAGTCTTCCATCTTGATATTTATGCATTGTTAGACCCAGGGGCCACAATATCCTTTGTGACTCATCATGTTGCTATCAATTTTGGTGTCAGTCCTAAAATCCTTTTCAAATATTTCTCTGTCTTTACCCTTGTCGGTGAGTCAGTTATATCTCGATAGATATACAGAAAATTCCCTATCACCGTTCTTCAGAAAGTTACCTCATTTGGCTTAGTGGAGTTAGATATGACCGATTTCGATGTTATTTTTGGTATGGACTAGTTGTATGCCTATTATGCTTTAGTTAATTGTAGAACCCGATCAGTAGAGTTTTAATTCTCGAGTGAGCCAGTCCTATAGTGAAAGAGTAGTTCAACTATGCCTATAGGTCATTTGTCTCCTATCTTAAGGCCAGGAAGATGATCTCCAAGGGTCATGTATACCATCTAGTTCGAGTTAAGGATTCTACGTCCAAAATTTGGACACTCCAATCAGTTTTGATTGTACGTGAGTATCTAGAGGTTTTTCCAAATGATCTACTAGGAGTCCCTCCCGAGCGGGAATTGACTTTGGTATTGACCTTCTCCCTGATATGCAACCCATATACATTCCTCCTTATAAGATGGTTCCAGTAAAGCTAAAGGATTTGAAAGAGCAGTTGAAAGATCTTTTAGATAAGGATTTCATTCCGCCTAGTAAGTCCCCATAGGGTGCTCCAATTTTCTTTGTATGAAAGAAGGATAGTTCTCTCAGAATGTGTATTGATTATCGTTAGTTGAACAAAGTCACAATCAAGAATAAGTATCCCCTCCCCAGATTCATGACTTGTTCAACTAGAGGGTGCCAATTGCTTTTCAAAGATAGACCTCAGACCATCAACTCAAAGTTAGGGAGTGTGATATCCCGAAGACAGCCTTCAGGACTCGATACGGTCATTATGAGTTTGTTATTATGTCTTGGACTAACGAATGCTCTTGCAGCTTTCGTGAATTTGATGAACAGGGTGTTCAAGCAATATTTGGATATGTTCATCATTGTCTTCATAGATGATATCCTCATATACTCTCAGAGTGAGGGGGAGCATGCTACTCATTGGAGGATTGTGTTGCAGACTCTTAAGGATTGTTAGTTGTTTACTAAGTTTAGAAAGTGTGAGTTTTGGCAGGACTCAGTAGAATTTTTTGGTCATGTGGTGTTTAGTGAAGGTGTACAGGTAGACTCTCAGAAGATTGAGGCAGTGAAGAACTGTCCTAGACCTGTCACTCCCACCGACATTAAAAGCTTTTTGGCTTTAGCTGGCTACTACAAGAGGTTCGTAGAGGGATTTTCATCCATTGTAGCACTGTTGACTAAGTTGACCTAGAAGAAGGTCAAATTTTAGTGGTCTGATACTTGTGAGAAGAGTTTTTAGGAGTTAAAAACTTGACTCACTTCAGCTCTAGTTTTGACTCCACCAAAGGGCACAAATGGTTTTATGGTATATTGTGATGCTTCTCAGATTAGCCTTGGATGTGTGTTTATGCAATGTGAAAAGGTCATTGCTTATACCTCTAGACAATTTAAGACTCCTGAGAAGAATTATTTCGCACACGACCATGAATTAGCAGTGGTGGTATTTGCTTTGATGATTTGGAGGCACTAATTATATGGGGTGCATGTGGATGTGTTCACGGACCACAAGAGCCTTCAGTATGTGTTCACTCAGAAGGATCTAAATTTGCGGTAGAGGAAATGGCTAGAGATTCTCAAGGATTATGACATGAGTGTTCTTTATCATCTGGGCAAGGCCAATATAGTGGCAGATGCTCTTAGTAGGCTTTCTATTGAGAGTGTGTCCTATGTTGAGAATGGGAGGAAGGATTTGGTGAAGGATGTCCATAGACTTGCTCATTTAGGAGTTTGCCTTACAAATTCGACAGATGGTAGTGTTATTGTTCAGAATGAGTCGGAATCTTCAGTGGTGACAAATGTTAAAGCAAGGCAAGATAAGGATCCTATCTTAGTGAAGTTGAAGGAAACTGTCCAGAATCAGAAAGTGGAGGTTTTCTCCCAGGGGGAGATGGTGTGCTCCGATATCAAGGCCGATTGTGTGTTTCTACTGTAGATGACTTGAGGGAGTGGATGTTAAGCGAGGCGCACGGCTCTTGGTATTCTATCCATCCAGGTACCATCAATATGTACCATGATTTACGGGGAAGTCTATTGGTGGAATGGCATGAAGAAGAACATAATGAAATTTGTGACTAAGTATCCGAATTGCCAATAGGTGAAGGTTGAGCATCAGAGACCTGGGGGTATGCTTTAGGACATCAACATTCCTACTTGAAAGTGGGAATAGATCAACATGGACTTCATTATAGGGTTTCCTCATACGTGCCGTCAATATGACTCTATATGAGTGGTTGTTGATAGGTTGATCAAATCAACACATTTTTTATTGGTTAAAACTACAGATTCCACCGAGAATTATTCTAGTCTCTACATTCGGGAGTTAGTTCGGTTTCATGGAGTTCCATTGTATATCATCTCGGATAGGGGTACTCAGTTCACCTCTCAGTTTTGGAGATCATTTTAGAGGGGCCTTGGTACTCAAGTGAAGCTTAGCACAACCTTTCACCCATAAATAGATGATCAAGCTGAGCGGACCATTTAGACTTTAGAGGATATGTTGAGAGCTTGTGGAATTGCTTTCAAAGGTAGTTGGGATGATCATTAACCTCTCATTAAGTTTGCCTACAATAACAGTTACCACTCCAGCATTCAGATGGCTCCATTGGAGGCTCTTTATAGGAGGAGTTGTAGATCACCTATTGGATGGTTCGCGGTAGGTGAAGCTATGTTGATAGGACCAGATTCAGTTCATAAGGCCATGGAGATAGTTTAGCTTATTAGGGAAAGGCTGAAAATAGCTCAGAGTCGTCAGAAATTTTATGCAGATGTTAGGAGGAGAGAGCTTGAGTTTGAGGTTGATGATTAGGTGTTTCTAAAGGTGTTTCCCATGAAGGGGGTTATGAGGTTTGGTAAGAAAGGGAAGCTTAGTCCCCGATCTGTTGCTCCTTATAGGATTCTGAGGCAAGTTGGAAAAGTGGCATATGAGTCAGAGCTACCAGTAGAGTTAGCTTTGGTACATCCATTTTTCCATGTGTCCTTACTGAAGAAGTGCATCGGTGACCCAACTTTAATTGTTTCGGTGGAGTATCAGTGTGAGAGATAGCCATCCTATGAGGAGGTTCTGGTGGATATCCTTTATCGTCAAGTTCGATAGTTAAGAAATAAGGAGGTAGCTTCAGTGAATGTTTTATGGAGAAATCAGCTTGTGAAAGGAGCTATATGGGAAGCCAAAGAAAATATGATGGCTAGATACCCGTATCTTTTCCCTCTCGGATTCGTTTCAGCATGAGGTACCAGTTTCCTCCTTAATACTCTATTCAGTTTCATGTCAAGTTTATGACTCTAAATTCCTTTCATGTCCATGTATGTATGTATGTTTTATGAATTTAGTTCAGTCATATGTTTCAATATGGAGTCAGTCGCTCCATCAGTTTTTAGCTATAATTATTCAGTTTTGGGACTGCAGTTCCTTCCCTATCGTTCCAGTATGGTTAATCTACATTAGAGGATAAATGTTCCAAATGGAGAGATAATGTTAACACCCCAAAAGTACCTAAGTCTAGATCCGGTGTTTGGAGTTTGATCATATAGAGAAAACTGAAAAATGCCTCAGTACTAGCTAAAAAGGGCTTGGGACTCAGGTTAAGCTCCGCGTAACATTTTATCCGCAGATTGATGGTCAAGCGGAGGGGACAATCCAAACCCTCAAAGACATGTTGAGAGCTTGTGTGATGGAATTTAAAGGTAGTTGGGATGATCACTTGCCCCTGATCGAGTTTGCTTACAATAACAACTATCACTCTAGCATCCAAATGGCATTGTTCGAGGCTCTTTATGGGCAGAGATGTAGATCGCTCATCGGATGGTTTGAGGTTGATGAGTCAGCTATGATAGGGCCAAATTCAGTTCATGAGGCTATGGTGAAGGTTCAGTTGATAAGGGACAGGCTAAAAACCGCTCAGAGTCATCATAAGTCATATGCTGATGTGAGGAGGAGAGAGTTGGAGTTCGAGGTGGAAGATTGCATGAAGGGAGTCATGCGGTTTGGGAAGAAAGAAAAACTCAGTCCACGTTATGTTGGTCCCTACCGGATTATGAGAAGAGTTGGTAAGGTAGCATATGAGTTGGACTTGCCCTCAGAGTTATCTTCCATGCATCCTGTGTTTCATGTGTCGCTTTTGAAGGAATGTTTGGGGGATCCAGCTCTAGTAATTCCGGTGGATAGGTTGGTGTAAAGGATAGCCTTAGCTATGAGGAAGTTCCAGTTACATATTGGATCGTCAAGTTCGGAGGCTGAGGAAAAAGGAAGTAGCTTCAGTAAAGGTGTTATGGAGAAATCAGCATGTTGAGGGAGCTACATGGGAAGCCGAAGCGGATATGATGGCTAAATACCCACACTTATTCTCTACCGGCTCAGTTCTGACTTGAGGTATCAGTTTTGCTCTATGACTCCATTTAGTTTTCATGTTCAGTTTATGTGTTCAAGTTTCTTTTATGTGTATGGATGTGTATGTGAAGCATGAGATCAGTTTAGCTATGTGATATGAATCAGAGGTAGTCATTCCATTAGTTTTCGGTTTAAATGATTAGTATTGAAATATGATAATTGCATGTTGCTGTTTTCTGTGTGTTTTCCAACATTCGGGATGAATATTCCCAAGGGGGAGA
The DNA here is from genome assembly GCA_035772735.1 of Datura wrightii. Classification (NCBI taxonomy): domain Eukaryota; kingdom Viridiplantae; phylum Streptophyta; class Magnoliopsida; order Solanales; family Solanaceae; genus Datura; species Datura wrightii. The sequence continues at coordinate 37,906,099 of JASDFA010000007.1, forward strand.
TATTGTTATACCCCGGGAGATCAAAGATCGGACCCGAAAGTTGAAACAGGGAAAATGTAAAGTTGATGTTGCAGACATAGGACGAGTCGTAGGATGAGTCATGATACGACTCGTGAGGACAACCCACGAGTCGTTAGATGACTCGTGGGGAGGCCAGTGAGGAGTTTGTGAAGTTTGAAGAAAAAGGGTCCCCATGGGCGTGGCAACGACTCGTGGTCATACCCCACGAGTCGTTAGGTCACTACGAGTGGGAGAGAAGTAAGTAAGGCAGTGTACCCAATGAATGGTGACCACGAGTCGTGGTCACCCCTGACGAGTCATGAAGTGACCTGTCACGAGCCCAGGAGACAAGGTAAGGCAGTGCACCTGACGAGCAAGGTAACGAGTCATTTCGCTGGACCACGAGTCGACCGGTCGTTCGTTAGGACCACCTGGCAGTAATTTCCTGCGAATCTAGTAAGGGCCTTTTCGTAATTCCTAAGTCCCTAAAGCCTAAACTACGTCATTTAAGACTCGTTTTAGTGGGTTTTAGGAGGGGAAAACATATCCTAAGTTATTTCCTTCCATGCATGCAAACTTGAGAGGTTGAGGAGGTGATCCAGGGCAAGTCTTCAAAGTTCTCATTCAAATCCTTCTTGGGCAATTAGAGAAGTGGTAGAATCAAGCCTTTCAGGTATGTAAGGTTATGAATGGGTGTATCCGTTCACACCCATGTCCATTCTCTAGTAATCAATGGAAGTCTACTAAAAATCTATCGGGGTTTTAATTCATTGTTTATGAAAATCTAATGATTTGCAAATGGGTTGTTTTAAATTGTGATTTAAATTATATTTTATGTATTTTGATAAGATTTTACAACTATTTTGATTATCAAATTATTGATTTCGATTTCTACTAAATTAAATCTAAGTATGTAAGATCTATGATGAATCGATTTATTATCTTCACTTCAATTGATTCTAACTAGTTAATTTTTCTGCTCATCGCGCGGTAATTAAAATAAAATTAAAATATATAAATAATAATTATTAAATTTTTTATTTTAATCTATCAATATTTACTAATCAAAAAAGCAGCTAAAAAGAGAGATATAATTTACAAACTCGTGATCTTGAGATAGTTTATTATTGATTTTTTAAGGGCACTTAATAATTAAAATATAATTATTATACCTTGATATTCTCGTACTATTTTTTTATTAAATAATATCAAATTTTTTAAAGTAGTAAAATAAGTTTCATCAAACTATTCTACATCTCAAAAACAATCAATGGATTATAAGAGAAGTACTCTCTTTGATCAATTTTATCTTTTGAATAGTAAAACTATTAATTATGGACTTTTTATATATATACAGTCTTATATTTAAGATTCACTAATTTAATTAATTTTAAATCATTTCGAATAGATCCACTAAGGGGTAAATCCCTTCATACTAATTACCAAGAAAATTTTCATTTCAAGGAAAAATGCAACAACTTTTGGATATATTGAATTACAAACAAAAATTTAACACAACTTGTAGTTCTCTATTAATATGTAATATAATAGTTTTGTATTTTATAATGTTATATCAATATGAAAAATATTAAATATGAAAAGAAATTCAGTACACGCTTCTTCTTGCCGGTTATAAGAAAAGCTACTAATAAGTTCATATTAAGAATATAATTGATCATTGATATATCTTAAAGACACAACAAAAATAAAATATAAATTAAGATGTATAATTACCCTCTAAAATAAAAGGTAGAAGTTAAATTGTATCTCTGTCAAATATTAGAATAAACTGTAAAATGATTGTTTCTTTAATGAAGACGTTTGGGTTTTTAAAAATTAATTGAATTTCAAAATGGGAAAAATTAAAATTACAGGAGGAGAATTGCTTAAGAAGGAAAGCTAGAGGAAAATTCATGACAAAAAAAAATGCGAACAATTATCTTAAGGAGTTGCCATAACAATACATTGTTATTGAGGAATTTGTCAAATAAAAAAAATTAGGAGTCAAGTAACACTAATAAACCTGGAGAACAAAGTTCTAAACAATTGTTAGTAAGTTAAAAAAAATATAAAGTTCAAATTATTCCCCTCAAATACATATATACATCACCTAAAGAATCTTACCGAAATTGTATATTATGTTATAATATATATATATATATATATACCATGTAAAATAGCAACTGAAATAATTGCAATGCATAATTACTTGGCATTCATATCTCATAAGCTAATATCTGCACGAAGAAGAAAAAATATTAAGATCTGAAAGTTCAAGATGTAAGTCCAATAAATCTTTAATTATTTTATAAGTTCATAAAATAAATTATAAGTAAGAAATGTGAATAATATGTTTAAAATTATATAATATAATAAAGTTTACTAAATTAAACTCTAAATAGAGATGACCAGTACTGTTAAAGTAGAGTTAATATTAGAGTAAAAATTTAAAAAGGATGATAATAAAGGACTTACTTTGAAAATTATTTAAAATTTAAAAGGTAGAACCAATTATGGAACTGAAAACAACAAAATGATAAAAAAGATACTTTGATAAAATAGGAAAAAGACACTCAATCTTCAATCTCCTGGTATTTGATTTTCATATTATGTTGAAAAAATAAACCGTGATGGTAAAATTCTTGTTTTTTCTTCAAGTTTCATCACTAATTTGTTTGAAACCTTCTGAGTATGCACCTCACGGATGGATGCAAACTGTGCATTGACAAATATTTAAAAAAAAAGTAAACCCATGAGATATACTCTTCCCGTAAGTCCAATAAATCTTTAATCATTTTATAAATCCATAAAATAAATTATAAGTAAAAAATGCAAATAATATATTTAAAAATTATAAAATACAATAATTACTAAATTAAACTCTAAATAAAGATGACCAGTACTGTTAAAACAGAGTTAATATTAGATTAAGAATTTATAAAGGATGATAATAAAGGACTTACTTTGAAAATTATTTAAAATTTAAAAGATAGAATCAATTATGAAAGTGGAAATAACAAAATGATGAAAAATATACTTTGATAAAACAGAAAAAAGGCACTCAATCTTCTATCTCCCGGTTTGATTTTCATGTTTTGTTGAAAAAAATAAACCATGATGGTATAATGCTTCTGTTTTCTTCAAGATTCATCACTATAAAGTCTGAAACCTTCTGAGTATGCGCCTCACGGATGGATGCGAAGTATGCATTGACGAATATTTGAAAGAAAGTAAGCCCGTGAGATATACTCTTCCCAAAATCGCCTAAGTGCTATTTTCTTTACATCACCCAAAAATGCGGCCCTTGGATGAAAGTTATTTTGTATAAATTGATAGCACAAAATAATTATTTTTTGGTGAAAATATTTTTTTATGTTGGGCTTTGTGAAAGAAATTTGAATACCAAAAAATAAGAGTCCCAAAAAGGATTGTTGAAACCATTGATGTTAATTATGATTTAGAAAAATAAAACGTTAATGTCTACGGGTGAAGTTGCTACAGTTGATGTTTAAAGTAAAAGTCATAACTCTTGGGGAAATCCGAAAAGGTGTGGAGTGTGGGATGTTTTTTTTAAAAATAAATTAAATGATAAAATTACTGGAAAAAGTCAAAAAAATAAGAAAAAAGATAAGTAAGAATTCTGAAATAAGAGAGTGCCACATCACCGGCCTAAAGATCCATAAATTCATAAAATAAATTACAAGTAAAAAAATGCTAATAATATATTTAAAATTACATAATACAACAAAATTTACTAAATTAAACACTAAATAGAGATGACTAGTACTGTTAAAATAGAGTTAATATTAGACTAAGAATTTATAAAGGATGGTAATAAAGGACTTACTTTGAAAATTATTTAAAATTTAAAAGGTAGAACCAATAAGAAAACTAAAAACAACAAAATGATGAAAAGATACTTTGAAAAAACAGAAAAAAGACATTAAATCTTCTATCTCCCAATATTTGATTTTCATGTTCTGTTGAAAAAAAATCATGATGGTAAAATTCTTACTTTTTCTTCAAGTTTCATCACTAATTTGATTGAAACCTTTTGAGTTTGCGCCTCGTGGATGGATGCAAAGTGTGCATTTACAAATATTTAAAAGAAAGTAAATCCATGAGATATACTCTTCTCGTAAGTCCAATAAATCTTTAATCATTTTATAAATTTATAAAATAAATTATAAGTATAACAATTTAAATAATATGTTTAAAATTATAAAATGCAATAAGTTTTACTAAACTAAAATCTAAATAAAGATGACCAGTACTGTTAAAACAGAGTTAATATTAGACTAAGAATTTATATAAAGGATGATAATAAAAGACTTACTTATAAAGCTATTTAAAATTTAAATATGGCCCAGGTGTAAAGACTGTTGATATATAACAAGGGTTTTATTGAAGAACAGAAAAGAAAGAATAAAAAAGGCTAACTGAGAATTGAATGCAATGATCTAGAATGGGGAAGGGGGTGCCTATATATAGGCATAAACTAAAATCCTAATGCCCATAGGAATAGGACTACCTAAAATCCTAATGCCCATAGGACTACCTAAAATCCTAATGCTCATAGGACTACCTAAAATCCTAATGCCCATAGGACTACCTAAAATCCTAAGGCCCATTTGCTAACAATTATATGGGCTAATATTCCCCCTCAAACTCATAATGCGACAGTAATAAGCATTGAGAGTTTGTCACACAAGAAACGAAATCGAGACGTCGACTGAGCCTTCGTAAAAAGGTCAGCAATCTGCAAGGTTGATGGAACAAAAGAAAGCGATATAGTCCCGAGCTGGAGATGATGACGAGTGAAGTGACAATCAATCTCAACGTGCTTCGTCCGCTCATGGAAAACAGAGTTCTTTGCTATTTGCATCGCACTCTTGTTATCACAATGCAGAGGAGTAGGCCGAGAAATGTGAACCCCCATATCTGCAAGAAGCCAGCGTAACCAAACAATCTCACATGTAGTCACTGCCATAGCACCATACTCAGCCTCCATGGAAGATCTAGAGACAACATCTTGTTTCTTGCTCTTCCATGATATCAAAGAATCTCCAAGAAACACACAAAAACCAGTGGTGGATTTGCGATCATTGCGATCGCCATCTAATTGAGTGTTAATGGATTGGAGAGAATCATCCTTTCCAGCCATATTGACAAAAGCAAAGTGAATACAGCAAGATAAGCAACCCCAAAACAACGATAAGAACAAAATACCCTAATAACAAAACAAACCAACAATGGCGTCCAAAACAAACCAAACCAACAACGACAATCATACAACGCCGTCCAAAGCAAACCAAACCAACAATCCAAAACAAACCAAACCAACAAACACCCCCCTTCACACCCAGGCCCGACTGGAGTGTGGACTGGGAGCCCAAACGGGAATGGACCTAGCTCTTGGCTCTGATACCATGTAAAGATATGACACCTGGGCCTAACTCAACCTCAAAAGCTAGCTCAAGAGGGGAGGATTGCCCAAGTTCATATAAACAAACTACCAGTCCATTCTCCAACCAATGTGGGACTTTAACCCACTCTAACAGATAGAACCAATTATGAAACTGGAAACAACAAAATGATGAAAAATATACTTTGATAAAACATAAAAAAGATACTCAATCTTCTATCTCCCGCTTTTTGATTTTCATGTTCTGTTGAAAAAAATAAATCATGATGGTAAAATTCTTCTATTTTCTTGAAGTTTCATCACTATAAAGTTTGAAACCTTATCAGTATGCACCTCGCGGATGGATGCAAAGTATGCATTGACAAATATTTGAAAGAAAGTAAACTCATGAGATATACTCTTCCCACAACCGCATAAGTGCTATTTTATTTTGCGTCGCCCAAAAATGTGACCCTTGAATTGGAGTTCTTTTGTATCAATTGATAGCATAAAATAGTTAATTTTTAGTGGGAAAGTTTTTTTTATGTTGGGCTTTGTGAAAGAAATTTGAATATCAAAAAAAATAAGAGTCGTAAAAAGGATTGTTGAAACCATTGATATTAATTATAATTTAGGAAAATAAAACTTAAATGTCTATGTGTGAAGTTGCAACTATTGAAGTTTAAAGTAAAAGTCATAACTTTTGGGGAGAGACGAAAAGGTGTGGAGTGTGGTATAATTTTTTTTAAAAATAAATTAAATGATAAAATTACAGAAAAAAGTCAAAAAAATAAGAAAAAAGATAAGTAAGAAATCTGAAATAAGAGAGTGCCACATCACCAGCCTAAGGATCCATAAATTCATAAAATAAATTACAAGTAAAAAATGCTAATAATTTGTTTAAAATTATATAATACAATAAAGTTTACTAAATCAAACTCTAAATAGAGATGACCAGTACTGTTAAAATAGAGTTAATATTAGACTAAGAATTTTTAAAGGATGATAATAAATGACTTACTTTGAAAATTATTTAAAATTTAAAAGGTAGAACCAATTATGGAACTGAAAATCCCAAAATGATGAAAAAGATACTTTGATAAAACATAAAAAAGACACTCAATCTTCTATCTCTCGGTATTTGATTTTCATGTTCTGTTGAAAAAATAAATCATGATGATAAAATTCTTATTTTTTCTTCAAGTTTCATCACTAATTTATTTGAAACCTTCTGAGTATGCGCTTCGCAGATGGATGCAAAGTGTGCATTGACAAATATTTAAAAGAAAGTAAATCCATGAGATATACTCTCCCCGTAAGTCCAGTAAATCTTTAATCATTTTATGAATATAATTCATAAAATAAATTATAAGTAAAAAAATGTAAATAATATGTTTAAGATTATAAAATACAATAATTTTAACTAAATTAAACTCTAAATAAAGATGACCAATACTGTTAAAACATAGTTAATGTAAGACTAAGAATTTATAAAGGATGATAATAAAGGACTTAAGTTGAAAATCATCTATAATTTAAAAGATAAAACCAATTATGGAACTGGAAATAACAAAATAATGAAAAAGACACTTTGATAAAACGGGAAAAAGACACTCAATCTTCTATCTCTCAGTATTTGATTTTCATGTTCTATTAATAAAAAAAACCATGATGGTAAAATATTTCTGTTTCTTCAAGTTTCATCACTTATTTGTTTGAAACCTTCTGAGTATGCGCCTCTCGGATGGATGCAAAGTGTGCATTGACGAATATTTGAAAGAAAGTAAACTCGTGAGATATACTCTTTCTGTAACCGCCTAAGTGTTGATTTCCTTTGTGTCGCCAAAAAATGTGGCCCTTGGATTGAAGTTCTTTTGTATCAATTGATAGCACAAAATAATTTTATTTTGGCAAGAATATTTTTTTATGTTCGGCTTTGTAAAAGAAATTTGAATACCAAAAAAATTAAGAGCGGTAAAAAGGATAGTTGAAACCATTGATGTTAATTATGAGTTAGGAAAATAAAAATTTAATGCCTACGGGTGAAGTTGCGACTATTGAAGTTCAAAGTAAAAGTCATAACTCTTGGGGAGAGCCGAAAAGGTGTGGAGTGTGATAGCTTTTTTTTTAAAATAAATTAAATAATAAAATTACCAAAAAAATCAAAAAAAATAAGAAAAAAGATAAGTAAGAATTCTGAAATAAGAGAATGCTACATTATTGGCTTAAGGATCCTCTTTTATATATATGAAGATTGCAAGCCCAGTCTGAGTTATGATTTAAATATGGATTTATTCAATTACCCATCATGATTTGATGACTTTCCAGCTATACGTATGATCTTCAAGTATGCATGAAACCTATGATTCATGAATTATATTTTGGCTGACTCACGGGCCTTATGTCATGGCTAGTCACATATGTACAAATATGTTTTTGATTATCATGATTTAACTAGCCTATGAACTCATGCATATTATACTATGAGCACTATATATATGTTTTGGGAGTAGTATCGAACACCGAGTAGGTTCGGGGCCTAGGTTCTGTCCCGAATCTCATAAACTACGTGCCACCGTAGGTATGTTGGGACCTTCTTTGTGACTATCCCTGGCCCAAATGACCTTTTTCATGGTGATATCACACTTTCATGGTCCTACCCTTGTCAAGGTACGGACACCCTCCCGACTAGGGTTACAAGTGGGGCTTCATGTATGCCCATATGGGGTATGTCAATTAAGAGAATCTCCCACTGTTCCTCATGATTTATACATGTCTATCGTTATGTATATTGGCTCAAGTTATGTTCAATACGACTTTTCTCTCATGATTATGATTTCGATTGTTTTACAAATGCTTTGAAAACCTTGAGCCCTATGTTATGATATTTATGATGTGAGCATGATGTCCCTGTCTTATGCTGTTTTATGAGCTTTCACACATTTTAAATGTCCGTTTTACTTATCTTGCATACTCGGTGCATTCCACGTACTGAACACATACTTTCTATGCTATATCGTCTAATGATACAGGTTCTGGCTCTCAGGCTCATCCTCATACCTAGATCATATCAGAGTGCACTTTCAGCTTATTGGCGAGTCCTCATGTTTCGAGGGCCATTTGGCAGACATTCATGCTATTTTACGTTTCAGTACTTGTCCGGGTTAGTTGGGGGTGTTGTCCCATCAACCCATCGTATGTAGTAGAGGCTTTCAGATAGTATGTAGTACTCAGCTTGCATGTATGTCTGGAGACTTCCCTACATTACGATATGTTATGATTATGATTACGTTTCCTCTATGCCTTGTGATTTGTCTTCCGCTTATAATGAATGAATTTAGATGTATACTTATGCCATGGGTCGACTTGGGGCCTCGCGGGGTTTCTTGTCCCGTGTTACGATACGGGTCTATGTTCGGGTCATGACAGAAGCGTTCTCCAAGATTGTCCTAGCAAAGTTGAGCACTGGAATCCTATCTTGGTTGTTGCCCTATGCTTGCTCATTGTTTTTTGCCATTGCTAATCAACGAGAAGTCCTTTAAATTTTTGAATCAAAATGAGCTAAGGGTTGTCCTTGACTTCTAGTAGCTGGCATACATAAAACAAACACCACCTAAAATTTTCTATAACCAACAACAAACGTAAAATGCAGAATAGTTTAATAAAAATCCTAACAAAAAATAATTAATCAATTTAAGTCCCCGACAATGATGCTAAACACTTACTGTTCCCCAAGCGCATGCAAGCGCACGTGGTCGTTAAGTAATATAGGACGGTGAAGGCCCAATATCATACCTATAGAGACTTGATAGATTAATTGCTTAAGTTTTGACCCTTTATTCCACTATTCAGAAAAACACAAGTAAAATGGGGAAAATGATTTTGGGATTATTCTAATAAAGTTAAACGTAAATTAAACTGAGAACTAAATTCGTTTGCAAAGTGTTTGTAATTCAAATGATTGTAGAAATCTAGGGTCTTGGCACTTTTGCTTTCTGGTTGAGTTTTAGAATTCGAATACGCCATCAACGTCCTTCTAAGATTTCTAGTTGCAAGTTACGAACTCACTTCTCAACTATTCTCCTGAATGGCCCAAAACTATCTCATGAACCTTAACACCTATTTCCATATGATTTCAGGAGAAACATGAGATGATAGTTGAAGCTACTTGGCTTAACTGAATAGGGTTGCAGGGTATATCCATATCCTTAACAATAAAATCAACTCTTAAACTATTGAACATGATAATTGAGCCTATTTTATGCTTCTTTTTAATCCTCATTAGTTCCCTCTCCCGAGTTCAACCAATGAGCCAACATATTATATTCGGAAGGTGATCAGTCTAACGGATAAGCATAAAAGCAAGAAAGCATAAACAACCTTGAAAAGAGGAATTGAAAGTGTAGCATAAACGAATATTCAAACTACAATCATCAACCATGGCCAAAACCCCAGAAAAAGAGTTTAACCACTCAAGTTCAAGTGTAAAACCCAAGAATTCATCATTCAAATTAAAAAAGGATAAAAATAAAGAAGAAAAACTTAGAAGAAAATGAACTTCTTGTCTCTCCGCCAAAAGACTACATACAATTGATTAATATGCTGAAAGATCCTAATAAATGCCCTAGACTAGGTATTTATAAGCTAAGTAACAAATGACTCCTTTTTCCTTAAGTAATTCAGCTTTTAGACCTAGAAAAATCCATCCTGGACAAGCCCTGGTGCATCTTACCACTCATCTCGCCAAACTTGGCTTGAATTTCCTCTAAAGTTGAGCCTCTGGCCTGCCGCACCAGCCATTTTGCTAAGGTGTTAGTCAAAATTTTGCACTTTTGCCACCGCATTAGAGTTTTAGAAAATTTTGCAAGTCCAAAACCTCTATGGCGCGTTGCTCCACTTAATTCGCCATAGTGTTGATCAAAATTTTTTCTGAAGTTTAAGCTCTGGTGTGCCACGCCATTTATAGAACTAACCTGAGCATAATTTTCTCTAAAGTTTGGTGGCTGGCGCGCCACTCCAACTATCTCACCAAGCCAAATTTTCTTGAATTCTTCATTCTTCACTCCTTGAACCATTTTTGAGTCTTTTTCCTTGTGTTACCTGCTAAAATTATCTAAAAACTTGTTAGCTCAATTAACACGCACATTCATGAAATCATGCATTTCATAAGGATAATCATCTCAAAACATGGTAAAAGATGGGTAATAGTATGGCAAATGGGCATAAGAATATTCCCAACATCATTCTCTACTAGAATTTCTCATGAATCCATGATTTACAAGTTATGATGATTTTACTCAATTATGCATGATTTTCACGAAATTCAAGTCTATGTATCATGGATGATCTTTGGCATCATTTTTATGGCTATTTTCACGTATGTCAAGATATCATGAATTTCATGATTTAAACTAGTACATGTAAATCCATGTTTCATGATTATGATATGAGCACTATATATATTTTGGGAGTAGTATTTAACACCGAGTAGGTCGGGATTCCAGCGCTCTAGGTCTCAAAATGACATGCCAACATAACCATGATGAGGTCCTCCACGAGAGTGTCTCCCATGCCCAAATGGGGCACTCATGAGTGATATCATGCCTTTTCGTGGTTCTACCTCGGCAAGGTATGACACCCTCTCGATTAGGGTTTTACAGGTTGGGCTCCATGTATACTCACATGGGGTATGTCGGTTATAAGAATTTCCCATTGTTCCTTAGTTTCTATATATATATATATATGTTCACAATTCATGATTTTACGACTTATGCTGATCTGTTTCTAATATGCTTTATGGGGTTGTTACTTATGAATTTAGTCATGATCCACTTTATATCGTAGTTTTGAAAAACTTGAGCCTTCATGTTCAGTTTATGATTTGAACGTCATGATTTATACGAACTTATACTCATGATCTTTCTTTTACTAATTTAAAAGCATGTTTAACTTACCTTACATACTCAGTACATTCCAAGTACTGACCGCATACTTCTATGCTATATCGGCTCATGATATAAGTTCGGGTGACCAGACGCAGCCTTGATGTTAGTACCGCTCCCACTCTAATCCTGTCTAGTTTCAGCCTTGATGAGTCCTCATCATCGGAGGAAATTAGTTTTGTTATGTTCCTTTTATTATGAATTTCAGTTTTAGACTTAGCGATCTAGTTGGGGGTGTTCTAGTTGGGGGTGTTGTCCCATTAGCTCATCGTATGATTAGAGGCTTTTCAGATAGCTATGTGTAGATGGATCAACGTTGTTGACTTATTTTTTACGCTTATGCTTTTTGATATGCAGACTTCCTCTTATGTTGTGTTCGTGCTGTATTTATGCTTAGTTATGCTCGTAATCATGCTGTGTATCTTTCATGGGTTAGCTTGGAGCCATTCGTGGTTCTAGGTCCCGTGTCTCGGTTCGGGGTACATGCTCGAGTCATGACAATGGGCTTTAATGAGATTTTTGTGAATAAAATTTGAAGATTTCATGCTGAATCTAGTATTCTATCTTAATCAATTGGAAACTCAAGATTTTTTTCACTTAACCAGAGGTGTCGAATGGGTGATCCACTATTCCTAGCTCATTTTACATGACTCCTAACAATATTAACCAGTAGGTACTAGACATCATGTGTTTCAGTAGAGGTCATTTTTCTTTCACATATCTTGGTTGTCCCATTTTTTACTCGAGGAAAAGGAAGAATTACTACAATGATATCATCAATAAAGTGAAAAATAAGCTATAAGCTAATGTAGTGTGTATTTACGCATAACTATATTTTGCCCATATTTAGCTATTTTTGAGAATGAATTATGTGTGTTTTCTTGTATTTTATTGTGAAAAAGAGCTAACACACATGATTAGATGCTTTTAGGTACTAAAGTGATTGATTTGGGCTTAATTGCGGCTAAAAAGAACAAGTTTGGCAAAACGGGGTTGAAGAGACAAGTGTAATAGAAGTTGGCATCGTGCAGGTACACCTGTGTTATTGTCTGCGCGATGTGCAGCAAGGACAGAGCGAGGAGAGGCGCGATGTGCCAGGCTGAATGGCGCTTTGGATAGCGCAGCACACAGTAATGTCCAGACAGCCAAAGTCTGCAATCTCAGTTCGACTAGGAGCAGAAGCTGCAAAACCCAAGTCCAATCCAAGAAAGAACAACGAAGGCTTAATATCTTTTTATAAATACCCTCTTTTAACATATTTTAGGTGTTGAACATTCAGATGATTATTGAGTAGTATCACAATTCATATTTTACGAATTTGTGTAATTACGTAGTCGAATCTTTGTTAGAAAATTCATTAAGTTTTTCTGACTCAATTTAGCTTGGAGATTTTGTTAAATAGTTTTATATTAAAGTAAGTGCTTCATTATTATTTCTTTTACATCTTTTATTTTTCTTATGATAAACATGAGCGGTTAAATCTCTTAAGCTAGGGTTTTGGGTGATGTCGCTCAAGCGCACACAAGTGCACGTGGTCATCAAGTAATATAAGACGGTGAAGTAATGATTATTGATCCCTCAGAGACTTGTTAGATCAATTGTTTTAGGGTTATTACTTTATTTTTCTATTCTAACAAAATAGATAAAATGGAGAATTGTTTGAAGAATTAGGCTACTGAAAACTTGAAATGTAAAATTGACTAAAGAACTAAGATTGTTGTAGACTTGTTTGTACTTCAAATGATGATGAAAATCTAGGGAATTGGCACTTTCGTATCAGGTTGAGTTTTCAAGACGTGATTACACTAGATTGATTCCTCCTAAGGTTCCTAGTTGCAAGTTACTATCCTGTTTCTTGCCACTCTCCCGAGCATCAAAGAATTATCTCATGAACCCTAAAACCTATATCCCTATGGTCATAGGAGAAACATGAAACGATGGTTATGCCTACATGTATTTCAAGGAAATAGGGTTGAAGGGTATATCCCTATCCTCATCAACAACTTCTAACCTCCAACCAATGAGCCAAAGGATATTCGAATTCCTATTTCACATTTACTTTAAACCTTTTGGTTCCCTTTCCCAAGTTCAATCAAAAGCCAACAAATTTACTCACAAGGTGATCAGTCTAGTGAATAAGCAATTAAAATAAGTAAATATAAACAACCTTCAATGAATAATCAAAACTAGCATTAATCAGTCTATCAAATGTCAACCATCAACTATTTCCAAAACCCTAGAAAGGGCGTTTAACCACTTATAGACAAGCGGAAAAATAAAGATAACATCATATTCTCAGTAAAATAATAAAGAAAAGAAGAAACCTAAGTAGAACTTGTCTCTCCTCTAAAAGCTACGTTTACAACCTTCTACGATCAAACAAAAATGAAGAATGATTTGCTAAAAACATCCTAGATGTTATATTTATAGGTGAGCCATCAAATGGTCCCTTTTACCTCAAATATTTGACTTAAAAATCAGAAAAAATTCATCCAAGAGGGTCTGGCGCACCGCCCCATGCATAGCTCGAAGGAGTTAGTCAAATTTCCTCTTAAGAATGGCTCCGGGCACACCACTTCTGCCATAGCACCAAGGACTTAGCCAAATTCCTGCCCTTCTGAGGCCTCTGGCACCCTACTCCATCCATAGCACCAGAGTGTTAGTCAAATTCTTGAGCTTTAGGACCCTTCTGGCGCCCCAGATCATACATAGCCCCAGAATGTTAGGAAAATTTCCTAAGTCTAGAATGCTTCTAGGGTTCCACTCCATCCATCTCGCCAAGGTGTTAGTCAAATTCTCATCTTCGAAGCTAACAAACCCAATGCCCCACGCCATCCATAGCACCAACTTTGGTGTATTTTCTCAGAAACACAAGTGTTGGGTGCGCCGCGCAAGCCATAGCCCCAGGCCAACTTTTGCGAACTTTTTTTCTTCACACCTTGAGTCATTTTTGGGTCCTTTCTCCTTGGTTTCTTGCTCAAAACATCTAGAAACATTCATTAGCTCACAAGATATACAAAAAACATGAATTCATACATTTCATAGGGATTATGAACTCAAAACAAGGCAAAATATGAGTAAAAACATGGCAAATGGGCATAAGAATATGCCCAACATTAATGGGCACCATGATGGATTAACAAAAATAGGCAAAATAAAATAGTGATTCTTGAATGGTGAATTGAGTGGATTGTTATTCTCTTCATCTTAATGCTTTATTGCCTGTATCTTCAACTTGCCCAATTGAGGAGGTTGAAGTTAAGAAAAAGAATAACAATCGCAATTTTAGGCTACCAATCCTCATCTAAATTAACTTGAGCTCTAACTGAGGATAGTTAAGTCAAGACTTATGGTGAAGGCACAAAATACACCTTAACGTCTGAGAGGATTTAAGTGATATTTATCTATGCAGGTCAAGAAACGTTAGGTGAACTTAATCGTCAGTCTTATACATAATTCACCAGGATAGATCACTAATAAAAACCTACTAAGTTATGAAATCATGGGGAACACAATCCTAGTTTTGTCTTGATAACTTGATAAACAACTAAATCAATGTTAGCATTATTTTCTTCCTTTAATTTTACAACCCCCTTTCGAAATGTTGACTATAAGTTAGTTTAATCATCATTAATATATTGTTTCTTCCTTATTCCTTATGGGATCGACCCCAACATAGCTGGGTAACAATATTTGATAACGAACGCTTGATACTTTAATTGCAAGGTGTAATTTAGGAATAATCAAATTTTGGCACTATTGCTGGGGAGTACAATGTTGAAATAGTTAATTGGTATTTAAATTTGACGTGTAGTCTTTATTTCATGATTTACGTTTTTGTTTATTTTTGTTTTGTGGCAGGTTAGCATGGAGAACCCTATGGCACCAATAAATCTCCCACATAAGGAGATGACAGAGGCACAAAGAGCCAAAGCTGCATGCCAAGCAGAAGAAGCTTGACTAGCTGAGGTAGCTAGGAGAGTTAAGGATACAAATTTTGCTGCCACTCTGGTAGAAAGGAACCAACAAAACCGCCCTCGTCATCATGGACTAATAGTTGTATGGAGTGTGCTCTCGAGCGGAAGTTTGAGCAAGAAGAAGTCAGTTATACAGGAGCCACTGTTCCACCCTTACTGCCAGCAAATGCTAAGTTCGATGTGACTAGTACTATGATGCAGTTGCTGAGCATGAAAGGGTTGTTCAATGGTCTGTCTGGCGAAGATCCAAACCAGCATCTGATAAATTTCATCGGTACCTGCTATTCCTATAGACTACCCCTAGTTTCTCAAGAAACTATTAGACTTCGATTATTTCCATTTTCACTAGCAGGGGAAACTACTTTATGGCCTAACGAGCTTCCAGATGAATCTATTACTACTTGGGCAGAATTAGTTGCAGCTTTCTTAGAGAGATTCTTCCCACCTTTACAGATGATCCAATTGAGGGATGAAATTAATAACTTCAGACAATTGCCTAGGGAAGCTCTACATGAGGCATTGTTGAGGTTCAATAAGATATTGAAGCATGTGTCCTAGTCATAAGCTTTCTGAGAATGTCCTTTTGGAAGTATTCTATAGGTCATTATGTGCCTCGAACAAAACTGTGGCAATGGGATAGCTGAGGGGTCCATGATGGCCCATGCTTTTGCAGAAGCCAATAAAAGATTGGATAAGATGTCGAAGACCAACATGGCATGGCACACTAGAAAATTCCATACCATTGCGGTAAACTACTCTCGAGGGATGACAACAGAGCAATAGAAAAAGGAAGAAGAATAGGACTAAGATATAGCCCATCTCAAGACCCAGTTGGAGTTGATCACCAAGAACCTAACCATGCTGAATACACAGAGGATACATGCGGTGAATGCTCAAGATAAGGGACCCAATTCTGAAGATCACTACCCTAAAGTGGAAGAGTAATCAAATTTTTTGAATAGTTATGTTACACCCCATACATTTCCATAGTACGACCATCGTGTGCGCAAGTAAATTGAGAATTATAGCATATAACATGCTCTGGGAGAAGGCTTGAGGGGTGAACACACGAGCGCATCATTAAACAGATGGGAGGCCGGGCGTGCTGGGCGCCACGTTGCACAACCTGCCCCGCGGCATGCACTGGTGCATCACGCCATGGATACGGCGCGATGGGTGGCGCGCTGCACACCCTCTGCCACCGCACAACTATATATATAAGCCTTCAAGGTTATAATGAATCATTTTAAACATCTTCTTCGATATAGAAATAAGAGCGGGCGACAATTTCATATGACTTTTGTCAAATTACGCCATCAAACTTCGTCTAAACACAAATTTGCCTTGGATAACGAGTTTTAGGTCTACGAGGAGCATCACTGTGGAGTTATTTCTTGAAAATTCACTCGGTGTACCAGAACCCCACCGAGTAAAGGTTGCTAAATTTACTTTAAATTGAGTCCTGAGCGGCTAAAGACAATAGGTTAGCAGTTCTACCTTCTAAAATCTCGAGAATTGGTGAGTTTTTGGCTGAATTATTCGAAGTTGAAGTCAATTCTATTGAAATATATTGTTATTTGCCGCTAATTAGTATTTAAATAGCCTCATTTTCTCAGTGTGAGGGCTGCAAATTGGTGGAATTATTGATTTCAGGTGGGAATTGCTCGAGTGCATGGGAATCATCGGTTAAGGTATGTTAAGGCTATTCCTCTCGGCAAGATACTCCTGTTGTTTAGCTGATACAGTCAATACCTTGTGATAGTCTATGCCTATTAGTATTGTGGTTAGCTGTCGTTGGACGAAACGAGGGTATAGTATAGTATTCCTCGGCAGAAGGTTTAAATCCAATTTTGGCTGTTGCCAGAGGCGACGTAGAAGCTTCCTATTTAGTTGTTTACCGATTAGAAGGATCAGTAGGCGTCTTGTTACCACCTCGAGGCCAGAGGCCTAAGGGTTGCTGCTAGCCTATAATACTAAATCAAGCAGTGCAGGACGTAGTTGTAGTTGATGACACAATATATAGTTCGGCAAAATATAGTTACAGGAGCCCAGATGGCTCAGATACAGTTAGAGGAGCCCAGACGGCTCAGACAAAGACACGCCTACAAGAGCCTAAATGGCTTAAGCTAGAAACAGGATCCTATTAGGCTTGGATACAGCTTCAGAGGATGAGTACTCCTGAGTTACAGTATGCTTACGAACCTCTAGTAGTCCAGATATGAGGAATGTACATTGCTTGTACTTGCCGGGGCTTATGGGGGCCCAGGTAGGTTTTTCTATGTTGATTGTACCTTCTAGGATTATGGGGGCCCGATTAGGTTCTTGTTTGTACATATACTTACTAGTTATATTTCAGATTGTGAGGTTATTTAGGTTAAATTCCTATCCTCATTAATTACTTATAGTCCTTTTATTAGCTTTACTCAGTTTTCATTACTACCTTACATATTCAGCACAGGTTGTACTGACGCCCATCTTTGGGGCGCTGCATTACTTGCCTGCAGGTGCTGATAGACGTGGTCTAGGGTCTTCCTAGCTACCATTCGGAGGCCATAGTTCAGTCAGCTCCTTTTCTCTGGAGTTGATAGTTAGAGAAAGTTTGTTATTTTTTTATATAAGTTTTGGGTAGGTCAGGGCCCTGTCCTAACCTTTATTCCACTCCTAGAGGCTTGCAGGCTACATTTTCTCAATTATTAGTTGTTGTTGTCCGTGAGGGGCCTATGTATATTATGTTTTGCGTGGTGGCCATGTGGGGCCTAGTGTAGCTGGTTAGTTGGTGGCCTGGTCAGCCATAGTATGAGTATGATTACCTATTTTTTATTCTGCTATAACTAGATAGCATGGTGGTCTTATCGGCCCGTATAGGATCTCTTTTATCGTCTTGTTGTTGGGTTAGCTATTTTCCTTCACAAGTGTTGCGTGGCCTTGTCAGCCTAAGGCTGTGTTTACAATAGAGATATAGCTCGTTGTTTTCTTGATTTTGAGTTGCTGGAAAGCACCAGAGGTGCCTATGCCTAGCCAGGTTAGTTCAGGTCCCAATTTGGCACTAAGTGCCAGTCATGCCTCCCACAGTAGGGCGTGACAGATTTGGTACCAGAGCAGGTCGTATCCTAGGGTGTCTGCAAGCCGTGTCAAGTAGAGTCTTCTCATGGGTGTGTTGTGCACCACATTTTATAGCCAGGAGGCTACGAAGTGCACCAGTACGAGTGTCAGGCTCGTAGTAGCAGAGGGGTCCAGATCAGATGGGACCAGCTATACCACGTTGCAATACCTGTCATAGGCGACATTCGGGGAGATGCAGATATGGTTCCATCGCCTGCTATTCCTGTAGATAGGAGGGACACATGATGAGGGATTGTCTGAATAGATACCAGGGTGATCAGGACAAGCAGAATAGGTCCTCAGTAGGTTCACATGCTCCAGCACCTTCTGCAGGGCGTAGGCCGCTCTAGCCGGAGAGGCCGGGGTAGATCAGGGGCATCTAGTTCAGGCAGTGTTCAGGATCGGACTTATGCCCTACCGGGACGACAGAAGTTAGAGTCATCACCAGATGTTGTGACAGGTATGCTGGATGTTTGTTCTTACTCAGTTTATGCTCGGATAGATCCAGGTTCCACTTTGTCTTATGTTAGTTCACTAGTAGCCTGGAAGTTTGGTATAACACCAGAATTGCTTCAACGACCTTTCTTAGTGTCTGCACCCGTTAGTGACTCTATTGTTTCTAAGAGAATTTATCGAGGTTGTACAGTAGAGATTGTTGGTTGCCAGACCACAACAGATTTAGTAGAGCTAAAAATGGTTGATTTTGATGTAATTATGGGTATGGATTGGCTGACACCATGTTATGCCAATGTAGAGTGTTGGACCAAAACTGTCCGATTTCACTTTCCAGGGGAGGTAGTGCGAGAAAAACAATGCAGCTATGCCAAAAGGTAGGTTTATATCCTATCTTCGGGCAAGAAGGTTGATAGCAAAGGGCTGTATTTACCATATTGTTATGGTTCAGGATATGCAAGCAGAATCTCTGACACTTCAGTCCATCCCAGCGGTTAGTGAGTTTCCAGATGTGTTGCCAAATGAGCTTCCTGGTATTCCCCCAGAGCGTAAGATCGATTTTCTATCGACTTGCTACTAGGTAGACAACCTATATCCATCTCTCCGTATCGCATGACTCCCGCTGAGTTTAAAGAGCTGAACGAACATTTGAAAGACTTGTTAGATAAGGGTTTTATCAGGCCTAGTACTTCACCATGGGGTGCGCCAGTCCTATTTGTGAGAAAGAGAGATGGCTCCCTACGCATGTGTATAAGATTATCAACAATTGAATAAAGTTACTATTAAGAATAAATACCCTCTTTCAAGGATAGATGATTTGCTTGATCAGCTGCAAGAGGCAAAATATTTCTCCAAGATTGACTTAAGGTCCGGGTACCATCAAGTGCGAGTTTGGGAGAAAGACATCCCGAAGACAGCTTTCAGGACCAGGTATGGTCATTTTGAATTTTTAGTCATGTCCTTCGGATTGACGAATGCCCCAACAATGTTCATGGATCTGATGAACAACATCTTCAGGCCATATCTAGACCTGTTTGTGATAGTGTTCATTGAAGATATTCTGGTGTACTCCCACTCAGAAGCTGAACACAGAGATTATTTGCGAATAGTACTCCAGATCCTAAAAGACTGCCAGTTATATGTGAAATTCTCTAAATGTGAGTTCTGGTTGAATTTCGTAGCTTTCTTGGGCCATATTGTATCAGATGCATGTATTTAGGTTGATTCACAAAAAATTGAGGTAGTTAAGACATGGCCTATACCTACAAGTCCAACTGAAGTTTGCTATTTTCTAAGGTTAGACGGGTACTACAGAAGATTCTTGGAAGGATTTTCTACCCTATCCATGCCATTGACCGATTAACTTAGAAAGAAGACAAATTCCATTGGACCGAGGCTTATGAGCAGAGTTTCTAGGAATTGAAAATAGATTGACATCTGCACCAGTATTTTCCTTGACAAAAGGTTCAAAGGGCTATGTTGTATATTGTGATGCCTCGTGCATTGGATTAGGATGTGTTCTAATGCAACACAACAAGGTAATTGCCTACGGTTCAAGGCAGCTAAGAAAGAATGAAAAGAACTACCCCACCCATGATTTGGAGTTAGCTGCAGTGGTTCATGCCTTGAAAATATGGAGGCATTATTTATATGGCGTGCATGTGGATATTTTTACTGATCATAAAAGCCTCCAATACATTTTCACGCAGAAAGAGCTGAATTTGCGACAACATCGTTGGCTAAAATTGCTGAAAGACTATGATGTGAACATATTGTATCAACCAAGGAAGGATAATATCGTAGCCGATGCCCTTAGCTGAAGATCCATGGGCAGTTTAGCATATTTGAGGCCAGAGCAGCTAGAAATGGCTCAATAACTGCACCAGTTAGTCAATATAGCAGTCCGGCTAGTAGATTCATAGGATAATGGGGTTGTAATTCAAAATACAGCAATATCATCCCTAGTTGTAGAGGTCAAGGAGAAATAGTATGAGGACCCCAATCTAGTACAACTCAGAAATAAGGTTCAGCAGGGTGAATTATTAGCCTTTGAGTTAACGGAAGAAGGGGTCTTGAGATTTAGAGGTCGACTCTGTGTTCTAGATATAACAGGGCTTCGCCAACAGATTATGGCACAGGTACATTATTCTCGTTACTCTCTTCATCTAGGTTCAATGAAGATGTACCATGATATAAAAGGAGATATACTGGTGGCCTGGAATGAAGAAAGATGTAACCAAATTCGTAGCACAGTATCCTAATTGTCAGCAGGTAAAAGCTGAGCATCAGAGACCTAGCGGACTAACTCAGGAGATGGCTGTACCTATGTGGAAATGGGAGGCGGTTAACATGGACTTTGTGACAGGATTACCCCGTACCAGATGCAAATTTGACTCTATTTGGGTTATTATTGATAGGTTGACGAAATCAGCTCACTTCCTGCTAGTTCAGACTACATTATCAGCCAAAGATTACACCGAGTTATATATTAAAGAGATAGTCCGACTGCATGGTGTCCCAACATCTATCATTTCTGACAGAGGGGCACAGTTTACAGCTAGATTATGGCAATCATTTTAGAAAGATTTGGGGACATAGGTTAATTTGAGTACAACTTTTCATCCCCAGATAGACGGCCAGACAAAGCACACCATTCGGACGCTTGAGGACATGTTACGGGCGTGTGTGTTAGATTTTGGAGGGAGCTGGGATGAGCATTAACCCATTATTGAACTTTTATACAATAACAATTATCATTCTGCTATTGAGATGGCACCTTATGAGGCTTTATATGGGTGGAAATGTAGGTCCCCCATAGGTTGGTTTGAAGTAGGTGAGGCCGAGTTGATCAGACCTGATATGATCCATCAGTCAGAAGAAAAAGTGAAACTTATCAGAGAACACTTGCTAACAGCCCAGAGTCGCCAGAAGTCCTATTTCAATGTTCGGCATAGAGACTTGGAATTTAATGTAGCTGATTGGGTGTTTCTCAAGGTTTCACCTATTAAAGGCATGATGAGGTTTGGAAAGAAGGCAAGCTTAGCCCTAGATTCATTGGCCCATATCGAATCCTTCGAAGAATAGGCCGAGTGGCATATGAGTTAGTACTGCCTTCAGAGCTAGAATCTGTTTATCCAGTCTTCCACGTGTCAATGATGCGAAAGTGCATAGGGGAACCATCTCAGGTTGTTCCAGTCGAGGATGTTCGAGTTACTGAAGAATTAGCCTACGGAGAGACTCCAGTTTCCGTACTAGATAGACAGGTTCGTAGATTGAGAACTAAAGATGTAGCCTCCGTTAAGGTCTTATGGAGGAACATAAATGTAGAGGAAATGACTTGGGATCTTGGGGAAGACATGAGGTCTAGATACCCTCATTCCAGACCTGACCCAGATTATACAATTGAGGTGAGATTGTTTTTCAAATGTTACCTTATTGCTTATATTACTAGTACTATTCAATTATTCACTTCTATGTTGTTGGAGCCTAAAGACTACATTCGAGGGCGAATGTTCCTAAGGGGGGATGATGTTACACCCCATAAATTTCCATAGTATGAATGTCGTGTGCGCAAGTACATTGAGAATTCTAGCATATAACATGCCCGAGAGAAGGCTCGGGGGGTTAACATACGAGCGCTTCATTAAACAGATGGGAGGCCGGGCGCGCTGGGGGCGCCACATCGCACAACCTACCTCTGTGCATGCACTGGCGCGGCGTGCCATGGATACGTCGCGATGGGGGGCGCACCGCACACCCCCTTCCATCGCCCAACTATATATATAAGCCTTCAAGGTTTTATTGAATCATTTTAAACATCTTGTTCGATAGAGAAATAAGAGCGAGCGACAATTTCATATGATTTTTATCAAATTACAACTTCAAACTCCATCTAAACACAAATTCTCCTTGGATAACGAGTTCTAGGCCTATGAGGAGCATTGCTTCGGAGTTATTTCTTGAAAATTCGCTCGGTGTACCGGAACCCCGCTGAGTAAAGGTTGCCGAATTTACTTTAAATTGAGAGCTGAGCAGCTAAAGGCAATAGGTTAGCAGTTCTACCTTCTAAATTCTCAAGAATTGGTGAGTTTTCAACTGAATTAATCAAAGTGGAATTTATAGTCAATTCTATTGAAAGGTATTATTATTTTCCGCTAATTAGTATTGATATAACCTCATTTTCTCAGCGTGAGGGCTGTAAATTGGTGGAATTATTGATTTAAGGTGGGAATTGCTCGAGTGCATAGGAATCATCGGTTATGGTATGTTAAGGCTATTCCTCTCGGCAAGTTACTCTTTTCGTTTAGCTGATACAGTCAGTACCTTGTCATAGTATGTGCCTATTAGTATTGTGGTTAGCTGTCATGGGACGAAATGAGGATATAGTATAGTATTCCTTAGTGGAAGGTTTAAATCCAGTTTTGGCTATCGCCAGAGGCAACGCAGGAGCTTCCTGTTCAGTTGTTTAAAATTTGGATCAGTAGGTGTCCTGTTACCACCTCGAGGCCACGGAGGCCTGAGGGTGGTTTCTAGCCTATATTACTAAATCAAGCAGCGTAAGTGTAATACCCCGAAATCCCAAAGGCCAGACCCGAGTGTTAAAATGGAGAAAGCTGAAAATTCTGCACCAGGTAAAAAAATGAGTCATTTTGTGACCCGTGGGGAAGACCACGAGTCGTGAGGTGATTCGCGGTGAGGTACTGGACTTGAGTTGAAAAATTATTAATGGGGTCACCACGGGCATGACCACGAGTCGTGAGACCCCATGACCCGTTACAACTGCGGACAAGGGAAATTGGAAGAAGGAGTTTGAGGTGGTTGTGTATCTTAGGGATAGACCTCACAAGTCGTGGTCAGACACCACAATTCGTTGGGTGAATCGTGGTCAATAGGTAGCTAATGATCTGAGGTTTGAGGTAGTGGAGATAACCAGTGGTGACCAATTCGTATGATAGCCCGTTATGAGTTCCAGGTGAAACCTTGATAGTGTACCCAATGACCGATGTAACTACCCATGGTTGGCGGCAACGACTCGTTAGATCCCTCGTGGGGATTGACGAGAAGTTATTTTGTGCAAAGTTATTAAGGGTATTCTCATTATTCCTATGCTCTAGGGTCCTTTACTACGTCATTTTAAGCCATTTTCATGTTGTATTATGATAGGTTAAGTCATTCTAGCCTATTTTAAACCCATGCATGCAAGTTAGGGAGTTAGAGAGGAGATCAAGCTTAAGCTCTTTCAATTCTTCTCAAATTCCTCTTGGGCAATCAAGAAAGTGTAAGAATCAACTTAATGAGGTATGTAAGGTTATGGATGGGTGAATCCGTTCACACCCATGCCCAATCTCTCTTTAATGATTCTATGGGGTTTTAATCCAATGCACGAAATTTCTAATTCTCTACATGTGTATGATTTAAAGATGTTTCTATTATTGAATTATGATTCATGGGCAAGTTTTATATTATTTTCAATTAAAAATCATGTTTCATGTTTTATAAAGCAAAATGCCCATTTATGAGGAGTTCATGAAAGTTAAGATTTATGATGAATGTCATGCATGATGACATATTAATGATGAAAAACATGTTTTCAAGTTACCATGTTTATAATCAACTTTTCAAGTGAATTGAGTATTTTCAATCATGTTAAAGTATTAGGCAGTGCCCACATGTTCAAGTATGATTTATGACTTATGATATTGATTTTATGACTGATCGATTTATGACGTTGGCCGATTAATGGGCCCCTGATTCATGGCTAAACATGTATGTAAATGGGGATTAATGATGTTAATGTTTATTTGACCATGAATCTCATGAATAATGTTTATTACTTATGTACGAGCCTAATGTGCATGTTTTTGGGAGTAGTGTCTAGCACCGAGTTGCCCGACGTTCAAAGGACTACGCCGATGTCTCATAACCACGTGCCATTGTAGGTTCATGTTGATACATTACAATGTTAATGGATCCCGTCTTTCGTGATATCACATAATGCACGTCCCTGGCCTGGCAAGCCCGGGACGACTCTGTCCACTTGAGTGAGATAGTTGGGGCATCATGTAAGGCTCTACCATGATGGTGTCTGTTATGACGAGTCCTCCCATTGTTCCCCATGTTTTATGCATTGTTATGTTTATGATACTTTGGTTCAAGTTATGGTTTATAAAGTTTTCTCTTATGACTATGATAATGAATGGATTACGAATGTTTTGAAAACCTTGAGACTTATGTTACATTATGATGTTTATATTATGAGCATTTTGTCCTACTCTTATGATCTCTTATGAACTTTTATGTATTTTAAATGTCTGTTTACTTAACTTGCATACTTGGTACATTCCACGTACTGATCGCATACTCTATGCTGTATTGTTTCATGATATAGGCTCCGATCTTCAGACCCAACACCGTCATTAGCTCATTCTCGGAGTTAGCATCAAGCTCATTCGTGAGTCCTCGTTCTCTGAGGACCAGTTGATATCAGTTATCTCTTTATGTTTAGTTTTCTAGACTTGTCAGGTTAGTTGGGGTGTTTTCCCATTAGCCCATCAGATATGTTAGAGGCTTTTAGACTATGTGTAGTACTCAACTGTCATGTATGAAGTGCGTATTGCTTTCCATGTTACATTATGATTATGCTTCCGCTATGTTATCATGTTGAGTATTCCACTTCACTAGATTAAGATGTATGTTAATGCCATGGGTCGACTTGGAGTCTCTCGGGCCTCTTTGTCCCGTGTTGCAATCCAGGTATACGTTTGGATTGTAACAAACTTGGTATCAGAGCATTAGGTTTGAAGTGTCCTAGTGTGTCTGAAAGCCACGTTAAGTAGAGTCTTTTTCATGGGTGTGAAGCGCGCCACACTTATGACGAAGAGGCTACGAGACGTTTAGGAAATGTTCCCTTTTTTCATGATCTATGTCATGTGATGAGATGTCTCTCTATCCTTCTAACTCGTGCTATTCGTGATTGCAGAATCATGGCTCCCCGCAGAGTTAACGGTAGGAGGAATGGAAATGGAAATGACCATGAGGACTGCAACGAAGATGGGCACCAACAAGCCCCACTTTCCAGAAGCGTCATGCACCGAAGCCGGTTGCCCATGCTGAATTCTGGGCAGCTATTTAGATGCTAGCGCAGGCCTTGACCGCTCAGGTCAACTAGTAGGTAGTGGCACATATTCTACAAAACGGGAATGCGATGGCAGCACGAGTTAGAGATTTCTTGAGGATGAACCCGCCAGAGTTTCTTAGGGAAAAAATAGACGAGGACCCGCACAAGTTCATTAATGAGATTGTAAAGATCACCTAGGTCATGGGGGTGAATGGAGTTGAGTGTGCCGAATCAGCCTCATATCAGTTGAAAGGGGTCGCACACATTTGGTTTTGATAATGGAAAGATAATAGGGCCGCTGGAGCAAGCCCTGTCACTTGGAAGGAGTTCCATGTTGCGTTCCTAGATCGGTTCTTCCCTCGTGAGATGAGGGAGTTGAAGGAAGCCGAGTTCGTTAATCTTAAGAAGGGGAAAACAGAGGAACATGATTATGCCCTTGAGTTGACTCGCTTATCAAAGTATGCCCCAGAGTTAGTGGTGGATCCGAGGGCGCGAGTGTGCAGGTTTGTTCATGGGGTGGCGAACTATTTGGACAAAGATTGTAGGACCGCTATGTTCCACCAGGATATGGATTTCCCTCAATAGTATTGTATCCCAGCAGATGGAGGTAGCACATACGAGGGTGAGAGAGGCAAAAAGGGACCGGATAGACAGCTATGTGTTCACTCAATAGAGATCCGGCGATGGTCACCGCCCTCAGATTCAACAGAAGTTACTAGCTCCAGCACCATCATCAGCTAGTGTTCCCTCCAGACCCAAGGGTGATCAGAGGAGCAGGGCCTTAGGTTTGAGAGATAGAGGGGCATACAGGTAGAGCGCACCTTTCTAGCCTGTGGGAAGTGTGGCAAGAGTCATGCTAGGGAGTGCTTGATCGGCTCAGATATCTGTTATAGGTACAGTAGATCCGACCACATGCACCGAGCGTGTCCATTTGCTAGGAAGGATGATGATAGAGGTCGTGCACAAACCATGACATCAGCAGCAGCTCAAGCACGCTCAGCTCAGCAGGGGGCATCCACTAGTGGGGGTGGCGGTCAGTGCCAGAATAGATTCTATGCCTTCGCCTCGCATCAGGAGCAAGAGACTTCACCAGATATGGTTACTAGTATGTTACAAGTGTTCCACCTTGATGCTTATGTTTTGTTAGATCCAGGGGCTACTTTGTCTTTTGTGACACCTTATATTGCTAGTAGCTTTAGAGTCAGTCCCAAAATTCTGTCAGAACCATTCTCAGTCTCTACTCCCGTGGGTGATTCAATCATAGCTAGGCAGGTGTATAGAAGTTGCCCGGTCACAGTATTGCAGAAGGTTACCTCCGCAGACCTAGTAGAGTTAGTCATGACTAACTTTGATATGATTCTCGGCATGGATTGGTTGTATGCATGTCATGCTTCTGTTAATTGTAGGACTCGTGTGGTGGAGTTCCACGTTTCGGGTGAGTTAGTCTTAGAGTGGAAGGGTAGTTTGGCCGTGCCTGTAGGTCATTTTATTTCCTATATTAAGGCCAGGAAGATGATTCTAAGGGTTGTGTATACCATCTAGTTAGGGTTAAGGATGTTGAGTTTGAGTTCCGGTGGTAGGTAAGTATTCAAAAGTGTTCCCTGATGATTTACCGGGTATTCCTCCCGAGAGGAAAATTGATTTAGGTATTGACCTTCTTTCTGACACACAACCTATATCTAATAGCTCCAGCCGAGCCAAAAAAGTTGAAGGAGCAGTTGAAGGATCCTTTGGATAAGGGTTTTTATTGGACCAAGCAAATACCCATGGGGTGCACCAGTTCTCTTTGTCCAAAAGAAAGATGATTCTCTTCGTATGTGTATTGATTATCGGCAATTGAACAAAGTCACCATCAAGAACAGGTATCCTCTACCCATGATTGATGAATTTTTTGACCAGCTTTAGGGTACCAAGTGTTTTTCAAAGATAGATCTCAGATTTGGGTACCATCAACTTAGAGTTCGGGAGAGAGACATCCCAAAGACAGCCTTCAGGACGCGGTACGATCATTTTGAGTTTGTAGTTATGTCTTTCGGACTAACGAATGCTCCTGCAACTTTTAATGGACTTGATGAACAGGGTGTTCAAGCCATACTTGGATATGTTTGTGATTGTGTTTATTGATGACATCTTGATATACTCTCAGAGCGAGAGGAGCATGCCGCCTATTTGAGGGTGGTGCTATAGACTCTCAAGGATCACTAGCTATATGCTAAATTCAGCAAGTGCGAGTTTTGGTTGAACTCAGTGGCGTTTTTGCGCCATGTGGTATCAAGTGAGGCATAAGGGTGGACTCTCAGAAAATAGAAGCGATAAAGAATTGGCCTAGACCAGTGAATCCTTCAGATATCCAGAGCTTTTTGGGCTTAGCTAGCTAGTATTGGAGATTTATTGAAGGTTTCTCATCTATTGCAGCACCCTTGACCAAATTGACCCAAAAGAAGGTGAAATTCCAATGTTCGAAGGTTATGAGAGAAGTTTTCAAGAGTTAAAGACCCGACTTACCTCAGCACCAGTGTTAACCCTACCTGAGGGTACCGATGAGTTCGTGGTGTATTCTGATGCTTCAAGGATCAGACTTTGGTGTGTATTGATGCAACATGGGAAAGTTATAGCATATGCCTCCAGACAACGATCTTGAATTGGCCGCTGTGGTATTTTCCTTGAAGATATGGAGACATTATTTGTACGGGGTCCACGAGGATGTGTTTACGGACCATAAAAGTTTACAATATGTGTTTACCCAGAAGGATCTCAAACTTAGGCAAAGGAGGTAGTTGGAGCTACTTAAGGATTACAATATGAGTATGCTTTACCATTCGAGCAAAGCAAATGTAGTAGCAGACGCACTTAGTAGAATCTCCATGGGAAGTGTATCCCATGTAGACGAGGGAAAGAAGGAGCTGGTGAAAAACGTGCATCGACTTGCAAGGTCGGGAGTTCGGTTGGTTGATTCGACCGATGGAGGTGTTATAGTTCAAAACGGATCAGAATTGTCCTTGGTGACTGATGTAAAATCTAGGCAAGATGAAGACCCTATTTTGGTAAAGTTAAAGGAGGCCATTAAGAATCAGAAGGTAGAGGTCTTCTCCAAAGGGGGAGATGGTGTGCTTTGATACTAGGGTCGCTTATGTGTTCCAGATGTTGGCGATTTGAGGAACCAAATGTTGCACAAGGCTCATGGATCCAGGTATTCAATCCATCCAGGTGCCACCAAGATGTATCATGATTTACGGGAAGTCTATTGGTGGAATGACATGAAGAAGGACATCGCAGAATTTGTGGCTAAGTGTCCAAATTCTCAACAAGTGAAGATCGAGCATCATAGACCGGGAGGTGTGCTTCAAGATATTAGTATTCCTACTTGGAAGTGGGAAGAAATCAATATGGACTTCATCACAGGGTTGCCTCGCACTCGACGACAATATGACTCCATTTGGGTTGTAGACAGGTTGACCAAAGCTGCTCATTTTGTACCGGTTAAAACCACAGATTCGGCAGAGGATTATGCCAAACTATACATCCGAGAGCTAGTTCAGTTGCATGGAGTGCCTTTGTCCATCATATTAAACAGGGATACCCAATTTACCTCTCAATTTTGGAGGTCATTTTAAAGAGGACTTAGTACTCAGGTTAAGCTCAGCACATCATTTCACCTGCAAACGGATGGTCAAGTGGAGCGGACAATCCAGACTCTTGAGGACATGTTGAGAGCATGTGTGATTGACTTCAAGGGTAGTTAGGATGATCATTTTCCTCTTATCGAGTTTGCATATAATAACAGCTACCATTCCAATATTCAGATGGCTCCTTTTGAGGCTCTCTATGGGTGGAGATGTAGATCGCCTATTGGTTGGTTTAAAGTTGGTGAAGCTGTGATTATAGGACCAGATTCAGTCCATGAGGCTATGGAGAAGGTTCAGCTCATATGGGACAGGTTCAAAATAGCTCAAAGTCGCCAAAAGTCCTATGCTGATGTGAGAAGGAGAGAACTCGAGTTTGAAGTGGATGATTGGGTGTTTCTGAAGGTGTCTCCCATGAAGGGAGTGATGCGGTTTAGAAAGAAAGGAAAACTCAGCCCTCGTTATGTTGGCCCCTACCAGATTGTGAAACGGGTTGGCAAGGTGGCATATGAATTGGAGTTGCCCTCAGAATTAGCTTCTGTGCATCCCGTATTCCATGTATCGCTCTTAAAGAAGTGTTTGGGTGATCCAGCTCTAGTTGTCCTGATGGACAGT
The DNA here is from genome assembly GCA_035772735.1 of Datura wrightii. Taxonomy (NCBI): domain Eukaryota; kingdom Viridiplantae; phylum Streptophyta; class Magnoliopsida; order Solanales; family Solanaceae; genus Datura; species Datura wrightii. The sequence goes on from JASDFA010000007.1 coordinate 37,936,332, forward strand.
GTCGGTGTTAAAGACAACCTTAGTTATGAAGAGGTTCCGGTGGAAATACTAGATCATCAGGTCCGAAGGCTAAGAAACAAAGAAGTAGCTTCAGTCAAAGTATTATGGAGGAATCAGCATGTTGAGGGAGCTACATGGAAAGCTGAAGCGGAATCAGCATGTTGAGGGAGCTACATGGGAAGCTGAAGCGAACATGATGGCTAGATACCCATATTTATTCTTTACCGGCTCAGTTCCAGTTTGAGGTATCAATTTTGCCCCAATACTCTAATTAGTTTCATGTTCAGTTCATATGCCCAAGTGTCTTTTATGTCAAAGTATGTACGTATGGTTCGTGAATTCAGTTCAGCCATGTAGTTAGAATCGGAGTTAGTCATTCCATCAGTTTTCAACTTGAATGATCAGTAATTGAATATGGTGATTGCATTTCTCTGCAATTCTATATGTTTTCGAACATTTGAGGACGAATGTTCCCAAGGGGGAGATATTGTAATACCCCAAAAGCCCAAAAGATCATACTCGGGAGTTGAAACTAACAAAACTGAAAATTCTACACCAGGTCATAGAATGAGTCATTCTGTGACCTGTGGGGAAGACCACGAGTCGTGAGGTGACTCATGGTGAGGTACTAGAATTGAGTTGAAAAATTATTGATGGGGTCACCACGGGCATGACCATGAGTCATGGTCAGACCCCACGACTCGTTGAGTTAGTCGTGGCTAAGGGAAATTGGAAGAAGGAGTTTGAGGCGGCGGTGTACCTTGCGGATAGACCCCATGAGTCATGGTCAGACACCATGATTCGTTGGGTGAATCGTGGTCAACAGGTAGCTAATGATCTGAGGTTGGAGGTAGTGGAGATAACGAGTGGTGACCACAAGTGGTGATCACCTGTAACGATTCGTATGATGGCCCGTTATGAGTTCCAGGTGAAACCTCGATAGTGTACCCAACAATCAATGTAATGACCCGTGGTTGGTGGCAACGACTCGTTAGATCCCTCGTGGGGATTGACGAGCAGTTATTTTCTGCGAAGTTATTAAGGGTATCGTCATTTTAAGCCATTTTTAGGGTGTATTAAGATAGGTTAAGTCATTCTAGCCTATTCTAAACCCATGCATGCAAGTTAGGGAGTTAGAGAGGAGATCAAGCTTAAGCCCTTCCAATTTTTCTCAAATTCCTCTTGGGCAATCAAGGAAGTGTAAGAATCAACTTTAATTAGGTATGTAAGGTTATGAATGGGTGAATCCATTCACACCCATGCCCAATCTCTCTTTAAATCATAGAAATTCCTATGTTGATTCTATGGGGTTTTAACCCAATGCATGAAATTCCTAATTCTCTACATAGGTACGATTTAAAGATATTTCTATTATTCAATTATGATTCATGGGCAAGTTTTATTTTGTTTTCAACTAAAAGTCATGTTTCATGTTCTATAAACCAAAATGCCCATTTATGAGGAGTTCATGAAAGTTAAGATTTTTGATGAATGTTCATGCATGATGAAGTATTAATGATGAAAAGAATGTTTTCAAGTTACCCATATTTATAATCATGTTTTCAAGTGAATTGAGTATTTTCAAGCTTGTTAAAGTATTGGGCAATGCCCACATGTTCAAGTATGATTTATGACTTATGATTTGGATTTCATGATTGATCGATTTATGGCGTTGGCCAATTATTGGGCCCTTGATTCATGGCTAAACATGTATATAAATGGGGTTCAATGATTTTAATGTTTATTTGGCCATGAATCTCATGAATGATATTTATGATTTACGTACGAGCCTAATGTGCATATTTTTGGGAGCAGTGCCTAGCACCGAGTAGCCCTACGTTCAAAGGACTACGCTGGTGTCTCGTAACTATGTGGCACTGTAGGTTCAAGTTGATGCATTGCAATGTTAATGGAATCCCTCTTTCATGATATCACATAATGCACGTCTTTGGCCTGGCAAGCCCGGGACGACTCTACCCACTTAAGTGAGATAGTTGGGGATCATATAAGGCTCTACCATGATGGTGTGGGTTATGAAGAGTCCTCCCATTGTTCCCCATGTTTTATGCAGTGTTATGTTTATAATACTTTGGCTCAAGTTATGGTTCATAAAGTTTTCTCTTATGACTATGATAATGAATGGATTACGAGTGTTTTGAAAACCTTGAGCCTGATGTTACATTATGATATTTATGTTATGAGCATATTGTCCTGCTCTTATGATCTCTTATGAAATTTTATGTATTTCAAATGTATGTTTACTTACCTTGCACACTCGGTACATTTCACGTTCTAACCGTATACTCTATGCTATATCGTTTCATGATACAGGTTCCGATCTTCAGACCTAGCACCGTCGTGAGCTCATTCCCGGAGTTAGCATCCAGCTCATTGGTGAGTCATCATTCTCCGAGGACCATTTGATATTAGTTATCTCTTTATGTTCGGTTTTCTAGACTTGTCGGGTTAGTTGGGGTGTTGTCCCATCTGCCCATTAGATATGTTAGAGGCTTTCAGACTATGTGTAGTACTCAACTGTCATGTATGAAGTGCATATCGCTTTCCATGTTATGCTATGATTATGCTTCCTCTATGTTATCATGTTGAGTATTCCACTTTACTAGATAGAGATAGATGTATGTTCATGTCATGGGTCGACTTGGAGTCTCTCGGAGCTCCTTATCTCGTGTTGCGACCTGGGTATACATTCAGGTCGTGATAGTAAGGCATAGTTGTAGTTGACGACACAGTATATAGCTTTGCTCAAATAGAGTTACAGGAGCCCAGACGGCATAGATACAGTTACAGGAGCCCAGACGGCTCAGATACAATTGCAGGAGCCCAGGCGGCTTAGATACAGTTACAGGAGCCCGGACAGCTCAGATTGTTATACCCTGGAAGCCCAAAGATCGGACCTGGGAGTTGAAATGGGGAAAAAGTGGAAATTGTTGCTGCAGACTCAGGACGAGTCATGAGACCGACTCATTAGGGCAGCCCACGAGTTGTCAGGTGACTCATGGGGAATGCTTGGATTTTTGAGAGGAGTCCCGGAGGAGTTGAGACCCCATGAGTCGTTGGGTCAGTCGTGAGGAGGGAAAATAATTGGGGAAAAGAAAAGATGGGCAGTGTACCTGACGGGAGGCCCCACGTGTCATTGTCAGCCCTAATGATTTTTGAGGTGAGTCATTGGCAGGCTTGAAGTCAAACGCTGATAAGTGAGGCAATGTACTTAACGAGTGGTGACTACAATCGTGGTCACCCCTAATGAACATGAAATGACCCGTTACGATACCAGGAGAATAGATGATACAGTGTGCTTGACAAGTGAAGTAACGAGTCGTGCCCTCCAGCAACGAGTAGTCAGGTCATCCGTTAGGACCACCTGGCAGTTATTTTTCTGCAAATTAGTAAGGGCCTTTTCATAATTCCTAAGTTCCTAGAGCCTAAACTATTATGTTTTGGGGTACGAATAATGACCTTTTATGGGGTTAAGTTCAAATTACCCATTTTTCCATCTATGCATGCAAAGTAGAAGAGATTGAGAGGGTGACCAAGCTAGAAATCTTTCGTTCAAACTTCTTTTGGGCATTCAAGGGAAAGTAAGATTCAGACTCCATCAAGTATATAGGGTTACGAATGGGTGTTTTCGTTCACACCTATGCCTATTCTTTATTAAATTATGAAAATCTATCAAAACTCTCATGGGGTTTTGATTCAATGTTTGTGAAAATCTAATGATTTGCTAATGGGCTTTTATGATTTATGAATTACATCATATTTTACAGAATTTAATCAGATTTCACGATTTATTTTACTTATAAAATTATTGATTTCGACTTCTACTCAATTAAGCTTAATTATGCATGACCTATGATGAATCGACTTATGATCTTCTCTTTAATTGTTAATATTTACAAAACCAGCATGATCTATGATTTGAAATGTGGGTTTATTCAAATACCCAACATGATTTGATGATTTACAAGTTATGTGCATGATTTCAAGTATGCATGGGCTTTATGATTTATGAACTACTGATAATGAAAGGCATGTTTTCAAGTTACCCATGTTTATAATCATGTTTTCGATTGAAATGAGTATATTAAAGCATGGTGAAGTATTGGGCAATGCACACATGATGAAGAATGATTACGGTTTCTGAAATGAATTTCATGATTTATCGATTTATGATGTTGGCCGACTGAAGGGGCTTTGATTCTTGTCTAATCATGTTTTAATGGTGATCAATGAATGATGAATGTTTATTTTATCCAAGAATCTTAATGAGTGATGTTATTGATTTACGTATGAGCCTATTATGCATTTTTTGGGAGCCGTGTCTAGCACTGAGCAGCTCAGCGTTCAAAGGACTATGCCGGTGTCTCATAACCACGTGTCACCGTGGGTTTATAATGATACATTACAATGATATGATCCCCTCTTTCGTGATATCACATAATGCACGTCCCTCGCCTGGCAAGCCAGGGGCGACTCTGCCCACTTGAGTGAGATAGTTGGGGCATCATGAAAGGCTCTACCATGATGGTGTCGGTTATGACAAGTCCTCCCATTGTTTCGCATGTTTTATGCATTGTTATGTTTTGATGTTGGCTCAAGTGATTATTTGATCAAGTTTCTCTTATGATTATGATAATGAACAGTTTATGAATGATTTGAAATCCTTGAGCTTTATGTTGTGATTATGATGTTTATGATATAAGCATGATGTCCCACTCTTATGATGTTTTATGAGATTTCATGTATTTTAAATTTCCGTTTTACTTGCCTTGCATACTCGGTATATTCGACGTACTGACCACATACTTTCTATGCTGTATCGTTTCGTGATACAGGACCCGACTCTCAAGCTCACCCTCATATATAGATCATATTAGAGTTCACTTTCAGCTTATTGGTGAGTCATCATGTTCCGAGGGCCGTTTGATAGAAATTTATGCTATTTTAAGTTTCAGTATTTGTTTGGGTTAGTTGGGGGTGTTGTCCCATCAATCCATCTTACATGTTAGAGGCTTTCAGACAGTATGTAGTACTCAGCTTATATATACATTCAGTATTTTCCTATGTTACGATATGTTATGATATGCTTACGATTCCGCTATGACTTATGTTAAGTCTTCTGCTTGTAATAAAAGAAATTCTGTATGCTTATGCCATGGGTCAACTTGGGGCCTCTCGGTGTTCCTTGTCCTGTGTTATGATCCGGGTCAATGTTCGGGTCATAACACAGATACAGTTACAGGAACCGAGATGGCTAAGATACAGTTATAGGAGCTTTTGGGTATTTCGGGGCCCTATCTCGAACATTATTCCACTCCTAGAGGCTTGCAAGCTACAGTTTCTCAGTTGTTAGTTGTTGTTGGCTGTGAGGGGCCTATGTATATTATGTTTTATGTGGTGGCCGTGTGAGGCCTAGTGTAGCTGGTTAGTTGGAAGCCTGTTCGGCCATAGTATGAGCATGATTACCTATTTTTCATTCTGCTATAACTAGATTGCATGGTGGTCGTGTCAGCCCCCATAAGATCCCTTTTATCGTCTTGTTGTTGGATTAGCTGTTTTCTTTTAAAGGTGTTGCGTGGCCTTGTCGGCTCCAGGCTGTATTTAAAGCTGATATATAACTCATTTTTTTCTTGATTTTGAGTTGCTGGTAAGCACCAGAGGTGCCTATTCCTAGCCAGGTTAGTCCAAGTCCTAGTTTGGAACTAGATGCCAGTCATGCCTCCCAAGGTGGGGCATGACAAATTAGGGGAATTTCTGGGCTAACACCCAAGGGTCTAACCAAGACTCTTAGTGTCAAGGACAAGGAAATCAAGGTCAGAACTACTATGGGAGCAATAACTATGACAGATCTAGGGTTAGGGACCAAGGTCAATGGAGGAATAGAGATGCCCCTAAGAATGATATGAATAAAGTGTATCTCCAAGAACCAGGGACCCTATTGTGAATGACTCTGGAACTGCCAGACTAGAAGATATGATGAGTCGTATGACGAAAAAAGGTTGACTCCACTGAGATATGAGTTAAAGACATGAGAGGTGAACTTTCAAGCTTGAGTTAATTGGTGGACTCACATTCGACCTCCATCAAGCAATTAGAGTAGTAAGTGGGGCAAATCTTAGCCGCACTAAATTAGAGGAAAAAGGGAACTTTTTCCTAGTGATACCATTACCAACCCTCAGAATGAGGGCCATTGCATGTGACCATGAGCCCAAAGTGTATCTTGATGAAGTTTGAGTAATCAAGATATGTAACACCCCAAGAGTCTCTAAGATCAGACCCGAGGCATAAAACGGAGAAAATAACTGAAATTGCACCAGATCATAGAACGATTCATGAGGTGAGGCATCAAGTCACCTAACGAATCATTAGATGCGTAGTTAGGTAGGAAATGTTAGAGAAAACTTGTGTTTAAGAGAGTCTTGATGGCTGGTGGAAAGATTCATTAAGTGTGATGATGAATCATTAAATGAAGGCGTCGAGGAAAGATTAGAAAGTTGACTTTTGGTTCTAGTGGTAACGGATGGCATGTCACAACTAAGTGGTTCATTAGGTATGGAAGAGTCAATTATCCAACCAAGTCATTAAGGGTATTTCCGTACTTTCTACATACTTATCTCCTAAACTAAATCATTTTAAGCTCCTAAGAGGGTAAATTCTAGGGTTTTATTCATTCCTAACCCTCATTCTACTCCTAACACCCTTAAGTGAAGATCAAATCCTCTCAAGGCAAGGCTAGGGTTCTTCATCATCTTCTTCTCAAATTCCCATGGGTCTCCAAATCAAGTTAAAGATTCTTTGATCCTAGGTATGTAGGTTCATGAATGATGGATTTCTTCCACCCTCATTCCCAATTTCATCTCTATCTCATGAATTCAAGTCCCCAAGCATGATCTTATGAAATTCTAGGGTTAGACCCAATTCTCATGAAATTTTTTATGATATCTTATGAATTCAAGTCTCTTATGATTCAATCTATGATTTATGATTATGAATGCATGTCTTCTACTAGAATCTTCAGGAATATATTATTTTCAAGATATGATGATTTTACTATAGTATGTATGATTTCATGAATCTTAAGCTTATTTATCATGGCCGACTCAGCGACATTATTTTCATGGCTTGTTCTCGTATGTCAAGTATGATTATGATTTTTATGTTTTCAACTATCCCATGCAAAACTAAGTATGTTTCATGACTATGACTATGAGCAGTATGAATATTTTGGGAGTAGTATCTAGCATTGAGGATTCGGCGCACCCAAGTCTTAGAATTACGTACCACCGTAGGTATTTATTCATGTTTGGGGCCTCGCTAGAGAGTTTTTTCCCTAACCTAACGGGGCTTACGACTGATATCACACTTTTATCATTCGTTGCCCTGGCAAGGCTTAGGATGGCTCTGCCCACTTGAGCGAGATAGTTGGGGCATCATGTGCTCATTCATGATGGTGTTAGTTATGATAAGTCTCCCACTGTTCCTCATGTTTTAAGTTATTCATGGACAGGATTTATGATATCATGCTCTATAGTATGATTGACCCATTAATAAGATTTTGAGATTTTACTTACATTTTCAAACACGTTAAATCATATGATTTTACTTTCAAATCTTGGGTCATTATGCTTCAACTTAAGATGAATAACTAATGTTTATGACTATCTCACGATCATGATTTTAACATGTTGTCCTTATTCTCATGTGTTAGCTTGCTTAGGATGGCTCTGCCCACTTGAGCGAGATAGTTGGGGCATCATGTGCTCATTCATGATGGTGTTAGTTATGATAAGTCTCCCACTGTTCCTCATGTTTTAAGTTATTCATGGACAGGATTTATGATATCATGCTTTATAGTATGATTGACCCATTAATCAGATTTTGAGATTTTACTTACATTTTCAAACACGTTAAATCATATGATTTTACTTTCAAATCTTGGGTCATTATGCTTCAACTTAAGATGAATAACTAATGTTTATGACTATCTCACGATCATGATTTTAACATGTTGTCCTTATTCTCATGTGTTAGCTTGCCTATACTTATGATTTCAGACTATCACTTTACAATCATGTTTTACTTACCTCACATTCTCAGTACATTTAAAGTATTGACTGCATACTTCTATGCTATATCATCTCATGATATAGTTTCAGGTGATCAGTCTCAACCCCAAAGTTAGCTTCGCTCCCTCTTCAGTCCAGTTCCAGTTTTGGTGAGTCCTCATGATCCGAGGACATCAGTTTGTCATATGTTTCTGCATTTATGTCTTTCAATTTTCAGATTTTGGTAGAGCTAGTTGGGGGTGTTGCCTCATCAGCTCATCATATGATTAGAGGCTTTTTAGACAACTATATATTAGATGATTCAGCGTTTTTGATTTGTAAGCCCTTTTGTGCTTTTATGATATTCAGTCTTCCGCTTATGTTATGTTCATGATTCCTTTCAAGGTAGTTTTTGCTCAAGAATATATTATATATGTGCCATGGGAGGTCCCATGTCGCAGTCTAGGGTCTATGCTTGGGTCGTGACAAATTTGATATCAGAGCAATAGGTTTAGGTGTGTCCTAAAGTGTCTGAAAGCCACATTAAGTAGAGTCTTTTTTATGAGTATGAAGCGCGCCACACTTATGAGGAAGAGGCTATAAGATGTTTTAGGAAACTTTCCTTCTTTCATGATCTATGTCATGCGATGAGGTCCAACTTTCTCTATTCCTCTAATATGCTATACACATTTGTAGAAATATGCCCCCTGCTGAGTTAACGGAAGAAGGAATGGAAAAGGCAATAGCTATGGAAATGAGTAGGTTACTCATGCTGAGTTCAGTGTTGCTTTCAGATGTTGGCTCAGGTTATGACAACCCTACCATCTCCAGCTGATCCATTGCATGAGTAAGTTACTCATGCTGATTTCAGGGTTGCTTTTCAGATGTTGGCTGAGGTTATGACAGCCCAGGTCAACCAGCAGGCAGTGGCTTATGTGCACATGAACGGGAATGTGGTGGTGGCTAGGTGCGAGACTTCGCCAGGATGAACCCACCAGATTTTCATGATTCAAAGATGGATGAGGATCTATAAGAGTTCATTAAGGAGATCTAGAAGATTACTCAGATTATGGGTGTTTTAGGAGCGGAGAGTGTAGATTTGGCCCTCCTATTAGCTGAAGGGGGTATCTCACATTTGGTTTTGATAGTGGAAGGAGGACTATGGATTAGGTGTTGTCTCTATTGGTTGGGTTGAGTTTGTTACAACATTTTTGGATAGGTTCTTTCCCCAAGAGTTGAAGGAAGCAAAGGCAACATAGTTTATCAACTTGAAGAAGAATGACATGACTATTCAGGAGTATGCCTTGAAATTCACCCAGCTATCCAAGTATGCTCTGGAGATGGTTGTGGAGCCGAGGGCTTGTATGAGCAAGTTCGTGAATATGGTATTAGATTCACTGATCAAGGAGTGCAGGACTGCTATGCTCATCAACAACTTGGACATCTCTCGATTGATGGTATATGCTTAGCAGATAGAGGAGAAGAAAATGAAGGTGAAGGATAGAGAGGCCAAGAGGGCCAGGACAGGGAGTTTTGGGTATTCTCAGCAGAGGTCTAGTGGTGGACACTGCCCACAGTCCCATTAGAGGTTGTTAGCCAAGCTCCATCAGGCCCAGGGGTGATTAGAGAGGTAGAGCACCGGGCTTTACGGGTCAGAGGAGCATGACAGGGGAACGCACTTTCCCATCTTGCAGGAAGTATGGTAACAATCACCTAGGAGAGTTCTTGATAGGCTCAGATGCTTGTTAGAGGTGCGGGAAGCCCGGATACAGACTTAGGGGTTTCCCATCAGCTAGATAGAGTAATGGTAGAGGTCGTGCCCTAGCCACTATTTCAGCAACTCCAGTAGCTCGGCCGTCTCAGCAGGGAGCCTCTTCCAGTGTAGGTGGCGGGCAATGCCAGAATAGATTTTATGCACTATCATCTTATTAGGAGTAGGAGAGCTCGCCAGATATGGTCACGGGTATGTTACGAGTCTTCCATCTTGATGTTAATGCATTGCTACATCCAGGAGCCACATTATCCATTGTGACTCCCTATGTTGCTATCAGTTTCGATGTCATTCCTAAAATCCTCAGAACCCTTCTTAGTCCCTACTCCTATCGATGAGTCAGTTATAGCTCGACTGATATATAGAATTTTCCTTGTCACAGTTCCTCAAAAAGTCACCTCAGCCGACTTAGTGGAGTTAGATATGAAAGAATTCGATGTTATCTTTAGCATGGATTAGTTGTATGCTTGTTATAATTCAGTTAATTGTAGAACCCGATTAGTAGAGTTTCAATTCCCAGATGAGCCAGTCCTAAAATGGAAGGGTAGCTCAGCTATGCCTATAGGTTGCTTTGTATCCTACCTCGAAGGGTTGTATATATCACCTAGTTCAAGTTAAGGATTCTAAGTTTGAGACCCCGACTCTCCTTTTCGCTCTTGTTGTATGTAAGTATCTAGAGGCGTTTCTAGATGATCTATTAGGACTACCTCCCGAGCAGGAGATTGAATTTGATATTGACCTTATCCCTGATCTGCAGTCCATATCCATTCCTCCTTATAGAATGGCTCCAGCAGAGCTTAAGTAGTTGAAGGAATAGTTGAAAGACCTCTTAGATAAGGGTTTCATTAGAACTAGTAAGACCCCGTGGGGTTCTCTAGTTCTCTTTGTTCGGAAGAAGGATGGTTCTCTCAGGATGTGCATTGATTATCGTCAGTTGAACAAGGTCACAATCAAGAATAAGTATCTTTACCTAGGATAGATGACTTGTTTGACCAGCTTGAAGGTTCTAAGTGCTTCTCAAGGATAGACCTTAAGTCTGGCTATCACCAGCTCAGGGTTAGAGAGAGTGACATCCTGAAGACAACCTTCAGGACTTAGTATGGTCACGATGAATTTGTATTTACGTCCTTCGGGCTAATGAATGATCCTACAACTTTCTTGGATTTGATGAACAGGGTGTTCAAGTAGTATTTGAATATGTTCGTCATTATCTTTGTAGAAAATATCCTCATATACTCTCAGAGTGAAGAGGAGCATGCTACATATTTAAGGATTGTGTTGCAAACTCCTAAGGATCGTCAGCTGTTTGCTAAATTCAGATAGTGAGTTTTGGTTGAACTCAGTTGCATTTTTGGGTTATATAGTGTCTAGTGAGGGTGTGTAAGTAGACTCTCAGAATAGTGAGGCGGTGAAGAACTATCCTAGACATGTCAGCCCTCCTGACGTTAGGAGCTCTTTGGGTTTAGCTGGCTACTACAACAGATTTGAAAAGGGGTTTTCATACATTGCAACACCTTTGACTAAGTTGACCTAGAAGAAGGTCAAATTTTAGTGGTCTGATTCTTGTGAGTAGAGTTTTCAGGAGTTAAAGATTCGACTCACTTCAGCTCCAATTTTGACCATGCTGAAGGGAACGTATGGCTTTGTTATGTATTGTGATGCTTCTTGGATTGGCCTTGGATGTGTGTTGATGCAGCATGGGAATGTCATTGCTTATGCCTCGAGACAGCTTAAGGCTCATGAGAAAAATTATCCGATACATGACCTTGAGCTAGCAGTGGTGGTATTTGCCTTGAAGATTCAGAGGCACTATTTATATAGGGTACATGTGGATGTGTTCCCGGATCACAAGAGTATTCAGTATATGTTTACTCAAAAGGATTTGAATTTGCGGCTAAGGAGATGGATAGAGCTTCTCAAGGACTATAACATGAGTGCCCTTGATCATCTGGGCAAGGCCAAAGTAGTGGTGGATGCCCTTAGTAGGCTGTCCATGGAGACTTTGTCCCATATGGAGGATGGTAGGAAAGAATTAATGAAAGATGTTCATAGGCTTGCTCGTTTAGGGGTTCACATTAAAGATTTGAAAGATGGTGGAGTTATTATTCAGAATGGGTCTTCCTTAATGGTAGAAGTTAAGGCAAGACAAGATGAGGATCCTATTTTAGTGAAGTTGAAGGAAGCAGTTCGGAATCAAAAAGTGGAGGTCTTCTCCCAAAAGGGAGATGATGTACTCCAATACCAAAGCCTATTATGCGTTCCGGATGTAGATGACTTGTCACAACCTGAGCGTGGATCCTGAATTAAGACACAGGACCTAGAACTATGAATAACTCTAAGCTAACCCATGGTACACTCATAGCATGAAAGAGAGCTTATTTAAAGCGGAAATAAACTTTAACACAACATAAGCAGAAGTTTTTATATCGTAAAAGCATAAGCGTAGACAACGAGTCGAGAACACTGAACCATCTATATGTAATTGTCTGAAAAGCCTCTAATAATAAGATGATCTCATGGGACAATATCCCCAACTAGCTCGCAAAGTTTGAAATTGAAAGACATAGAAATCATATAAGTACCATACTTGAAATCATAAGCGAAAACTCATAAGCAGTACAATGGGTCAAATACACTTTAAAACATAGTATCATAAGTCATGAATATGAGTAACTTAAAACATGAGGAACAATGGGAGGCTTCATCATAACCGACACCATCATGATAGAGCTTACATGATGCTCCAACTATCTTGCTTAAGTGGGTAGAGCCGTCCCAAACTTGTCAAGGCAAGGAACGATTAAGGCGTGATATCACTCGTGAATCCTCGTAGAGCTTGAACATGAATATATACCTATGGTGGAAGGTAGTTATGAGATGCGGAATTTGCCTGAACCCCTAGCCTACTCGGTGTTACACACTACTCCCAAAACATGCACATGACTCATAATCAATATCGTAAAAATATACTTGAACTTGCATGGGCTAGATGAAATATGAAATCAAAATCATATTTGACATACATGAAATATTCATGAGAGTAATTCCATTTAGTTGGCCATGATAAATAGTTTGAGTCTCATGAAAATCATACATGCTTGAATCGATAGTCATAATTGAAATCATAGGCTCATAGATTAAAATTCATAAATCATGCATAATTGGGTAAAATCACCATAAACTTGCAAGTATAGATCCATGAGAGATTATAGTAGAAAATAGGTAATCATAATCATAAATCATGAATTTAATCATAAGAGAATTGAATTGATAAGAGATTATAAAAGATTTTATGAAAATTGGGTCTAACCCTGGAATTTCAACACGTCATGCTTGGAGACTTGAAATCATGAAATGGGGATGAAATTGGGTATAAGGGTGGAAATATTTTTCCCATTCTAAACCTACATACATGGGCTTGAATAATCTTTAACTTGATTGAAGACTGAAAGGGAATTGAGATGAAGGAGATGATGAAACCCTTGCTTAACTTGAGAGAGGACCTTTAATTTATGGTTGTTTTGAAAGAATGATGACTTAGGCTAGGTTAAACCCCTTAATACACCCTTTAAGAAACCAAAATGACGTCATTTAGGAGTTATAAGCTTAGAAAGTTATGAAAATTCCCCTGAAGACTGCATTTAAGAATTTTGTCTGCAAGTCATTACGAGTCGTTTGTGTCACCACGACTCATGGTGAAAGTCGTTACATGCTAACCTTTCCACTTATCTGATCCTCATACAACGAGCACCCATCACGACTCATCACTGGATACCACGAGTTGTCCTGTGACTCGTGGTCAGTAGACAACCCTTGTATTTCCTCTGGTTCTCCATCCTACGACTCCAAACCACGACGCGTTACAAGGTCCCATGAGTCATTACTTGACTCATTACTTCAGGGACTTCTTCTACAAATACAAATTATGACTCATGATTGAGAGTCGTACCTACACACCACGAGATGTGGTGTGGAATCTTGGTCTGAGGGACACATTTTGAGGCTGACCACGAATCTTTAACACCTCTTCATGTCACCTCATGACTCGTACTATGAGTCATTTTATGGGATTTTGCAGATATTTATGCTGTTGTATTACGATTCTAGAGTTTGATCTTAGAAACTTTTGAGGTGTTACATTATCCCATCTAGAGTATTCATCCTTGAATGTAGATTAAGCATACTGGAAGGCTAGGGAAGGAACTGTAATCCCAAAACTGAATAACCATAGTTGAAAACTGGCGGAGTGACTGACTCCGGGCTGGGATACATAACTGAACTAAATTCATGAAACATACATGCATACAATGACATGAAAGGAACTGAGCGACATGAACTTGACATGAAACTGAATGGAGTACTAAGGAGGAAACTGGTATCTCATGCTTGAACTGAACAAGAAGGGAAAAGATGCGGGTATCTAGCCATATATTTGTTTCGGCCTCCCACATAGCTCCCTCAACAAGATTATTTCTACACAAAACTTTTATTGAAGCTAACTCCTTGTTCCTTAACTTTCGAACCTGACGAGCAAGGATCTCAATTGGAACTTCCTCATAGGAAAGTCTATCCTTAACATCAATGCTCTCTAACAATACAACTAAAGCTACACTACCAATGCACTTTTTCAGCTAAGGCACATGAAAAACTAGATGTACCGAGGCTAACTCTGCTGGTAGCTCCAACTCATATGCCACCTTGCAAACTCTTTTCATAATCCTATAAGTACCAAAATATCAGGGACTAAGCTTCCCTTTCTTACCGAACCTCATAACTCCCTTCATGGGAGACACCTTTAGAAACACCCAATCATCAACCTCAAACTCAAGCTCTCTCCTCTTAACATCTGCATAAGATTTTTGATGACTCTGAGCCGTTTTTAGCCTTTCTATAATGAGATAAACTTTCTCCATAGCCCCATGAACTAAATCTGACCCTATTAATGTAGCCTCACCTACTTCGAATCATCCAACAAGTGATCTACACCTATGCCCATAAAGAGTCTCAAATGGAGCCATTTGAATGCTGGAGTGATAATTGTTATTGTAGGCGAACTCAATGAGGGGTAAGTGATCATCCCAACTACCTTTGAAATCAATCACATAAGAACTCAATATATCCTCTAGAGTCTAAATGATCCGCTCGGCCTGACCATCTATCTGTGGGTGAAAAGCTGTACTAAGCTTCACTTATGTACTAAGGCCCTTCTAAAATGACCTCCAAAACTGAGAGGGAAGCTGAGTACCCCCATATGAGATAATGGATAAAGGAACTCCATGAAACCACACCAACTCCCGAATGTACAATCTAGCATAATCCTTGGTTGAAACTGTAGTTTTGACTGGTAAGAAATGTGTTGATTTGGCCAACCTATCTACAGTCACCCATATGAGGTCATGTTGTCTGTGCGTACGAGACAACCCTGTAATGAAGTCCATGTTGATCTCTTCCCACTTCCAAGTAGGAATGCAGATGTCCTGAAGCGTACCTCCAGGTCTCTAATGCTCGACCTTCACCCCTAGCAATTCGAATACTTAGCCACAAATTTCGCTATGTACCTCTTTATGCCATTCTACCAATAGACTTCTTGTAGATCATGGTACATCTTGGTGGCACCTGGATGGATAGTGTACCAAGAGCCATGAGCCTCGCTTAGCATCTGCTCTCTCAATTCATCCACAATCGACCCTGATATCATTTCATCATATAATTAGAGGATAGCTATGTATTAGATGATTCAGTATGGTTGGCTTGTAGCCCCATTTGTTCTTTATGATATTCAGTATTCCACTTATGTTATGCTCATGATTCCTTTCCTTAGTTTTTGCTCAAGAATATACTATGTATGTGCCATGGGTTAGCTTGGAGCCATTTATAGTTCTAGATCTCGTGTCACGGTCCAGGGTCCATGCTTGTGTCGTGACAAGATACTTCTGTCATGCCGCGATGTTAAATCAAGTGATACTTCAGAGGCAACCCAACATAATATGATTTTTTTTAAGAGTTGATGTGCTTGTTCAAGTGTACAGGAGTTAAGTCATAAATAATAATTTTCAAGCATAAACGTTGAAAATGGGGTGCAAGAAAAATTAGTCTTGCAGCGCACAACCTAGCTCGACGTGCAGGGCTTGGCACCATGTGAAGAATCGCGTCATGGAAAGCCCTTCCCATGCATAAAAGTGCGCGAGTCAGCGGGTAAAACCCGACCCATGGTGTGCTTTAAATGTTGCAAAACCTAATTTTTTTCTTCCATTATTCATCTAAAGCGCGCTGAACACCCCTATTCTCTCTAAAATTTTCTCCAAAAACTTCATTTTTCTCACAAAATTCCTCCAAACATTTTCACCCAAATCACAACAGACAACATTTTTCTTGAAATTTCACCAACAATGGCACTAAAAGCTAGCACGGGAAAGGGAGTGGCTTCTTCAAGACATGGTTCTAAAAGGCCAAGGAGAGCTAATGAAGAGCAAAATGAGGATGCAAGCATGCCATCACTACTATTGAGGCAGTTTGGGCTCTGTTGGATCACATAACAAGAAGGTAATAAATGGTTTAAGGAACAGAAAGAATCAAAATATTCACCTGAATTGTTTATTGATAGAGAAAATTTGGCATCCGTCTCTTGGGCTTGGCTTTGTGTTTAATGATCCGATTGAATGTAATTTAAACACGGTGAAGGAATTTATAGCTTATTGGGATCCTACTAAGGAAAGTTCAAACCAAGTTAAAATTCGAGGGGAAATTTTGAATTTTTTACCTGCTATTTTAAATAGATTACTTGGTTCACCTTGCATTGACCCATAACTCTTTAAAAATATGATTTCGAGACCTCCCTATAACACAATTCGACATATTCTTAGTTTCCCAAATTCGGTCACACGGTGGGCCCGTCACCAACAGTACAGGTATCATGTTTCCTTTCCATATGCACATACGAGTAGAGAAGCTAGGATTTAGTTTAAAATTAGTTTTGCTTGTTTGGTGCCTGAAAAGCACATGATTCATGGTACAAAGGAGTGATAACACTCAAATTACACCTCAGAAGAAGTATAATGCGGTTGTTGTCAAATAAACTGTAACAACCCAGACCGCCGCTTGTAGAAATTGTCCGCTTTGGGGCTTGCCGCTCACGGTTTTAAAACGCGTCTACAAGGGAGAGGTATCCAAGCACTTATAAAGCACTCTTCGTTCTCCTCCCCAACCGATGTGGGATTTGCCTAAGGCAAGCCTCACACTCACCCCCCCTTGGGACTCAGCGTCCTCGCTGAGGTTTGCCCCACCACCAGCCCGGCACCGGCTCTGATACCAACTGTAAACATGCAATATGATAATTTTATAAAAATCTATATCTGAAAATGCCCCCTGCCACAAGCGCACACAGAGTAGTCTGCCCTTGTAAACAGGGTAATCTAGCTCTGCGCAGAGTGAACTGAACTGCCCCTGCAAGCAGGGTAATCTGGACCGTATTATTATGGTGGTCGGCCATCATCGTCCTCTAGGCGGACGGCATCACCCAGATGGTGGCGGTATCTGAATCAGGTGTCGACACATCTATAACTTAGGGGCGGCGGGGATGCTAAAGGGTACCCACATGCCATAACAAGTCTCAACATGCAAAACACATACACAGCAAGCATGCTCAAATGGAAAATACTAAACATATTCTCTTCTTTTATTTCAAGGCCAGTCCGTATTAAACAACTGATGCTATATTCTGTTTTACACTATTTCTGATTGCTGGGCTAACTGCTACCGGAGCTTGATATTTCAGAGGTTTATATCATTTCTCTTTTGTTGCACAGTACAGTATAGGGTCGAGTTCCTAAAACTTATTGTATTCTTTGCCTACAGATAAGAATGGCAGATCAGCGACACCCTGCCACCGACAGAAGATTAGACACAGCAGCAGGAGAAGGCACCAGCAGGATGCCTCATCCTCAGTCAGAGACAGCCCGATTTGAGGGCGATATAGAGGCTTCATCACAGCCCTCTCAGCAGTCCCCCTCGCATCAGGAGCCGTTGGGCACTACACTGCCCCCGATAGCTCCTATGCCTTCGCCATCAGATTAGGAGGTTCGTAGCGCTGTAGTTATGTTGGCACAGATGATGGCCACACAACGCCAGTCAGTGCCACTTGTAGCAGCAGAGTCTTCAGGTGGGTCAGGTAGTTCCAGGGTCAGGGAGTTTTTGGCACTGGGTCCCCCACAGTTCACTGGGTCAGATCAGACAGAGGACCCTCAGGACTTCCTAGACCAGATGCAGAGAATTTTTTGGGTTATGCATGTGACCCCTTCAGAGTCTGTTGAGTTGGCAGTGTTTCGGTTGCGGGACATAGCAGTACTATGGTACGAGAGTTGGGAAAGGTCCCGAGGGAGAGATGTTACCCCTCCGACTTGGACCAGCTTCTCGGAGGCCTTCCTGGACCGTTACTTGCCATGAGAGAATCGGCAGGCCCGGATGGATCAGTTTTTGCATCTGGAGCAGGGGGCGAGGAGCGTACGTGAGTATGCTTTACAATTTGACCCCTTAGCCCATTATGCTCCAGCATTTGTTGATACTATGCCAGCTAGAGTTCACAGATTTATTATGGGTCTGAACCCGGATTATACTGAGGCATGTATGACGGCTACGTTACGAGAGGATATGGATATCGCCCGAGTACAGGCCTGTGCGCAGACCATTGAGGGTCTTAGACAGCGGCAACAGAATAGTAGACAGACCAGTCAGGAACAACGCCGCATAGATAGATCGGACGAGATGCAAATGGAAGTTCAGAGAGGACCCAGGCCACGACTATCAGACAGGCCCCCTAGACCCCCACCTCCACCACAACAGTAGCAGTGAGCTAGATCTGCTCGTCGAGGGCAGTCAGATCCCAGTGGCAGTTCCAGAACAGTAGATTCCCTGCAGTAGAGAAGGGGAGAGCAGAGCAAATTTGCACCCTCACCCTGTCCCTATTGTAATCGACCACACTTCGGAGCTTGTAAATATGGCTCCACTGGGTGTTATATTGCGGACAGGAGGGGCATCGGATGAGAGATTGTCCGACCAGAGGTCAGGGGAGTAGAGACAGTCAGGACAGGGGATCCGCAAGGCCACGAGCCCCAGTAGCCTCAGCAGGGCGCAGACCCTTAGGTGCAGCAAATAGGGGCCGAGGTAGATCAGGAGCCTCTGGCTCAGGTGCAGGCCCCAGCCGTACCTATGCACTACCAGGGAGGCAGGATTCAGAGGCATCTCCCGACGTGGTCATAGGTATATTGATTATCTGCTCATACCCTGTTTATGTATTGATTGATCCAGGGTCTACCTTGTCATATCTTACACCATTTGTGGCCCAGAAGTTGGGTATCGAATCAGAATTGCTTCAGCAGCCCTTTTCAGTGCTTACACCGGTCGGTGACTCGATTACAGCTAAAAGAGTTTATCGAGGGTGTACGACAGAGGTTGCCGATCGCTAGACCACAGTAGACTTAATAGAACTTGAGATGGTCGACTTCGATGCCATTATAGGTATGGACTGGTTAGTGTCATGCTATGCCAACTTAGAATGCTGGACCAAGACGGTTCGATTTCACTTTCCAGGGGAAGTAGTGCGATAGTGGAAAGGGAGCATAGCTACGCCAAAAGGTAGGTTTATTTCCTACCTTCAGGCGAGAAAATTAATAGCAAAGGGATGTATTTACCACCTAGTTAGAGTCCAGGACGTTCGGGTGGAACCTCCGACTCTTCAGTCTGTTCTAGTGGTCAGTAAATTCCCTGACGTATTTCTAAATGAGTTGCCTGGTATCCCTCCCGAAAGGGAGATAGATTTTTTAATTGACTTGTTGCTAGGGACTCAACCAATATCCATTCCCCTGTATCGCATGGCACCAGCTGAGCTTAGAGAGTTGAAAGAGCAGTTAAAAGATTTGCTCGACAAAGGCTTTATCAGGCCTAGTACTTCCCCGTGGGGTGCGCCAGTTTTGTTCGTAAGGAAGAAAGATGGACAGGCTGACCGCACTATTCAAACGCTCGAAGATATGCTACGAGCATGTGTACTAGATTTTGGGGGTAGCTGGGATGAGCATCTGCCGTTGATTGAATTTTCCTATAATAACAGTTATCATTCAGCTATCCAGATGGCACCCTTTGCAGCATTATACGGGCGGAAATGTAGATCACCCGTTGGCTGGTTTGAAGCGGGGGAGACAACGCTGATTGGGCCAGATATTATTCGTCAGTCAGAAGAGGCGGTGAAGCTTATCATAGAACGCCTATTTACTGCTCAGAGCTTCCAGAAGTCTTATGCAGATATGCGGCGCAGAAATTTAGAATTTGCAGTGGATGACTGGGTATATTTGAAAGTGTCTCCGATGAAAGGGGTGATGAGATTTGGCAAAAAAGGCAAGCTTAGCCCGAGGTTCATTGGGCCATATCAGATTCTGCGGAGAATAGGCCGAGTTGCATAGAGTTGAACTTGCCTCCAGAATTAGTGTCTGTTCAGCCAGTATTTCATGTATCTATGTTGAGGAAGCTCGTAGGAGACCCTTCCACAATTGTTCCAGTCCAGGATATCCAGGTTACGGAAGAGTTGGCCTATGAAGAGGTTCCAGTAGCTATCCTAGACAGACAGATTCGCAGATTGAGAACTAAGGATATTGCGTCTGTCAAAGTATTGTGGTGTAACAGGAACCGAGAGGAGATGACGTGGGAGGCGGAGGAAGATATGAAGGCTAGATATCCTCACTTATTCCAGGCCTAGTCAGGCGACAGGTATGTCCGTATTATTACTTATGCGGTAACTTATGGTTATATATGTATAAATGAGAAAGATTGATGTTTAGCTATCAAGTGAATCTTAAAGTATTGTGTGCAGTACTTGTATTGGACTTTTCTGCGTTTCAGGTTTTCGGGATAGTCCATATTACAGGGGAAAATCTGCCAAAATTTTTTTAGAAACAAGTTGAGTAAGTTGAGAAGTCCTCTAGATAGAAGGTTACATTCGAGGACGAATGTTCTTAAGAGGGGGAGAATGTTACACCCCGTAAGATTCCCGGCACCTAGATGGCCTATTCGCACGTTGGTTGGGCATATTTGAAAGCCATACGTGCTAGGGAAAGGCCCGAGAAAGGATCGAACGAGTAGCCTGTCGAACCATCACGGAAGAAGCCGGGGCAGAGCCCCTCTGCGATGGCAGCGTGTCACGGAGGCGGGGCCACCGCGTTGCTCCGTGACACGTTGGGCTTGTCCAGGCCCAAGTATATAAAGCCCCATATCGGTTTATTTTCATTTAAATCATTTGATAACTTCAGAAAAACGTAGAAAACAGAGAGAGACGAAGAGGGTTAACATATTATCGTCCGATTACGCTGCCAAACGTAGTCCAAATCAAAATTAACTCCAGATACTGAAGTATTTAGCAGTAGGGAGCATTCCTACGAATTTAGTTTCGCGAAATTCGGCCGACAAATCGTCGTGCTACCGGGCTAGGCTAAGTGGAATTGCTCCAAACTAGTGTCTATTGTTCGGTGTGTTATATGGGTATATAAAACAACACACAAGTGCACGTGGTCGAACAAGTAGTAAGTGGCTTTAGTAAGCCAAGTATCGATCCCACAGAGACTTGGGTTAAGTGCAATTTGCTCAAGTATACTATATTTTACTTATAAATATGCTGACAACAACGTAACCAAAAAGTTGATAGTTTGTTTGATAAATTTTATACTAAAACTAAGAACAAGTATCTACTTTGAATCTGAACTAGGGATAAGAGCATGCTGAGGTTAAACGAACATGTAATGAAATTGATTATCATCATAAATTGGTTAATCTTTTCTTCCTGTTGCTAGCCAAGAACATTTGCCAAGAGATTAAAACTCTCGTATTTAATCTCACTTAAGAATCATGAACCATCCGTCTACATTTCTGTGATCAAATGCAATTCATGTTCTAGCCATACAATTCCGGTTCCTAAATTGACTAATATGACTTTCAGGTATATTTCTATCCTGAAAGCTAATCAAAACTCAATTTTCCCAAACCAAGTAAAGAACAATATCCTATTAATTCACAACTTTCCAATTTCGTGCTCTCTCGAGTGAAACCGGACTTTTTAGATGTACATTAATGTAGGCCACACACAATTGCAGTAAGAACAAGAATTAATAGAACAACATGGAAGAAAAGATGAAAAACCAGATAATCAATAATCAAATTTCATCACAATTGTTCATAACCTCAGCAAGGAGAGGAATTAGCCACTCATTTGTGGATTAATCATCATAAAATGAGTGTTAATCATACAAGAAATTGAATTAAAGAAGAAAGAAAGAGAGAAAAAACCCTGAACGTTTCGTCCCCCAACTGCCTATAACCCACGTCCTTGCTCCACCAAGTCTGAATTCTGAAAAATGAACTTAAGTGTTCTATTTATACTGCTGGGAATTTTTCCCGGAATACTGAGCAACGTGTCACGGAGTGCATCGTGGAGCACTGCCTCTGTGACACGCCATGAACGCTGACCCTCACCAGAACTGGGGGTCCGAGAATTCAAGCTCAACGTGGCACGACGTGCATCGCGGAGCACTGGCTCCGTGCCATGGAGCAGACGCGGACCTTCACTGGAAATTGGGTGAATTTTCCCCATCCAGGCAGAATGCTTCCGCGATGGCAGTGTGACAGGGCTCCATCGCGGAGCCCCTTTAATTCATGCTGTCCAATGCCTTTTCCCTTGCTCGCATCCAAGTCCAACTCCGATATCATCCAACATGCATTTTACCTTCCCGAAATCACATTTTACCTGCAAAACAATGCTAATCATGTTGGTTAGTATAAATTCACATTTTATTGCCAATTACATGAAAATGTATACACATTGATAGATAAACAAGGCGAAAATGATACTTTTGAGTATCACTTGGGCATATAAATCTGCCCAAGATCATCTATGTGCTCCTAGCCGTAAAGTGAATACTTCTCCCTACTGGACTTTTGTAAAATAGCAAGTTTTCGACCGTCTTTCGATAAGCCTAAGTTTAGGCTATTATTATATCGAAAGTGATGTTTTCTTTTAGAATAGTGTTGTACTTAGTACTAATTGACGTATATATGAATGTAGTTGGGAAAAATAGCTGGAGTACTGACGGAGCCTCGTCCGACAGTCGCATAACTTGAGGTTAAGGTATGTAAAGTTGTTCTTCGGCAAGTTAGTGAGCCTTAGCTTGGTGAGTCATAGTAAAGTCCGTATTTGAAACTCTCGGAGTTGAATATTGAGAATTAAGTGAGTCCAATAGTTTCTGAGTTGTGTTGCCGTATCGTATTCAGTCCGGAAGTTAGTAAAGCATGCGCCAAAGGGCGAGTTAGCATTCTAGATTCAGTATAGCTTATTGTGTGATTAGCAAGCATGTTGTAGAATAAAAAGATACAGATTTTCAGAATAAAGCCGAATAAAGTAAAATTAGATAGACAGACAGTTTTATGGCTACAGATTAGCCATTCAGACAGATAGTATCCCAGCTACAGATTAGCCCAACAGTTAAATAAAGATTTCAGAATTAGTATAATACAGAAAGAGATCAGAATAAGGAAATTAGATTTTAGATAGCCTTTTTCAGTTATACATGCTTGCTATTTCTATGTACTATTTGTTTGTTGAGACTTGATATGGCGTGAGGGCACCTTATTGAGCATCCTCGCCGCCCCTGGGTTGGTAATCTTGTCGCTCACTGAGCGGGTGGGTTTACGTCACTCCAAGGAGTGGCATGCCGTCCCCAGTTGGGACGAAGATGGGATGAAGCTTTCCCCATATCAGGCTGATCAGCATTACAGTACAAATAGCCCTGTTGTGCGAAAGCGCCCAGGGAACAAATACAAATACAATTATAGTTACAGATCTTCTTACAGGTGCAGCTCCGGTTTCAGATAGCCCTGAGGAGAGTTCCATGGAACTAGACCCTATCTGTTACTGTCTGCACAGTAGTCCTCTGGACTCAGACACGGTTATTTATATCAGAGGCTATGGCCTGAGCCAGAGACCCAGGGGGCCGGTAGAGGAGCTCCGAGTGAGCAGATGAGTGGAGTGACTTATTTTTGGCTGGTTTTGACCCAGGTAGGGGTATATAGATTGTCTGCTTGCTTGGCGCCATCCGGCTTATGGGGGTTGGTATTGGCTCTTGCTTGCTACTTGTATATCTATTTATGTGTTATATACTAGTTACTAGGCAGCAGGCCGTCGCGTTTACAGGTACGCCTCCGCCTTATCAGTACAGGAAGCATGATTCAGTTCTTATCAGTTTCTTTAGATTCAGGTATCTTCTGCTCACAAACTTGTTAGTTATATTATATGTATTCAGTTGTATTATTTCGTTTGCTTTACTTGCTTAGTACCTGTGGTATTGACGTCCGTGTGGGCGCTGCATTGCTTGCCTGCAGGTACACATAGACGAGGAGTCGATCTCTCGTGATCCAGTCAGCAGAGTTATCAGCTCCTATCCTCCGGAGCTAGACAGTCGGAGGTTGCTCCTATTTCCTTTTGATTATAGTTGGGTAGGTGGGGGCCCTGTCCCGACCAATTTATTATCACTTCCTAGAGGCTTGCAGTCTGATGTTTCCTTGTGGTGGAGGAGCAGGTCGTGTGGGGCCGTGCATGTATATATACGTGTTTAGTTGTTGATGTTGGCCGTGTGAGGCCTTATCCAGTCAGTAGTGGTGACCTTGTCGGTCACGTAGCTGTTCCGCATTTGTTATATTGAGTTAGGGATAACTAGACAACATGGTGGCCTTGTCAGCCCGCATAGGTTTCCCCACATGTGAATGATTTGGTTAGCTGATGATACAGTGCAGGTGGCTATAGGCCTAATCGGCCAGGGTCTGTATTTACAGCCGCTGTATAGCTGGTTCATTTCTTGAGATAGAGCTAGAGTCAGCCAAAGCACCAGATGTGCTCAGGCTGGACTGTTTAGCAGCCCAGAGTCTAGCAGGCACCAGGTGCCCGTCATACCCCCCAAGGTGGGGTGTGACATAAACCCAACAATGGTTAGGGTCGATCCTATGAGGAATATGGTAAAGATTTTGACTAATGCTATTATTTACACTTCTAGTTCAGTTATTTCCTAATAGGGGTTTTGTAGAAATAATGAGTGACAGTGTTGTGAAAATGGTATGATTATCAAAGATGTGCAATTAACTAAGGAAGAGTTCTCCATGGATTCATAACTATGGAGGGTATGTTACATTATGATCTATTCCAATAGTTGGCTTGTAGAATCAATAAATTATTTTCATCTAAACAGTTGATTTGCCCCTATTAGATGGCTATACTCAATCACCAGATTAGCTCTCATTAATTTTTCCAACTAACCTTTATCAATGATTCCTAATTAACTTTCCTGTGACTGCAACTTAAGTTATTAAATGAAAGCTGAGAATTTCAAGTCTTTGTTGTCGTTCCCTTTTTCTAATCTCTACTTATATAGATTCAAGCAAGTAGAGAATACGGGCTTGTCCTAGCATTGCGCATCGTTAACAAAAAATTATCACAAAGGGAACAACAATACATGCATTCATATTAATTTAGAATCACTCTGTATTAACCCTAATTAGTTATTTCACCATGATTCCCGCAACCCTAATTTTAGGAGTTTAGCTACTCATATTTGCAAGAATGAAATCAGAAAACATAGAAAAATTCATAATTAAAGACTTACAATAGTGTGAACAAAAACCCAATGATCAATTGTAAATTAATCATTGACAATCCAGAACACAATGAAGAAAACTCATTCCTCTTTCATGTAATTTCAATCTCCAAGTGGTGTTAGGTACTTAAGAATATACTGAAAAAGTAGAGCATTGGATTCTCAAATAAAAAAAAAGGAAAATATTTTATACAATCATTAAAAATCTTTTCCTAAATTATCTGGGATTACAGCCGTCAGGATGACCTACGAGTCATAGCATAGTTCTATGAGTCGTGGTCAGTACTAGTACTCGTACTAATGCTTTGCCTCTTCTAGACTTCTCAGGTATGGGTGCCTAGTACGACTTGTGATATGTCACTATAAGTCATAGTAAGCAGTCGTTGCATGGGCTTCTAAAATGCAACACTTCTGATGATCATCCTACGGATCCTCCCTATGATTGTACGATGTTGGTACGATCTGTGCAGTCCACTCGTGCCCTAAGGATGTCAAGTGGATGGTTCTCTGCTTCTCACCATGAGCCTATAATACGATTTGTACAATGCTGTCACAACTCGTGGTCTCTGGTCGTACCTTGAAGTCCTGCACTTATGCATTCTCTAATTCTCTACTACGAGCACTAGCTAGAGCTCGTACACAAATGGTATGACTCATGTTGTGACCCATAAGACACCATTTTCTTCTTCTTTTTCACTTCTTTTCTACAGTCCAACTCCTGAAACTAATTTCCCAGCAATAACAGTAGTAGAACTTCATATTTATATAAACACACCCAAGTCCTAGCATTTTTTCTATGTTTTAAGCATCAAATGTGCTGTAAAACCATGACACATCAACACCCTCAACTTAAAAATTTTGCATTTCCTCAGGCAAACAAAACTCTACTACACATATGATGCTTAATTAGAAAATAAACTAGAAGACTCACAACCAACAATGTTAACAATTTGCACACATGATCATTGTCAATTATCAACCCCCTTTTTCCCCAAACAATCAAAATTGAGAATGTTGTGTACACATGTAACTATAAATCACAACACAAAGGGATTTGAAGACGGAATCAAATTATCAGCAAACAACTAAGCAATCCCTAATGCTATTCATACAGACAACTAGCAATATATACTACAACCCAAGTACTCTCATAACAAATGAAGTACCAAACACTCACAATGATGTACTTATCAGAAATAGGGACTAGTATCAAACCACTGACTCTCACAATGAAGTTCAAACACTGTACATATGATACCTAGGCTTGCCCTTATTTTCTCTACTTGTGGTTTTCAGACAGTTAGATCAGGATCACTATAGGACTTTTCTCGGCTTGTAATGTTGGCTTGGGGATGGGTATGGTGAATATGGTTAAAGTGACTTACCCTCCTTGGCAATAGATTCTGGCTCCACTCCCACCTTTTTATCCCCTTTTCTCCCTTTTTCCTTTATTCTGCTTTCAACTTATGGGAGTGGTTTGTTTTTCACTTTTTCACTTTGTTGTTTCTTTTCTTTTTTCTTACCACACCCATCATTTCACTTACCAACTTCTTCTTTATATCCCCCCCACAATCTATGCACCCTTACATTAGCCACTCTTACTTAGGCATTTTGCTTAAGTTGAGGTTCACAATGTCCAAGGAGGGACCAGGGCAAAAATAGGTTCATTATAAACAAGTGAGAAAGTTGTCACACCCCGCCTTGGGGGGTATGACTGGCACCTGGTGCCCTACTAGGACCTGAACTGCTAGACTACTGAGCCTAAGCACATCTGGTGCCTGGCTGGCTCAAACTCAGATTCAGGGAAACAACGGGCTATATAACGACTGTAAATACAGCCTCCGGCCGACTAGGCCTATAGCCACCTGTACCTATAATAGCAGCTAACCAGAAACACACTCGTAACAAGGAACCTATGCGGGCCGACAAGGCCACCATGCTGTCTAGTTATCTGCAACTCAACAATAGAATACTGAATAACTACGTGACCGGCAAGGTCACCACTACTGACTGGATAAGGCCTCACACGGCTAACATAAACTAAAATGCCAAACCGCTATAACATACTGCACGGCCTCACACGACTGGCTCAACTGACCACAGGGAAATATATACAGACTGCAAGCCTCTAAGAATACGGATAAGATGGTCGGGGCAGGGCCCCGGCCTACCCATGTTGTACAACAAAAGAAAGGGATAAACCTTTAGCTATCTAGCTCCGGATGACTGGAGCTGATGACCCTGTGAGCTGGCTGGAATCACGAGGTATCAGCCCCTCATCTATGAGTACCTACAGGCAAGTAATGCAGCGCCCCACTGAGCGTCAGTACCACTGGTACTGAGTATTTAAAACAATAACTAAAAGAAATATCTGAAAACAACAATACAACTGATGGAACTGAAATAGGAAGGAATAAACTAACTGGCTGGAAATGTAAAGCTATGCTTACTCTCAACTATGCTGGAAGGAGTAGGAGTCATACCTGGAGATGTATCGCTTTACTGTCGATCTACTCGTATCTAGTATAACATGGCATAACACAACATAACATAGCATAACACACACAAACCTTACCCGGCCCCACAAGCCGGGAGGTACAATCAACACGCAATCTATACCCCTACCCCGGTCATCCCATCTCCTATAATAACTATAAGCATCCTGCCGATCCCCTGGGTATGCACTTGGGCTCACTGAGCCCCTGACTATAACTGTACCTGAGTCCAGAGGACTCCTGAATCAACACCCCGGGCGTACCCGCTCGATGGGGGTGTATAAGGGCCGACCAAGGCACAATATGGGAAAACCGGCATCCCATCTTCATCCCCTGTGGGATGGCATGCCACTCCATAGAGCGACGTATCCTCGCCCTCTAGCGGACGAGTCGATACAGCTATTAACCCTGGGGCGGTCATGAATGCTAGGTGATCCAACCCCAAGACATTACAGTGGTCTCAACTAGTAATACTATCTGCATATACCACATGTTGAAGCTAGTGATGATAATGTATTTGTACATGCTATATGCTGAACTAGCGATAGTGGTATGTATGTATTAAATGTATGCTGAGACTGACAATGGTATATATATATATATATAATCTTTTGTCATACTGTACTGAGTCTAATGTTGAACAAGATATAGTTTTTCTGCTGGAAATAATGCTGTATAACTGAGTTTCTATAGTAACATGATTTACTATTTCTAACATGCTTTACTAATTCACATACTGGGCATGCTGTACAGTTCCTAACACCTTGTATTAGGATTTATATCCTGCTAGCAAGTTTCACGCTATACATAACATAATGCTTCCAATATTGTACCAACATTCATAATAAATATAATACACAACTTCTGAACATTCTATTGGCCTTTAAACTATTTTACTATACCAAGACTACTAACTTGCCGAGGGAACTAGCTTTACATACCTTCACTTCTGATTTCCCGACTAACCGACGTAGCTTGGTGAGTATTCCAGCTATTCCTCCCAACTGCATTCATATATATGTCAATCAGTACTAAATGCAACTTTATTCTGAAGAACGACATTACTTTCGATATAATTATAGCCTAAACTTAGGCCTATCGAAAGACGGTCGAAAACTTTGCTAATTTCCAGAAGTCCAGAAGAGAGAAGTATTCACTTTATAGCTAGGAACACATAGACACTAGTTTGGAGCAATTCCACTTACCTTAGTCCGGTAGCCCGACGATTTGTCGGCCGAATTTCGCGAAACTAAATCCATAGGAATGCTCCCTACTACTAAATACCTCGGTACCTGAGGTTCATTTGAGTTTAGACTATATTTGATAGTGTAATCGAACGATAATATATTACCTCTCTTCGCCTCACTCTATTTCTCTGTATTTTCTGGAAATTAAATAAGAGATATGACCTCACAAACCAAAGTGGGGGCCTTATATACTTGGGCCTGGACAGGCCCAACGTGTCACGGAGCCAATGCGGAGGCTCCACCTCCGTGACACGTTGCCATCACGGAGGGGCTCTGCCTCGGCTCCTTCCACGATGGTTCTACAGGCTATCCGTCCGATCCTTTTCCGGGCCTTTCTCTAGCATGTATGGCTTTCAAATATGCTTAATCACCGTGCGAATAGGCCATCTAGGTGTCGGAAATCTTACGGGGTATAACATTCTCGTCCCCTTGAGAACATTCGTCCTCGAATGGAAACTGCTATCTAGAGGACTTCTCAACTTACTTGTTTAGAAAAATTTTGGCAGAGTCTCCCTTGTAATATGGACTATACCAAAAACCTGAAACGCAGAAAAGTCCAATACAGGTACTGCACACAATACTTTAGGATTCACTGGATAGCTAAGCATCAATCTTTCTCATTTATTCATACACAACTATAAGGTATTGCATAAGTAATAATACGGACATACCTGTCGCCTGACTAGGCCTGGAATAAGTGAGGATATTTAGCTTTCATATCTTCCTCAGCTTCCCACGTCATCTCCTCTCGGTTCCTGTCACGCCACAACACTTTGACAGACGCAATATCTTTAGTCCTCAATCTGCGAATCTGTTTGTCTAGGATAGCTACTAGAACCTCCTCATAGGCCAACTTTTCTGTAACCTGGATATCCTGGACTGGGACTGCTCTGGATGGGTCTCCTATGCATTTCCTCAGCATAGACACATGGAAGACCGGATGAACGGATTCTAATTCTGGCTGCAAGTTCAACTCATATGCTACTCGGCCTATCCTTCGACGGATCTGATAAGGCCCAACAAACCTCGGACTGAGCTTACCTTTCTTGCCGAATCTCATCACCCCTTTCATCGGAGATACTTTCAGAAATACCCAGTCATTTACATCAAATTCCAAGTTCCTGCGCCGTACATCTGCATATGATTACTAGCGACTCTGTGCAGTCAATAGGCGTTCTCTGATAAGTTTTACTTTCTCTTCTGACTGCTGAACGATGTCTGGCCCAACCAACGCTGATTCTCCTATTTCAAACCAACCAATCAGCGATCTGCATTTTTGCCCGTATAATGCTTCGAAAGGTGCCATCTGGATGGCTGAGTGATAGCTATTATCATAAGCAAATTCAATTAACGGCAAATGCTCATTCCAGCTACCTCCAAAATCTGGCACACACGCTCGTAGCATGTCCTCGAGCGTTCGAATAGTGCGCTCAGCCTGTCCATCTGTCTGAGGGTGAAATGCTGTGTTTAAATTAATCTGCGTCCCCAGACCTCTCTGAAATGACTGCCAAAATCTAGCCGTAAACTGTGCTCCTCTATCAGAGATAATAGATACTGGAACACCATGTAATCTAACTATTTCTCTGATATACAATTCGGCGTAATCTTTGGCAGAGAAAGTAGCTTTTACTGGCAGGAAATGGGCTGATTTCGTCAGTCTGTCAACAATTACCCAGATTGAATCATGTCTATGCCTGGTACGAGGTAATCCTGCTACAAAGTCTATGTTTACTGCTTCCCATTTCCAGAGAGGCACAGCTATGTCCTGGGTCAAACCGCCTGGTTTCTGATGTTCTGCTTTCACCTGTTGGCAGTTAGGACACTGAGCTACAAATTCAACAATTTCTCTTTTCATACCTGGCCACCAGTAGTTTTCTTTGATATCATGGTACATTTTCGTCGCGCCTAGGTGGAGAGAATAGCGGGCGTAATGTGCCTCGCTCATAATCTGCTGGCGAAGCCCCAAAATATCTGGAACACAAATGCGGCCTTTACCTCGCAACACTTCATCCCCGGTTATCTGAAAATATGTCACCTCTCCTTGCTGAACCTTGTGTTCAAGTTGAACCCGGCTAGGGTCTCCATAATGCCATTCCTTTACTTCCACCACTAAAGACAACACTGCGACATTCTGTATTACCGCTCTGTTGTCCTTTATTTTTGCTATGTGAATGGCTAAACCGGATAACTGGTGTAATTCTCGGGCCAATTCTCGCTGTTCAGGCTGCAAGTATGCCAACTCCCCATAGATTTACGGCTAAGGGCATCTGCTACCACATTAGCCCTTCCTGGGTGATACAAAATATTCACTCTTTAAGGCATAAACTACTGCAGCTAACTCCAGGTCATGGGTAGGATAATTCTTTTCATGTTTCTTCAACTGCCTGAAAGCATAAGCTATTACTTTACCATGCTGCATCAACCCTCTGTACCTTCTGGCGATACTAACACTGGAGCTAATATTAACCTGTCTTTTAACTCTTGGAAGTTCTGCTCACACGCCTCAGTCTGCTGGAACTTTGCTGCCTTCTATGTCAATTTAGTCAGAGGTGCTGCTATGGTGGAAAATCCTTCCACAAACCCTCTGTAGTACCCGGCTAACCGCAGGGATTGCGTACTTCGATCGGAGTGGTAGGTCTGGGCTATGTCTTCACTGCTTCGATTTCCTGTGT
Organism: Datura wrightii; assembly: GCA_035772735.1. NCBI lineage: Eukaryota > Viridiplantae > Streptophyta > Magnoliopsida > Solanales > Solanaceae > Datura > Datura wrightii. The sequence goes on from JASDFA010000007.1 coordinate 37,968,257, forward strand.
ATCTACCTGTACACCAGCCTCCGACACAATGTGACCAAAAAGGCTACTGAACTCAGCCAAAACTCACATTTAGAAAAATTGACATATAACTGATGGTCATACTGGTTTATTATACCGGAGAATCTGACAAGTAATCTACCGGTATAGCTAGAGCTTATCTGGCCTTCTGGTCGCATGCTAAGGCTACTTGTTGCTAAGGTAACCTGAACGACTATCTGCACACCATGTGCCCGTATCTGATCAGAGGATCCTGGCAATGATCATGATCTCTAATAGTCTGGCTGAATAATCTTGACTAACTAAATAGCTGGGTTAAATGATCCGAATGCTGCAGTAGTCTAACGATGCTCTACATGTCCTACTCGGACATCTGTAGCTTATGCATAACTGCGGGGTTGTGGATAGCTAACTGTTTCGTCCTCCTATTTGAACAATTATGGTGTTGTGCTTAGTCCAACCTACTCTCAGGCGATCCGTCCCTGGATCTTCATAGGGAACCTACCGATCTCCTTGTCTTAGTAAACACCGTGCTAGCAGAGCACTACCAATTTCTTACACCTTATTCGTACCCCGTTGGATTATATTACTATCCTTGGAAATTCTCGGTCTTATGAGCCATTCTGTAAAAACTGGCCTTCTGTTAGGGCTCTGTATCTGAATACCTTACGAGAACCAGCTGAAGTACTAGTCCGTCACTGACTACTGATATGGACTCTTTCTTGGGGTACCCACAGGTTTGTCTGACTAAGATGGTCGGATGACTTGCGGGGTGTTCTGCATAATAGCTGCTAGGTTGACTAAGGCCGACTCTCACCTACAAGGCTGGGAAAACGATGTACGACCACTTAACATTGCCCCCTCTCTTTTGGTGAGGGGTCCTATAGTACGATCTGTATATATTTCCTAGAAGCTAACCAAAATCTATGTGACTGTAACCCCCATTGCCAACTACTTACATCATATCTATCATCTATAGATATATATATATCAACAACTATGTACAATACATACTGAATTTTGTGGTGATACATAATCTCTAACATGCCTTACTGAATTTCATACTGCACATGATATACCGCTCCTACGGTCTAATGATATCTCATATCCTCTCGTATCATTTCATGGGATTTTTTTTTCATTCCATTTTGGAAGCAACACACACATGCACTTTAGCTATGATCTGCTATTTGAAATTTCGCCACTCTTACAATATGGGGTCAACATCCGAACCTTGTGGCCTTACTTGGCATTATATTAAGGCCCGTGACTGTCTGTTGGACCTTGTCTCTGGGCCACACTAGATTGGAGTCTCTGGTTCGGTACCCTCTTACCTTCTCCTTGGGCGGACATACCGCAACATTCTAAACTACAACCTTACTGTCTCTTAGCTGTTCGTCTAAGGTTTAGTCCTTAATACACGATGTTCTATCAATCTATAGGTGATTCTGATTTCCCCTCAAAATCTAGTATTCAGGCTCTTCACCTTCATCTTCCTTAAACTGGGCTATGGGGTTCAAGGTACCTGCCTTACACTGTCAATAAGGTTGCCAGTCAAGTTCCAACCTATACTTCTTCTGACTTGCAGTCGGACCCATCTTATTCATATAATCTCCCTGTCTTTTGATATCACAGCTAAGATTATAACTATTATCTTGCAGACATACCCTGCCATCGTTAGCATGCCATGGCAAATTCAACCCTTTCCTGACTTGAACTTGACTCTTACTGGGAGTCCATCATTGACAGATTCCTACACCCACCTCGAGTAAGCTAGTAGTCTTTCTTGCTCTTCTGACTTATTGCCGTGAAGGTCTGCACAACTTACATAATCATAAGGGCTCCTTACTCTTTCTAACACTTTCTGGAATCAACCAATCCACCTTTCACTTACTGCCTTCGTTGGGCAACATCATCTCAATCCTTATGCCCTTTGCTACACTGGGATCAAAACTAAGGGGTAGGAATGACTTTTTCTTACTGCAACGAAATGAAGACATGGAACTGTACCACACCTGAAGGAATGGAGGTGGGAATCCTACATTTCCCTCTCTTTCTCACACTTATCTGATAATCTAATCTTGTCTACTATCTTAATCAGGTCTTATATATATATATATATATATAACAAATAAACCGACTCATTTATACGTTATGCTTATGACTTCCTATTCTGAAGTTATCGACATATACTGGGGATGGTACCAATAAAAATATAACATTGGGAGGTCCCTATTACCTCCTCCTACTGCTGTAGTTACCTTGTAACTGGATGATGTTCTCTCCTGTTGCTATATCAGATCTTCTGCCCGGGATAGGATTTCGCTGGTCTGACTTGTATCTGTATTCAAAGAATATGATAAGTTTTAAAAGGACCAACCCTGTACTGTACTGTGCTATGGCACGACTGAGTATGAAAGAAGGGTAACCATCCTTTTATGCCTCGCAGCCTCCTGCCTATAGTATGTGGTGCACAACACATCCATAGGCAGGACTCTACTTAGCACGGCTTGCAGACTCCCTGGGATACGACCTGCTCTGATACCAAGTTTGTCACACCCCGCCTTGGGGGGTATGACTGGCACCTGGTGCCCTACTAGGACCTGAACTGCTAGACTACTGAGCCTAAGCACATCTGGTGCCTGGCTGGCTCTAACTCAGATTCAGGGAAACAACGGGCTATATAACGGCTGTAAATACAGCCTCCAGCCGACTAGGCCTATAGCCACCTGTACCTGTAATAGCAGCTAACTAGAAACACACTCGTAACAAGGAACCTATGCGGGCCGACAAGGCCACCATGCTGTCTAGTTATCTGCAACTCAACAATGGAATATTGAATAACTACGTGACCGGCAAGGTCACCACTACTGACTGGATAAGGCCTCACACGGCTAACATAAACTGAAATGCTAAACAGCTATAACATACTGCACGGCCTTACACAACCGGCTCAACTGACCACAGGGAAATATATACAGACTGCAAGCCTCTAAGAATATGGATAAGATGGTAGGGACAGGACCCCGGCCTACCCATGCTGTACAACAAAAGAAAGGGATAAACCTCTAGCTATCTAGCTCCGGATGATTGGAGCTGATGACCCTGTGAGCTGGCTGGAATCACGAGGTATCGGCCCCTCGTCTATGAGTACCTGCAAGCAAGTAATGCAGCGCCCCACTGGGCGTCAGTACCACTGGTACTGAGTATGTAAAACAATAACTGAAAGAAATATCTAAGAACAACAATACAACTGATGGAATTGAAATAGGAAGGAATAGACTAACTGGCTGGAAATGTAAAGCTATGCTTACTCTCAACTATGCTGGAAGGAGTAGGAGTCACACCTGGAGATGTATCGCTTTACTGTCGATCTACTCGTATCTAGTATAACATGGCATAACACAACATAACATAGCATAGCACACACAAACCTTACCCGGCCCCCATAAGCCGGGAGGTACAATCAACACGCAATCTATACCCCTACCCCGATCGTCCCATCTCCTATAATAACTATAAGCATCCTACCGATCCCCTGGGTATGCACTTGGGCTTGCTGAGCCCCTGACTATAACTGTACCTGAGTCCGAAGGACTCCTGAATCAACACCCCAGGTGTACCCACTCGACGGGGGTGTATAAGGGCCGACCAAGGCACAATATGGGAAAACCGGCATCCCATCTTCATCCCCTGTGGGACGGCATGCCACTCCATAGAGCGACGTATCCTTGCCCTCTGGCGGATGAGTCGATACAGCTATTAACCCTGGGGCGGTCATGAATGCTAGGTGATCCAACCCCAAGATATTACAGTGGTCTCACCTAGTAATACTATCTGCTTATACCACATGCTGAAGCTAGTGATGATAATGTATCTGTACATGCTTTATGCTGAACTAGCGATAGTGGTATGTATGTATTTAATGTATGCTGAGACTGACAATGGTATATATATATATATAATCTTTTGTCATACTGTGCTGAGTCTAATGTTGAACAAGATATAGTTTTTCTGCTGGAAATCATGCTGTATAACTGAGTTTCTATAGTAATATGATTTACTATTTCTAACATGCTTTCTAAACTTCTTTTTAATCTACCATTCTACTTCTGAGATACCTTACAGATACTTATATTGCTTTACTAAGTTTCAACTGAATACAATAATATCCTAACATGCTTTACTAATTCACATACTGGGCATGCTGTACAGTTCCTAACACCTTGTATTAGGATTTATATCCTGCTAGCAAGTTTCACGCTATACATAACATGATGCTTCCAATATCGTACCAACATTCATAATAAACAAAATACACGACTTCTGAACATTCTATTGGCCTTTAAACTATTTTACTATACCGAGACTACTAACTTGTCGAGGGAACTAGCTTTACATACTTCTAATTTCCCAACTAACCGGCGTAGCTTGGTCAGTATTCCAGCTATTCCTCCCAACTACATTCATATATATGTCAATCAGTACTAAATGCAACTTTATTCTGAAGGACGACATTACTTTCAATATAATTATAGCCTAAACTTAGGCCTATCGGAAGACGGTCGAAAACTTGCTATTTTCCAGAAGTCCAGAAGAGAGAAGTATTCACTTTACAGCTAGGAACACATAGACACTAGTTTGGAGCAATTCCACTTACCTTAGTCCGGTAGCCTGACGATTTGTCGGCTGAATTTCGCGAAACTAAATCCGTAGGAATGCTCCCTGCTACTAAATACCTCGGTACCTAAGGTTAATTTGAGTTTAGACTACGTTTGACCGCGTAATCGAATGATAATATATTACCTCTCTTCGCCTCACTCTGTTTCTCTGCGTTTTCTAGAAATTAAATAAGAGATATGACCTCACAAACCGAAGTAGGGGCTTTATATACTTGGGCCTGGACAGGCCCTACGTGTCACGGAGCCAACGCGGAGGCTCCACCTCCGTGACACGTTGCCATCGTGGAGGGGCTCTGCCTCGGCTCCTTCCGCGATGGTTCGACAGGCTATCCGTCCGATCCTTTTCCGGGCCTTTCTCTAGCATGTATGGCTTTCAAATATGCTTAATCACCGTGCGAATAGGCCATCTAGGTGTCGGAAATCTTACGGGGTATAACAAAAGTGAATGAGCTAACTCAAAGAAAAGATCAAAATTAGGCTCAAACTTTGGATCAAGAGATACTCATTTCATTTGGTGGGACAATTAGGCTAAAATTACGTTAAATCAAAAATGGCCTATGATCCTTTTCTAATCATCTGTCTTTCAACCTAAGCAAGACTAACCAAGAAAGTTCTAGATCACACACAGAGTTGAACTAAGTAAGAACCTCACTCTCACATGGAACAGGGTATCACACTACTACCTATATAGTTCATGCACAGTTGCACTACTGTTAATCATACTCATATCTCTAATGCCATTAAAAGATCCATATTGGTCATGCTTTGCAATACACATAGAGTTCATAACAATTTTTTTTAAAGGGGCAATTTTTCAAAAGCTACAAAATCCAAACATATTTGAGTTTTATTGGCTGTTAAGCATTCCTAGATTACTTCTAATTAAATTAAACATACATGCTAAACATGTCAGTTCTACTAGATAGCATTCCTGAGGGTAAAGAAACACGATAATAGAAAACCACAGGCGAAACAAAAATAGGTACCCCCCAAAAAATTATGCTTTATCCCAAAAGCAACACAATAAAATCAGGGAAGGACGTACCTGTGGTGCTCTAGGAACTCCTGTCATCCTCAGTAGGTGAGTGTGGTGGCACATTCTCCACCTCAGCAATCGTGGCGCCAGCGGCGACCAGCACACTCAATGGTACGGTGGTAATGGTAAGGGTTGTCTCTACCCCCTCAGTAATCTTGGTCATCTCAATGACTCTGTAGTCCTCTGGTCTGAATGTGGCTAACCCAAAGGGTCCTTGATGTTGCCCAAGTACACACAAGTGCACATGATCGTCAAGTAATATAGGACAGTGAAGTCCCGATTATAGATCCTTCAGAGACTTGTTAGATTAATCATTTAAGGTAAACACTTTACTTCACTATTCTAATAAACACAGATAAAAATGGGGAATGGTTTGAATATTATACTATTAAACTTGAAATGTAAATTACTTAATGAACTAAAATCGATTCAAAAGTGTTTATACTTCAAATGATGAAGAAAATCTAGGGAAATGACACTTTCCCTTCAGGTTGTGTTTTCAAGACTTGAATACACTAGATTAATTCTTTCTAAAGTTACTAGTTGCAAGTTACTATCCCATATTTTGCATTCTCCCAAACATCCAAGAACTATCCTATGAACCCTAATGCTTATATCCCTAAGGGCGTAGGAGAAGCATGAGACGATGATTTTGGCTACTCTTTTGCCCTCAAGTAATTAACTTCAAAATAAGCAAAATTCATCCTGAAATAGGCCTGGCATGCCGCGCCATCCAATGCACCAGGTTTGGCTTCAATTTCCTTGGAAGTTTTGCTCTAGGAGCCCCACGCTAGCCAATGCACCAAGCTGTTAGTCAAATTTCTGAGCCTTTAGACCCTTCTGGCGTGCCACGCCACCTATAGCACCAACTTTTATGCAGATTTCTTTGAAGAGTGGAGGTTGGCGCGCCACGCTAGCTACCTCACCTGGCCAATTTTTGCAAACTATTTTTTCATCATACCTTGGGCTATTTTTGAGTCCTTTTTCCTTGGTTTCCTGCTCAAAACATCTAAAAACATTTGTTAGCTCACAATACACACATAAACATGAGTTCATGCATTTCATAAGGATTATGAACTCAAACTAGGTAAAATATGGGTAAAAACATGGCAAATGGGAATAAGAATATGCCCAACATTACCACCCCACACTTAAATCATTGTTTGTCCTCGAACAATCCTCAATTTTGTGCACAAACTCATATTTTCTCACCACTTGTTACCTCTATCAATTTTCACTTGACCAACTAGTATAGAGCATATGATTAAGTGGTTCATCAGGTTATAGCAATTCATATCAAGGACATACAGAGTTTTCACATTCAAGACTACACAACTTCTATAACCGACTCATCTTTTCAAAACAGGGCCAACATGATTAAATATGAATTATGCAACATATAGTATACTGATTCTGACCATATTATACCCTCACTTATTTAGTGTTGTTCCTCCCTCATATTATCAATTCAAATCTTTGAACATAATAAGCAAGATACAGTCACTCTCACAAGTGATGTATCATACACATGCAACATACCATAGGTTTTCCCCTCATGTATAATTAGACTACTTAATCAATTCAAAGAGAGTAAGATCATAAGGACTTTCTTGGTTGTAATGTCGGCTAAGGGATGGGTAGGAATGATTTTCTTTAGTAGTGGCTGCTATTCCTAAGCATTTAAAGATATTTTTTCATCTTTCTTTTCCACCTCTTTTCTTAACTGCTTACCCTTTCCTTCACTAATCCTCTTTTTGTTTTCTCACGCCCCTCTCTTGATACTACTTGACTGCTAGTTTCTACTTATAAGTTCAACAAGAATAATCAACCATTAAAGATCTCCCATTTATGTTCTAGCAGCAAGTAGACAAAATCTTTTTGTATGGGCAGCCCTCTTTCTATTTTCTCTTCTTTTGCCATCACTATTTTCCCCCTCCTTTCCCTTAACTTTTTCTACCTCGGTGAACCTTCATTCTTAAATCTTAAAGTGCCTCAGACTATCTTTGGATAAAAAATTCTGAAGGTCATGCAACAAAGGGAATAGGCTTCTTTTGTGGCTTAGAAGAAGATTAAGGTTTGAAGCTCAAAGGGGTTAACTAGGGATAATGCTAAGGAAGGTACAATAACAATGGACAAACTAGATTTTCAAAGAAACGTCTTAATCACATCTCACCTCTTTAGAAACTAACTATCCTATACACACTTAGGCAAGTTTTAGATGTTACTATGTACAACACACAACAAATCAAACTCACCTCTCATGGCACCATAATCATAGTCTGTTTCCTATGGCTACACATCCACACAATCATATTGAATGAATCTTTAAATATTAAGCCCAAAAAAAATTTCTTAAGTCAAGTTAAAGAATCTACGTATCACTCATGAAATTCTCACTTCTTATGCATTCACGATGACCACTTCATTGCTTCTAGCTTAGCTTTTAAGTGGAATATCAAGAGCACACAAATGGTGATTTTTGACTCAACAACAAGAAATAAAAAATATGACTAATTTTCTTTAAGACAATTGTCAACCATTCATCATCGAGAAAAGCCTTTTCTTCTCCTAAAATAACTTAAAACTAATCCTAAAAATAAAAAATATACCTAGTTCAAAGGTCCCTCATTTTGGAAAAGACCTGACGCCATTAGAAAAATTGAAGGGTAGGTGAGACATGCCATTTTCAAAAATTTTCAAAGAAAGACTTGATGGGATACTCACCCTTAACCTTAAAATTCCGAAAGACATCCTGTCATGCCCCGAGTCTATACCATGGACGATACACGGTACTTGGAGTTACAAGTAACGCCAAGTCAACCCATGGTCTACCATAACAGTGGCAATCTGAGTAAAAACATAGCGGAAACTTTAAAATAATAAAAAATTTAGGAAGAAGAACTAAATCACAGAGTTTTAACCAACTAAAACAAACTGCAAATCTGAATCTATGTCTATGTCTAAAAGCCATCTCTCTGATGAGTTGCTGGGAAATGGCCCCAGCTAACTCTAAGTCTAACTGAAAGGAATATAACTGAAGAGAAATAATTATCATCCTTGAAAGATGAGGACTCACCATTGGCACAGCTGAAAACTTATGGATGAGATCTGCTAATGGTGCTGGACTGAGGACCAGCAGTTGTATCATAAAATGATATAACATAAAAGGTATGCATCAATACTTTGAATGTACTGAGTAAGTAGGAGAAAACATAATATGGAGAATAAATAATTGAGTTGTAATGAAATGCAATGACCAACTAAGATGCTGAAACTGACTAAACTAAAATATATTGAGATGGTAAAAATGACCCTGTCTGATGGTCAAAGACATGCCCTAAATCTGAGATACTGATCTGAACTACTATATGAACCGATCTGAATTGAGTAATTTGAAATTGTTCTAACTGAGCTAATCTAAGACTGAATTGAACTGACTAGTGGGAGAGTCTATAACCGACATATACCACATGAGCTAGACGTGGAGTCCGATGTATACAACCCATTGGTAGGACCCAATATACCTTTCCAGGGTATAAAGGCATGGACTGGGTGATCACAAGTCTGGGGCCATAAGGCTAGTAAAAAAAACCTACGGTGGCAACATAGTTCTGGGAATTTGGGTGCGCTGGAATCCCGGTCCCTTCTTGGTGCTAAGTCCTCCTCCCACTAAATGATCCTAACATGACTACTACTACCAAGATGATAGCTCGAAACTGGAGCTCAAGAAAAATTAAGGGATACTTATCTGGAAGTACCCTGAGAGTCTTATCAGATCGAATTTAGTAGTTGGTGTTCTAAGACTGGTCAGAGCTGCTTATCTGGAATCATCGTAACCGTCTAAAGAACAAACTGATAAATGGAAGTACTGGTTCTAAGACTGGTCAGAGCTACTTATATAGAAGTGTTGTAACCGTCTAAAGAACCACCAAAAATTTGATAACTGATGTCTGAGTCTAAATACTGATAATTGAAAGGCACCACTGACACCTCAGGAAAAGACTGTAATCAAACTAATCAGCTGACATTTCTAAAATTACTGAGTAGGATAGTATCCTGAATGAAACTGGAATAACATGAACTAACTAAGATAAACAACTGATATTAACAACATGGGAAATCCCAACACTGATAGCTGACCATTCTGTAGAACTCTAAGTGTTTTGAGTGGACTGAGACTTTGAGGCTTACTATACTAAGATATTAACTTCTACTAAAGGATCTATGTCAATTAGCCGTAACTCGATCAAAATCTAACATATCAACATAACATTTCTATTTTGAGTCCAAATCATGCAAGTTATACCCTAATTTATGATAAGGACCAAGACTAAGGAACCTTCAGCTAACCAGAGGCCTGAGAGTCTAGGGAAATCATAGACATACCTTTTCTTACTCAATTCATAGAATCAAAAATCCCAAGCGTAATATACTTTATGGGTTCCTTATTCATGCAAGCTCATAGATTCAAATCATACTTTAAACATATATAATGAAATCATCATAAAAGTCATGTACATACTTCATAAAAGCCATATCTTAATACATAGTAAAATTCTAGAAAACATGCTACCATCATTTCATATACCTAAATCAAGAATTTTTGAGTAATTTCATAACATACATTGCTGCTTATCGTGAGGGTCTTGAAATTCACGAAAAACATATGAGGATCATGCTTCGATTGAGATCTTAAGACATAATTTCTAAAATTTAGTAACTAGGGTTTTACATAAAACTCGGGACACAAGGATAAAATGGGATCCTTATTCAAGTTCCACATACCTGGTTGAAGGATTTCTCTAAAGCTCTTGAAGCTACTGCACCTTGGAGAGTAACCCTAGTGTTTTAGCCTTGAGAGAAAAAAAAAAGAAATGGAGAAGAAGGATTCATGAGTTATTAAGATAGAATGAGGGACTAAGCTATATATTCCCCTTAAAACCGTCCCACTTGATACCTAAAATGACGTAGTTTAGGAGTTAGGAGCATAGGATTTTATGAAAACACCCCTGAAAATTCGCAGGAAAAATCCAGCTGCCAGTCTCCACGAGGCACTCCATGAGTCATGGAGTTGACAATGACTCATGGAGCCAAGTCATGGAGTGCACTGGAACTTTTCTCAAAAATCCCTTGAATTTGCCGACGACTGACATCACGAGTCGTTGTCTGACTTAACGACTCGTGACTCCTTCCGTCACTACTGAAACCAACATTCCTATTCTTTTATCCTATGACTAACATAATGAGTCATGACTTGCTACAAAGACTCATCTCTCTCCTTGTCTTCACCACTGCCTCGAGACTGACATTTTTTCGACGACCATCGTAACGGGTCGTTGCCTCACTTAGTGATTCTTGGTCACCATCCGTCGTCACTTAAACCTTTATCCTGCACTTCCCCTCGATGACTCTCAGGTTGACTCGTTACTTAACTTAAAGAGTCATTAAGTCTCTTGTTCCCTGGAGTCTTGACATATCAGGCTACTGCCCATGCCAAGGACCCCATGACACATCTCCTTATCCCACGAGTCGTGTCGTAGGTCGTTATGTCAGAGCTCTGAATAGGACTTTACTAACTGCTTGCCACGAGTCTCACCACAACTCGTGGAGTCACCTAATGAGTTGTACCATGACTTAATCTGTGGTGAAATTTCTACTTTCCTTCTAAATTCTTTCTTTAAGACTGGGGTCTCATCTTAGAAACTTTTGAGGTGTTTCAATATCTCCCCCTTGGGAATATTCATCCTCGAATGTAGGTTAAACATACTGAAAGGATAGTATGGAACTAAAATACCAAATACTAAGCACTCGAAACGAGAACTGACGGAGTGACTGAGCTAAACGGCTAGGGAAAGAGTTCCAATCCCAAGAACTAAATGCTAAGGCTGAAAGCCAATGGAGTATCTGACTCTGAGCTGATCTTACATATCTAAACTGAATATCTAAAGGTACATGCATGCTAAGGTGTAAGAGGGACTGAAAGACATGAAACTGACATGGGACTAAGTAGGGCACTAAGGAGAAGCTGTTTCTCTCAAGCTGGAACTGAGCGGTTAGGGACGGAGTTGTAAATCCCATAACTGCTTTCTGATATCTGAATAGGTGGCCTTATTTGAATTCAGTTTCCCAAGTATTTCCTCCTACTAGATGATTGTTCCTTAAAACCTTCATTGAAACAACTTCCTTTTTCCCCCAGCTTACGATCTTGACGGTCAAAAATCTCAACTGGAACCTTGTTTTAAAAGAGGCCGTCATCCTCACAAACACCTTATCACTGCTTTCCTGGTAAAATCTTTATAGACACCTTGCTAGATACACTAACTTCCTGAATACCACCACATCATTCAAGCCTATCACTAAAATCATCTTACGACTCCTCTGCAGCATATTCCATCCAAGAATTTCCCTGTCTCCCTAGTAGGACTAACAACTGTATCTCATGAACTTCTACATATTGAGAATCTAAGGTATAAATAGAAAGTTATTCTGAGTATATCTATTACAACAATCATTCCTGATATAGGTGAACGTAGAATTGGCTTAGAGTAAGGAAATTGCAAGCATGAATTACTCAAGGTGCCTAGTCTGAGCATACACATGATGTAGCATGATCTTCTAAACCATTAAGGAGAGTTTGAGGGACTAGGTTCTTGGAGCTGAACATATTGTGAGACATGAGTCTTTACATAACTAGTTTTCATGACATGAAGTCGAGATTTTTGGAACCATGGAGTAAGACCCGGATCGCTGTCTGAAACGGTTATCTATAATTCTAAAAGTCTGAACATAAGCATTAGTAGAATGTAACTTCAATTGAAATACAATAGAAAACAGCTGAATAGGAAGGATTGACATCCTATAACTGTTATTTCTGGAGCCCTTCTACTATAACTGTTATTTCTGGAGCCCTTCTACTAAAACACTTAGGGCTTGACTTGGCCTTCTTAACTTATCATCTCCTTCTTAGTTTAAAGTCACCATTCTCAAGCTCTTAGATCCTTTCTTAAGTCTAGGTTAACATCACTAACTCTTGACTTCTCACTTGCCTCAAAAGCTATCACTGAAGGTTTCATACTTATAGTCATTTCATATCAGCCACGGGATAATTCTCATACTGGCATTCTAAAGGCATCTCATACCTTATATTGTGGCTCCTGTGCCTAACGACATGCAAGGATCAACATAAAAATTTCATAACATACCTGCAACTATATCTTGAGCTGTCTGCCATCTATACTAAATGTTAGGCCCTGATGATATGGGCGAGCTGCTGGAATGGTTGGCTGAGTCTTCCCACGTCCAGAAAAAGGGCAATTCTTTATTCTATGGCCTCATCGACCATATCCAAAACATCCTTTCTTATTGAGAAAATAGTTACCGAGGTGGCTCCTTCCATATTTCTCGCAAGCTGGGCGACCTGACAAGGCTGCAGAAGAGGTAGCCGAGGCTCTACCTTCACCTCGTTTGGCTGCTGGGCAATCTCTGTGTTTTATGACCCGACTGGCTGCACCAAAAACAACCACTTGAACCAGCCATTCATTCTCCCAAATGGTTCTTCCCATAATTCTAGCAAGTTGAGCAGGTAATCTCCCTTACTCTTGGTTTGGTTGGAGCATTGATTATCGCTGGAGCTGGGGCTGATGATCTTCAACGGGACTGGAAACGAGGTCCACCACTCATCCTCTATTGGGAGAACCCTGAGTTCCCTGTCCTTACTCTCTTGCTCCCCTTTTCTTTTCCCTTGAAATTTCCATCCGCTTTCAAACTGTGAAACTCAGGTGGATTCCTCTTTATGAAATTTCAAACCCTGGTAGCTATTATCTCTTCAGTAGGATTTGCAGGTGTGACCGCTTGCTGGTTAACCTGAGTGGTCGTGGCACGTATTAACACTCTGAGGGAAGCCTCGAGCTTTGCATCTGTCACTTTCCCACTAAGGGGGCTTACTGGAGTTGGTGGGGCTGGTGGATTCCCATTATTTCTCCGTCTTCCATTATCTCTTCTGCAAGGCATTGTCTCCGAACATGTCAAGCATGAGTTATAAGAGAAACTTTAGAGTTTACACTCTATAGCACGATAAGAATAATAAAAGAAGGGAATTTTCCTAAAAACTCCTTGTAGCCTCTCTCTCATAAGTGTGGCGCACTTCACACCCATGAAAAGGACTCTACTTGACACGACTTTTAGACATCCTAGGACACTCTAAACCTAGTACTCTGATACCAAGTTTGTCACACCCTGAGTCTATACCCTGGATGAGACACGGTACTTGGAGTGACAAGTAACCCCAAGTCAACCCATGTTCTATCATAACAATGTCAATCTGAGTAAAACATAGCGAAAGCTTTAATATAATAAAACATTCATCAAGAAGAACTAAATCACAAAGTTTTAACCAACTGAAACAAACTGAAAATTTGAATCTATGTCTACGTCAGAAAGCCATCTATCTGATGAGTTTCTGAGACAAGCCCCCAGCTAGCTCTAAGTCTAACTGAAAGGAATATAACTGAATAGAAATAATCATCGTCCTCGAAAGATGAGGACTCACCACTGGCGCAGCTGAAAACTTCTGGAAGAGATCTGCTAATGGTGTTGAGACTGAGGACCTGTAGCTATATCATAAAACAATACAACATATAAGGTACATGTCAGTACTTTGAATGTACTGATTAAGTAGGAGAAAACATAACATGGAGAATAATTAATTGAGTTATAATGATATGCAATGACCAACTGAAATGCTGAAACTAAATACACTGAAATATATTGTGATGATCAAAATGACCCTGTTTGATGGTCAAAGACATGCCCTAAATATGAGATACCGATCTGAACTACTGTATGAACTGATCTAAACTGAGTAATTTGAAACTATTCTAACTGAGCTAATCTGAGACTGAATTGAACTGACTAGTGGGAGAGTCTATAACTGACATATAACCACATGAGCTAGACATGGAGTCCAATGTATACAGCCCATTGGTAGGACCAAATATACCTTGCCAGGGTATAAAGGCATGAACTGGGTGATCACAAGTTTGGGGCGATAATGTCAGTAAAAATAACCTACGGTGGCAACGTAGTTCTAGGAACCTGGGTGCGCTGGAACCCCGGTCCCCTCTCGGTGCTAAGTCCTACTCCTACTGGATGGTCCTAACATGACTACTACTACCAAGATGATAGCTCGAAACTGGGGTTCAAGACTAAGTCAGGGATACTTATCTGTAAGTAACTTGAGAGTCTTATCGGACCGGATTTAGTAACTGGTATTCTAAGACTGGTCAGAGCTGCTTAGCTGGAATCATCATTTCCATCTAAACAACAAACTGATAACTAGAAGTGCTGGATCTAAGACTGGTCAGAGCTGCTTAGCTGGAAGTGCTGTAACCGTCTAAAGAACCAACTAAAATATGATAATTGATATCTGAGCCTAAATATTGATAACTGGGAGGCACCACTGACACCTCAGGAAAAGACTATAGTCAAACTAACCAGCTGACATTTATGAAATTACTGAGTAGACTAGTATCCTGACTGAAACTGGACTAGCATGAACTGACTAAGATAATCAACTGATATTGACAACATATGAAATCCCAACACTGATAACTGACCATTTTGTAGAACTCTAAGTGTTTTGAGTGGACTGAGACTTTGAGGCTGAATATACCAAGATATTAACTTCTACTCAAGGATCTATGTCAATCAGTCGTAACTCGATCAAAATCTAACATATCAACATAACGTTTCTATTTTGACTCCAAATCATGCAAGTTCTACCCTAATTTATGATAAGGACCAAGACTAAGGAACCTTCATCTAACCAGAGGCCTGAGAGTCTAGGGAAATCATAGACATACCTTTTCTAACTCAATTTATAGAATCAAAAATCCCGAGCGTAATATACGTTATGGGTTCCTTATTCATGCAAGCTCATAGATACCAATCATACTTTAAACAGATATAGTGAAATCACTGTAAAAGTCATGTACATACTTCATAAGAGCCATATCTTGAAAATAGTGCTAATACATAGTAAAATTCTAGAAAACATGCTACCATCATTTCATATACCTAAATCAAGAATTTGCGAGTAATTTCATAACATACATTGCTGCTTATCATGGGGTCTTGAAATTCACGGAAAACATATAAGGGATCATGCTTATATTGAGATCTTAAGACATTATTTGTAAAATTTAGTAACTAGGGTTTTACATAAAACTCGGGACACAAGGACGAAATGGGGGATCCTTGTTAAAGTCCCACATACCTGGTTGATGGATTTGTCTAAAGGTCTAGAAGTTGCTGCACCTTGGACAGGAACCCTAGTGCTTGAGACTTGAGAGAAAAAAAGAAATGAAGAAGAAGGATTCGTGAGTGCTTAGGATCAAATGAGGGACTAGGCTAGACATTCCCCTTGAAACCGTCCACTATATACTCAAAACGGCGTAGTTTAGGAGTTAGGAGCATAGGATTTTATGAAAACACCCCTAAAAATTCAGAGGAAATATTCATCTGCCAGTCCCCACAAGGCACTCCACGAGTCATAGGGTTGACAACGACTTGTGGTGCAAAGTCGTGGAGTGCACTGGAACTTTTCTCAAAAATCCCTCGAATCTGCCGATGACTAACTACACGAGTCGTTGTCTGACTTAACGACTTGTGACTTCTTCCATCACCACTGAAATAAAAAATCTTGTTCTTTTATCTTACGACTGACACGACGAATCGTGACTTGCTACGATGACTTCCGTTTCTCCTCGTCATCACCACTACCTTGAGACTGACATTCTTCCCATGATTGTTGTAATGGGTTGTTGTCTCACTTAATGGTTTATGGCCACCATCTGTCATCACTAAAACCTTTATCCTACATTTCCCTTCGACGACTCTTAGGATGACTCGTTATTGAACTTAAAGAGTCGTCAAGTCTCCGTCCCCCTAGAGTCTTGACATATCAGGATGCTACTTGTGCCGAGGATCCCACGACTTGTCTCCTCATCCCACTGATGAGTTGGAAATTTAACAACTCATTAGGCTCATAATCATGAGTATTTTCCTAGTTTTCGAGTCATCTATGTGGATTTTATGCCTTTTCTACTAAATTCTTTGTAGGTACCTCATGTGAGTAAAGAAAGCATGAAATCGAGCAAAACAAATGGAATTTGAGAAGAAATTTGATGAGTTAGAATATGAGGGATAGGAGCCAAAGATAAGGGAATATTTGAGCTCAAAAAGAGGTGCAAGGACGTGCTTTGAATTGGATGAACGCGGATCTGAAAAGGCGAAATGCAGGCGAAACACAGAAGCTACTGCCCAGACCGGCTAGACAACCGACCCTTCATAGAATGGCACCAGCTAAAAGCCACTGAACCGCCGGTTCCCCCATGACAGGCCACTATTTTCAATCGGCTAAAGTTTGGTGCTCCACGGATTGCAACCGGTGAAACGCCGGTTCCTTGCCGGCAAGGCCGTCTAATGAAGGATAGAAAGGGTCCAAAAAGGTCTCAAAAGCATCTAGAAGCTCCAAGGACATTTTGGGAAAGTTTTACACAAGAAAGTACAGATATATAACCTCCATTGTACACCAACTAAGGGGAGAACCATTCAACCAACAAATTACTCATTTAATTTTCATCTTCTTCATAGAATTAGGAGTAGATTCTTTTCTCCATAGTTTTGTAGAGTTAGGTAGGACTTTTCTTCTTAATTTTCTTTAGACCATTTTGGGGGAATTCCATTATTGTTGTAAGAGCTTGTGAAGCAAAAATTGTGAAGCTAAGGAAATGAATGTGAGGAGAATCCTCTTGGTATCTTCTCTCTATCTTTAAATATGCTTTACTAATTTGCTAGTTAGAAGTATATTTATGGTGGGTTTTGTTAATTTTATTGGGTTTTGAAAAATTGCTCTTGGATTCTTATTGAATTATAGGTGGGTGTTGCTAGATTCATCTTCCTATTGTTCAATTAAGTGTAAATCTATTAGATTCTCTTCAATCTATTAATGAAGATCCATTGATTATGATATGGGTCTATCTATACTTGCTTGATTGTTTCTTGGGGGAGAATGATTAAGTATTGGAAGGGAATCTAGTAGTGGGTATGGATAGCAGATTGTAAAACTAAGTTAGAAATAGATGAAATTACTTCCTCCTTCCTAATTGGCAGCTAATATCTAGGAATAGTGAAGTTGCTAATCCAAATCAATTTGGGTTGAGATAAATCAAAGCTATAGTTTGAGAAAACTCTAGGGGTAGTCTATAGGCTGGGAAGCTGAGGCTTCCTACTTCCCGAGATTATTTACACTTGAGTCTAAGACATTGAGGAAATTCCCGATTTAATTGTGATCTCACCCATAGAATGTTCCTAGCCTCTCACTTGCGATTACTTCAATTGGAATTCCCCCCAATTAGTTTTAGTTTAGAATTAGTTAGTTAATTTTCCCTTTTTATTTCTTCCCCAATTTAATTTTCAAATGTTCAACAATTATGCGCTCTAGTTTGAATTAGTTTATATCTTTTGATTTATCGACTCAATTCCCTGTGGGATTTGACCCTGAAATTTGTCGGGTATTTGTTTTGAGAAGCAACCATTTACTCTCTTTCATAAAATAGGAGTGTATTTTGGACGTTATCAAAATGGCGTTGTTTCCGGGGAATTGAGTTGTGATAAGCCATTAGTTATTTATTGATTCGAACTGGTTTTGCATTTTTGTTTTACATTTCATTTTGTTTTTATTTTGCTTTTGTTTTTGTTTGCTTGTAGTTGAATGATGGAATCATGGAATGAAAGGAGGTTTGTTGGTGGCAACCCTTATTATGATGACCTATGTCCCTATTGTGGAGGACCACACTATTGGCAAGATTGCAAATATGCCCCTAAAAGGGAGATGAGTGCACCTTATCCTTGCTATGATGGGTATAGATGCACATTATGTGGTAGTCATGGGAGACATTTGGATGGATGCCCAAATGGTTTCACTTTCCTCTATAATGGTTATGATAGGAGTTGTGCTCCTAAGCTTGAAAGAAATGAAGCCATGGCAAGTGAGGGAAGGAGAAACACATGTGGACGCATAAAAGCCATGCTACAAGACTTTGTGGAGCGGGAATCTAATGCGGAAAAGAATGCCAACCCCTCTATGCCCATGGAATTATCAAATCCGCTAGAAGAAAGATGTAAATCTCTAAAAGAAGAAGTGGAGCAGACATTGAGGAGCATAGCAAGAAGAAGTGAACAATGGGGCATAGCTCAACTTGATTCATGGGAGGAAGCTAAAAATGATGATGAAGTGGAGTCAAGGTGAACTTTGAATAAGTCATAGAGGTGCACCAACCAACCAACAGTGCAAAAATGAAAGATGCCAAGGTTGAAGAAGTGACACTAGACTCTCCAAATGATATCCAACAATTCATGCTAGAAGAATCTAGTGCATTTGAAGAGGAGGATGGCAAGAAAGAGGCATTCTTGAAAGGAGAGCGACTTAGACCGCTCTCTTATCATTTTTCAACATTGACCTTGGTTGAAAAAAAATGAATACTGAGGAGACCAAGTCGATGAAGGGAATTGAGGAGGAAGATCAAGGTTGCTTCATCTTAGAGTATGCCATGCCAACAAGGCCAAAGCACATCCCTTCTTCAAGGGCAAAGAAACACAAGATGCAACATCCGTTTCTTGGTCCTTTGATGCTTACACCATGTTATACCCTAAGGATTCAAAGATCAGACCCGGGAGTTGAAATGGGGAATAAATGAAAAATCCGGCTTGTAGGAACAGGACGAGTCATTGGACGACTCGTGAGGAGAGCCCACAAGTCGTCAGGTGACTCGTGGGGAGGCCTGGGAGAATGGGAATATGATAAGGAAAAAGGAGTCCCCACGGGCTTGGGAATGACTCGTGGTCAGACACCATGTGTCGTTAGGTCATCCGTGGGGAGGAGGTATAAGAAAAATAGAAAAGGCAAGGCAGTGGACTTAACGGAAGGAGACCACGACTCATCATGTCTGGAAACGAGTCATGATATGAGTCGTTGGGTGGAATTTAAATGAATTGATTTTAGGGAGGCAGTGCATTTGATGAGTCGTGGCCACCCGTAACGAGTTGTCATGTCAATCGTTAGGACCCCCAGTGACCAGTTAAGACAGTGTACCTGACGAGCAAGGTGACGGATCGTGTGGGCAGGTAACGAGTTGTTAGGTCACCCGTTAGTTATTTTCTGCAAATTAGTAAGGGCTTTTTTGTAAATTTCTAAGATCCTAAGGCCTAAACTACGATGTTTTGGGTTATGAATAGGGGAATTTAAAGGGGTTAAGTTCAGTTTTCACCTCATTCATTCATGTATGCAAGGTAGGGGAAGTGGGAGAGTGATTCAAGCTTAGCATTCCTCAATTCATTTCAATTTCTTCCGGGGTGATCAAGAGAGGTCAAGAACTTGATATTCCCAGGTATGTAAGGTTCTCAATGGGTGGTTTCTTCCACACCCATACCCTTCCTCTTTGATTTTGCTAAAATTTCAATAAAAACTCATGGGGTTTGAATTTGATTTACTTAAAATCTAATAATTTGATTATGGGTTTTGTGATTTCAAAATCTTATCATAATCTATGGGTTTTAATCAGCCTTTTTGATTTAAAATTAATTATAACACTATGGATTTGGAAGTTCTATGTATTTAAGCCTAATTATACATGACCCATGGTGAATTGATTTATGATCTAATTACCCATTGATGATATATATATGCCCAACCTGAATTATGATTTAAATCATGAATTTATTATGTTACCCATTATGAACTTTTGAAATTCAAGCTATATGCATGATTTACGAGTATGTATGAGCCTTATGAATCATGAATTATGTTTTGGTTGACTCACGGGCCTTATGCCATGGCTAGTTCATGTATGTACAAGTATGTTTACAATTTTCATGATTTAACTAGCCCATGAATTCATGTATGTTATACTATGAGCACTATATATGTTTTGGGAGTAGTATCAAACACCGAGTAGGTTCCGGGCCTAGGTTCTTCCCTGGATCTCATAAACTATGTGCTACTGTAGGTATGTTGGGACCTCCTATGGGACTTTCCCCAGCCCAAATGGCCCTTTTCATGGTGATATCACACTTTCATTGTTTGACCCATGGCAAGGTACGGACACCATCCCGACCTAGGGTTACAAGTCGGGCTTCATGTGTGCTCATATGGGGTATGTCAGTTAAGAAAATCTCCCACTGTTCCTCATGAATTATGCATGTTATGATTATGCATTTTGGCTCAAGTCTTGTTAAGTAAAGCTCTTCTCTCATAATTATGATTATGTCTATATTACGAATGTTTTGAAAACCTTGGGCCTTATGACATGTTATGATTTACGATACGAGCATGATGTCCTACCCTTATGATCATTTATGAATTTTATACATATTTTAAATGTCTGTTTTACTTGCCTTGCATACTCAGTATATTCCACGTACTGACCGCATACTTTCTATGCTGTATCGTTTCATGAAACAAGCCTCAATTCTTAGGCTCACCCTCACCTGTAGATTGTCTTGGGCTTGGTCTCAGCGTACTTGGTAAGTCCTTATGTTCCGTGGGCTATATGTTCGGACTCTATGTTTTTCTTTTGGTTTCAGAATTGTTGGGTTAGTTTGGGAGTTGTCCCATCAACCCATCTTTCATGATTAGAGGCTTTTCAGACTACAAGTTGTATTCAACCATCATTTATGGATTATGTATTGTCCTTTCTCCATATTTTTGACATGTTTACGTTTTGTTATGTTAAGTCTTCCGCTTATGTGAATGAATTAGATGTATGCTTATGCCATGGGTCGACTTGGGGTCTCTTGGGGCTCCTAATCCCGTGTCTACAATCCGGGTGTACGTTCAGGTCATGACAAACTTGGTATCAGAGCCATAGGTTTGAAGTGTCCTAGGGAGTTCGAAAGCCGCGTTAAGTAGAGTCTTGCTCATGGGTGTGAAGCGCACCATACCTATGACGAAGAGGCTACTACATGTTTAGGAAGTGTTCCCTTCTTTCATGATCTATGTCATACGATGAAAGTCCTCTATCCTTCTAATTCGTGCAAATGGTGAGAAGCATCAGCCAACCCCGCCCGTTCACGAGGGTCACGCACCAGAGCTTGCTGCCCACGCTGAGTTTAGGGCAGTGATTCAGATGCTGGCACAGGCCATGATTGCCCAAGTTCAGAATCATACAGTGGCACATTACCCTAAGAACGGGAATGCGGCGGTAGCCAGGGTGAGGGATTTCTTGAGGATGAGCCCTTCGGAGTTAATGGGGTCGAAGATAGATGCGGACCCACATGATTTTATTGAGGAGATTTTGAAGGTCACCCAGGTTATGGGGGTGAACAATGGAGAGTGCATTGACTTGACCTCCTATTAGCTAAAGGGGGTAGCTAACATATGGTTTAAGCAATGGAGAGATGCCAAGGCGGTGGGTGCAGGCCCGATAGGTTGGGATGAGTTTCACACTGCATTTATGATTCAGTTCTACGCTCAGGAGATGAGGGAGCTCAAGGAGGCCGAGTTTGTTAATTTGAAGCAAGGTAATATGTTTGTCCAGGAGTATGCATTGGATTTCACCAAGCTATCTAAGTATGCTCCGGAGTTGGTGGCGGATCAGAGGGCTCAGGTGAGCCGTTTTGTGCATGGGGTGGCAGATTATTTGGACAAGGATTGTCGGATCGCCATGCTTCACCGAAAAATTGGCTTTCCCCATCTTGTATTTCATGCGCAATAGATGGAGTCAGTCTATAGGAGGCAGAGAGAGGCCGAGAGGGCTAGAACCGATAGTTATGGGGTTTCTCAGGCCAGGTCATGGGGTGGACCATGTCAGCAGTCTTAGCACAGGTCTATCCCTCTAGCTCCATCATCAGCCAACACGCAATCCAAGTTTAGTGTCACGACTCGAACGGAGGCCCGGATCGTAGACACAGGACAAGGGACCCCGAGAGACCCCAAGTCAACCCATGACACATGCATACAGTTACTTTCAATTTAACAAGCGGGACATTTAACATAAAAATAGCGGAAACGTAACCATAACATAACATCAAGAGATACTAGACGTATACAAGAGCTAAGTACTACATACTATTCTGAAAGCCTCTACTACATACGATGGGTTGATGGGAAAACATCCCCAACTAACCTGAACAATACAGAAACTCAAAATAACATAAAAGTCTATCAAACAGCCCTCGGAACATGAGGACTCACCAATGAACTGATAGTGTAAATTGGGATGGACTAAGGATGAGGACGAGCCTGAGATCCGGACACTGTATCATGAAATGATACAGCATAGAAAGTATGTGGTCAGTACGTGGAATGTACCGAGTATGCAAGGTAAGTAAAACCGCGAAAGTAATATAAATCCGTTTAAGCAAGTTATACATATATCATAAGCTTTTAAGGATAATAAGAAGACTACATGTATTCATTATGAAATCACACTCACATTATTCATGATCATGCATGGCTTTAGAACATCATGACTGACTTGAATAACTCAAAGCTGAATATAACATTTATATCAAAAGCTGAAAAATGAGTCAAACCTTACTTTTAGAACATGCATGCATAAGGTATTCATCATGAGTAATGAAAAATGTAAATCTGGATGATATAGACCGTGGGAGACTCGTCACTTAACCGAAATTCCACGATAGAGCTTACGTGGTCCCAACTATTACACTTAAGTGGGAAGAGCCATCCATAACCTTGCCAGGGCGATGGAAGCTACCAAGATATCGATATCAAGCTTAGGGGCCAATGGGGCTGGTGATAGCTCACAAGGGAGGTCCCAATAATGTATAAGTATCAACCTACATTGGCGCGCAGTTCTGGGGCATAAGGTAGTCGACCCTTAACCTGCTCGGTGCTAGAGTCTTCTCCCAAAGACATGCAATACTCTACACCGTATATAACAAAGCTCAACATCGTCTATTGACGAAGCTCAATATGAAATCATGCATAACTCAACATTGTCTATTGACAAAGCTCATAATAACATCGTGCATATACTCAACATCATACATAAATGAAGCTTAACATTGTCTATTGACAAAGCTTATAGTAACATACATCTTAATCACGATTTCATTCATATAGGAGGCTTTTTACTTTGAAACATACCACAAGCTAGAATTTATGATAAGAGTCGAGGAAAATTCTCTTCAAACCATGTGGTAAGCTTATGTCGGGGAAATTCATTACTTTAAAACATCATATGGGCATCACCCAAAGCTTTATCATACTTGGATTTATTCAATTCACCTTGAAAGCATCAATACAATCATGGGTAGATTTAGAAATATGCTTTTCTTCATTTATTTCATCATCACTACACACGTATCACAAATCACCTTTTTTATGAACTATTCATCCATGGCGTTTTAGATTCAATTTTTAGAAAAAAAACAATTTTTTTATAAGAAAAATGAGTTAGAATTTACCGAGCTTTGTAAATCATCAATATCAACTCAATCTAATCATACCCATGAATAGAGATATAAGAGTCATGTAATTGATCAAAATCCCATAATTGACCATTCATAATTTAACACTAATTGTTAGGAATTGGGAATGGGTGTGGAAGGAAGACACCCATTAAAACCCTACATACCTGGGGATGGGCTAATTTCGAGGTTCCTTAGATACCCACAAAGAAATTGATGGAAACTTGGGGAAGAAGACCTTGAATCTCCCAAAAATCTCTCTAAAGTTCTTGCATGAGAATGGGCATGCATAAAGGACTTAACTCATCTTATCACACTCAGAAAATATCCAAAATGACGTAGTTTAGGGTCTAAAAGCATGGAAAAGTTGAAAATGCCCTTATTGAACCTGCCCTAAAAACTGGCCGGATAGAACCCACGGGTAGTATCAATGGGTCGTGGAAACAACCCACGACTCGTCCTGTCTCTTTGTTGAAAACACTACTGAAAGCCCTTTTCTCGGAATCGTACCACAGACACACAGGACAGATCATCCTAAGCTTTAACAGACTGTTCTTTTGGTCGTTGTTTCCTTCTTCTGAAATCTGCACTCCCATTCTACGAGTCTCACCAAGGCTCATTATAAGCTTCAACGGGTCGTGGTTTCCACCCGTTGTCTACACTACGAAAGTACAAAGCCCTACCATTACTGCTAATAACATATCATCGCTCCTCACAACAGGCCGTTGCAACACCCGTTGTTACTTCAACCATCTGGGCTGACTCCTTACCATGAGCACCATGACGGCTCATTGTTTATTACAATGGGTCTTCGAATCAACCATTGTTTCCCCCTGACATCTAAACTCTTGAACCCACGACCACAAATGACGGCCTGTGGTTACTTACCACGGGTCGTGGTACCTGTCGTTCTGTAACCTTTTTCCCAACTTTCAACAGTTTTGCATTTTTGCTTCCCGGGTCTACTCCTATGCACCTTGGGATATTACAATATCTCCCCCTTGGGAACATTCATCCTCGAATGTAGGAAACAAGCAACAAACAGAAACATACAATTTTTCATAGCCATATACTAATCATTTTAACTGAAATTTTCACGGAATGACTACCTCCGAATAAAACCATATAGCTGAACTGATCTCTGGTATCAGAGCACACCATCTCCCCCTTGGGAGAAAACCTCCAGCTTTTGACTCTGCAGTGCCTCCTTCAGCTTCCTCAAAATAGGATCCTTATCTTTCTTGGATTTAACACCAACCACCAAGGACGATTCTGACCCGCTATGTAAATCAACACCGCCATCGGTTGAGTTGATCAATCTAACTCCCAGTCTTGAAGGTCGGTGGAAATCCTTCACCAACTCCTTCTTTCCCTCATCCACGTGGGACACACTCTCCATAGAGAGTCTACTAAGCGCATCCGCAACCACATTAGCCTTACCCGGATGGTAGAGGGCACTCATGTCATAGTCCTTCAATAAGTCCAACCACCTCCTTTGTTGAAGATTTAGATCTTTCTGTGAGAACAAATATTGCAAGCTCTTGTGATCGGTGAATACATCCACTTGGACCCCATACAAGTAATGCCGCCATATCTTCAATGCAAACACCACCGCAGCCAACACAAGATCATGGGTCGGGTAATATTTTTCATGAACTTTTAGCTGTCTTGAGGCATATGCTATTACTTTCCCATGCTGCATTAACACACACCCGAGTCCAACTCGTGAGGCATCACAATACACCACAAAGCCGTCCGTACCCTCGGGTAGAGTCAACACTGGTGTTGAAGTGAGTCGGGTCTTCAACTCCTGGAAGCTTTTCTCACAAGCCTCCGACCATTGGAACTTTACCTTTTTCTGAGTCGATCTAGTTAACGAGGCTGCAATGGATGAGAAACCTTCAACGAACCTCCGATAAAAACCTACTAAGCCCAAAAAGCTCCTGATGTCTGATGGGTTCACCGGTCTGGGCCAATTCTTTACCGCCTCGATCTTTTGAGAATCTACTTTTATTCCCTTACTTGACACCACATGGCCTAGAAATGCCACAGAATCTAACCAGAACTTCCATTTGCTGAACTTTGCATACAGATGTTGATCCTTCAGGGTTTGAAGCACTACTCTCAAGTGAGCGGCATGCTCCTCCTCACTCCGAGAGTATATCAAGATGTCGTCAATGAACACAATTACGAACATGTCCAAATATGCCTTGAACACCCTATTCATTAGATCCATAAATGCTGCAGGGGTATTGGTTAGTCCGAAAGACATAACAACAAATTCATAATGACCATACCGAGTCCTGAAAGTGGTCTTTGGGATGTCACTCTCCCGAACCCTAAGCTGGTGATACCCGGACCTGAGATCAATCTTGGAGAAGCACTTGGCACCCTGAGGCTGGTCAAACAAATCATTGATCCTGGGTAAGGGGTACCTATTCTTGATGGTAACCTTGTTCAACTGCTGATAGTCAATACACATGCAGAGGGAACCGTCCTTCTTTCGAACAAATAGAACTGGTGAATCCCATGGAGACTGGCTTGGTATAATGAAGCCCTTATCCAATAGATCCTTCACCTGATCCTTCAATTCCTTTAGCTCGGCTGGAGCCATCTTGTAGGATGGGATAGAAATGGGTTGCGTGTTGAGAAGAAGGTCTATAGCGAAATCAATCTCCCGCTAGGGAGGTACACCTGGCAAATCATCAGGAAAGACCTCCGAGTACTCACATATGACTGGAACTGACTGAATGGTTGGGGTCTCGGACTCCAAGTCCTTAACCCTAACAGATGGTACATGCAACCCTTGGAAATCATCTTCATGTCCTTAAGATAAGAAATGAATCAACCTACAAGCACAACTGAACTACCCCTCCACTCTAAAATTGACTCACCCAGAAATTTGAACTCTACTGACCTGGTTCTACAATTAATTGAAGCATAGCAGGCATATAGCCAATTCATGCCTAGAATAACATCAAAATCGGTCATGGATAACTCTATAAAATCTGCTGAGGTGACCTTATGAAGAACTGAGATTGGGCAATCTCTATATATCCGTCTAGCTATAACTGAGTCACCTACTGGAGTATAAATTGAGAAGAGCTCTAATAAGACATCGAGGCTGACTCTGAGGCTATTGATATAAGGCGTCACAAAAGATAGGGTAGCTCCTGGATCTAGCAAAGTATACACATCAGAATGAAAAACTCTCAACATAATGGTGACTACATCTGGTGAGGCCTCCTGCTCCTGGTGAGTGGCTAAGGAATAGAATCTGTTCTGACGCTGCCCGCCAGCTGTGCTAGTAGATACCCCCTGATGTGCTGTGCGTGAGGGAGGAGCTGCTGAACAAGAAGTTGGGCCTTGGCCCCCAACCTGATCCTGCCTCGTAACTGAACAATCTATGAGCATATGTCCAGGCTGCTTACATCCAAAACAGGCTCCCGATCTTGCTAAGCACTGGCCCGTGTGCCCTCGGCCACATTTGCAGCAAGCTGGAATGCTGGAATCTGTGGGTATGCTGCTATAACCCCTCGAGCCTGAAGCTCGCCCCCTCCTGATCGTGTCGGGGCCTAGATGGCACACTTATGGCTGATGATGTAGGGGCTGACAATCTCTGGTGGGTCTTCTGTCGATGCCCACCATCGGACCTTTGCTGAGAGAATCTGTGGTCCTCAGTTCGGGCCCTCTTGGCCTCCCTTTCCCTCGAGTGTGCTGCCTCCATCTTCTAAGCATACAACACTATGCGAGAGAAGTCCATGTCCTAGTAGATCATAGCTTTCCTGCAGTCCTTGTCCAAATATACTGCAATACCATGCAAATATCTACTCACCCGCGCCCGCTGGCCAACCACCAACTCAGGGGCATATTTAGATAAGCGGGTGAACTTAAGGGAGTACTCCTGGAAATTCATCCTCCCTTTCTTTAGATTCACAAATTCAGCTGCTTTCAACTCTCTCATTTCTCGAGGGAAGAACCGATCGAGGAATGCAACCTGAAACTCCTCCCATGTGACTGGATCTGCTCTAGCAACCCTGTTGTCCTTCCACTAGCAAAACCAAATATGCGCAACTCCCTTCAATCGGTAGTAGGCCTACTTTACGCACTCTACACTGCCCACCCCCATAACTTGGGTAATCTTGACAATCTCATCAACGAAGTCGTGCGGGTCCTCATCTACCTTGGACCCCACGAACTCCGGCAGGTTCATTCTAAAAAAGTCTCAGACTCTGGCGGTCGCCGCATTATCGTTCTGAGTAATATGGGCAACGACCTGCTGATTTACCTGAGCGGTCAAGGCCTACGCCAACATCTGGATGGCAGCTCGAAACTCAGCATGAGCGGCTGGCTCCGGTGCTTGGGGCTCCTGAATTGGTGTTGTTGGCTTGTGCCCATAACCGTTTGCGTCATCATGGCCTTCACCACCTCCATTCCTCCTTCTATTCATCCTCCTAGGAGCCATGATTCTACAATTTCGAGTAGCACGAATTATAAGGATAGAAAGCCTTTTTCATGCACGACATAGATCATGAAAGAAGGGAACATTTCCTAAAATGTTTAGTAGCCTCTTCATCATAAGTGTGGCGCTCTTCACACCCATGAGAAAGACTCTACCTAACGCGGCTTTCAGAATCCCTAGGACACATCAAACCTATTTCTTTGATACCAAGTTTGTCATGACCCGAACGGAGGCTTGGATCGTAGACACGGGACAAGGGACCCCGAGAGAACCCAAGTTGACCCATGGCACATGCATACAATTACTTTCAATTTAACAAGAGGGACATTTAACATAAAACATAGCAGAAATGTAACCATAACATAACATCAAGAGATAGTGGACGTATACAAAAGCTGAGTACTATTGACCAGGTTTACCCAGAAAAAGGTAAAGTTCCAATGGTCAGAGGCTTGTGAGAAAAGCTTCCAAGAGTTGAAGACTCGACACACTTCAGCACCAGTGTTAACCCTACCCGAGGGTACTGATGTTTTTATAGTATTTTGTGATGCTTCGAGAATCGGACTTGGGTGTGTGTTGATGCAGCATGGGAAAGTGAGAGTATATGCCTCAAGACAGTTGAAAATCCATGAGAAGATTTATCCGACCCATGATCTTGAGCTAGCCGCAGTGGTGTTTTCACTGAAGATATGGCGACACTATTTGTATGGGGTCCACATGGATGTATTTACGGATCAAAAGAGCTTAAAATATGTGTTCATGCAGAAAGATCTTAATCTTCGACAAAAGGAGGTGGTTGGAGCTATTTAAGGACTACGATATGAGTGTTCTTTACCACCCCGATAAGGCTAATGTGGTGGCGGATGCACTTAATAGACTCTCTATGGAGAGTGTGTCTCACGTGGATGAGGGAAAGAAGGAATTGGTGAAAGATTTCCATCGACTGGAAAGGTTGGGAGTTAGGTTGGTAGACTTGACCGATGGCGACATTGTTGTGAAAAATGGATCAAAATCATCTTTGGTGGTGGATGTGAAAGATAGGAAAGATGAGGATCTAATGTTGTTAAAGCTGAAGGAAGCCGTTCGGAGTAAAAAGGTGGAGGTTTTCTCCCAAGGGGGAGATGGGGTGCTACGGTACCAGGGTTATCTGTGTGTTCCATATGTAAGTAATTTGAGGGACCGAATATTGCATGAGGCACATGGATCTAGGTATTCTATCCATTTGCGTGCTACCATGGTGTATCATGATTTGCGGGAAATATATTGGTGGAATGGCCTGAAGAAGGATATTGCAAAATTCGTAGCCAAGTGCCCAAACTATCAGCAAATGAAAGTCGAACATCAAAGGCCGGGAGGCGTACTTCAGGATATTAGCATTCCTACTTGGAAGTGGGAAGAGATTAATATGGATTTCATTACAGGCCTACCTCGTACTCGCTGACACTATGATTCTATTTAGGTGGTGGTAGATAGGTTGACTAAGGCAACACACTTTCTACTGGTCAAAACCACGAATTCAGTGGATGATTATGCTGACTTGTATATTTTCGGGAGTTGGTTCGACTTCATGGAGTGTCCTTGTTTATTATTTCAGGCTGAGGTACTTAGTTTACCTCTCAGTTTTGGCGGTCTTTTCAAAAAGGGCTTCGGACTCAAGTTAAGCTCAGCACAACCTTTCATCCGCAAACGAATGGCCAAGCCGAACGAACAATCCAAACTCTCAAGGTATGTTGAGAGCATGTGTGATGGATTTCAAAGGTAGTTGGGATGATCATTTTCCCTTGATCGTGTTTTCTTATAATAACAATTACCACTCGAGTATCCAAATTGCACCTTTTGAGGCTCTTTATGGACGAAGGTGTAGATCACTCATCAAATGGTTTGAGGTTGGTGAGGCAGCCATGATAGGACCGAATTTGGTTTATGAGGCCATGGTAAAGGTTCAGTTGATAAGGGACCGGTTAAAAACCACTCAAAGTCGCCAGAAATCATGTGCCGATGTAAGGAGAAGAGATCTGGAGTTTGACGTAGACAAGTGGGTATTTCTCAAGGTATCTCCCATGAAGGGAGTCATGCAGTTTGGGAAGAAGGGGAAACTCAGTCCCCGATATGTTGGTCCCTGCCGGATCATGAGAAGAGTTGGTAAGGTAGCGTATGAGTTGGACTTGCCCACAGAGTTGTCTTCGGTACATCTCGTGTTTCATGTATTACTCTTGAAGAAATGTTTGGGAGATCCAGCTTTAGTAGTTCCAGTGAACAACATCGGTGTAAAAGACAGCCTCAGCTATGAAGAAGTTCAGGTGGAAATATTAGATCGCCAAGTCTGTAAGCCAAGGAACAAGGAAGTAGCTTCAGTTCAAGTTTTATGGAGAAATCAGCATGTTGAGGGAGCTACGAGGGAAATCAAAGAAGATATGATGGCTAAATACCCACATTTATTCTCTACCGATTTTGTTTCGACTTGAGGTATCAGTTATGCCCTATGACTCTATTTAGTTTTCATTTTCAGTTCATGTGTTCAAGTTTCTTTTGTGTATGAATATGTATGTGAAGCATAAGATCAGTTCAGCTATGTGTTATGAATTAGAGATAGTTATTCTGTAAGAATTTTAGTTGAAATCATCAGTATTTGAGTATGATAATTGTAACATTCGAGGAAGAATGTTCCCAAGGGGGAGATATTGTTATACCCCGACGATTCAAAGATTGAACCCGGGAACTAAAATGGGGAAAGACTGAAAAATCTGGGTTGCAGGCACAGAACGTGCCGTTGGATGACTTGTGAGGAGAGCCCACGAGTCGTCAGGTGACTCGTGGGGAGGCCTGGGAGAATGGGAATAAGATAAGGAAAAATGAGTCCCCACGGGCTTGGGAACGACTCGTGGCCAGACACCACGAGTCGTTAGGTCATCTATGGGGAGGAGGTATAAGAAAAATAGAAAAGGCAAGGCAGTGGACTTAACAGAAGGAGACCACAACTCGTCATTTCTGGAAACGAGTCGTGGTAAGAGTCATTGGGTGGAATTTAAATGAATTGATTTTAGGGAGGAAGTGCATTTGATGAGTGGTGGCCACGAGTCGTGGCAACTAGTAACGAGTCATCATGTCAATCATTAGGAGGACCCCCAGTGACCAGTTAAGACAGTGTACCTGACGGGCAAGGTGACGGAGCATATGGGTAGGTAATGAGTCATCAGGTCACTCATCAGTGTCACCTGGCAGTTATTTTCTGCGAATTAGTAAGGGCTTTTTCATAAATTTCTAAGATCCTAACGCCTAAACTACGACGTTTTGGGTTATGAATAGGGAAATTTAAAGAGGTTAAGTTCTGGTTTCACCTCATTCATTCGTGCATGCAAGATAGGGGAAGTGGGAGAGTGATTCAAGCTTAGCATTCCTCAATTCATTTCATTTTTTTCCTGGGTGATCAAGATAGGTCAAGAACTAGATATTCCCAGGTATGTAAGGTTCTCAATGGGTGGTTTCTTCCACACCCATGCCCTTCCTCTTCGATTTTGCTAAAATTTCAATAAAAACTCATGGGATTTTGAATTTGTTTTACTTAAAATCTAATGATTTGATTATGAGTTTTGTGATTTAAAAATCTTGTCATAATCTATGGGTTTTAATCAGGCTTTGTGATTTAAAATTAATTATAAACTATGGATTTGGAAGTTCTATGTATTTAAGCTAAATTATGCATGCCCCATTGTGAATTGATTTATGATCTAGTTACCCATTGATGATATATATACGCCCAGCCTGAATTATGATATAAATCATGATTTAAATTATGAATTTATTATGTTACCCATTATGAATTTTTGAAATTCAAGCTATATGCATGATTTACGAGTATGTATGAGCCATATGAATCATGAATTATGTTTTGGCCAACTCACGGGCCTTATGCCATGGCTAGTTCATGTATGTACAAGTATGTTTATGATTATCATGATTTAACTAGCCCATGAATTCATGTATGTTCTACTATGAGCACTATATATGTTTTGGAAACAGTATCGAACACTGAGTAGGTTTAGATCTCATAAACTACATGCCACCGTAGGTATGTTGGGAGGACTAATGTTGGGCATATTCTTTTGCATATTTGCCATATTTTTACTCATCCTTTACCTTGTTTTGAGTTTAGAATTCTTATGAAATGCATAAATTCATGTTTATGTGTGTCTTGTGAGCTAACAAACGTTTTTAGATGTTTTAAGTCGGAAATTGAGGAAAAAGGATTCAAATATGACACAAGGTATGAAGAAAGAAGAGTTCATGAAAATTGGCCTGGTGAGATAGCTGGCGTGGCGGGCCAACCTCCAAACTTTAGAGAAATCTGCAAAATAGTTGGTGCTATGGGTTGCGTAGCACTCTAGGTCCTTAACTTAAGAAGAAAATTCCATCAACACCTTGGCGAGATGAGTGGTGTGGCACGCTAGGAGAATTCTAGACTTAGAAAATTTTTCCAACACTCTGGTGCTTTGAGTGGCGCGGCGGGCCAGAAGGGTCCAGAGGCTCAGAAATTTGACTAACACCTTGGTGCATTGGCTGGCGTGGGCGCCTGGAGCAAAACTTCAAATGAAGTTGAAGCCAAACCTGGCCGATTGGATGGAGAGGCGTGCCAGGCCCATTTCAGGATGAATTTTGCTGATTTTAAAGCTAATTACTTGAGGGCAAAATGTCATTTGAGGCCTTTCTTATAAATATAACATCTAGGTCGTTTATTAGTTATCTTACATCATATTATTGATCATTGTACACAACTTTTGGGGGTAGAGTCAAGAAGTTTGTTACATAGGTTTCTCTTCTTTGAGTCATTTATGTGAATTTTATGCCCTTTCTATTGAATGCTTTGTAGGTACCTCATGTGAGTAAAGAAAGCATGAAATTGAGCAAAACACATGGAATTTGAGAAGAAATTTGATGAGTTAGTATATGATGGAGAGGAGCCAAAGATAAGGGAAGATTTGAGCTCAAAAAGAGGTGCAAGGACGTGCTCTGATTCAGCTAAATGTGGATCTGGAAGGGCGAAACGCAGGCGAAATGCCATAGATACTGCCCAGACCGGCTAAACAACCGGCCCTTCATAGAATGGCACCGACTAAAAGCCACTGAACTGCTGGTCCCCCCAGCTAGGCCACTATTTTCTACAGGCTAAAGTTTGGTGCTCCACGGATTAGAACCAGCAAAATGCCGATTCCTCGCCAGAAAGGCTGTCTAATTGTTACACCCCGTAAAAGTTAGTAAGTTACATATGTATGCGTGGAATTATGTTAAATAAAAAGGTACGACGCGTGTAGAAAACCCAGAAGGTCGGGTTGAACGAGGTCAGGCCGCAAGGGCCAGCGCGACTCACCAGTACCCTGGCGGTCTGGGTAGCGCAGTGCACCAGCCCTACCATTGCCTTGAGAGGCGCGACGTGCCAGGGAGACTCCACAATGGGAGGCGCGGCGTGACTCTAGGTTGCTATGTTGAGTGGCGCAAGGCGCCCCCTTTCCACCGCCCCTAAATGTATATAAGGGTCCTTAAGTTCATTTGTGATCATTTTCCAACATAGTTACGGCCAAAGAGAGTGTGAGACGAGAGAATTCGACTTTTTTCATCTAATTGCGCTACCAAACGCCGTCCAAACTCCGATTAACTTCTGGTATTGAATTATAAGCCTGCGGGAAATATTACTACAGAGTTAGTTTCACGAAAAACACCCAGTGAATAGGAACTCCACCGAGTAAAAGTCGTCAGAATTGCTACAAACTATTTTTATATGATCACAGGCTTCGAGTAAGGATTTCTCCCTTCTGAACTCTCGGGAAATTATACGTTTTTGGTTGTATTTCTTCAAGTTAAGGTGTAGTTGATACGGTTATGAGAAGTTATCATTTTCTTCGAATTGAGTACTGAAACTAGTCTCGTTCTCCCAGTAATACGATTACAGTTGCGAAGGGCTATTGAATTTAGGTTGAAACTCGCCGATCAAATAGGAAATCGGCACTTAAGGTATGTAAGGCTATCCTTTTGGAAAGTTATGTTCGTCATAAAGTTAATACGACTCATATGTCTACAGTACTTCTGAGTAAACCTATTGGGGTTAGATGTTGTAAACTGAATTGAGCCTATAGCGATGAAATAATAATTCTTGTCTGAGTTAGCCTAGCGAGAATGATCCTCCCCCAAAGTTGAGTAGCTAGCTGAGTTCCATTTACTGAGACTTTAAGGGCCGTATTGAGTTCCATTTACTGAGGCTGTAAAGGCCGTACTGAGTTCCATTTACTGAGGCTGTAAGGGCCGTACTGAGTTCCATTTACTGAGGCTATAAGGGCCGTACAGAGTTCTATTTACTGAGGCTGTAAGGGCCATATTGAGTTCAATTTACTGAGGCTATAAGGGCCATAATGAGTTCCTTCAGATTGAGACCACGAGGGCCACCTCGAGTTACAACTTATGCAAAAGTCCTTAGTGGTCAGGTAAGTGAAGGGGATCTTGTTTGTACTTTCTGAGGCTTATGGGGGCCCAGGTAGGTTTTTCTGTGTTGTTTGTACCTTTCAGGCTTATGAGGTCCCTGTTAGGTTCTTGTTTGCATATATAGACTTGTAGTTTAGATAATTCAGATTGTACAAGTATTGTAGGTTAAATCCTTACTCTCTCTTTCCAATTATTACAAATTTACCAGCTTTCAGTCAGTTATTATCTTTCTGCCTTACATATTTGGTGCATATTGTACTGACGCCCCCGCGCGTTGCATTACTTGCCTGCAGGTGTAGATAGATGCAGTTCGGGACGTCCCTAACCTTCAACTGAGGTCAGAAGTTTATTCAGCTCCTTCCCTCCAGACTTGAAAGTTAGACGAGGTTTACTTTTGATGTACAGTTTTGGGTAAGGTTGGGGCCCTGTCCCGACCATTAAATTACTCCTAGAGGCTTGCAGACTGTTGTATATTCCCTGTGGTTAGTTTGTTGTTTGCTGTGTGGGGCCCATGTGTGCTTTATTTCTTGTGAAGGTCATGTGGAGCCTTGTTTAGCTGTTAGAAAGCGCCCTTGTCGGCCATAGCGTAGTTTAACGCCTGATTTATGTTTTGGTTATAACTAGACAGCATGGTGGTCTTGTCGGCCCGTATAGGATCCCTGTTATTGTGTTTTTCTAGTTAGCTGTCTTCTTTTACAGGTGGCCTTGTCGGCCAAGGGCTATATTTACAACTGAGATATAGCTCATTGATTTTTTGAATTAAGTGTCGATGTGCACCAGTAGTGCACCAGTCCAGGTAGGCTAGTTTAGGCCCAGTGTGGCACTAGGTGCCGGTCATGCCTCCCAAGGTGGGGCGTGACAAACTTGGTATCAGAGCAGGTCGTATCCCAGGGAGTTTTCAATCCCTGCCGAGTAGAGTCTTGTCTATGGGTGTGTTGTGCACCACATCCTAAGGAAGGAGGTTGCAAGGAATAATAGTATGGTTACTCTTTTTCTCCTCCAGTCGTGCTGTATAGGGTGACTTCCTAAGCTTATGTTATCTTATTTGTTTATAGAGAAATGTCAAACACACGACAGACCACGACTGGTCGAGAGCTGGATATGGCAGTAGGAGAGGGTACCAGTATGGGGCCCCAAGTTGATTCAGCCCGATCTGAGGACGATAGGAGGACACCACCTCGATTTCCCTAACATTCGCCACCCCATTCAGAGCCTGCCAGGGCGGCATATATACCAGTACCACCCCCAGCTATTCCTATGCCATCAGATCAGGAGCTCAGGGGTGCATTTTATATGTTGGTACAGATGATGGCTGCTCAGCGTCAGCCTCAATCGGTGGTACAGCTGCCGTTGAGCCCGCTGAGGGGCCCGGTAGTTCGAGAGTTCATGAGTTCCTGGCCTTGAATCCCCCGCAGTTTACAGGGACAGATCGCAGAGAGGACCCTTAGAACTTTATAGACTAGCTGTAGAGAATATTTCAGATCATGCATGCCTCGCCCACAAAATCAGTTAAGCTAGCAGAATTCAGATTGCGAGATGTAGCGGTTTTGTGGTACGAGAGTTTGGAGAGATCCCGAGGCAGAGATGCACCTCCACTTACATGGCCTGTCTTTTTGGAGGCTTTTATAGATCATTATTTGCCCCGAGAGGTCTGGCAGGCCAGAGTAGAGCAGTTTTTGCATCTTGAGCAGGGAAGGATGAGTGTCAGGGAGTATGCATTGAGATTTGACTCCCTAGCCCAGTATTCACCCTCGTTTGTTGATACCATGCTAGCTAGGGTACACCGATTTATCATGGGGCTCACACCGGAATATATAGAATCTTGCATTACAACCACACTGCAGGAGGATATGGACATTTCATGGATCCAGGACTTTGCTTAGAATATAGAGGAGCTCAAACAACGTCAGTATGCTATGGAAAGGTCAGGTCAGGAGCAGCGTCGGAGGGCTAGAGCCGAAGATTTTCAGGGTGGGCTCAGGCCCCATTTTTTATGAAGACCACCTAGGCCTCCATTCCAGCAGTAGTAGGACAGTAGATCAAATCATCAAAGGCAGTCAGGCCCCGGTGAAACTTCACGAGCACTAGCTCGCAGCAGCAGAGGGGGCTAGATCAGACAGATTTAGTGATAACCCGGTGCAGTATTTGTCATAGCTGACATCTGGGGAGGTGCAGATATGGTTCCAATGCTTGTTATACCTTCAAGCAGGAGGGACACATGATGAGAGATTGCTCGACTAGATGCTAGGGTGGTCAGGACCAACAAAGTAGATCTTCAGCAGGTTCGTATGCTCCAGCACCTTCTACAGGGCGTAGACCCTCAGCTCCAGCCGACAGAGGCCGAGGTAGATCGAGGGAATCTGGTTTGAGTAACAGTCACGATCGTACATACGCATTTCCAAGGCGACAGGATTCAGATTCATCACTAGATGTTGTGACAGGTATATTAGATGTCTGTTCTCATTTAGTTTCTAGTTTGATAGATCCAGGCTCCACTTTGTCGTATGTTACTCCATTAGTAACCCGAAAGTTTGATATAGCACCAGAATTGCTTCAGCGACCCTTTTCAGTATCTACCCCTATTGGTGACTCGAATTTACCAGGGCTGTACAGTAGAGGTTGTTGGTCGTCAAACCTCAACAGATCTAGTATAATTAGAAATGATTGATTTTGATGTGATCATGGTCATGGATTGGATGGAACCATGTTATGCTACTGTGGAATGTTGGACCAGAATTGTCTGATTTCATTTTTCGGGGGAGGAAGTGCGAGAATAGAGGGGTAATACAGCTACGCCAAAGAGTAAGTTTATATCCTATCTTTGAGCAAAAAAGTTAATAGAAAAATGTTGTATCTACCATATTATCAGTGTTCGGAATGTGCAAGAAGAATCCACGACCCTCCAATGTATCGCAGTTGTTAATGAGTTCCCAGATGTGTTTCCGGATGAACTTCCTGGTATTCCCCTAGAGTGGGAAATAGACTTCTCTATAGATTTGCTACCAGATATTTATCCGATATCTATCCCCCCGTATAGAATGGCACCTGCAGAGCTTAGAGAATTTAAAGACCAGTTGAAAGATCTGTTACAAGAAGGTTTCATCAGACCCAGTACGTCACCGTGGGTTGCGCTAGTTTTGTTTGTAAGAAAGAAAGATGGTTCCCTACGCATGTGCATAGATTACCGGCAATTGAATAATGTTACTGTTAAGAATAAATATCCTCTTCCGAGAATAGATGATTTGCTTGACCAGCTGCAAGGAGCGAAATACTTTTATAAAATTGATTTGAGTTCCGGGTACCACCAGGTTCGAGTTCGGGAGAAAGATATCCCAGAGACAACTTTCAAAACCAGGTATGGCCACTTTAAGTTTCTCGTTATGTCCTTCGCGTTGACTAACGCGCCAGCAGTGTTCATGGACCTCATGAATAGTATCTTCAGGCTGTATTTAGATCTGTTTGTAATAGTATTCATTGATGATATTTTGGTCTACTCCCGCTCAGAAACAAAACATAAAGGTCATTTGCGAACAGTACTCCATATCCTCAAAGACCATTAATTGTATGCAAAGTTTTCTAAATGTGAGTTCTGGTTAAATTCTGTAGCTTTTTTGGGCCACATTGTATTAGAAGCTGGTATTCAGGTCAACTCCCAGAAAATTGAGGTAATGAAAACATGGCGTAGGCCTACGGTTCCAACAAAGGTTCGCAGTTTCTTAGAGTTAGCCGGATATTACAAAAGGTTTGTGGAAGGGTTTTCTACTCTATCAGCACCGTTGACTAAATTGACTCAAAAAGTAGCCAAGTTTCAGTGGATGAAGCTTGCGAGCAGAATTTCCAGGAATTGAAAAACTGATTTACCTCAACACCAGTATTAGCTTTACCAGAAGGTTCAGAGAGTTAAGCAATGTATTGTGATGTGTCAGGTGTGGGGTTAGAATGTGTTTTGATGCAACATGGTAAGGTAATTGTTTATGCTTCGCGACAATTGAGAAAACATGAAAAGCACTATCCTACTCATGATCTAGAGTTGGCTGCAGTAATTCACGCCTTAAAGATATGGAGGCATTACTTATATGGGGTGCATGTGGATATTTTTACTGACCATAAAAGTCTTCAGTACATTTTCACATAGAAAGAGCTGAATTTGCGACAATGCCATTTGGTTGGAATTTTTGAAAGATTATGATGTAAACATCTTATATCACCTAGGAAAAGCTAATATTGTGGCAGATGCTCTTAGTCGTTGATCTATGGGCAGTTTGGCATACCTGAGGTCGGAACAGCAAGAAATGTCTCGAGAATTGCACCGACTAGCTAGTTTAGCAGTTTAGATAGTTGATGCAGGGTATAACGGAGTCATAATTCAGAATACAACAGTGTCGTCCCTTGTAGTATAGGTAAAGGAACAGAAATATGAAGATTCCTATTTAGCACAACTCAGAGATAGCATTTAGCAGGGTGAAATATCAGTTTTCGAAGTAGCCAAGGATGGAGTCGTGAGGTATAGAGGTCGCCTCTGCATCCCAGATGTAGCAGGACTCTGCCATCAGATTATGGCAGAAGTACATTATTCTCGCTATTACCTTCATCCAGGTTCAATGAAGATGTACCATGACATAAAAGAGATATATTGGTGGCTTGGAATGAAGAAGAGTGTCACTGAATTTGTAGCGCAGTGTCCTAATCATCAACAGGTAAAAGCGAAATATCAGAAAACCGGTGTCCTAACTCAGGAGATAGCTATACCTATGTAGAAGTGGGAGTCAGTTAATATGGATTTCGTGACAGGACTACCCCATACCAGGCGTAAATTTGATTTCATCTGGGTGATTGTTGACAGATTAAAGAAATAAGCTCATTTTCTACCAGTCAGAACCACTTTTTTAGCCGAGGACTACGCCGAATTGTACATTAGAGAGGTAATCAGATTACATGGTGTCCCAGTGTCTATTATTTCTGATAGAGGAGCACAATTTATAGCTAGATTCTGGCAGTCATTTCAGAAAGATTTGGGAACACAAGTGAGTTTGAGCACGACATTTCATCCTCAAACCAACGGGCATGTAGAATGTATGATTCAGACACTCAAGGATATGCTACAGGCATGCATGCTAGACTTTAGGGGCAGTTGGGATGAACATTTACCCCTTATTGAGTTTTCTTGTAATAATAATTGTCATTCGGCAATTTAGATGGCACCATATGAGGCTTTATATGGGCGAAAGTGTAGGTCCCTAGTTGGTTGGTTCGAGGTTGGAGAATCAGAGTTAATTGGACCATATATGATCCACCAATAAGAGGAGAAAGTAAAGCTTATCAAAGAACATTTGTTGACAGCTCAGAGTCGTCAGAAATCTTATGCTGATGTGCAGCGTAGAAACCGGGAATTCAATGTAAATGACTGGGTATCTCCGAAAGTCTCGCCCATGAAGGGCGTAACGAGGTTTGGTAGAAAGGGAAAGCTTAGACCGAGGTTTATCAGGCTTTATCGAGTCCTCCAGAGAATAGGCCAGGTGGCATATGAGTTAGATTTGCCTTCGGAGTTGGAGTCTGTTCATCCGGTCTTTCATGTATCAATATTATGGATGTGTATAGGAGATCTGTCCCATTTTGTGCCAGTTGAGGATGTCTAGGTTACTGAGGAATTAGCCTACGAGGAGGTCCCTATAGCCATATTAGATCGGCAAGTTCACAGGTTGAGAACCAAAGATGTTTCCTCCGTTAAGGTATTATGGAGAAACAAAAATGAAGAAGAAATGACCTGGGAAGTTGAGGACGACATGAGATCTAGATATCATCGGCTGTTCCAAGATTAGTTCCGGTTATGCAGTTAAGGTAGAGTCATTGATTCAACTATTGTTTATGATTTATATTATTGATACTATTCAGTAGACTTCAATTCTGTTGTGCAAGAGGGTGCTATAGTGTCATGTGATATACCTGTATTGGGCTTTTCTGCGTTTCAGGATTTTCCAGTTAATTCATATTACAGGGGGTCTGCCAAAATTTTTCCAGAAAATAGTTAAAAGAGTTAAGCCTTTATGAGTTGAAAGAGACATTTGAGGATGAATGTTCCTAAGGGGGGAAGGATGTTACACCCCGCAAAAGTTAGTAACTTACAAACGTACGTGTGGAGTTGTGTTAAATAAAGAAGGTACAACACATGTAGGAAACCTCGAAGGTCAGGTCGAATGAGGTCATGCCGCAAGGTCCGGCGCAATGCGCCAGCACCCTGACGCTCTAGGCAGCACGGCGCACCAGCCCTGCCAGTGCCTTTAGAGGCGCGGCGCCCCAGGGATACTCCGCAATGGGACGCGCAGCGTGGCCCTAGGTTGTCGTGTTTAGTGGCGCGAGGCGCCCCCTTGCCACCACCCCTAAATGTATATAAGGGTCCTTAAGTTCATTTGTGATCATTTTCCAACATAGTTACTACCAGAGAGAGTGTGAGACGAGAGAATTCTACGTTTTTCATCCGATTACGCTACCAAACGCTGTCCAAACTCCAATTAACTCTGGTATTGAATTATAAGCCTGCGGGAAATATTACTACGAAGTTAGTTTCATGAAAAACACCTGGCGAATCGGAACTCAGCCGAGTAGAAGTCGTCAGAATTGCTTCAAACTGATTTCTATACGATCACAGGCTTCGACTACGCATTTCTCCCTTCTGAACTCTCGGGAAATTATATGTTTTTGGCTGTATTTTGTCAAGTTAAGGTGTAGTTGATATTGTTATGAGAAGTTATCATTTTCTTCGAATTGAGTACTGAAACTAGTCTTGTTCTCCCAGTAATATGATTACAGTTGCGAAGGGCTGTTGAATTCAGGTTGAAACTCATTGGTCAAATAGGAAGTCAACACTTAAGGTATATAAGGCTATCCTTTTGGAAAGTTATGTTCGTCATAAAGTTAATACGACTCATATGTCTGCAGTACTTATGAGTAAACCTATTAGGGTCAGTTGTTGTAAACTGAATTGAGCCTATAGCGATGAAATAATAATTCTTGTCTGAGTTAGCCTAGCTAGGATGATCCTCCCCCAAAGTTGAGTAGCTAGCTGAGTTCCATTTACTGAGACTTTAAGGGCCGTATTGAGTTCCATTTACTGAGGTTGTAAAGGCCGTACTGAGTTCCATTTACTGAGGCTGTAAGGGTTGTATTGAGTTCCATTTACTGAGGCTATAAGGGTCGTACTGAGTTCCATTTATTGAGGTTGTAAGGGCCATATTGGGTTTCATTTACCGAGGACGTGAGGGCCATAATAAGCTCCTTCAGATTGAGGCCACAAGGGCAACCTCGAGTTACAGTTTATGCAAAATTCCTTAGTGGTCAGGTAAGTGGAGGGGATCTTGTTTGTACTTGCCGGGGCTTATGGGGGCCTAGGTAGGTTTTTTTGTGCTGGTTGTACCTTCCAGAATTATGGGAGCCCAGTTAGGTTCTTGTTTGAATATATAGACTTGTCGTTTAGATAATCAGATGGTATGGGTATTGTAGGTTAAATACTTACTCTCTCTTTCAAATTATTACTGATTTACCAGCTTTCAGTCAGTTATTATCTTTATGCCTTACATATTCGGTACATATTGTACTGACGGCCACTCGGGTGCTGCATTACTTGCCTGCATGTGTAGATAGATACTGTTTGGGACGTTCCTAATCTTCAGCTGAGGTCTGCAGTTTATTCAGCTCCTTCCCTTCAGAGTTGAAAGTTAGATGAGGTTTACTTTTGATGTACAGTTTTGGGTAAGGTCAGGGCACGGGGCCCTATCCCGACCATTACATCACTCCTAGAGGCTTGTAGACTATTGTATATTCCCTGTGGTTAGTTTTTTGTTGGCCATGTATGGCCCATCCTGTGACGGTCGTGTGGGCCTTGTTTAGCTGTTAGATAGTGGCCTTGTCGGCCATAGCGTAGTTTAGCGCCTGATTTACGTTTCAGTTATAACTAGACAACATGGTGGTCTTGTTGGCCCACATAGGATCCATGTTATTGTGTTGTTTTGGTTAGCTGTCTTCTTTTAAAGGTGGCCTTGTTGGCCAGGGGCTATATTTACAGCCGAGATATAGCTCGTTGGTTTTTTTAATTGAGTGTCAATGTGCACCAGTAGTGCACCAGTCCAGTTAGGCTAGTTCAGACCCAGTGTGGCACTAGGTGCCGGTCATGCCTCCCAAGGTGGGGCGTGACACTAATGAAGGGTAAAAGGGGTCCAAAAAGGTCTCAAAAGCATCTAGAAGCTCCAAGGACATTTGGAAAAAGTTGTACACAAGAAAGTATAGAATATAACCTCCATTGTACACCAACTAAGAGGAGAACCATTCAACCAACAAATTACTCATCTAATTTTCATCTTCTTCATAGAATTAGAAGTAGATTCTTTTCTCCATAGTTTTGTAGAGTTAGGTAGGACTTTTATTTTTCATTTTCTTTAGCCCATTTTGGGGGAATTCCACCATTGTTGTAAGAGCTTGTGAAACAAAAATTGTGAAGCGAAGGCAATGAATGTGAGGGGAATCCTCTTTGTATCTTCTCTCTATCTTTAAATATGCTTTACTAATTTGCTAGTTAGAAGTATATTCATGGTGGATTTGTTAATTTGATTGGATTTTGATAAATTGCTCTTGGATTCTTATTGAATTATAGGTGGGTGTTGCTAGATTTATCTTCCTATTATTCAATTAAGTGTAAATCTATTAGATTCTCTTCAATCTATTAATGAAGATCCATTGATTATGATATGGGTC
Source organism: Datura wrightii (assembly GCA_035772735.1). NCBI lineage: Eukaryota > Viridiplantae > Streptophyta > Magnoliopsida > Solanales > Solanaceae > Datura > Datura wrightii. The sequence continues at coordinate 38,012,142 of JASDFA010000007.1, forward strand.
TATCTATACTTACTTGATTGTTGCTCGGAAGAGAATGATAAGTATTGGAAGGGAATCTAGTAGTGGGTATGGATAGGAGATTGTAAAATTAAGCTAGAAATAGCTGAAATTTCTTCCTCCTTCCTAACTGGCAGCTAATTGCTAGGAATAGTGAAGTTGCTAATCCAAATCAATTCGGGTTGAGCTAAATCATAGCTAGGGTTAGTTAATAGGCTGGCAAGCTGAGGCTACCTACTTCCCGAGATTATTTACACTTGAGTCTAAGGCATTGACGAAATTCCCGATTTAATTGTGATCTCACCCATAGAATGTCTCTAGCCTCTCACTTGTGATTACTTGAATTGGAATTCCCCTCAATTAGTTTTAGTTTAGAATTAGTTAGTTAATTTTCCCTTTTCATTTCACCCCCAATTTTACTTTTCAAATGTTGAACAATTATGCGCTCTAGTTTGAATTAGTTTATAACTTTTGATTTATCGACTTCAATTCTCTGTGGAATTCGACCCCAACATCCATTGGGAATATTTTTTTTGAGCAGGACCACTTACGCTCTTTCACAAAAGAGGGGTGTATTTTGAACATTATCAAAATTGGCACCATTGCAGCGGACTAGCGTTTGATGATCTTGTGATTGCTTGTTAAATTGAATTAGTGTGCATCGTAGCTACTTAATTTTATTTTCTGCCTTATTATTAGGATCTAACCACCTCATGAGCCATCACTCCCAAGCAGGAGATAGCGCAGTGGAGGGGAACATGGAACTTGACAAAGATAATTAAGTTGCAGGCGCCATTTGCCTACCAAAGAGTAGGGAATGCGGTGTTCCATGTTACTAGCACCATGTTGCACTTATTGCAGATGAAAGGGCTTTTTGGCGGCAAACCAAGCGAAGATGCAAATCGGCACTTGAGGAACTTCTTAGAAATTTGTCAGCCCTTCAACATCACAAACATCAGTCAAGAGTCAATCAGGTTGAGACTCTACCCTTTCTCATTGATGGGGGAAGCAACAATGTGGCTAGAGGAACTATCTTCGGGGTGTATTACTTCGTGGAAAGAGTTAACCGAGGCTTTCCTAGATTAGTTTTTCCCTCCCTCAAAGATGTTATAACTGAGGGACGATATCACAAACTCCCGCCAAGAATAAGAAGAGCCTTTGCATGAGGCATGGTTAAGGTTTAAAAAGAAGGTTTCTCTTTGCCCAAATCATGGATTACTAGATGGAGTGCTTCTCCAAAGTTTCTATAGGGCCCTTGATTCATTTAACAAATCCGTTGCCAACAACTTAGCTGGGGATCAATTATGGACCAGACATATGGGTTAGCTAAAGCTCTCCTTGACTGAATGACAAAAACCAACAGGGCAGCACACAAGGGAGACGAGTGTGTCCACTCATGAGATCAGCTCAAGTGCATTGGCGTCTGAGTTGCGGAAAAGGGATGATGAGAGGGACGAGACTCTTGCCAAGATGATGACACAATTAGAATTAATGACCAAGCATGTGATGGGAGCGGGCATGAAGGTGGTAAATGTTGTGGGAATGCAAGGTCCCCTACAATATGAAAGAGAGCCTTCACCACCAAGATATGACGAAGAATGCCAATATACGGGTAACCAAATAGGAGGGCCTCGGCCTGGTTTTCAAGGAGCAAACCAAGGCCCGTGGCACCCAAGGCATGATAACCAAGGGTGGAAAAATCATGAATGGCAAGGATGGCCTAAAAGGAATGAGAGGTGGAATAATAGAGAGCCAAACCAAGAAGGTGATCATTACCGTCGAAGTGAAAATCCGTACATTCCACCTCCTAAGGTTGGAAATCCTCAAAACCAGCCAGGAGTAAGTGATGCGGGTAGCTCAAAAATTGAAGACATGCTCTCAAGAGTTTTGAAGAAGGTGGAGTCGACCTAAAGTGGGCTGAAAGAATTAACAGGGGAGGTATCTAACCTCGCTCAAACAGTGAGATCACACTCGGCATCCATAAAGCATTTGGAAGCTCAAATGAATCACCTATCAGTCCAAATAAACCTGAGAATGAAAGGAACATTACCTAGTGACACAACGCCTAATCCGAAAAAAGATGGTCAATATATGACTATTGTCACTAGAAGTGGTAAGAGAATTGGAGATGCACTAGGAAATCCTAGTGGGGTGAGTGGTAAGAGAATTGGAGATGCACTAGGAAATCCTAGTGGGGTGGAGAACCCGAAAGTATTTGACGAAGATGAGGGTGATAAAATGCCAATGATTCCGGAGAAAAAAAGAGGAAGAAGATAGAGAGATTGAGAGATAAGCCAAGTACACATCACATCATCTTTCCTTTTTAGATGAAGACCAATTTTTAGCTGAGAAAGGGGATTTTTTTTAAAGTTGTAAAAGATACTCTACTCTCTTTTCTTCTTTAGTATTATTTAGTTTCAACTGTAGTTGAAGGATAATCGTGCTTTTGATTTATCTACTCTTCTTATTAAATTCAATGATGCTTTTGATGATTGTGTCTTTGAATTTCTTAACTATGAGTAGCTAAAATCATTAACTAGAGGTGTGTGATGATGAATACTTAATTTGATTGGTATTACTAGAGTTAACTTCATAACGTTCAATTAAGTGTAAATCTATTAGATTCCTTTCAATCTATTAATGAAGATCCATTAATGATGATATGGGTCTATCTATACTTGCTTAATTGTTGCTCGGGAGAGAATAATTAAGTATTGGAAGGGCATCTAGTAGTGGGTATGGATGTGAGGTTGTAAAATTAAGCTAATAGATGAAATTACTTTCTCCTTCCTAATTAGCGACAAATAGCTAGGAATAGTGAAGTTGCTGATCCACATTAATTCGGGTGTGTTAAAATTGCAGCTAGAGTTTGAGAAAACTCTAGTTAATGGTGGTCAATAGGCTGGGAAGCTGAGGCTACCTATTTCTCGAGATTATTTACATTTATTGAACTTATGTAGTTAACCTGGTCCATCCCAATCTAATTAGTATTTTATCTATACCGCACCTCTAGTATTTTACAAATATTGTCTACAACTTAGTTGATCCTTCTAGTTTGAATTCAGTAAAGAAATTTGTGTAATTTTCTAGAAAGTTTATTCCCCCTATTTCCTTGTTTTTATGTTAAAGTTATATGGTGCAAGCTAAAATCAACTTCTCAATCGACGCTTGAATTCATCACTCCCTAGTCCTAGTGGGATTCGACTTCGGCACTCATTGGGTTACTTGTTTTGATACAACGACTGCGTATATTCTTTTATTTAAGAATATATGTTGGATGTTATCACCCACGAGTGGTGACGTGGGTCATTACCTTAGAGCTCTGAACAGGACTTCACTGACTGCTTGCCACGAGTCTCACCACGACTCGTGGAGTCACCTAACGAGCCTTACCACGACTCATTCTATGGTGAAATTTCCACTTTCCTTCTGAATTCTTTCTTTAAGTCTGGGGTCTGATCTTAGAAACTTTCGGGGTGTTACAAACCCCCTCACCCCACATTTAAAGTCATGCTCTATCCTTAGATCATCTGTAAAATAAAACAAAACATGGGTGAGAAATACTCCTTGAGGCCCTCTAAGGCCTAGCTAGCAGCATGTCTCTTTGATTCATGGGCCGCAGGACCCCATACTTAATCTCAAGATGTGCTCCTTAGCTTTGGTCTCGGGTACTCAGACTTCCCCTTCTCTGCACACAAAACAAAAAATAAAAGTGACACTATATAAAAAATAATAAAAATTACACCATTACATTTGGGTTGCCTCCCAACAAGCACCTCATTTAACATCGTGGCATGACGCCATCAAGTTTATCACTAGTTTTCCCTCCATTTTGAGCTTATAAATTTCACCCCTAATTTCTTTTTCAAATTTTATATTATGCTCTAGGGGTGGTGGTGTAAACATGAAGGGACCAAGTAATAAATGTTGCATCTTGCCCTTCTTGGCCCTTTAAATGAGGGATGTCTTTATGTCTCTTTGGCATAATATATTTTAGATTATAGGGGCATTGTTCCTCATCTACACATCTCACCAAAGGCTTAGAAGACTCTATTTCTAGGTTGCAAACCAAACACAATATCGAAAAATATTTAGAATGAGGACCAATGCGCTATAACTCCAAAATTGAATTATGGTTGATATCCTTACTTTTATCCACCTCTTCAACATCAACATCAGCCAACAAAGAATAGTCTAATGGTTGAGATTCTTCTTCTTGTTCCATGCATTGGATAATATCCACAACACTTTGTAATTGGGCCTCAGACGCCTCAACTCTTTTATTCAAAAGAGCCTTCAAGTCATGGATATCTGAGCCAAATTGGCCTATCTCTTGTCTGAGCTTATTTTCTTCCACTTGAGGTTCCTCTTGACTATTAGCTAAGATGTGACATGAAAATTATTACAAGTTGTCGTCTCAGTCATCATCTCTGTGAGATTAACACTCATCATTTTTAAGGCTTTTCCTTGTTCAGTAAGTTGCTCCCTCATTACTTCCATATGCTCCAAGATCAGTTTTTATATATCGCTCATTTGAGCATGATGTTTCTCCTCTTCAGTATTTCCGTAAGCCTCAAAAAACAATAGGAGTATCATAATAGGGGCTTGGAGAAGAGGAATAAAAATTTGGGCAACTTCTCCAATGGTCATCCAGACCACCACATACACCACAAGTATGACGTGTTGCCACAAGTGGGGTCCCCCACTATTTAGACACGGATTATCAAAATATGAATACCCATCATTCGACCCATTTATATACCAAGATGTCATGTTAAGAAGAGTGGTAAAATACTAAAAAAAAGAAAAATAAAAATCTATATAATATACTTACAAAAATTAAATACTTGAAGAGTGTAATAAAAATCCTAGCAAAAAATAATTAATCAACCTTCAAGTCCCCCGCAACGGCGCCAAAAATATGATGTATCCCAAGCATACACAAGTACACGTGGTGATCAAGTAATATAGGATAGTATAGTCCCGATAATCGATCCCTCAGAGACTTGTCAGATTAATCATTTAAGGCTAACACTTTATTTCACTATTTTAATAAACATAGATAAAAATGAGGAATGGTTTGAATATTATACTACTAAACTTGAAATGTAAATTAATTAATGAACTAAATTCGATCTAAAAATGTTTGTACTTTAAATGATGATGAATATCTAGATAAATGGCACTTTAACTTTAGGTTGAGTTTTTAAAACTTGAATATACTAGATTTATTCTTCCTAAGGTTTCAAGTTGCAAGTTACTATCCCATTGTTTGCCATTCTCTCGAATATCCAAGAACTATCCCATGAACCCTAACGCCTATACACTTATGGTCGTAGGATAAGCATGAGACGATGGTTGTGACTACTTGTATTCAACTAAACAAGGTTGAAGGGTATATTCCTATCCTCAATTATGACTTCTATCTCGAGCTCAGTCGATCAAGAGTCTTTGAATACCTAGTCTATCCTTACTCTTAACCCTTTTAGTTCTCTCTCTCTTTAGTTCAACCAAAAGCCAACAGATTTATTCGAAAGGTGATTAATTTAACAAATAAGCAATTAAATAAGAATAAATAACCTTTAAGAAGAATCAATACTAGCATAAACAAACTATCAAACTTCAACCATTAGCTATGGCAAAATCCTTAGAATAGGAGTTTAGCCACTCATGTTCAATTGGAAACCCAAAGACATAATTATCATCTGAAATATAAATGATAAAGAAAAGAAGAGAAACCTATGTAACGAACTTCTTGACTCTACCCCCAAAAGCTGTGTACAATGATCAATAATATGATGTAAGATAACTAATAAATGACCTAGATGTTATATTTATAAGAAAGGCCTCAAATGACGTTTTGCCCTCAAGTAATTAGCTTTAAAATCAGCAAAATTCATCCTGAAATGGGCCTGGCACGCCTCTCCATCCAATCGGCCAGGTTTGGCTTCAACTTCATTTGAAGTTTTGCTTCAGGCGCCCACGCCAGCCAATGCACCAAGGTGTTAGTCAAATTTCTGAGCCTCTGGACCCTTCTGGCGCGCCGCACCACTCAAAGCACCAGAGTGTTGGAAAATTTTTCTAAGTCTAGAATTCTCCTAGCGTACCACACCACTCATCTCGCCAAGGTGTTGATGGAATTTTCTTCTTAAGTTAAGGACCTAGAGTGCTACGCAACCCATAGCACCAACTTTTTTGCAGATTTCTCTAAAGTTTGGAGGTTGGCCCGCCACGCCAGCTATCTCACCAGGCCAATTTTCATGAACTCTTCTTTCTTCATACCTTGTGTCATATTTGAATCCTTTTTCCTCAATTTCCTACTTAAAACATCTAAAAACATTTGTTAGCTCACAAGACACACATAAACATGAATTTATGCATTTCATAAGAATTCTAAACTCAAAACAAGGTAAAGGATGAGTAAAAGCATGGCAAATATGCAAAAGAATATGCCCAACATTAGTCCTCACCACTCAAAAGCTGACTGGGCGCAATAGTGGAGCTCGCCACTCCTCTCACTCTCTCATGAATCACTGCCATAGGCATATATATGCAAACTAGCTCTGCCTTTTGCTTGTGCTCCTTCCTTGCCCTCTTTCTCTTCTTCATAGGGGTCTCCTCCTCTTTTGGCCCAGTCGACCTCCACTTACCTTTTTCTCCAGCGGCCAGCTCATGGGTCCAGAAACTCCCTATATCTAACTCATCATCTAGCTCCTCGTTTAAACAATGGGATGGTTAAGGTCGGCAATATAGCTGGCTGTCGAGATGACTGCTCAGCAACCTCCCGCTTGAGCATAACCATCTTATCCCTGAGGCTTCGCATGCCTAGTATCTTAGATAATTGATCATTTATCCATAACTCAAAGTTGTCGAGTTTGGTATGCAATGCCCTGACTGTCTCATTTATCTTAGAGTTGGCCCACTACTTGGCCTGATCTATCAAAACATTAACTTTCTACTTTATTATGGTCAACCTTTTGGCCATTTTTTGCAAGAAATCTTGAGGCACCAATACATACTCAACAGAAACCTAGCCTGGAGTGGTCGATGCTGGAACAGATGATGTGCTGGGCGTAACTTCTATATGTCCAGCCTCAGTATCCGGCATCTCCTTACTCTACACAACTCTGGTGTGGGAATCCACATGCTCGCCCCTAGCTAGCCTTGGTGTCGAAATTGCAAATCATGCTCTAACCTGGCCTACCGAGTTCATCTCATCTCGGATAAGGCTAAAGTCTGTTGTCCGCGTACCTCCAACCCGATCATCAATCTACTTTATGGTCCTAACTCCAGACTCCATACATAGCATGTATACAAGGCTCGGGAAGGGGATGGTAATGTTCAATGCCAATGCTCAATCCTGAATTTCCTTAGCTATAATCTAAGTAATATTAATAACATACCCTGACATGATGCAAACCACTGACCCTGCTTGATCTGGGCTCAAAGTATTATCATTTGTAGTTGATGCTAGTCTGTGTCGGACTAGTGTCCAACAAGCCTTCACAATGAAGTTCAATGAAGTTTTTGTGACTTATCGTCCACTAGTAACTTACTCAGCCTCCTCCTTCTCTTCAACAATGATACCAGCCAACCACTTCACATGCCACTGCTGGTCCTTGACACTCAGCTATTTGACCTTTTTCAAGGCCTCTATCCATTGGTCATACCCAGTAGTGGTAACAGGAGCCTAAAAGTTTGGACCATACAAAAGTTTGGCAATAATCCTCTCTGATATGTCCATGGGTCTCCCCTGAACAATAACACTGTTCAGTCTAGGTTGGTCTTTCACCTTCTGTCTGGCTGGGGTCTAATGCTCCAGAGTAGCCAAATAATTTAAATAGAATTCCCCGACCATGTCAACACTAAAGAGATCAAATAAGCTCTTCATCTCTTTCACCTTATTCAATACCTTGGTCAAGATTTAAGGCTCCTCCTGGATACTTCTCTCAGGGGCCCTTTGCATCCATCCGAAGTCGTAGAGCTCAAATAAGCTCTTTATCTCTTTCACCTTATTCAATGCCTTGATCAAGATTTGAGGCTCCTCCCGGACACTCCTATTAGGGTTCAACCTTGATATTAGGGCGAGACCCTCATATATCTCCTGTGCACCTAGCACACCCCATATGATTGTGCGACTTTTTGCAGGTGGGGTCAGCTCATCCTCCACCTCTTGTGTCTCATCCTCATACTAGGCCTTATCTGAGCCCTCTTTAGAATGGGCTTCATCTTAGCCCTTTTCTATATTTGAGCCACTTTCCGGCTCATTTGACTATGCATCACTCCTCCGCAGATTGGGGAGCTGCTATCGGAGTGGCTGAGAGGACCATGGCTTGGGACATTTTCTGTGTTGTAGTGGTTCGTGGCTCCTCTGTTTCATCTGTGTCAACATTGTATTCTTCTACTGATTCACTAGGTGAATCTGCCTCCTGCTTAGATGCAGAGGCCTCATCCCTCAGTGCTCTCTGAGCTGCTATCTTATCTCGGGCCCTCTTGTCCTGTGCTTGTTTGGTTGATTGTCCTTTGAGTGCTATTGTACCTGTGGAGGAGTAGTTAGTACATATGATTGACTAATGTGTGAGAAAAAATTACTATATGCGGTTTATTGGTACGACTCATACCATGATGGTACGATTCATACTATGAGTCGTGACATTCAGGGTCAGAGGTACGACTTCTTGGTATGACTCGTACAACTATGGTATGGTCCATATGAAGGGTCGTAGCCTTAACTTCTTAAAGTTCCCTCTCTGATGGTATGGTACGACTTTGTACCATGACCCATGATGGCATCATACGAGTCGTACCATAGGTCGTGTCGAATGTTGTATATGGGACCCCTTTCTGGTTCCTTCATACGATCAATAGGTATGACTCATAGTGAGATACCACGATTAATACCAAGTCTCTTTCACATACTTCTGCACTGGGATTTTTTGGGACAGTCCCAACTGACCATTCTATGAGTCGTGGTGAGAAACCACAAGTCATCTCGTGAAGCTTGTCCCCAACCCTATGCTTTATCAGTTATGCAAACAAAAAATTTTTGGGTGATTACTCAGACTTCACCACCCCTTAGGTTCATGCAAACCCAGAATTTCCCCTACCCACTATAATTTCCACATATGATTTTCCCCCATAAATACCCTACCCACAAGTAATTTTAATTAATAGAGTATTTTTCCTCTGTAAACCCATCTAATAATATCACACTAGTATCTTGATCATATTCCTCCAATCATTTTCATGAGTGGAGTTTTCACAGTTAACTTTTTGGCTAAAGCTAGCAAGAAGAGATGATGAAAATTTTCAATTTACTTGAGAAGTTCTTGAATAATTCTTCTTTACTTAGGGTTTGGAGTGGAAATTCAACTCTTTTAATTCAAAGTTGGCTTGCAAAGTAGCATTTAAATGGAAAGTGAGAGTGCTATGTGATGAGTGGGAGTAATGTGAGAGAATCATGCAATTATTCCGTGAAATCAGGGCTGGTTTTGGGTTTAAAAAGGTTTGCACAAATTTTAAAAATCTGGGACGAGTCGGGTCACATGGGTATTTTTCATTTAATAATCTTATCACAACTCATACCATGAGTCGTAGGTCATACCTATGACTTGTCTCTGCCTTTTGTAACCGGGATTCATAGAACTTACCTGGGGACCTACAGAGTTATGGTACAATTCGTACCAGGCTGATACGACTCATACCATGAATCATAGGTTGTGGCTTTTGCAATTTCCCACTTTAGGGAGTTTATCACGATAGTGGGTACTACGACTCGCACCATGTAGGTACGATTCATAATAACCAATAGTAGTGTGAACTCCTGCAACTTGTTAGGCTCTGCGCCTCACTACGGCTGGGAATACGAGCTGTAACAGCTTCATACGATTCGTACAGAGGCTCGTAGTCCAGACTTGTAACTCAATTTTCATCTTTTAGTCCCTATTTCATCTGCACATAGCAACACACGTGAAACCTGAAGAACTTTAATACATCAAGATACTTGGGTTGCCTCCCAAGAAGCGCCTGATTTAACATTGCGGCACGATGCAGGTAGTTTGGTTACTCAGGCTTCACCAAACTACCTCATGGTTGCCTCCCATGCAGTGCTTGATTTAACATCGCGACATGAAGCGGGTTTCTTGACTACTCAGAATTAGTCAAGAATCTCCGAGTCAACCTCTATTGCTGAGACCATTCTAAATTCACTTGGCTGCTCTATTGACCCACAGAGGTTGAAGGTGACCTCTTCCTCATTCAACCGAAACTTCAACTGTTTGGCTTCAACATTCACTAAGGCACACTCAATGGTAAGGAATGGCTGCCCAAAATGATGGGGACCTCAAAATCCACTTCATAATCTAGAATCATGAAGTTAGCCAAAAGAATGAACTTATCCACCTTCACTAGAACATCATGACGGATACCTACAAGCTTCTTCACCGTGTGATCCACTATCAGTAACCGCATGGTTTTCGATGTGGGAGCTCCTAAGCCCTGCAGCTTAAACACGACTAGCAGCATTAAATTGATGCTAGCTCCCAGATAGCACAATGCCTTGGCAAATTCAAAATCTTCGATAGTGCTTGGGATGGTGAAGGCACCTGGGTCCTCCCTCTTTTGTGCAAGGACCTATGAGGCTATTGCACTGTTGTGTAGATTTCCAACCGGCTCATAACTCACAGACTATTTCCTCGTCACTAGGTCCTTCATAAACATAGCATTGCTAGACATCTGCTCCAATGCCTCGACTAGGGGAATATTCACTGATAACTGCTTCAGAATGGATAAGAATTTGTGAAATTTCCTATCATCTACCTTCTTCTTCATTCTCTATGGAAAAGGTTGAGGCGGTCGTGGGATAGGCCTGAAAATTTTTGGGACCTCTTTGTCCTTCCCTTTCTTATAAACAATCTCCTTTGCAATAACTGGAGACTTTGTCAACTATGTATTACCTTCAATTATCTATTCTGCAGCCTCAACTTCCTCATCTAAATCAACTGCCCTCAGTTCTGCCACCTCAACTACAACGGGCATGGGTGGGTCGATTGTAGCTTTTCCACTCCTAGTAGTAACAACCATGTAATGACTGTCATTCTTTGGATTTTGAATCATGTTACTAGGGAGTGTACGCTTCTGTCTCTAGTTCAGGGATGTGGACATCTAGCCTAATTACTGCTCAATCTGTTTAATTGCTGTGGCGTGCGACTCAACTTTTTGATTCATGCCAGATATGTCTCCTCAAATGTCCATCAGGTGATTATAAGTTGACTTGGCCTTTTTCAACAACTCAGACATCATGCTCTCAAGATTTGAAGTTCCTGAATCACCCTCACGGGCCTTAGGAGGCACATACAAGCTGGTGTGGTCACGATATCCGTCATTTTTCTCTAATCACCTTTCCAGTCTTGACCTTTGCTCCTATCTCTGTGCCTAGCTTTGTTGTAGTTGTCCCTATACTAGTCTCGACCTTGGTTCCCAAAGCCTTGGCGCCAAGTGTCTTGATTAGACCCTTGAGCGTTGGTCCAAAAGCCCACCACCTGGTTATCCAAGAAGTTTGTTTGCTCAGAATTAGAGTGTTCAAACCCCGGATCCTAACTCTGAGCTCCCACTGCATTCACTTTCTGAGCTCCAGATCCCATGATATGCTTTGTGAGTAGGTCAATACATGTTCTCATATGTGTTAACTCCACCTTCCTCTTCTTTTCTGTGCTGCTCCATAGTCATCCAAATTGCATATGTACTTGCAGCTACCTCAGCTTCTCTGGTATGCCAGGCCTTGTTGGTTTTGATCACTTGGTCAAGTATTGTCGTTGCTTCCTCCCATGAGTGACTCGTCAATACTCCACCTGCTACTGATTTGTTGTTTTTGTATTTCAAGGATCTGTAAAATATGTCCAACAAGCTCTCATTTTGAATTCTATGATTTGGGCACTTATTCAATTTTTTATTGAACCGTAGCCATGTCTCATGAAGTGCCTCCATCTTGAGCTGTCAGAAGTTATATATCTCATCTTTGAGCTCCAGTATCCTTGAAGGTGGGAAGAACCCTTCCAAGAAGGCATGTTTCAGTTCTCTCCAATTAGTGATGGAGTCATTTGGCAATTCTGACAACCTTAGAGTAGCTTCACCAGTTAGATAGAATGGAAAGAGCCTCAGTCTAATTGTGTCCTGGCAACCTGTACACCTTGTAAATTCCCATGAAATTCATTAAGTGGAGATTTGCATCATCAGTAGCATTACCACTAAACACTCCCTTCATGTTCAGTAGCTGGATCATCGTGCTAGTGATATCAAATTTTTCCCTAGTAGGTAGAGGTGGGGCACAATGAATCCTATTGACCCGACTTTATTAATATTCGGATCATCATCATCATCAAAGTGGGGTGCATATCTATGGAACTGATTTGGTTCACAAACTCTATTCCTTCTATTCTGGCCAACATTCTCAACTTCCTCCTAGGCCTCATCAGCCTCCTGAAGAGCAGCCTGACGAGCTAACTCCGCCTGATAGGCCTCGTTACCTGGCCGAGCCTTATTGGCTACTTTGGCCTCCATCTACTTAGGGGTATCAATATCGGCCATCTCTCTTAATGTTTGTTCAAGTTCTTAATCAAGTGGTACTAGGGGGTTTCCACTACTCCAAATGCTTGGCATTCACCAAGTGGTAACATGAGTGAACAAAGACAAAAGAAAACGTAATAGGGGGGTTTCAACTAATGCTATTATTTACACTTCTAGTTTAGTTATTTCCTAATAGGGGCTTTTGTGGAAAGTAATGAGTGACAATGTTGTAAAAATAGTATGATTATCAAAGATATGCAATTAACTAGGAAAATGTTCCCTATGGATTCATAACTATGTAGGGTCTGTTACACTTGTGATCTATTCCAATGCTTGGCTTATAGAATCAATAAATTATTTTTATCTAAACAACTGAGTTACCCTAAAAATGAATATCTCAGAGGTGAAGGCAGAGCCTTAAGCTCTAAGACTGGTGGCACTTCGACTGAAGGTTTTGCTGGAGGAGTTACACGATTTTTCAAATCAAGGCACAACTTTTTTGGCCAGAAACTGTAGGACACCATTCCAGCTAGTGCATTTACCATCTCCTCCTACCCCTGGACACCATCATCCTTGAAGTTCATACTTACAACTTCTAGTGTCTCAACACCAAGCCTTTCCTCCAAGGGTACTGGCAACATCTTATTATCCATAGAGCTGACTGTAGAGATCTCTCTCATACTAAGGAAGTTTCACTACTCCTAGTGCTTAGCCTTTTCCCAGTAGTAACCTGAATAAAACAAAAATAAAATAAAACATAAATGAGGAAATAAAGAAGAAAAATTAAATAAAAGTGATTAATCTAATCCTAAGTTGTATTCTCCGACAATGACACCATTTTTAATAACGCTCAAATTACACCTAGTATAACGTGGTCGTTATCAAATAAAGAACCCAAACAGGGTTGGAGTCGATTCCACAAGGAATATAACCAAGATTTCGACTAATGCTATTATTTACATTTTTAGTTAAGTTATTTCCTAACAAGGGGTTTTTGTAGAAATAATGAGTGACAGTGTTGTGAAAATGTAATGGTTATCAAAGATATGCAATTAACTAGGGAAGTGTTCCCTATGGATTCATAACTATGCAGGGTCTATCACACTTGTGATCGATTCCAATACTTGTCTTGTAGAGTTGACAAACTATTTTTATCTAAACAGCTGATTCGCCCATATTATATGACTATAATCAATCACCAAATTAGGTCTTATGAGTCTTTCCAACTAACCTTTATCAATGATTCCAAATTAACTTACCTGCAACCGCAACTCAAGTTATTAAATGAAAGTTGAGAATTTCAAGTCTTTGTTGTCATTCACGTTTTCTAATATCTACATCTCTAGATTCAAGCAAGTAGATAATATGGGCTTTGCGCACCATTAAGAGTCAATTATCATGAAGGAAGAACAACACAAGCGTTCATATCAATTTAGAATCACTCTATGTTAACCCTAATTAGTTATTTCACCATGGTTCTCACGACCCTAGTTGTGGGAGTTTAGCTACTTATAATTGCAAGAATGAAATTAGAAAACATAGAAGAATTCATAATTAAAGACTTACAATAGTGAATGAACAAAAACCCAATAATCAATTGCAAATTAATCCTTGAAAATCAATAACACAGTGAAGAAAACCTATTCCTCTTTCGTGTAATTTCAATCTCCAAGTGGTGTTAGGATACTCAAGAATATACTGAAAAAGTCAAGTATCGAATTCTCTAATAAAAAATAAAAGGAAAGTATTTTTACAATCATTAAAAATCTTTTCCTAATTTAACAGGGACTACATCCATCGGGATGACCTATGAGTCATAGCATGGTGCTATAGTCGTGGTTAGTACTTGTACTATGCTTGAACTCTACTAGACTTCTCAAGTGCGGGTGCCTTGTATGACTCGTGATATTTCACTACAAGTCATGGAATGGACTTCTGAAATGTAGCACCTCTGAATATCATCCTACAGATCCTACAATTCGTACCATGCTGGTATGATCCGTGAAATCCACTCGTGCCTTGAGGATGTCAAGTTGCTGGTTCTCTGCTTCTCAGTACGAGCCTATGGTACGAGTCATACCATGCTGTCACAAATCGCGGTCTCTAGTCGTACTTTAAAGTCCTGCACCTATGCGTTCTCTAATTCTCTACTGCGGGCACTAGCTACGGCTTACACATAGATGGTAAGGCTCATGTTGTGACCCATAAGACACCACTTTCTGCTTCTTTTTCACTTATTTTCTACAATCCAACTACCGAAACTAATTCACTGCAACAATAGTAAAATAACCTTATATTTTTATAAGAACACCCAAGTCCTAGCATTTTTTCTATGTTTTAAGCATCAAAAGTGCCGTAAAACCACGACACAATAGGAAGAGGTTGTGTCTTGTATATTCTTTGATGAATGGGATTCCATTTAATGTTGGTGTGATTATTAAGGATATGTTAAGAAAGACTAGGGTGAAGATAGGTCAAAGATTTAGTTTTGGGGGTCTCTTGACCCGATTTCTGAGAGGGCATCCAATTAAGGAGGAGGTGGTGGATTATAAGCCAAGGTATGACCCAAAGGGGATTGATGTGATGAAGAAAAAGGATCTTGAGGGCATACATGGTCCAGTCCTATCCATTAGTGAGTGCCATGCATGAACTGATAATAGGTTGAGTCACCTATACGACATTCAAATGCTGCGGTTGAGAATTAATAGAGTGACAAAGGAGCAACTACAACAGTTCGACATGGACTACCCCTTGAGTGAGCATTCGAGGCTCTCTGCAGAGTTGGGCTAGGATATTAGGAGCCCCTAGATGATGATGATTCCACAGATGAGTAACAGGCTAGAGTGGACTCTGATTTAGAGTCTGATGATGAGGATGATTCTGAGATGGGGGAAGCTACCCTTGCCCCCACTAACGAGGAGGACTAAAGGCCCAAGGAGTTCTTCTTTCACTCTTTTACTTATGCTTTATTCTTTTTGCACTGAGACAATGCTACCAATTAAGTATGGGGTAGGAGAAGTAAACTTCATTATACCATGCATTCCTTCATTAATTGCTAAATTTGTACATGGTGGGTCTAGTTTTTTTTTTTGTGATTCATAACTTATCTTGTTAGCTTATAATAATTTTTTTGTTTTGTGTGATGTTTTGTTTTTATTTGGGTTTCTCCAGTTTTTATTTTTGAAACTTTTTCGGTGGATAGTCCCTTAGAACCGATTACAGAGTCTAGATTTATTTTTTTAGTCATAGATTCATGACTTTTTTTGATGATAGATGGATGACGACCTTCTTAGGGAAGTCATTAGGAGAACAAGAACTTGGACCTCACGAA
Source organism: Datura wrightii (assembly GCA_035772735.1). Lineage (NCBI taxonomy): Eukaryota > Viridiplantae > Streptophyta > Magnoliopsida > Solanales > Solanaceae > Datura > Datura wrightii. The sequence goes on from JASDFA010000007.1 coordinate 38,028,034, forward strand.
TGCTAGGTGCTTCACTTAGGTGTCATTGAGACTTTATGAAATTCACTTAAAAATGCATGAAAAAGTAGAAACACTTATACTTTTGGAACTTGACTCCTATTCTTGAAAAATTAGGCTTAATTATGTTATGCATGCAATGTGGATATATGTGTTTATGTATTCTTGATTGCTATTGTTGAACCATTTGTTCCCTTGTATGTGTGAGGAATCTTGCAACTTGATTTCTAAAACTTGCCCGGCATATGGGCAAAATAAAATGAGGATGTTGAATCTAGGAAGTGATATAGGCATTTCTTTGGTAGCCTATTTTTACCCTATCTTACCTACCTTGATATGATTATCCTAGTTAGTCATTTTGAGCCTTAGCCTATTCTTTTGATATCTATATTACAAGCTTAGTCCCTTTTTATTCTACTAACTTTTAATTGATCTAAATTATTCCTAGAGCACTTTACTTGAAAATTTTGCACGAAAGGAGCATAAGTGGAAAAAAGAGGGGAAAGCTAAAAGTGTGGAAATTAGAAGAAAAGAAAAGGGTGACATTTTCTAAACAAGGAGGGTGATGTTAGTGGATAAATAAAAAGAAGAAAAAGCTTGAAAATTTGAAAATATTTTTTTAAATGAAAAGAAAAAAATTGTGAATGAGCTTAGTAGTAAAAATTCCCTACTAGTCACCTAAGTTGAAGAATTGGCAATAAAATGAGGTATAAGGAGAAAAATGGGAGATTGAAGAATGTGCTAAAAAGCAAAAGAATTGTGATGTATTAAAATGCTTAGGGAGATTAGTCACTATCTTGGCCAATTAGTTCCTACCCCTCCCTTAGCCTACATTACAATCATCTTAGGTCCTAATTGATCCTTGATTTGATGTGCTATATTAGTGGAGTATTACACTAAGGGAAAGCCTATGGGTCGTCTTTTGCATGCATATTGAGTTCTTCTGTTTATCTATGCCCAAGTTCAAATATATATATATATATATATATATATCGTGTGAAAGGGCATCTTTCTAAATGGTAAGGGCACATAATGGTAAGATTTTAGTATTTCTTGATTGCTAAATTGTATATAATTCATGTTGGCCGATATATATCTTGTTGAGTTAGTTCTAGAAGCTAAGTAATTTTGACTTGTGACCTTTGAATCATGATATTATATGTATGTTGAGTGAGTTGTTGGAGCTTGATAATGTTGTCTAGTGATCCTAAGTTTTAGTAGACCTGTTCATAGGGAGAATTTTATGGTTGAGTTTGAGAAGAGAAGTAGTAGATTGTTCGAGGACGAAAAATTGTTTAAGTGTGTGTGTGTGTGTGGGGGGGGGGTGATGTAGGGCATATTTACGCATTTGTTAACCATATTTAGCCCATATGTAGCTATGTTTTGATAATGAATTGTGTGTGTTTCCTTGTGTTTTATGTGATATTTGTGAAAAAGAGCTAATGCGCATGATTAGATGCTGTCAGGTATTAATGTGATGGATTTGGGCTTAATTGTGGCTAAAAAGAGTAAGTTTGGCGAAACAGGGTTGAAGAGACAAGTGTGATAGAATTTGGCATCCTGTGGACACACATATGCTATGGCCTGTGCATCGTGCAAGCAAGGACAGAGAAAAGAGAGGCGCAACGCGCTAACCTGAATGACGCCTTGGCCAGCGCGGCACACAGCCATGTCCAGTTGGCCAAAGTTTGCCATCCCAGTTCGATTAGAAATAGAAGCTGCAAAATCCAAGTCCAATCCAAAAAGGAACAACAAAGGCTTAACATACTATTATAAATACCCTCTTTTAACATGTTTTAGGTGTTGAACAGTCAGTCGATTATTGAGTAGTATCATAATTCATACTTTACGAATTTGTGTAATTACGTAGTTGAATGTTCGTTGGAAAATTTATCAAGTTCTTGTGACTCAATTTAGCTTGGAGATTTTGTTAAACAATTTTATGTTAAAGTAATTATTTCATTACGATTTCTTCTACATCTTTTATTTTTCTTCTCATAAACTTAAGTAGCTAAATCTCTTAAGTTAGGGTTGTGGGAACCATGATGGATTAACAAAAGTAGGCAAAATAAAATAGTGATTCTTGAATGGTGAATTGAGTGGATTTTTATTCTCTTCATCTTATTTCTTAATTGCCCGTATCTTCAACTTGCCCAACCAAGGAGGTTGAAGTTTGGAAAAGAGAATAAAAATGGCTAATTTGAGGCTACAAACCCTCATCTAAATTAACTTGAGCTCCAACTAAGGATAATTAAGTCAAGACTTATGGCATTGGCATAAAATACACACTTAAAGTTTGAGAGGATTTAAGTGAAATTCATCTATGTAGGTTGAGCGGTGTTAGATGAACTTAATCACCAGTCTTACACAAAATTCACTAGGATAGATCATTAATAAAAGCATACTAAGTTATAAAATCATGAGGAACACAATCTTAGTTTTGTCTTGATAATTTGATAAGCAACTAAATCAGTGTTAGCATTATTTTATTCCTTTTATTTTTCAACCCCCCTTCCGAAATATTGACTATAAGTTAGTTTAATCATTATTAACATATTGTTTCTTTCTTATTCCCTGTGGGATCGACCCCAACCTAGTTGGGTTACTATATTTGATAGCGACTGCTTTACACTTCAATTGCAAAGTGTAATTTGGACACGATCACAAGCTTGGAATGAAGATTTTATCATTTTGGGGTAAAACTTTTTCGATTGCTAATGTTTTGTAGAGCATGTCAATTTATCTACTATCAGTATACAATCCTCCTTAATATATGATCCATGATTTTGCACAAGGTTTTTTCTAGATTCTTCGGGAATTACAAAGAAGGTAAAAGCAAACATTAGATATCTTGGAAAAAAATATGTTTGCCTAAAGTAGAGAAAGGTCTGGGCTTTAGATTTCTTGCGATGTCTCGAAAGAACTCTTAGTAAGCTTTGGTGAACTTTCAAAACTAGGAAATCTCCATGGAAAAAATTATATGTGGAATAAATTTTTTAAATATTTATTCCTCATGTGGTTAAATGCAAATGACTTTGGAAGAAAATATTAGAGGTTAAGGATAATATTGATCAAGAAATTTGGTGAGAGACTAGGTGTGGGAACTCTAATGTCCGGCATGATAATTGAACATAATTAGGAGTTTTTCAGTATGTGCTACCCCATTTTTAAAATTGATATCTTTGGGGAGGATATGATTCAACTCATGATAAGAGGAAACTTGAATATGAACAGACTACATCACTTATTACATAAAGAAATAGTTGATCAGATTTAGAGTGAATTGATTTACAGTAAAGATACTGAGGTAGGACAAACTACGGTGATGCTAAATAATTTAGGGAAGTTCTCAATTAACAGTGCTCAGGAGGTGCTAAGACAAATTGAAGATAAACAGGAACACTTTTAGAATATGTGGATGAAAGGGGTCCCCTTTAAGGTATATCGAGTATTCCTAATGATGAAGCGCTAGAAGGCATGGATGTGACAATGGTTTCACAATGCTAATGCTATGATTGCCCTTTCCAGAAAACTATTGAACACATGTTCTTATCATGTTCCTTTGCAATGAATATATGACAACAGTTTATAGTAGCAACAAGGGTTTCAGGCCCTTTTAAACAATTGAAATATACAATCAGCAAGTGGTAGTATACTGAGTGTAACAAGTTGAAGCCACTTTATAAGTTATCCTAGCCTTTATATTCTGGCAGAGTTAGAAAAGAAGGAAGACTATTGTGCATGAGGGTTATATGTCTATAGCCAAGGTTATGCATGATATTATTAGGAATATCTACTTAATGACTAGAAGAATTTATCTTTGGTTACAACATATTCCTAGAAATGGCTAGTACTGGTGCTTTTCCTAGAAAAATATACTCCCTAAATTAGGTACAAGATTGTTCATTGGAGAAAGCCTAACATAGGTTCTTTTAAGTGTAACCTGAAGGGAATATCTAAAGGGAATCTTTTTCCAAGCTTCATAGCCTTTTGCGTGAGAGATAGTACTATAGATCTGATTTATGTAGCGGCTAATAGAATTTCAAATAGTACCAATATTGTTGCCGAAGCCAGAGCTATTAAAGTATGAATTGAATATGTCTTGCTAATCAACTACTTTCAGTAGTTTTGGAGACAAATTCACTTACTATGAAAATGTTGTAGATGGGATCTGAGAGATCTCTTGGAACATTAATTTGGAGGTAAAGGGCATTGAGGTGTTAAGGGGTCACGAAATATAACACTAGAGCATGTGTTTAGATAGGGGAATCGACTTGCTATTCTTTTGGATAACTTAGCTTTTGTTTTTTTAGGTACTATAACATACACCTCATTATAGGAATTACCAACAAAGGGCAAGCAATTACATAACATGGAAAAACAACAAATATCAAGTTTCAGCATGAAAAGATATCAGAATACTAAGTTCTCCTAACATATAGACAGTACAAGCTATAATATTCACTAAGAAGTAGGCCAATAACAATATAAAAAGAGGAGTGTTATAGAGCCAGTCCATATAGGATACAACACTATTTTAACAAATTATTATAGTTTCGGACAAAAACCTATGAAATATTTCTAATTTTACTAGACTATGGTGGATTTAATTACAATGAAATAAAGGACCGATCTAGTGAATTTTCTCCAAGGTGTGGTATCATCTCTTCCAGGAGCTCAATCTATTGGAAGAGGTCATGTAATACCCCGTACCCTTGAAAGAAATTCCCGACCTTAGCTCTTAGCTGTAGTGAATTTCATAGGGTGAACTTGGTGGATGAAGCCCTATGTCCTCCTAAATTTACTGCTTAAGATTTATGAAGAATTCACGAATCGCTAACCCAATCTATGAATCGTACTTTTCATCGTAAGTGGAGATCATGATATTTTGAGCTACTAGTTAGAGATACAGTAGGATCTATGGATCGCATTTTGGATTTATGGTTCGTAAATGGACACATAGATGAGACTTTAGAAGAAATATTTTTCCAATTTTGATTCACGATTCAATTTATGGATCACAGATTATATCCCTGATCTGTATCGTGGCTCAGGTACCGTAAGTTGTGATTCTTTCCTCCATTGATAAATAGACCCACCCAACTTAATACTCCTTTTCTTTACCTTCAACTTGTAGAACAGACCTCTCTCTTCCCTCCAAGCTCTTCTAGCTCCAAGGCAAGTTCCTCTGAGATTCTCCTATGGTTTATTGTTGCATTCAAGCTTAGAATTTGTAAACCCTACTTCTACTATCATTCAAGTTCTACTAGATAATTTAAAGCATTATGCCCTAAGTTCATAATTTCACATTTAAAGCTTTGAGAACCTTGCAGATCTAACATGTTTTAGCTCAAGCCTATCTTGTGATTGTATTTGTATGAAGTTTTAAGAGTGTTCATGAAAATATTAAAATGACCATTTTTTTCCTATGTGTAAGATCTTAGAATTTATGGCATATTTATAGGAAAAAGTTATATATTTGGCCAAGGCCATATTTACATGTTTTAAGACTTCTTTTGCTCTTGATATTGGCCAAGGTCATGCATATGATTTACATGAATTGAGGAGTCTATGTGCTAGCATGATCATGACTTTTCCTAAAGGTTGAAGTTATGCATTATAAATTGCTTACTATTCCGCTTGTTGCTTTGAAAAGTATTTACGTGTATACCTATACTAGTTGAGCCCAAGGGCTAAGGATAGAGACTTTAGGTAAGGCTAAGTTTTATAGAATAGTATTCAAATAGATTAAGCCTAAGCGTTACTACAACTATCGATATTTTTTCATAAAGGAGGGTAAGTGGTTGACCGAGATAACATGAGCCCCTCAAGGCAAGTGTCTGAAACTATGTTTACTGGTGAAGGAGTGGAGCATGTTGATCAATGGTGCATCCCTAAATTTATACACCCAAAAGTGGTGGATGATTCGGGAAATCTTTCTAGAAAGTCAGTTAAGGCTCCTTATCCGGCAAGATAGGGTGGTGGCTTAGCCAGTTGGGCCATAGGGATCGAATTTCATGTTCGCATAGTGAACTATGTCAATTACACCACGATCTCCATAGTATTTTCATTTAGTACTATAGTATCAATATTGTAACATCCCAAAAATTTCTAAGACCAAACCCCAGATATGGAATAAAAACTAGGAAGAAACTAGAAAATTTTCCGCAGAACGACTCGTTAGATAAGTCATTGTCAAAGACAATGACCCGTTAAGATGGTTGTTAGTCTTCTAACTTTCTCAGATTCAACGAGAGATACAATGACCCATTGTTGGAGGTAACGAGTTATTGTGTTGCTCATTCTGACAAGTCTAGAATCTTGTCAAAATTTTACCCTGAACCAATGAACCTAGTGACGAGCCATTGGAAGAAGTAATGAATCATCTTATCAAGACATTAGATGAAATACAGAAAGTATTAAAATCCCTCCAGCAACAACAAGTGGAAACAATGATTTGTTGTTCCATCTAACGGGTTATTTTATCCGTCCATTGGGAGAGGTTCAGAGATTTTTCGAAATGGTCTTAGTGACAATGACTGGACTCAACAACCCGTAAAGATCTCTAACGGGTCATCCTTTCCAGCCGCTGATTAAAGTCTAGAAAGTAGAATTCCAGATCCAAGACCAACGGCTGGTCCCAATGAGTCGTGATCACAACTAATGACTCATTGTGTAGCCCGATAGGATCTGGACGACAGTTTTCCAGACATTTTATCCAGGGGTATTTTTGTATATTCTTACTCTTTTATGTCATAAACTACATCATCTTGGAAATAATTTCAAGGGATTTAGAGGGGTAAATAGTTCTCCTCCCTCATTCCCCACTTAGACGTTCAGAGCATCACTACATAAAACTCAAAGCTTTGCTCTCAAGCCAAGAACCAGGGCTTCAAATTCTTCTCAGAATTTTCAAGCTACTTCTCTGGGATTTCTTCTCCAGGTATGTGGAAATTCAATAATTGGATTCTTTCACCCTTATGCTCCAAACTTTATCTTCAGAAATTTTCTCCATTCTAGCTCTGCAAGAATTATGAGTTAGGGCTTTTCAGACAAATTATGAATGTTTCTTAGATTTCAGTCGCTTTTTGCAAGTTTCTATAATCCTAACATGTGATATCCATGTTATTGAATTAAATTTCATAGTATGGATTCTAGCCCTAGTTTTAGCATGATCTTTTGGATTGAACTTTTCATGATTTAAAAGCTAGCCTAAATTGCTGTTGTTCCACGAGTTGTTATCTGAGTGTAATTTTTAGCATGTATATTTCATATTAAAGTTAGTATTTTGAGATTATGGGTATACTTAATAGTCTCTCGAAATGTTAGTTGATCAATTCATATATTTATTAGTCTATCAGTAAACTCAGTATCTTCTTAATTATCAGGTCCTTTAGGCTCTCAGGAAACATCCAAATAAGTAGTTCTGACTTAGCCCTAGGACATCATTTCGATCTATCAGTATAGTTAAATATTTATATATGTACCTCCATTAGGTGTCTTCAGTTGGGAGTAGTACATAGCACCAAGAGGGCCAGGGCTCAGCGTACTCAAGTTTCCAGAACTACATGCCATCGTAGGATTTAACCCGAATAGGTTTTATAGTTAGTGATCACATAGCCCAGTCACTGTACCCTGGCAAGGTACCGTGGGATCTATTGATAAGATTGAACTCCACGTTTAGCTCACGTGGTTATATATTGGTTAACAAGCACTCCCACAGTATCATACAGTCCAGTTCAATCCAGTCTTACAGATTTTAGATATGTTTATGTCATCCATTTTCAGATTTATCAGCTCTTACTTTATTTTGTTTGACATATAGACTCTTCAGTATTTATGATTTAGGCATGAGTATTGTACTTCATATAGTCTAGCTTGTGAACTATCAATATGTTATGTTTTATTTGATATCTCTCATACTCAGTACATTCTAAGTACTGATGCATACTCCTATGCTATATCATTTTATGATATAGGCTTCGACACCTAGGCTTAGCAACGTGGTTAGTCTCTACTTCAGATTCAATGTAGAAGTTCCCTTTTGGTGAGTCCTCATCTTCCGAGGACAGGATGAAATTCTTTTCATTTGGCAGTTTTATTTCAATTTTCTAGACTTTGGAGTTAGCTAGGGACTCGTCCCAGCAGCTCATCTTAGTTTTAGGCTTTCAGACACAGTTTTAGTATTCTTTTACTTCTGTTTATCTAGTTTACTATAAATATTATATTTAGTACGTTGATATTCAGTTACTCTTCCGCTAACTATCTATGTTAGCTGCCAGTTAGGTTAGATTATGCTATACCATGGGTTAGCTTGGAACCACTCATGGTTCTAAGTACCGTATCTCGTCCAGGGTGTAAACTCGGGTGGTGACAAGTATTTTCTAGATAGAGCTCTCAGACAGTATTTTTAGCTACGGATTTTAAAAAGGGAAAATACATATTTTTCTTTGAGAACCCTCTTGATTACTTTACATGGTTTTATTTTGTTTAGCTTTCATGCACAATTTATCTCTCTACTCCTCAATTCCCAATGTTTCAGTTGCTTTTGCCATCTTATATGTAGTACAATTTCATGTACTATGCCCCTCCTTTCTAAGGGCGCTGCATTATTTTAAAATGCAGCCTCACATATGGATACTTCCAGTTGAGAAGCCAGTAGGCCCAATCCAATTTAGCTTTTTGTGAGCCCCATTCTCTCTTGGGGTATACATATCTCAGTGAAGTCTAGTTTTGATAAAGGTCAGGCCAGGGTGACGAGTTGGGAATTCACCAACTCATTAGGCTCTTAAGCTTAAGTTTTTGCTTAGTTTTTGAGTTATTTATGTAGATTTTATGCCCTTTTTGCCTTTGTTGTGTGTAGATGTCTAATGTGAAGAAAAGAGCAAGAAATGGAGAAAAAAGAAAGAAGTGGGATGAAATTCGGCGTTCCACTGAAAAAGACTGGCGAAATGCTGGTCAAAAGCCGATAACCACTGCCTTTGGGAAATAAAGCCACCAGCAAACACGGGTTTCCAACGGCGACTCGCCGGTCCAGTCACCAAATGACACCTGAACTTGCTAGATTGAAGAGCAAAGAATCGGCGGTGCATGGATGGAGATCGGCGAAACGCTGAAGGAGCCACCGATAGTTACTGGAATTCATTGAAGGCTTAGATAGTGCAGCCGGCGGTCTATGGATTGCAATCGGTGAACCGCCGGTACTTCCACCGGTGCCAGAACGCTGATCAGGGAAAAAATTGTCCAGCACAAAAAAAGAGAGAGAAGATACCCTATTTTTTTATATGTTCTAGAAAAAGTACTGTGTACTAATGAGCTTTCAATTTTTCTAGCTTTTAGAACATTCTCTTGGAAGAGAAAAAAGGGAGAATTTAATTGGTGGAATTTGAAAAGAACTATTTTCTTCTTCTTCTTCTTCTTCTTCTTCTTCTTCAAAGCAAGGTACTGCCATTGTTGAAGATTTCTTGTGAACTTGATTTTGCTACTCTTATTATTGAATTCAATGAGTTTATTATTAAATGTTCTTTTGAATTTCTTAATTATGAGTAGCTAAATTATTAACTACAGGTGTGTGATGATGAATACTTAATTAGAGTGGGTATTGCTAGAGCCATCTTAATATTGTTTAACTAAGTGTAAATCAATTAGATTCTCTCCAATCTATAATTGAAGATCCATTGATATTGATGTGGGTCTAATTGTTCTTACTTGATTGTTTCTTGTAAAAGAAGAATTGAGTATTGGGAGAGAGTTTAATAGTGGGCATGGATGAGAGATTGTGAAATTGGGCTAGAAATAGCCAAAATTACATTCTCACTCTTAATTAATAGCTAACGGCTAGAAATTAGTGCAACTATTAATCCAAATCTGATCCGGTTGAGTTAATGGAGTCTAGAGGTTTGAAAGACCTCTAGGAAGAGGTATTTATAAGGCTGAAAAGCATAAAATATCCATTTTTCCGAGATTATTTACACTAATTGAACTTATGAGATGACCTAGCATGACCCTATTTAGTTTGCATATCATCTACACCACACCCCTAGTCTTTCACATTCTTGTCAACAACCTTGGTAATTTATCTATCATAGTCAGCCAAATTAGAAGTTATATTCTATTGCAAATTTAAATCTCCCCTAACTTGTTTATTTCTATGTTATTCCTAAGTGGTGCAAGCTAAATTCAATTTCTCAACCGACAATCATAATTATCATTCACTAGTCCTTGTGGGATTCGACCTCGACATCCGTTGGGATATTTATTTTGATACAGCGTCCATTTATACTCTTTGCATGAAGGGTATATTTTGGATGTTATCAAAAATGGCACCATTACCGGGGACTAGTGCTTGATATTCTTGTGTTGATTGTTAATTTGAAATAGCTTTGCATCTTAGTTACTTGACGTGATTTTGTTGTGCTTGTTAGGATATCACGACCATATGATTCATCACTCCTAAGTAGGGGATAGATCAGTGGAAGGTAACATAGAGCATGAGGAAGATAACCCGGTGATGCTAGAGATTGCGAGAGCCATTCGCCTACCACCCACGGTAGGGAATGTTGTATATCATATCACAAGCACCATGCTGCATTTGTTGCAAATGAAGGGACTCTTTGGGGGTAAACCAAGTGAGGATGCAAATCTTCATTTGAGAAATTTCTTGGAGATATGCCAGCCTTTCAATATCACGAACATAAGTCAAGAGTCTATCAGGCTAAGGCTCTTTACATTTTCTCTAACGAGAGAGGCGACGATGTGGTTGGAAGAATTGCCTCCCGGTTGTATTACATCTTGGCAAGAATTAACCGAAGCCTTTTTGGATCATTTCTTCCCTCCATCAAAAATGTTGCAGTTGAGGGATGACATCACAAATTTCAGGCAAGAGCCTGGAGAGAATTTGCATGAGGCATAGCTACAGTTCAAAAAGAAGGTTGCTCTTTGTCCTAATAATGGACTTCCTGATGGAGTGCTTCTCCAAAGCTTTTACCGAGCCCTCGGCTCCATCAACAAGTACATTGCCAACAATTTAGCCGAAGGGTCTATTATGGATCAAACATATGGGTTGGCTAAAGCCCTTTTGGATAGAATGACAAAAACAAATAGGGCCTGGCACACTAGAGGGAGGAATGTATCTACACATGACATTTGCTCTAGTGCATTGGCGGCTAAGTTGCATAAAAGAGATGAAGAGCGAGATGAAAATCTTGCTAAAATGATGAAACAATTGGAATTAATGACCAAACATGTGATGGGGGCAGGGCCCAAGGTGGTGAATGTTGTAGGTATGCAAGGTCCTTTGCAATATGAAGGAGAATCATCGCCACTAAGGTATGAGGAAGAATTCCAATACATGGAAAATCAAATAGGGGGGTCCTCGACCTGGGTTTCAAGGAACTAATCAAGGCCCTTGGTGCCCAAAGGATGAAAACCATGGCTGGAGGAATCGCAATGCACAGGGATGGCCCTAAAAAAATAAAAGATGGGGAAATAGAGAGTAGAATCAAGAGGGAGACCGCTACCACTGAAGTTCAAACCCATATGTTCCCCCTACAAAAGTTGGAAATGCCCAAATTCATACAGGATTGAGCGATGCAGGTAGCTCAAAAATTGAAGAGATGCTAGCAAGAGTCCTCAAGAAAGTGGAATCAATTGGCAGCAGGATCAAGGAATTGATACGGGAGGTATCTAACCTTGACCAAATGGTGAGCTCTCATTCAACCTCCATTAAGCATTTGGAAGCTCAAATGAATCACTTGTCCTCTCAAATAAACCCCCCAATGAAGGGAACACTCCCAAGTGACACAATGTCGAACCCGAAGAAAGATAGTTAGTGCATGGCTATTGTTACTAGGAGTGGTAAATTGGTTGAAGATGCAAGAATGAAGCCCAATGAGGTTAATGCTCCTAAATCAAATGAGGAAAATAAAGTCGACGAGATGCCAAGACACCAAGGAATGGTGAAAAAAGTGACGAGGAAGGTGAGGGGAAGGATGATTAACTTCCATCACATGTTGATGAAGATAAGCCAGGAATGAAGGCCTCAAATGATGACAAGGTTGAAGCAAGGGCTCCACCCCCTTATCCACAATGGCTGGCTAAGAAAAAGAAGGATGATCGGTTCAACAAATTCATTGACATGTTTAACAAATTGTCTATTAATGTATCATTGGTGGATTCCCTTCTTCAAATGCCAGGATATGCTAAATTCATGAAGGAGCTGCTGAAACAGAAGAAGGTGGTTGATGTGGGTAGCAGGGAGACGACGCACCATTGTAGTGCAATAATAATGAGCAATCTTGTCCCCAAGCGAGAAGACCCTGGAGCATTCACAATCCCTGGTACAATCGGGATATGTATGTTTAAGAAAGCTCTATGTGATCTTGGTGCCAACATAAATTTAATGCCCCTTATCATTTTCAAGAAGTTGGGACACAAAGCCTACATCTATGAGGTTGTTTATGGCGGACCGTTTCATAAAAAACCTATGAGGGTATTAGAAGATGTGTTGGTGAGAGTGGATAAATTCATCCTACCAGCTGATTTTGTAGTCCTCGATTGTGAAATGGATGTGGAGGTACCAATTATTTTGGGGAGACCATTGCTCACTGCATGGAGAGCTTTGGTTGATGTGGAGCTAGGGGAGCTCAAGTTTAGAGTTGGATGTGAAGAAGTCACCTTCAATGTGTGTCCATCAGCTGAAACCCTCACCGAATGCAAGGTGATCGGAGTGTTACAGAAATAAGAAGAGGATAGAGGAATTGAGATAGAAGAGACGGAGTTGGAGGATGATCTGTCGAAGAAGAATTGTTAAATGAGAGTTACGTTGTGCCATGAAGTTAATTAAGGCGCTTATTGGGAGGCAACCCAAGTGTTTTATTTGATTTATTTTATGTTGTTGTTGTTTTTATGTAGGATCAATAAAGTGAGGAGCAAAGAGGGAAAGCACCACAACAATGCAGGTAACATTCTGGAGCGGTGAACCACCGATCCAGACGTGCAAATCACCGCCTTCCGATATAAGAAGGCATAAAGTTGGGAACATAAGCATTTGACCGGCGCACACACCGGTAAACTGCCGATGCAGAAACGTGTACCACCAGTCAATCGCCGGTACCGCACAGCTTACCTGAAGCATTGGGGGCCCAAGGGGTGACTCATCGGCGGACCGCCGACCCAGTTCGCGAATCACCTATCAATAGCTGGTGGTGAAACAGTGAACTGGGCATTATTTCAGGTGCGAAAGGTAAAGCGACAGTATGCCGACTCAATTTGGCGAACCGCCGGTGTAATGTCTTTCGAGGTATAATTTTGTTTCAAAGTTCAAATCAAATATGGACCCACCTGACCCCAAATACTTTCTTGAGCTGCCCTAAGCCAAATAATATTCCCTTAGATCCCCCTTTTACCATTTTTCCACACCCTTTTTATCTTCCCAATACCCAACCTTCCCATATTTCCCTCTTTCCCACCTTTCCACTTTCCACCAACACATTAACTCACTATTACTACCCCATCTTCTCTACTACACAAACCTCTGCAGCTACCATTGTTGATCATTGCTAATCTCCCACAAGCTAGTCTTTGCAAAACTCTTTCCTAAAGTGTGGTAATGTATCCTTGTCTCTTTTATGTTCTTATCAATGGCACTTTACTTGCATTTCTCATGTCTCTTTAACATGCCTTTTCCTTCCCTTTTACTGCCTTTCCTTCCTATTAGATTCATGGTTGATGCTTTATTTGTTGAAATATCTAGGGGATAGAAGTGTATGGTTGAAACGGTTGTGGGATAGGTGTGATATTTGTGTGGATTTGAATGGGGTGAAGCCTGAGTAACCCAATTAGATTGAAATGCCATGCTTTGCCCGATGATAGATTGGGTGAAGCCATTCTTAAGTGTAAATCGTCATTTGAGTCCTTTTCATGTGTAGAGTTAATGTTTCACTAAAATATGTGTGGGTGTTTATAATTGGGTTCCATTGAAATGTTGGAATTGATTTGGGGACGACGACATTTGGTGATTCACCGATAGGGTCCGGCGAAACACTGATGAAACACAGGTCTAATTTATAGTTGGCTTTAGGCCATTGCTTGGGTCCCGTGTTGCATCGACAGTTTGCAGATCGGTATCGACAATTCACCTTCTTGTCACTGGTATACTATTGGTGTTCTTAATTTTCTACTTCGCATCGACATTCCGCGGAAACCTCCTGCGACTCGCCGGTGTTTCGCCAATGCCGCTGGTTCTTTAAATGATGATTTTTCATCTTTGCTTCTCATTTCACCTTTAGAATAGCTTTCATTATTTCACTCCAATTACATTGTGGCTGTCAGTAACATCTTGTTTGCAGAACTATCATGTCTTCATCTAGGAACACCAGAAAGGGCATGGCCCCCGCATTATCCACCAATAAGGGCAAGGGCAAAGCCAAGGCCTCCGCATCACCTGCGAACTCCAAAGAGGCCATCATATTCTATGTGCCCAACATGAAGGAGCATTATGTCATATGTCAGGGATGGTCTATAACTGTGGAGAAGGGATTTGATCTAGCAGGCTTGCGTGGTGATCTTCCCAACATCACCGCTCAATTTACATATAGGCAATGGCATGCTTTTGCCAATCCTCTCCCGGCCTACTACCCCAGCCTGGTACCAGAGTTCTATGCTTCCTACCAAGCTAGGCAGGATAGTATGAAACACAGAGGCAAGGTTTATGACTTCCCGTGCCTACCACTGTTCATGATAAGGGGAGTGGAAGTTGACATCATTCCAGCTGCCATCAACTGCTTATTTTGGGAAGATGAGATTGACTCTGGCTTAGGGTACATGGCTGGATGGTGGACATGAAGGACTAATTATCTTGGACAACCCAATCATCGCTGCTAATACACCTCTGTGGGCATCTATGGGTGGAAAAATCTCTCGCTATGATCTGAAGTTTGAGGCTAAGTTATGGTTGGACTTTATCTATGGTTGCATCATTCCTTCCAAAAATGAGCAATGGGTCATCTTGGAAACAGAAATCCTCATCGCCTGCATCATGTATGGTGTCCCCATTAACTTTGGGGAGATTGTGGCCTAACAAATGAAGCAGAAGGCACGATAGGCTAGCACTTCCATGCTTGCGTTATCCTCATTTCCCAGCTGTGCTTACAAGTTGGAGTGCCTTTGTTCTCAGATGAAACCCCTGCCGCTGCTTCATGATTGATCGCCATAGACCAGAAAAGAGATGCTGAAGCACCCGCAGTAAGGAGGAAAAGACTGCAAGCCTTTGGGTTGGCTGAGGGATCACTATCCCATGGGTCGGACCACTCACCGCAGGCCCCGGATTTGAACGTGCCCCATCACGAAGCATCAAGCCAAGCTTTAGGCGACATACCTCCTCGAGGATCATCTCTCCCTCTTACATCCTCCCAATAAAGTGGTCTCCACAGAATTTTGGAAATGAACAACTCTCATGAAAGCCAACTCCAAAGATTGACCAAGAGTCTCCCTACACTTATTGCTCAAATAGTGAAGAAGGAGCTCAAATATTTGTATGAAAGCATCACTACATTGTGCAAATGGGTGGATGCAGTTGAAGGGGCTGTCACCTCTCTACAAACTGAGTTGCAGGAATGGAAAAACCGAACATCAATAGAGGTGCCTGACATGAGTTCCCTTGACGCAGCAATGGCTGCTCCCTCCATAGTTCAGGGCCCTATTGATGATCTGTTCGAGGGCTTGGGCAAAGATTTTGATGGTCTAGGTGAGGTCGGTGGTGATGGTGCAGGTGATGCAGCTGATGATAATGAGGAGGAATGACCCGCTCAAGAAGTCTCTTGCCACTTTCCCTTTTGCATGCATACATTGGGAGCAATGTATTCTCTTAAGTGGGGGAGGGATGAGTGTTTGTTTGTTTGTGGGGGGATCATTGATGTTTTTTTTGGAATTTTATTGATATAGCCTTTGTCGGGCTTTTATTTTTTTTGTTGATGATTTCCCTTGCTGGGCTTGCTATGGTAATGGAAATGAATGATATGATTTAGTTCTTGAAGGTTGATGTGTTAGTGGTAAAAAGGGATCTTCTCTTTGAATTGATAAATTTTACACGCAGACCCAAGTTTTCTATTTGTTTTCTTATTCGCCTTTGTAAATAGTAGAATAATAAATAAACTCCAAGGGTTTTCTTTATAACACGGTTCCTTCCCGAGGAGCATTCATTTGTTTTCTTTCTCCTTTCTTTGTTGAATCGGGTTGGCAATTCCCGATGATACACTATGAGGCGACTCTCTTAAGGGAAAATGCCATGTTGTTTTTGAGTCTTTTATGGAGCTGTTTGAGAGGCACCACCAAAACAATTTTTGAAATGGAGTTTTAAAGTGAGGCAGGAAAATGAAAATGATAATGACCAAATGTTAGAGTCGAGAACATAACACTCTTTGCCATACTTTGTAGATTCATTGCTTGACTTCTGAATTTGCATGTTTAGATGTCTTAAACCATGATTTTGTGTGGATAATGATTTTTGTGGTCTCTTTAGGAGTGATGCCTTGTGTGGTAAGGACTTTTGTGAATCCCATGCACATATTCTTATCTAGAGCTTTCCCCAAGTGTGACTCAAGGCGAAATCCTAGATGTAGTTGCACTTAGAACATGACCTTAGGCCTCATTTTGGTAGTCATTTCATCCAGAAAGACGTCCTTGAGCATTAGTCTTTGATAGCCAATGTTTGAGTCTTGGACCCTTTCTTGGAAACCACATTACAAGCCTAATGACCATTTCTAATCCTTCTGTTTGGCACCCATCCTCCCTAATTGCTAGTAAAAAATAATGAAAATGGGGGCTTCAAGCCAATGAATTGGGAGCGATAAGGAGATGAATCTGAGATGAGGCAAAAACCTAAGTTTGAGGTTTTGCAAGAGAAAAGGGAAAAATGATAACTTCAATGTGAGGTAGCACCCAAAATTGTGATGAAATGAATGAATCATTTGGGTTGAACGACCTTGAATCATCAAAAGAGAAAAGAATAGTAAAAAGGTGCTATCTCTTACATACAAAAGGCTAATTGTGGAATTCATGGGTGTTAAAAGGGTGGTTTGTGTTACACAAAGGATGAAAATAATGAACAAGGAGAAATAAGGTGGAGTAATTTTAATAAGATAGCGAGATGTTGCAAGTGTTTATAAAGGCATTAGGGAGACATTAGTCACTAAAGCTAAACATTTATCCTACCCTTATACCTAGACTACATCATGACCCACAAGTCCTAAGTGATTTTAAGTGTAGTTCTCTACATTTTTGGCGAGTTACACGAAGGGCAAGCCTATGGGTCAAGTTGGGTGCATGCCGATTTCTTTTGGGAGAGTGAGTGCAATCTTATCTTTGTGAAATCCCTTGTGTGAATGCATTGAGTCATGAAGAAAATAGGGATTCTCTCTTCGATGAGTGACATCGCCCCTTTTGAGGGCACAATTGCATTAAAGGAAAATTTGTGCATAAGGCATGAGAAGTGCAAGCTCTGAGGCAAGTTTTGAATGTGCAATCATTATGAATTGAGTTGTTATGTGTATTTCATGGATGAGCAATTCCCTAGTTCTACAAAATGAAGACTCCTGTGAATCATGTTTGTGAATGGTGGTAGCCTATTGAAATATCTTCATTTTTCTGGTTTTTAGGAGAATTTGCTTCTCTTTTTTGGTGAGATTGGTGAGCATTTTTGGGTTGTCATAGACCAGGTGGTTGTTGATGTTTAAATTTGAGTGGAGTGGCAAGTTTTTTTCAACTGATGAGAATTGCATTACTTGAGGACAAACAGTGGTTCAAGTTTAGGGGTTTGATGAGTTGGTAATTCACCAACTCATTAGGCTCTAAAGCCTGAGTTTTTGCTTAGTTTTTGAATTGTTTATATGGATTTAATGCCCTTTTTACCTTTGTTGTGTGCAGATATCTAATATGAAGAAAAGAGCAAGAAACGTAGAAAAAAGAAGGAAGTAAGATGAAATTCGGTGTTCCACCGAAAAAGACCGGCGAAACGTCGGTCAAAAGCTGATAACCACTGCGTCTAGGAAACGAAGCCACCGGCGAATATGGCGAACGCCGATCCAATCACCGAATGACACATGAACTTGTCAGATTGAATTTGATTTTGCTACTCCTATTACTGAAAGTTTATTGTTAAATGTGCTTTTGAATTTCTTAATTATGAGTAGCTAAATCATTAACTAGAGGTGTGTGATGATGAATGCTTAATTAGAGTGGGTATTGCTAGAGTCATCTCAATATTGTTTAACTATGTGTAAATCTGTTAGATTCTCTCCAATCTATAATTGATGATCCATTGATATTTATGTGGGTCTAATTGTTCTTACTTGATTGTTATTTGTAAAAGAAGAATTGAGTATTGGGAGATAACTTAATGGTGGGCATGGATGAGATCTAGAATCTGATAAAAACTTCCTCCAATGACAACGAGATGAACCAACGACCCATTTTCCCATCTAATAGGTCATTGTTCTCATCTGTTGGTCAAGTCTAGAAACCGAATTTTCAGACACAGGACCAACAATTGTTCCCAACGAGTCATGGTCACAACCAATGACTCATTGTGTGACTCGTTGGATCCTGACGGGAAGTTTTTCAGACTTTTCTCTAGGGGTATTTTTGTAACTTCTCACTATTTTGGTTCCTAAACTACATCATTTTGGAAATATTTCCAAAGGACTTAGAGGGGTAAATGGTTATTCTCCCCCATTCTCCACTTAGACTTTTAGAATATCATTCGTAGACTTAAGAGTTTTTCTCTCAAGCTAAGAAGTAGGGCTTCCAATTCTACTCAGAATTTTTGAGATACTTTTCTAAGATTTCTTCTCCTGGTAGTGGGATTTCAACATAGGCTATCCTTTCACCCTTTTGTCTCAAAAGCTTTCAGAAAACATTGATATCTCAGTCCTATAAAAAATCATGTCGTAGAGTTTTCGTTCAGTTATGAGTTCCTTCATTACTTCAATGTTGTCAAGTTTCCTGTTATTTCTAGTATGTGATATTCATGGTTTTACAATTCAATTACTAATGATACTTTCATGTCTGATTTTCACATGATTCAAGTTCAGTTATATAAATATATATTTTGCATATGTATGGCATTATGTTTAGCGTGATTTCATATTTCAGTCATCATTATTTTAGTATATAGATGTTGATAGCATAATCAGTATTTTTAGGTTCTTTAGGCTCTTAGAATACTATTAGATAAAGCTTTGACTTAGCTTTAAGAACACTAGTTTTGGAGCTATCAATAAATTATCAATAATCTTATCAATTGAGAGTATCCCTTAGCATCAAGCTGGTCCAGGGTTCAGTACACCAAGACCCAGAACTACGTGTCAGTAGGTTATTAGCTGAATAGGCATCAATTTTATTGATCACATCACCCATGCTTTTATCCATGGCAAGGTATATTGGGTCCTATTAATCGGATGGATATATCAAACTCCACGTTTAGCTCTCGTGGCAATATGTCAGTTAATAGACTCTCCTATCATTCAGTACAATTACAGACTCAATTTTTAGTACATGTACATGACCCTTAAATCAGTTTTTATTGTACTTCATTACATAATGTCAGGCTACTACTTCACATAGATATTTATGTATCTTAGTAAGAGTTATGGTACTTCAGTTCTGTTATGCATTTTAGTATCACTTTTTAAATTATCAGTATGATCTAATTCCAGTTGCATCTCTCCTGTACTTAATACATTCAAAGTACTGACCGCATACTTCTTGTGCCATATCGTTTTATGATGTAGGCTCTAACTCTCAGGCTCAGCAGCGAGGTCAGCTTCTCCTTCAGACATATTACCGCAGAGTTCTATTGGTGAGTCCTCATCTTTCAAGGACCAGAGTCTTCATTTCTAATGTTTGTCACTTTTAGTTTTTCAGTTAGCTAGGGGTTTATTCCTGTAACACTCAAAAAAAATCCCTATGACTAAACCCTAGATTTGAAGTTGATCATATAGAGAAAACTGGAAAAAACTGTCCTCAAAACAAGCCTCAATATGACTTGTAGGAGGATTGTACGAGTCGTACCAAATTTTGTGGTATGATTCAGAGAGTTTGGCAAGAAGAGGCCAGGAAACCACGATTAGTACCTATGATCCATATCAGGCTAGTACCAGTCGTAGTGAAGTATCATAGATAGGAGGTTCAGAGAATTTTCTAGGAAGGATTAGTAGCTACAAAGACTCAGTACGAGTCGTAAGATGATGGTATGAATCGTCATTTCAGTCGTGAGTTGAGATGTCGTACACCTTGGACTTTCAACTAAGTTTGGAACTGTTTTAGGTATGTGGATAGACCCGAACTTGATGAATTTAAGGAATCAAGTTGTTAACATCAATTCTTAGGTGTAAGAAGTGCATTGGATGCAAGTTAAGGTTATAAGGAACCTCTAGCATGAAGTTGAGTTGAGAGTCTTCCTACTGATTGGGTTTTTCATGAAAGTTCTTACAAGGGACAACTTTAAATGATCATAACTCCTACTATACAAGATTTTTGGGTGATCCATCATATAAAATTAAACCTCTTTGAGTCTTCTTTCCAATGCATCCAACCTTACATCAAGCGGAGTTCGAAATAAAAAGTTACGGCCAATTTAGTAAAGCACTGGCAAGTTTGGCGGACAGGACCAGCCCTGTTACCACGAGTCTTGGTACGACTCGTGGTATGAAGGTACAAATCGTACCAGACACTCATACTATAGGTTTCAGCAATCTTTTAAAGCCTCCCAGAAGCCACGAATGGAATACCACGACCTGTAAGAAGCCACCACGAGTCATGGTACGACCCCTAGCACCAGGCAGATAGATTTTTGAGAACTTTTTCCCAGGGGTACTTTTGTAATTTTCTATGCTTCCAACACTTAAAATAGGTCATTTTAGTATTCTTTTGGGACAAATTAATGGATTTTTCCTAGTCTAACCCCTCACTCTTCTCACAACCACCATAAAGTTCTTCTTCTCCCTCAGGGCTTAAGAACTAGGGTTCCTCTCCAAGGTGCAGCAACTTCAAGATCTTTACAGAGATCCTTCAACCAGGTATGT
Organism: Datura wrightii; assembly: GCA_035772735.1. Taxonomy (NCBI): domain Eukaryota; kingdom Viridiplantae; phylum Streptophyta; class Magnoliopsida; order Solanales; family Solanaceae; genus Datura; species Datura wrightii. The sequence continues at coordinate 38,049,111 of JASDFA010000007.1, forward strand.
GAAAATTCAACAAGTAGATTGTTCTCGCCCTGTGTCCCCTAAAACTCTTTCCCTGTTCACAATCAGTTCTAGCCCTGAGTTTCTGAAAGTGAAGATATTGTTGTCATACCTTGAATAATTCATGTGGAATATTAATCTATGTTTATTGTAGTTAATTTCCACCAGTTTGTGACCAAAATGATTCCTATTCCAGTGAAGTAGAATTTTAGCCCTAACTTTTGAAGTAGAAACTAGAATCCTATATATGTACTGAATTATTGAATCATGCTTGAATCATTCAAATTAAGGGAATTCCTATAGTATTTGTATGTATCAGAAACTCAGTTAAAGGTTTAATTAGTCAGTCTCATCCAGAAATTTATTTACTCAGTATCGCTCAGGAATGTCAGTCTAGTCTCAAACAGATTATTAGCAACCTCCGAGTTGACCAGAATAATGTTAGCTGATCAGTTTGACTATAGTCGTTTCTTGAGGTGTCAGTCGTGCCTCCCAGTTATAAGTTATTATACTTAGATATCAGTTATTAGATTTTAGTGGTTATTTAGATGGTTATGACGCCTCCAGATAAGCAGCTCTGACTAGTATTAGAACACCAGTTTCCAGATATGGTCAGGTAAGACTCTCAAGGTACTTCCAGATAAGTATCCATGACTTAGTATTGGGCCCCATCTTTGAGCTATCAGCTTGCCAGTAGTATTCATGTTAGATCTATCTAGTGGGAGTAGGACTTAGCACCGAGAGGGTCGGGGTTCCAGCGCACCCAGGTTCCTAAAACTACGCTGCCACCGTAGGTTATTTTTATTGGCCTTAAGGCCACAGACAGCGATCTCACAATCCATGCCTTTATACTCTGGTAAGGTATATTGGGTCCTACTGATGGGGTGTGTACATCGGACTCCACGTCGAGCTCACATGGTTATATGTCGGTTATAGACTCTCCCAGTAGTCATTCTAGTCCAATTTCAAATTAAGCAGCTTAGTTCAGTTCTAGTTCTATCAGTTTAGCTCAGTTTAGTGCAGTATCTCAGACTCAGTACTTTCAGACTTAGGACATGCCTTGACCATCAAACAGGGTCATTTTGACCACCTAAGTTTACTTTAGTAGTTCAGTTTAGTTTACTTATTGGTCATTGCATGTCATATCAGTTCATGCATTATATTCAATTATGTTTTCTCCCACTTACTCAGTACATTCAAAGTACTGATGCATACTTTTATGCTGTATCGTTTCATGATACAGTTACAGGTTCTCAGACTCAGCACCATTAGTCGTCGCGGCCTTCTTTTCGCATTATTACGGATATGAAAATAATGGTCAAAATCGGATTCAATTGTCAACTGCCCCTATCGGAAATAGGATTGAAGTGTGTGTCCTCATCACTCGAGGGCCTTATTAAATTTCTTTTAGTTAATTCATTATTTTTATCTAGACTTAGAGTTAGCTGGGGACTTGTCCCAGCCACTCATCAGTTAAAGGGCTTTCAGACACATAATTTGTTTCAGACTTCAGATGAGTTAAAATTTATGTCTTCAGTTTTATTATCATAAATGCTTATATTATTATTTCAGAGCCTCCGCTATATTTTTTTTACTCAAAATACCAGTGTATGATAGACCAGGGATTGACTTGGGGTCATTCGTGACTTCAAGTACTGTGTTCCGTCCAGGGTGTAGACTCGGTGCGTGACAAACTTGGTATCAAAGCACTAGGTTTAGAGTATCCTCAGAATATCTGAAAGCCACATCAAGTAGAGTCCTTTTCATGGGTGTGAAGCACGCAACACTTATGACGAGGAGGCTACAAGATGTTATTAGGAAAACTGTCTTTTGTTCATACTCATTATCGTGCGTTAAAGTTCAATTTCAGAAATTTCCTTCTAACTCGTGCTATGTTTCGTTACAGTGAATCATGCCTCCCAGACGCGGTAACAGAGGAAGGGTCTGTAACGCTAATAGACCTGTCCCACCAACCCTAATAGCTCCTCAAGATGATTCGGTATTTACAGTCGAATTCAGGGCAATCATTCAACTGTTGGCCCAAACAATCACCAACTAGGTGAACCAGCAGGTGGTTTTGGTAGCCACGAACGGGTCTATAGTAGCTGCAAGGGTGCGGGACTTCACCTGTATGAACCCTCCATGTTTAAGGGATCCAAAGCAGGGGAGGATGCACAAGAGTTCGTGGATGAGATCAGGAAGATTACCCGCATAATAAGTCTTAGCTCCTCTAAGAGAGCTGACCTGGCTGCCTACCAGCTAAAAGGGGTAGCCCAGGTCTGGTATGACCAATGGAAAGAGGGGCCGCCAGCGGGAGTAGGGCCAATAGAGTGGGGGGAGTTCCACACAGCTTTCTTAGACAGATTTTTCCCTCGGGAGCTAAGGGAGGAAAAGATGGCGGAGTTTATGAATTTGAGATAGGGCAATAGAATCGTGGAGGAGTATGCTCTAGAGTTTACCAGGCTATCTAAGTACGCCTCAAAGATAGTAGCTGAGCCAAGATCTCGTATGCTGAAGGTTGTGAATGGGGTGTTGAACCTGGTCCTTAAGGAGTGCAGGACAGCAATGTTGGTTAAAGATATGGACCTTTCCAGCCTGATCATCTATGACCAACAGATTGAGGCTCAATTGAAGGACATTGGAGTGAAAGAACAAGCGAGAAAGGACTGTCCAGTTAGATTATGGCCATCAGAAGTCTGGCGGTAGTAGCCACCCACAGCACTAGCAGCAGCAGCAGAGAGCCCCAGCACCCAGCTTAGCCAACGCCCCGACCTTTCGGTCCCGCTAGGATCGGAGGGGCGGAGCATCTGGCTCTCAGTCCTAAAGTTACGGTGCCAGCAATATATATCCAACTTTCCCTAAGTGCGGAAAGAACCACCCAGGAGAGTGTCTTCAGGGTCGAGAGGGCTGTTTTGGTTGTGGACAACTTGGTCATCGGCTGAAAGATTGCTCGTTAGCAGGACAGGGTAGGGCACAATCCACCACATCCCCAGCTCTGGTAGACCGACTCAGCAGGCCAATGCATCAGGTATGGATGGCGGTCAGCGCCAAAACCGTTTTTATGCATTGTCTTCCCGTCAGGACTAGGAGAGCTCGCCTGACATAGTCACGGGTATGTTACGTCTCTTATATATAGACATGTATGCCCTTATAGATCCAGGAGCCACCCTTTCATTCATGACTCCCTATGTAGCAGTCCAGAGGTCCTCTCAGAATCGTTCTCAATCTCCACTCTAGTTGGCGAGTCAGTTAGAGCCAGTCAGGTGTATAGAAACTGCCCCATCTCAGTCCTGAATAAAGTTATTTCAGCTGATCTCATAGAGTTAGATATGGTCGACTTTGACCTTATCCTCGACATGGATTGGTTACACTCCTGTTATGCCTCAGTTGATTGTAGAACTAGAGTTGTCAAGTTCCAGTTTCCAAATGAACCAGTTTTAGAGTGGACAAGCAACAGTTTAGCGCCTAAGGGTAGGTTTATTTCCTACCTTAAGGCCCAGAAAATCATCTCTAGGGGATGTATCTATCATCTAGTTTTGCTCAAGGATTCCAACTTTGAGACCCCAACTATCCAGTCAGTTCCAGTAGTCAGTGAGTTCTCAGATGTATTTCTTGAGGATCTTCCCAGAATTCCCCCTAAACGGGAAATAGACTTCGGAATAGACCTCTTCCCAAATACTCATCCCATCTTTATCCCTCCTTACAGAATGGCTCCAGCTGAGCTTAAGGAGTTGAAGGAGAAGTTAAAAGATCTTCTTGACATGGGTTTTATCAGACCCAACATCTCTCCCTAGGGTGCCCTAGTATTATTCGTGCATAAGAAAGACGGTACCCTCATAATGTGCATAGATTACCGTCAGCTGAACAAAGTCACAGTTAAGAACAGGTATCCCCTACCAAAAAATTGACGACCTATTTGACAAACTTAGGGAGCCAGTTATTTCTCAAAAATTGATCTCAGGTTAGGGTACCATCAGCTAAGGGTCAGAGAGTGTGACATACCGAAAACAACATTCAGAACTCGGTATGGTCACTAGGAGTTTGTGGTGATGTCTTTCGGGCTAACAAACGCCCCAGCAGCCTTCATGGACTTGATGAATAGATTCTTCAAGTAGTATCTGGATATGTTCTTCATTTTATTTATTGACGACATTCTGGTATACTCTAGGAAGAGCATGAAATCACCTGAGATTAGCATTACAGACACTCAAAGACCGCCAGTTGTTCGCTAAGTTCAGCAAGTGCGAATTCTGGTTAAAGTCCATGACTTTCTTAGGTCATTGGTCTCAGGTGAAGGAATTCAGGTTGATCCTCACAGATAGCAGAGGCGAAAACTTGGCCCAGACCTACCTCTCCTATGGAAATCAGGAGTTTCCTGGGCTTAGCTGGTTATTACCGACAGTTTGTGGAAGGCTTCTCCTCTGACTAAGTTAACTCAAAATAAAGTGAAATTTCAGTGGTCGGATGCATGTGAGAAGAGTTTCTAGGAGTTGAAAAATCAACTCACTACCGCTCCAGTTTTGACCTTGCCAGGAGGAACAGATGGGTTGGTTGTCTATTGCGACACTTCCTGAGTTGGACTCGGTTGTGTTCTGATGCAGCGGGGAAAGGTGATAGCCTACGCCTCCAAACAGCTCAAAGTTTATGAGAAGAACTATCCAACTCATGACTTGGAGTTGGCGGCGGTGGTGTTTGCACTAAAAATATGGAGACATTACTTATATGGAGCTCACGTGGATGTGTTTACAGATTACAAGAGCCTTCAGTATGTGTTCAGTCAGAAGGAACTAAATCTGCGACAGAGAAGGTAGTTGGAACTACTAAAGGACTATGACATGAGCGTGCTGTATCATCCGAGAAAAGCCAATGTGGTGGCTGACACCCTAAGTAGACGGTCTATGGGGAGTGTGGATCACATTGAGGAAGACAAAAAGGAGTTAGTAAAGGATGTTCATAGACTAGCTCGGTTAGGGGTGTAGTTGGTGGATTCAACTGAAGGTTGTGTGGTGATGCAAAATGGGTCTGATTCATCCTTGGTAGTTAAAGTTAAGTCCGGACAGGACGAAGATCCCATTCTACTTAAACTTAAAGAAGCAGTTCTCAGGAAAGAGGTCGAGGCTTTCTCCAAAGGGGGAGATGGTGTACTCTGATACCAGAGAAGATTGTGTGTACCGGACGTCGGTGAGTTAAGACAGCAGATACTGGATGAAGCACACAGTTATAGATATTCCATCCATCCGTGTGCTACCAAAATGTACCATGATTTACGGGATATCTACTGGAGGAACGACATGAAAAAAGATATTGCTAAATTTTTAGCCAAGTGCCCGAATTGCCATCAAGTTAAAGTGGAACACCAGAGATCAGGTGTCACGACCCGAATGGAGGCCCGAATCATAGACACGGGACAAGGGACCCGAAGAGACCCCAAGTCGACCCATGGAACATGCATACAACTACTCTCAATTAGACAAGGGGGACATTTAACATAAAACATAGCAGAAACGTAACCATAGCATAACATCAAGAGATACTGGACGTATACAAGAGTTGAGTACTACATACTAGTCTGAAAGTCTCTACTACATACGATGGGTTGATTGGACAACATACCCAACTAACCCGAACAATGCTACAACATAACATCAAGAGATACTGGACGTGTACAAGAGCTGAATACTACATACTAGTCTGAAAACTACATATGATGGGTTGATGGGACAACATCCCCAACTAACCCGAACAATGCTGAAGCTCAAGATAACATAAAAGTCTGTCAAACAGCCCTTGGAACATGAGGACTCACCAATGAACTGATAGTGTAAGCTGAGATGGACTAAGGATGAGGATGAGCCTGAGATCCAGACCCTGTATCATAAAATTATGCAGCATAGAAACTATGCGGTTCAAAACGTGGAATGTACCGAGTATGCAAGGAAAGTAAAACCGCGAATGTAATATAAATTCATTTAGGCAAGTTATACATATATCAAGATTTTAAGGATAAGAAGAAGACTACATGCATTCATTATGAAATCATACTTACATTATACATGATCATGCATGGCTTTAGAACATCATGACTGACTTAAATGACTCAAAGTTGAACATAACATTTATATCAAAAGCTGAACAATGAGGCAAACCTTACATTTAGAACATGCATGCATAAGGTATTCATCATGAGTAATAAAAATGCAAATCTGGATGATATAGACCGTGGGAAACTCGTCACTTAACTGACATACCACGATAGAGCTTACGTAGTCCCAACTATCACACTCAAGTGGAAAGAGCCGTTCATAACCTTTCAAGGACGATGAACGCTACCAAGATATCGACATCAAGCTCAAGGGCCAATCGGGCCTGGCATAGCTCACAAGGGAGGTCCCAATAATGCATAAGTATCAACCTACGTTGGCGCGTATTTCTGGGGCATCGGGTAGTTGACCCTTAAACCGCTCGGTGCTACACACTTCTCCCAAAGACATGAAATGCTCTACATCATATATAATGAAGTTCAACGTTGTCTATTGACAAAGCTCATAATAACATCATGCATAGACTCAATATCATATATAAATGAAGCTCAACATTGTCTATTGACAAAGCTTATAGTGATGCAAATCTCAATCAAGATTTCATGCACATAGGAGGCTTTTTACTCTAAACATACCACAAGCTAGAATTTATAATAAGAGTTGAGGAAAATTCACTTTAAACCATGTGGTGAGCTTATATTGGGGAAAATCATTACTTTAAAACATCATGTGGGCATCACCCAAAGCTTTATCATACTTGGATTTATTCAGTTCACCTTGAAGCATCAATACAATCATGGGTAGGTTTAGAAATATGCTTTTCGTCATTTATTTCATCACCAGTACACACGTATCATAAATCACCTCTTCTATGAACTATTCACCCATGGCGTTTTAGATTCAATTTTAGAAAAATAATTTTTTTATAAGAAAAACAAGTTAGAATCTACCCAAGCTTCATAAATTGTCAATATCAACTCAATCTAATCATACCCATGAACAGAGATATAAGAATCATGCAATTGATCAAAACCCCATAATTGACCATTCATAATTTAACACTAATTGATAGGAATTGGGCATGGGTGTGGAAGGAAGACACCCATTAAAACCCTACATACCTGGGGATGGGCTGATTTCGAGGTTCCTTGAGTACCCACAAAGAAATTAATGGAAACTTGGGGAAGAAGATCCTGATTCTCCCAAAAATCTCTCTAAAGTTCTTGCTTGAGAATGAGCATGAATAAAGGACTTAAATCATCTTACCACACTTAGAAAATATCCAAGATGACATAGTTTAGGGTCTAAAAGCGTGGAAAATTCGAAAATGCCCTTAATGAACCAACCCTAAAAACTGGCCGAATAAGAACCCACAGGTAGTATCAGCGGGTCATGGAAACAACCCACGACCTGTCCTGTCTCTTCATTGAAATAATGCTAAAAGCCCTTTCTCAAAATCGTACCACGGACACATAGGATGGATCCTTCTAAGCTTCAATGGACCGTTCCTTCAGTTGTTGTTTCCTTCTTTTGAAATTCTGTACTCCCATTCCATGAGCCTCACCACAGCTTGTTGTAAGCTTTAACACGTCGTGGTTTCCACCCGTTGTCTCCACTGTGAAAGTCCACAGCCCTACCACGACTACTAACAATGGACCGTCGTTCCTCACAACGGGCCATTGTAACACCCGTTGTTACTTCAACCATCTGGGTTGACCCCTTACCACGACCACCACGACGGCTCGTTGTTTCTTACAATGGGTAATTGAATCAACCGTTGTTTCCCCATGACATCTAAACTCCTGAACCCACAACTACAAAATATGGCCCGTGGTTACTTACCACGGGTCGTGGTACCTGTCGTTCTGCAACCTTTTTCCCGACTTTCAGTAGTTTTACATTTTTGCTTCCCGATACTCCTATGCACTTTCGGGGTATTACACTAGGAGGCATGAATCAGGATATCATCATACCCACATGGAAGTGGGAAGAAGTAAACATGGACTTCATTATGGGTCTACCTTGGACTCGTCGGCAACATGATTCAATCTGGGTGATAGTAGACCGGATGACTAAGTCAGCACACTTCCTCCCAATCAAAATCACAGATTCATCTGAGGAATATGCTAGAATTTATATCCGGGAGTTAGTCAGACTTCATGGGGTGCCCTTATTCATCATTTTAGACAGAGGTACCCAATTCCCTCTCACTTTTGGAAGTCTTTCCAAAAAGGACTTGGTACCTAGGTCAAGCTCAGCACAACCTTTCACCCGCAGACGGATGGACAAGCTGAGCAAACTATTCAGACTCTAGAAGATATGTTGAGGGCGTGTGTGATTGATTTCAAGGGTAATTGGGATGATCACTTGCCTCTCATCGAGTTCACGTACAATAATAGCTACCACTCTAGTATTCAGATGGCCCCGTTTGAAGCATTATATGGTAGGAGGTGTAGATCTCCTATAGGGTGGTTTGAGGTTGGTGAAGCTACTTTGATAGGGCCAGACTCAGTTCAAAAGGCAATGCAAATAGTACATCTTATCCGAGAAAGATTGAAAATAGCTCAAAGACATCAGAAATCTTATGTTGATAAGAGGAGAAGAGAATTGGAGTTTGCAATTGATGACTGGGTCTATCTAAAAATTTCACCCATAAAAGGGGTGATGAGATTTGGGAAAAAAGGAAAACTCAGTCCAAGGTATATAAGACCCTACAGAATTCTGAGGCGTATCGACAATGTGGCCTATGAGTTAGAACTACCTTCAGAATTTGCGACCGTGAACCCAGTCTTCCATGTGTCACTACTGAAGAAGTGCATTGGAAATCCAACTTCAATGGTGCCACTGGATAGTGTGGAGATAAAATACGGTCTCTCTTATGGAGAGGTTCCAGTTCAGATCTTTGACTGTCAGGTTCGTAAGCTGAGAAATAAACAAATCGCTACGGTAAAAGTTTTATGGAGAAATCAGTCGGTTAAGGGAGCCACATGGGAAGCAGAAGCAGACATGATGGCCAGATACACTCACTTACTCCCTCCTAGTTCAAATCTAGTACCAGGTATTAACTCCTTTCTTAGTATTCTATTCAGTTTCGTACTCATCAGCTCTATTTAGATCCTCGGTGTATATTCTAGTTGCACCAGCTCTATTGGTATGTTACGCTTCTTTCAAATAGATGTGTATTCATTACTAGATCCATGAGCCATACTTTCTTTCGTGACTCCTTACATTACTGTCAGTTTGATATTAGTCCAGAAATTCTCTCGGAACCATTTTAAGTCTTTACTCCGGTTGTGAGTCAGTTAGAGCCAGTTGGGTATACAGGAATTGTCCGGTCATAGTATTACAGAAAGTCACTTCAATTGATCTAGTAGAGTTAGATATGGTCGATTTTGACCTCATTCTTGGCATGGAATGGTTATGTTCTTGTATGCCTCAGTTGACTATAAAACTAGAGTCGTCAGATTCTAGTTTCCTTACATACCAGTCCTAGAGTGGAAGAGCAGTACTTCAATGCCTAAAGGTCGGTGTATCTCATACCTTAAGGATATGAAAATGATCTCAATGGGGTACATATATCACCTTGTTAGTGTTAAGGATTCTAGTTCTGAAACCCCAACGCTTCATTCAGTTCCAATTGTAAACGAGTTCCCCAATGTGTTTCTCGAAAATCTTCCCGGATTCCCTCCTGAGCGGGAAATAGACTTTGGCATAGACCTTCTCCCAGATATGCAGCCTATCTCAATTCCTCCTTATAGAATAGCTCTAGCTGAGCTTAAAGAGTTAAAGGAATAACTGAAAGACCTTTTAGATAAGGGCTTCATCAGACCCAATATCTCTTCAAGGGGTGCCCCGGTCCTATTCTTGTGAAAGAATGATGGGACACTCTACCCAGAATTGAGGATTTGTTCAACCAACTCTAGGGAGCTACCTATTTTTCCAAGGTAGATTTCAGATAAGGATACCACTAACTCAGGGTTAAAGAATGTTACATTGAAAAAATAGCCTTCAAGACTCGATATGGTCACTACGAATTAATAGTTATGTATTTTGGACGAACCAATGCTCTTGCAACTTTTATGGATCTGATGAACAGGGTATTCAAGCAACACCTAGACATGTTCGTTATTGTCTTTATAGACGATATTCTGGTTTATTCTAGAAAAGAGAAATACGCAGACCATCTGAGAATAGTTTTTTAGACTCTTAGGGACAACTAGTTGTTCGCTAAATTTAGTAAGTGTGAATTTTGGCTGAAATCAGTAACATTCCTCGGTTATGTGGTCTCTTGTGAGGGTATTCAGGTGGATCCTCAAAAGCTAGAGGCAGTCAAGGACTGGCCAAGACCCACTTCTCCATTAGAAATCAGGAGTTTCTTGGTCCTATCGGTTACTACAAATGGTTCGTAGAAGGATTCTCCTCCATTGCCTCTCCTTTGATTAGAATAACTCAAAATAAGGTAAAGTTTCAGTTGTCCGATGTATATGAGAAGAGTTTTTAGTAGTTGAAGACTCGACTCACTAAAACCCCAGTTTTGACTCTGCCAGAAGGGTCAGACGTGTTCGTGATCTATTGTGATGACTCTAGAGTTGGCCTTGGTTGTGTTATGATGCTTCATGGTAAAGTCATAGATTATTCTTCTAGACAACTCAAGGTTCATGAGAAGAACTATCCGACTCACGATCTTAAGCTGGCAGCAGCAGTATTTTCCTTGAAGATTTGGAGGCACCACATTTATGGGGTTCATGTGGATGTTTTTACTGACCACAAGAGCCTACAATATATGTTCAGTCAGAAGGACCTAAATCTTTGCTAGAGAAGGTGGTTGGAGTTGTTAAAAGACTATGACATGAGCGTCTTATACCACCCAGGAAAAGCCAATGTAGTGGATGATGCCCTCAATAGATTTTCTATAAGGAGTGTTTCTCATGTTGAGGATGATAAGAAAAAGGTAGTTAGAGATGTTCATAGACTGCCTCAGTTAGGAGTTCGTTTGGTTGACTCAGTAGAAGGTTGAGTTGTAGTCAAGAGTGGATCAAAATCCTCCCCTGTGATGGAGGTTAAGTCAAAGCAGGATGAAGACCCAATCCTACTCAAGTTAAAGGAAGCAGTCCTAAAGAAAGAGATGGAAGAATTCTCCAAAGAGGGAGATGGTGTGCTTTGTTACCAGGGCAGGTTGTGTGTTCTTGATGTAGGTGATTTGAGGCAACAAATACTAATGGAAGCTAACAGCACTAGGTACTTTATCCACCTAGGTGCCACCAAGATATACTGTGATCTATGGGAAGTCTACTGGTGGAATGGCATGAAGAAGGACATTATAGAATTTGTTGCTAAGTGTCCAAACTGCCAGTAGGTCAAGGTTGAACATCAAAGACCTAGGGGTATGACTCAAGATATTAGTATTCCTATTTAGAAGTGGGAAGAAGTGAACATGGATTTCATTACAGATCTACCTCATATGCGTCGATAGCATGACTCAATTTGGCTGGTTGATGACTAGATGACTAAGTCAGCACATTCCAACTAGTTAAGTGTCATGACCCGAGCTAGGACCTCGGACCAAGACACAGAACCTAGAACCATGAATGGCTCAAAGTCGACCCATGGAATGAACATAATAACTAAAGCACATACATCGAGAAAAAATTGATAATTGAAACATGAATAAGTGGAAGTCTGAATACATAGCAACCATACAGAGTTTACAATGACAAAGTTGAAATTCTACATATTGACTGATAAGCCTCGAACATATTTGAAGAGCTTATGGAACAACACCCCTAACTAGCTCACTGAAGTCTGAAAACAAAAATAACATAACTCAAAATGAATCTTAAGTTCCTCGAATGATGAGGACTCAACTAAACTGCAGGAAACTGGCTAGCGGCGGAACTGAGTCTGATCGTCTGATCCCTGTATCATGAAATGATACAGCATAGAGTATGCGATCAGTACTTGGAATGTACTGAGTATGCAAGGTAAGTAAATATTGAGTAAGTATAAACCAAAATCATGCATACAAGCATAAATCATAAAATCATGAGAGTAAAGTTGCATGCTTAAATCTAAATCTGAAACGTGTTTAATAACAAGCTAAAAATCATATCTGAATAGAATAACCCAAAGCGAAAGATAGAAATCATATGACTTGTCATAAATAAAGTACAAACTTATAAACTGAACATTGGGTCAAACCTGCTGGAGAACATAATATCATAAATCATGAACATGAATAACATAAATCATGAGGAATAATAGGAGACTCGTCATAACCGACACCATCATGATAGAGCTTACGTGATGCCCCAACTATTACACTAAAGTGGGCAGAGCCGTCCAAAGCCTTGCCAGGTCTAAGGGTGCTATCATGATATTGATATCAAGATAAACGCCCCTATGAGGGAAGGGGAAGCTTACAATAGAGGTCCCAATGTATATATATAAACCTACGTTGGCGCGTAGTTCTGAGATCTGGGGTTTACCTTAACCCTTGAACTACTCAATACAAGACACTACTCCCAAAAACATGCAAGGTGCTCACCATCATTTTTCAACAAAGTTGAAAACATATCACAAGTTGAAAGTGGGAGTATAGACTCCAAATTCATATGGTAAGCTGATTTTTTATAGAATTGAGCTGAATCATGAAAACATGCTTAACCTGTGTGGGCATGCCCAAAATCTTAAAATTATGCATACTTGAAATATACTTCATAAGTCAAAATCATGGATTCACACATGGGTAATTTATAAACATTCATTCATGCTAGATATCTCCTCGTGCTTGAAAACACAAATCATAAACTTGACTTTTAATAAAACTTGCGTAATAGGGAATAATTTCTAATAACTTGAAATCATGAATTTATAATCAAAAAGGTATAAAATTTTCCCATGAATCTTAAAACATACTTTGAAACATAAAGGGAATTGACCCATAAATAAATCATAGAGAATTTTATAAAATTGGGTTAAAACCCCATAAGATTATGAAATTGATCTAGGACTTAAATTCATGGAATTGAGGAGAATTTTTGAGCACGAGAGTGAAAGGAACTCTCATTCATAGCCCTATATACCTGGGTAAACTGAATCTACACTTTTCTTTGGAAGCCCAAGAGATTTGGAGAAGAAATTGGAGGATTTAAGCTTGATCTTCAAAGGAGAAATCCTAATCTTACATGCATTGGAGTTGAATGAATTAGGATAGGTTAAAATCTCTTAAAATCTTCTTTTCAGAGCTTAAAACGACATAGTTTAGGGCTTACAAGTTTGGGATTTATGAAAATATCCTTAATGAATTCACAGGAAAACTGATCCTTTCATTTGTCATGACTCATACCATAAGTCATACAATCCTCCTACGACTAGTGATATCCTCCCATACTGACCAAGTCCAAAACCTCTAATCCTCTAAATATTTCCACGAATCCTACTATGAACCGTATAAAGCTATCATGAGTTATACCAACACTCGTAACAACCAGCATCTGAAAAATCCCAAGTACTTGCTACGATCCGTACCACGAGTCATACCCACACACTATGACTCATAGTGGGTACTCGGGTCTGGGGAAAGAAATCTTTGAACTGAACCACGGGTCTTCCTATGACCCGTACCACCAATCTACGACTCATAGGTTGAGTCATACTAAAGAAATTCTCCACCTTTCCTGCTGATCACATTTCAAATCTCGGGTCTAGTCTTAAGAAATTTTAGGGTATTACAATATCTCCCCCTTGGGAACATTCATCCTCGAATATGGGTTAAACATACTAAAAAGCTAGGGAAAGGAAGAACAATCCCAAATACTGAACATTTGAAGCTGAAATTGACAGAGTGACTATCTTCAAACTGATACACATGACTGAAATGAATTCATTAATCATACATACTTGCTAGAACATGAAAGGAACTGAGAGACATGAACTTGACATGAAACTGTATAGAGTATTAGAGAGGAAACTGATATCTCATGCTGAAACTGAGCCGATAGGGAAAAGATATAGTATTTAGCCATCATATCTGCTTCAGCTTCCCACGTAGCTCCCCCAACAAGCTGATTCCTCCACAAGACTTTCGCTGAATCTACTTCTTTGTTCCTCAACTTTCGAACCTAATGATCAAGGATCTCAACGAGTACATCCTCATAGGTAAGACTATCCTTCACATGTATGCTCTCCATCAGAACAACCAACACCGAGTCACTAATGCACTTTTTCAATAACGATAAATGAAAAACTAGATGCACTAACGCTAACTCCGCTGATAGTTCCAACTCATAGGCCACCTCGCCAACACGTCTCACAATCCTGTATGGGTCAACATATTGGGGACTAAGCTTCCCTTTTTTTTCCAAACCTCATCACTCTCTTTATGAGAGACAAGAACACCCAATCATCAACTTCAAAATCAAGTTCTCTCTGCCTAACATCCACATACGACTTCTGGCGACTCTAAGCTATTTTCAGCCTTTCCCTAATAAGCTGAACTTTCTCCATAGCCTCATGAACTGAATCTGGCCCTATCAACGTAGCTTCACCTACTTCAAACCAACCAATAGATGATCTACACCTCTGCCCATAGAGAGACTCAAATGGAGTCATCTAAATGCTAGAGTGGTAACTATTATCATAAGCAAACTCGATAAGAGGTAAATGATCATCCCAACTGCCTCTGAAGTCAATCACACACACTCTCAACATATTCCTCAAGAGTCTAAATGGTCCACTCGGCCTGACCATCTATCTACGGGTGAAAATTTGTACTAAGCTTGACCAAAATACCAAGTATCTTCTAGAAAGATCTCCAAAACTCTGAGGTAAACTGAGTACCTCTATACGAAATGATTGAAGGAATCCCGTGCAACTGAACCAACTCCTAAAGGTATAATATAGCATACTCCTTAACTGAATTAGTAGTTTTTGCCAGTAAGAAATGAGCTGCTTTGGTCAACTTGTCTACCACCACCCATATAGAGTCATACTATCGGTGAGTGTGAGATAGCCTGGTGATGAAGTCCATATTGATTTCCTCCCACTTCCAAGTGGGGATACTGATGTCTGCTAGCACACCTCCAGGACTTTGATGCTCAACTCTCACCTGTTGACAATTCGGGCACTTACCAATACACTTTGCTATGTACCTCTTCATACTATTCCACCAATAGACTCCACGTGGTCACGGTACATCCTTGTGGCACCTGGATGGATAGAATACTAAGATCCATGAGCCTTACCCAATGTCTTCTCTCTCAATTCATCAACATCCGAAACATATAAACAACCTTGATATCGAAGTACACCATCTCCCCCTTTGGAGAAGACCTCCGCCTTATGATTTTTGAAGCGCTTCCTTCAATTTCCCTAAGATAGGATCCTCATCTTGCCTAGCCTTTACTTCAGTTAACAAAGAAGATTCAGACCCATTTTAAACAATGACACCACCATCTATCGAGTTCACTAGGTGATCCCTTAACCATGCAACCCAATGGATATCCTCTACCAACTCCTTCCTCCCATCCTTAACATGGGACTCACTATTCATGGTCAATCTACTAAGGGCATCCACCACCACATTAGCCTTGTCCAGATGATAGAGGACGCTTATATCATAGTCCTTGAGCAGCTCTAGCCATCTTCCTTGTTATAAATTCAGGTCCATTATGCGTGAACACATCCACCTTTTGTACCCTATACAAGTAGTGCCTCCCGATCTTTGAGAGGACATCATGACTGCCATCTCTAGATCATGCGTCGGGTAATTTCTTCTCATGAGTCTTAAGTTGTCTATAGGCTTATGCAATGACCCTACCATGTCACACCAATACACGATCGGGACAACCCTAAAGACATCACCATATACAACAAAATAACTCGTGCTCTCTGGCAACCCAAAATTACCCACTAAGAATCCTACTTCCCTTAAACAAGAGATAGTAAAAGTTCGAGCTCTAATCAAGAGTCACCAGTCACACCATGCTATGGTCTACTTGTACATTACCACCTCATTTGAGCCTATCACTTATGTTCATCCTGTGGCTCCTTGTAGTTAACATTGTTCAAGAATCCCCCTCTCTTTTTGGATTGGTTACTAATTGCGCTTCGCGAACTTCTACCTACCTGGCACCTCTTATCAAAATAGAGAGTTATCCTGAATGTACACATTGTAGCCATTATTTCCATCATGGAGAGACGTACATGGGGCTTAGAGTAAGGAAATCATAAGCTTGAATCATTCAAGAAATCTGAGTTGGGCACATGTCTGACATAGTACGATCTTATGAGCCGCTAAGGCAAATCTTAAGGACTGAGCTTATAGAGTTGAGCATGCTGAGAGACATGGGTTTACATACAAAATGAGGGTCATGACATGAAGCTGAGTTTTATGAAATCATGGAGTAAGATTGGGATCGTTGTCTGAAGCGTTTTCCTATCATTCTAGTGACCCGAATATAATTATGAGTAAAGCGTAATGTTGGCTGATACATAAGGGAGAACATTTGAACAAGAAGGAATTGACATCCCATAGATACTATTTATGGAACTTCCTTACTAGAAACAACTTAAGATTTGACTCTGCCTCTCGACTTAGCATCTCCACTTTAGCTTAATGTCATCATTCTATGGCTCTTGGATCTTTCCTAAAGGCTAGGTTGACATTACTAGCTCTTGAATTTTCCATTCGCCCCTAAAGCTACCACTGAAGGCTTTATACTTATAACTATTGCCTACCCTCTGCGGGATGAATCTCATACTAAATTGCAAAAAAGGACTTTACACCTTAGACTATGGCTCTTGGGCCTAGCAACATGCAAGGTTCAATATGAAAAAATCATAACAAAGCTGCGACTACATCTGGAGCTAGCCACAACCTGCACCAAATAACCCACTGCTGATGTGGGCGAGTTGTCGGAGCTGCTGATCTGGTGGATGGAGCACTTGCTCTACCCTTGCCCTGACTAGGTGATGGGCAATCCCTGTGCATGTGTCCTAGCTTACCATACCCGAAACCACCATTTCTGCCAACCAAACACTCTCCCGGGTATTTTCTACCATATTTCAGGCATGCTGGATAACTGGATAGGGCTGTTGGAGGGTGGCTAGGGAACATCCTCTCTTGCCACTCTGCTTGGCCGATCGGCACTCTCCTGGCCACACCAAAAGCAATCATCTGATCCATCAAGCATTTCCCTAGGTTGTTCTTCCTATATCTTCTGCATGTTGGGTATGTAATCTCCCTTACCCTAGATTTATTCCCTTGAGTTGGAGCCAAAGATCTCTGCTGAAGCTGAGGGTGATTTCCACCACCTGACCCTTGCTGGGAAAACTCAAAGTTCTTTGTCCTATCCCTCTTGTTTCCATTTCCTTTCTCTTTGAACTCCCTATTCTCTTTCGAACCAAGAAACTTAGGGGGACTCTTTCTAGTGAAGTCTTGAACCCTAGTAGTTGTCGTCTCTCCAGTGGAGTTTGCGGATGCGATTGCCTGCAAGTTAAGCTGAGTGGTCATGGCTCGTACCAACACTCTGAATGCAGCCTCAAGCTCCGCATCTGCAACCTACCCAAATAGGGGGACTGCTGGAGTTGGTGGGGCTAGCTAACCTCCGTTTGTTCCTTAGGGAGAACTTCTGCAAATGCATAGAGAAAAGTTAGGAAACTATAAGAGTTGAGCTCTATAGCATGAGGTAGAATCATGAAAGAAGGGAAATTTTCCTTAAATGTCTAGTAGCCTCTCCCCCATAAGTGTGGCGCGCTTCACAACCTACAAAAAAGACACTACTCAACGCGGCTTTCAGAAACCCTAGGATACTCTAGACCTTTGCTCTGATACCAAGTTTGTCACGACCTGAGATGGGACCTTAGATCGAGACACGGAACCCAAAACCACGAATGGCTCCAACTCGACCCATGGCATGAACATAATAACTAAAGCACATTGATGATGTCCAAATTTACTTCTCGCTAGGATGGAGTATAAATGGTCATTGACAAAACAAATATATCCGATGAGTGACGGGATCGAACCTCATACGGAATGTTAGTTGATCATGCAATAGTTGTTTATCAAGTTGAAGTAATTTGCATTAATGTTTCTATCACGACCCACCTTGGCAGCAATGACTGTCACCTAGTGCCATAATGGAACCTAGACTGACCTGACTGGGCATATGCATGTCTGGTGCCTACCAGCAACTCAAAATCAAGAAAAAAAATAGTTATATCTCGGCTGAAAATACAGCCCCGGGCTGACTAGGCCGGGACATACAACTTACATAAGACAGCTAACCTAGCAATCACGATAATCAAAGGATCCTATATGGGCCAACAAGAACACCATATTATCTAAGTCATAACAAAAGGAAGATAGACAGTTTTATATATAAACTATAGCCGGCAAAGGCTGCTAACCATAGCTAAGCTAGGTCCCATACGACCAACATTACAAAATATAACATATAAGGCCCCAAACCACCGACAACCACCAACTAACTAGGAAGTGTATTCCGCAAGCCTCTAAGAGCGGAATAGAGGTCAGGACAGGGCCCCGACCTACCCAAAAGCTGTACAATAAAATAAGAAAACCTTTCTAACTGACAACTCCAAAGAAAAGGAGCTGACTAATCTGCTAACCCTGGATGACTACTAAGGAGCTCCTGAAACTCATATGTCCGCACCTATAGGAAAGTATGCAGCACCCCATAGGCGGGCGTCAATACAATATGTACCGAATATGTAAGACAGTAATAAAAGTTGAATAGAGGCTGATAAAAAAAACTGAAAGTAATCAATATGAAGGATAAGAGTTTACCTAAATAGCCTCACAATCTGAAGTATAACTAGCAAGTAAATATACAAAGAAGAACCTAACCCAGCCCCCATAAGCCTGGAAGGTACAGTCAGCACAGAATAACCTGCCTAGGCCCCATAAGCCCCGACAAGTATTGTTTAATCTATATACCCCTAACATGATCATTATGATTCCACAAGTAACTATAGCCAACCTACCTAGCCTCTGGGTCTACAACTGAGCCCTTTGGGCTCTTGTAACTATATCTGAGCCTCTAGGCTCCTGTAACTGCACCCTGGGCCCACAAGACTCGATTGAGGGTAAGTGATGCCATTATAGCATAAGAGAAATCCATATGTGAATGGACTTAAATACGGCCTTATAGGATTGAATATAGTCCTTTCAAACATCACATAGCTCCTTTGAGCAATCTGTAGCCCCATATGTAATGATACAATTAGCAACCCTGAGATTGCTTAATGGAAGGCCATACTAGGCGGGGTCAATCCCGCCAAGAGTACTATAATGTACTCCCAAATCTACCTGTATCAGCTAATCACAATATACATGCTAGCAACTTACTTACGAAGACATAGGTCATATCAACTATATGACAAGGATAATTCCTCAATTGTTCATTCCCGTTCACCTAAACAGTTCCAACTTAAAGTCGGTAATTTTTCCAAGTTGTGGCCCTTACGCTAAGAGAATAAAACTATTTTCAACACTAGGAAATGGCTAATAATAATATCCTTTAAGGACATTGATTACAAATCAAACTTCATCCAATTTGGCCAAAAACATACGAATTCCAGAGAATTTAGAAGGTAGAAACACTTACTTATCGCTTGTAGATGCTTAGGACTCAATTTGAAATGATTTCTACAATTTCTACTCGGCGGGACTCCAACACTCCAAGCAATATTTCATGAAATAACTCCGTAGACACGTTCCTCATAGGCTTGAAACTTGTTATCCAAGACAAATTTGTAATTGAACGGAGTTTAATGGTGTAATTCATCGAAAACCTTACGAAATAATCGCTCACGTCTACTCTTCTAACTTGGGGAAATATTAGAATGATTCATTTAAACATGAAGGAGTTTATATATAATTTGAGGTGGTGGGCAAGGGGTGCGGTGGGCCGCCCATCGCGCCAACTTACTGGCGCAATGCGTCGACCAGTGCGCAAGCATGCCTGCAAGGCATGGTGCCCAGTGCGCCCTGCCTCCTGCCCGCTTGACAATGTGCTTGCACGCTCATCCCCCCAGCCCTCTCCCGTATGTGTCGTGCTCTAAAATTCTAAATATTCATATGGATGCATCGGTTAAATGATAGAAACTTATGGGGTATAACATCATCCCCACATTAGGAATATTCATCCTTGAATGTTATCTAAGCTTAAGAGACTCAATTACTTTAACCATTTGCGGGGAAAATTTCGGTAGAGTCTCCTCTATAATATGGACTATCCGGAAACCTGAAACATGGAAAAGTCCAACATAGGCATTTCACAGGACACTACAGGCAACTACTCTATAACATAAAAGTGAGCAACTAATCAACATAGATAATGTAAGCCACAAAACAATACCTAGACAACAATCTTACCTTAGCTGCACAATCTAAGTCAAGCCTAAAATAAGAAAGGATATCTAGACTTCATGTCATCCTCATCTTCCCAAGTCATCTTCTCTGCATTTCTGCTCCTCCATAGGACTTTAATGGAGGCTACATCCTTAGTCCTCAATCTATGAACCTACCAATCTAGTATAGCAATTGGAGTCTCTTTGTAGGACAACTCTTCAGTGACTTAAACATCCTCAACCAGGACAACTTGAGAAGATCTCATATGCATTTTCATAGCATTGACACGTGAAAATCTAGATGAACAGATTCTAGCCCTGAAGGAAGTTCTAACTCATAAGCTACTCGGCTTATTCTTCGAAGAATTCGATATGGGCCAATGAACCTAGGGATAAGCTTTCCCGTCCTGCCAAACCTCATCACACCCTTAATAGGTGAAACCTTAAGAAATACCCAATCATCAACATCAAACACCAAGTCTCTATGCCGAACATGGGAATAGGACTTCTGATGACTCTGGTTGTCAACAAACGCTCTCTGATAAGTTTCACCTTTTCTTCTGATTGATGTATCATATCCACTCCAATCAATCCTGACTCCCTTACATCGAACCATCCCATGGGGGACCTACATTTTTGCCCATATAAAGCCTCATAAGACGCCATCTAAATAGCGGACTGATAATTGTTATTGTATGCAAACTCATTAAGAGGTAGATGCTTGTCCCAACTCCCTCCAAAGTCTAGCACACATGTCTGTAGCATGTCCTCGAGAATCTGAATGGTGTGCTCTACCTGACTGTCTGTATGGGATAGAAAGTTATACTCAAATTAACCTTTGTCCCCAAACCCTTTTGAAATGACTTCCAAAATCTAGCTGTGAATTATGCCCCTCTGTCAGAAATAATAGATACTGGCACACTATGCAGTTGGACTATCTCTTTAATATATAACTTGGCATACTCTTCAGCTGAAAATGTAGTCCTGACTGGCAAGAAATGGGCTGACTTCGTCAACCTGTCGACAATGACCCAAATAGAGTCGAATTTATGCCTGGTGCGAGGTAACCCTATAACAAAATCCATATTAACTGCTTCCCACTTCCACATAGGTACGACTATCTCCTGAGTCAGCCCGCCGAGTTTCTGATGTTCAGCTTTTACCTGCTGGGAGTTAGGAGACTATGCTACAAACTCAGCTACACCTTTCTTCATCCCAGGCCAGCAATATATCTCCTTTATATCATGGTACACCTTTGTCAAACCTGGGTGAAGATTGTGATGGGAATAATGTACCTCTGCCATGATTGCGGCGAAACCTTGCTATATCTGGAATGCAGAGTCGACCTCTGAATCTCAAGACACCGTCTCCTGTTAACTCAAAGATTGATAGTTAGCCCTGTTGGACTTTGTTTCTGAGCTGCACCAGGCTAGGGTCCTTGTACAACCGCTCCTTTACCTCTACAACTAGAGATGATACTAATGTATTCTGGATCATAACTCAGCTATCTTCTGAATCCACTACCTGGACCGCGAGATTCGCTAACTAGTGCAACTATCGAGCCATTTCCCGCTGTTCTGGCCTCCAATATGCTAGGCTACCCATGGATTTGGCGGATAAGGGCATCGATTACAATATTAGCCTTCCCTGGGTGATATAAGATATTCACATCATAGTCCTTTAGCAACTCTAGCCAATGGCGCTGTCTCAAATTAAACTCGATCTGCATGAGAATATATTGAAGGCTTTTATGATCAGTAAAGATATCCACATGCACACCATACAAGTAATGTCTCCATATTTTTAGAGCATGAACCACTGCAGCTAACTCTAAATCATGGGTGGGGTAGTTCTTTTCATGCTTCCTCAATTTCTTGGAAGCATAGGCAATTACCTTGTCGTGCCGCATCAGTACACACCCTAACCCAATGCCTGAAGCATCACAATAAACTGCATAACCCTCTGAACCCTCTAGTAGGTCCAACACTAGTGTAGATGTCAATCTATCCTTCAACCCCTGAAAACTCTACTCACAAGCCCCGATCCACTAAAACTTGGTTGCCTTCTGAGTCAGCCTCGTCAATGGTGTCGATAGGGTGAAGAATCCCTTTACAAACCTCATGTAATACCCAACTAACCCTAAAAAGATTCGTACCTCTGTTGGAGTCATGGGTATGGGCCAAGTCTTTACAGCTTCGATTTTTTGGGAGTCAACCTGAATACCTGCGCTGCATCTGACACAATATGGCCCAAGAAGGCTACATAGTTTAACCAAAACCACATTTAGAGAATTTTGCATACAACTTGCAATATCTGAGGACCTATAGTATTGTTTGCAAGTGATCTCTATGTTCAGCTTCTGAGCGAAATACATCAGGATATCGTCAATTAACACTATTACAAGCAGATCTAAATATGGTCTGAAGATGTTGTTCATCAAGTCCATGAACACTGTTGGAGTATTTGTCAACCCGAAGGACATGAATAGAAACTAAAAATGACCATATCTGGTTCTAAAAGCTGTCTTTGGAATATCTTTCTCCCAAACTCGCACCTAGTGGTATCCTGACCTCAAGTCGATCTTGGAGGAATATTCCACCTCCTGCAGCTAATTAAACAAATCATCTATCCTTGGAAGGGGATATTTATTCTTAATAGTAACTTTATTCAACTGCCGATAATCTATACACATTCATAGGGAGCCATCCTTCTTCCTTAAAAACAAAACCGACATACCCCACAACAAAGAACTAGGCCTGATAAAGCCTTTATCTAACAAATCTTTCATCTATTCTTTCAGCTCCTTTAGTTTGCAAGAGCCATCCTTCTTCCTTAAAAACAAAACCGACGTACCCCACGACAAAGAACTAGGCCTGATAAAGCCTTTATCTAACAAATCTTTCAACTATTCTTTCAGCTCCTTTAGTTCGGAAGAGCCATTCGGTACATAAGGATGGATATAGGTTGTGTATTTGGTGACATGTCGATAGAGAAATTGATCTCACATTCTAGGGAATACCAGTAAGCTCATTTGGGAATACATCCAGAAACTCACTGAACACAGGAATGGACTGAAGAGTCATGGATTCGGCCTACATATCCTTAACCCTAATAATATGGTAAATACAGCCCTTCACTATTAGCTTCCTCGCCCGAAGATAGGATATGAATCTACCTTTTGGCATAGCTGTATTGCCTTTCCATTCTCGCACTACCTCCCCTGGAAAGTGAAATCGGACAGTCCTGGTCTAGAACTCCACATTTACATAACATGGCGCTATCTAATCCATGCCCATAATTACATCAAAATCAATCATTTCTAGCTCTACTAAGTCTGCTAAAGTTTGGCGACCAACAACCTTTACTGTACAACCCTGGTAAATTATCTTAGCAATATTATAGTATCCAACGGGTGTAGACACCGAGAATGGTCGTTGAAGCAATTTTGGTGTTATACCAAATTTCCGCGCCACTAGCAGAGTAACGTTAGACAACGTAGAACCTGGATCTATCAAAATATAAACTGGTCAAAACAAACATCCAGCATACCTATCACAACATCTGGTGACGACTCTGACTCCTATCGCCCTGGTAGGGCATAAGTGTGATCCAAACCACTACCAAAATTGGATGCCCCTGATCTACCTCTGCCTCTGCCAGCTAGAGTGGAGGGCCTACGCCCTTCCGAAGGTGCTGGAGTATGTGATCCTACTGAGGACCTATTCTACTAGTCCCGATCACCCTAATCTCTAGTCAGAAAATCCCTCATCATATGACCCTCTTGCCCACAAGTATAGAAAGTAGTAGAGCCGTGTCTATATCTCCCAAAATGTCGTCGACTACAAATGCTACAACACGGTGCAACGGGCCTGCTCTGATCTAATCCTCTCTGTTGTTGGGAACCCGACGCTCGTGAACTCTTTCCGGGACCTGAGTGTTAATGATGATATGATCTACCACCCTACTGCTGCTGAGGTGAAGGCCTAGGTGGCCACCTGACATCCGCAGTCTAGGCATGCCCGGAAATTTTGCCTATATGTCAATGGGCCTGGCCCTTCGGCGCTGCTCCTGATTCGCTCTCTCTGCTTCATATTGATATTGCCTAATCCCTTCTATATTCTGAGAAAAATCCTGGATGCAAGAAATATCCATATCCTCACATAAGGTAGCCATAACACAGGTTTCCACATACTCTAGAATAAGCCCCATACTGAACCGGTGTACCCTGGACGACATGGTATCCACAAATGCAGGCACATATCGGGCCTGTGTGATTTCTCAAGGCAAATAGTGATCTACGAAAGCCTCTGAGAAACTAGACCAAGTAGGTGGGGTTATGACTTTGCCTCCGGATCTCTCCCAACTCTCGTACCACAAAATCGCTATATCTTATAACTGAAACACTGCCAACTCGACTGACTCTGGAATCGTAGCATGTATCACCCTGAATATCCTTTGTAACTGATCTAGGAAGTCCTAAGGATCCTCTCCGCGGCCTGTCCTCATAAACTATGGAGGACCCAGGGCAAGAAACTCACGAACCCTCGAACTTTCAGGTCCTCCAGTAGATTCCACAACAACTGGTGCCACTAGCTGGCGCTGAGAGGCCATCATGTAAGCCAGCATATAAACCGCACTCCTAACCTCTTATCTGATGGTATAGGGATAACTGGGAGTAGTGCTGATGTATCTGCTACCCTAAGGGGCTCCTGGTGCAATGGAGAATGTTGGGGAGATCGAGGTGACGTCTCCCTCTCGCCTTCAGGTCAGGCCATCACTGGCTGTGGCACTTTGTTGCTGCCCTCTCCTACCACAGTATCCAACTCTCGATTAGCTGTAGTCTATCCTGCCTCAGAAATTTTCTCTAAAGATAAATTGAATAACATAAGCTTAGGGACTCAACCCTACACAACTTAGCTCTATAACATGATTTGAGAAGGAAGGAGGGTAACCACGCTATCATGCCTTGTAGCCTCCTGCATATAGAATGCGGTGCAAAACACATCCATAGACAGGGGTTACAGACTCTCTAAGATACAACATTGCTCTGACACAAAGTCTTGTCACGCCCCACCTTGGGAGGTATGACTGTCACCTAGTTCCATACTGGAACCTGGGCTAACCTGGGTGGGCATATGCACGTCTGGTGCCTGGCAGCAACTCTAAATAAAGAAAACAAACAACTATATCTCAACTGTAAACGTCCTCGAGTTGAATAGGTCGCGGCATACAACCTGCATAAGAAAGCTAACCCAGCAATCACGATAATCAAAGGATCCTATGTGGGCCGACAAGACCACCATGCCGTCTACGTCATAATAACAGGAAGACATACAGTTATATATAAACTATAGCCGGCAAGGCTGCTAACCGATAACCAAGATAGGCCCCACACGGCCAACAATACAAAACATAACATATATAGGCTCCACATGGACAAATACCACCAACTAACTAGGAACTATAGTCCACAAGCCTCTAAGAGTGGAATAGTGGTCGGGAAAAGGCCCTGACTTACCCAAAAGTTGTACGACAAAGTGAGCAAGCCTTTCTAACTTACAACTCTAAAGAAAAGGAGCTGACTGGTCCACTAAACCTAGATGACTACTAAGGAGGTCATGAAACCTGTCTATCTGCACCTGCAGGCAAGTATGCAGCGCCCCATAGATGGGTTTCAATATAATATGTACCGAATATGTAAGGCAATAATAAAAGCTGAATATAAGCTGATAAAAGAACTGAAAGTAATAAATAAGAAGGATAAGAGTTTAACCTGAATAGCCTCAGAATCTGAAGTATAGCTAGCAAGTAAATATACAAAGAAGAACCTAACCTAGCCCCCATAGCCTAGAAGGTACAGTCAGCACAGTATAACCTACCTTGGCCCCCATAAGCCCCGACAAGTACAGTTCAATCTATATACCTCTAACAAGGTAATTATGATTCCACATGTAACTATAGTCAACCTACCTAGCCTCTGGGTCTATAACTGAGCCCTCTGGGCTCTTGTAATTATATCTGAGCCATCTAGGCTCCTATAACTACACCCTGGGCCCACAAGGCTCGATTGAGGGTCACTGATGCCATTGTGGCATAAGGAAAATCCATATGTGAATGGACTTCGATACGGCCTTAGAGGCCTGAATATAGTTCTCTCAGACATCACATAGCTCCTCTGAGCAATCTGTAGCCCCATAGGAAATGATACAGTTAGCAAACCTAAGGTTGGTTAATAGAAGGCCATACTAGGTGGGGTTAATCCCGCCAGGAGTGCTATATGGTAGTCCCGGATATACCTGTAGCAACTAATCACAATATACATGCTCGCAACTTACTTACAAAGACATAGGTCGTATCAACTATACGACGAGGATAACTTGTCGTAGAGGTTAGCCTTGATATACCTCAATTGTCGATTTATGTTCACCCAAACAGTTCCAACTTAAAGTCATTCCTCCAAGTTGCGTCCCTTACACAAAGAGAATAAAGCTATTTTCAACACTAGGAAATGACTAATAACAACATCCTTTAAGGACATTGACTAAAAATCAAACTTCATCCAATTTCGCCCAAAACGTACGAATTTCAGAGAATTTAGAAGGTAGAAACACTTACTTATCGCTTGTGGGCACTTAGGACTCAATTTGAAATAATTTCTACAACTTCTACTTTGCGGTACTCCGACACTACGAGCTATATTTCAAGAAATAAGTCCTTAGATATGTTATTCATAGGCCTAAAACTCGTTATCCAAGATGAATTTGCAATTAAATGGAGTTTAACAACGTAACTCAGTGAAAACCTTATGAAATAATCACTCACGTATGCTCTTCTGACTGGGGAAAATATTAGAATGATTCATTTAAACATGAAGGAGTTTATATATAATTTGAGTCGGTGGGATGGGGGGCTCTGCGTACCAACTTAAGAGCGCAACGCGCCGGCCCGTGTGCAGGCATGGCTATGCAATGCGGTGCCCAGTGCGCCCTACCTTTGGCCCCGGCCTCCTGCTCACTCGATAACGTGCTCGCATGCTCATCCCCAAGCCCTCCCCCGCTTGCGTCATGCACTAAGATTTTGAATATATGTACGCACGCATCGGTTAAATGATAGAAACTTACGGGGTGTAACAATTTCAACAATAATAAAGAAAAAATTGGGGAATCACTACTTGAAAATTGAACTACAAAATTTGCTCATGAAAATATGGATAAAGTATAGAAAATACCAAGGGAGAGACTACTAGTGGTGTGAAATTATCGGGGAATCATTGGATTGGGATTGTTAACATCTCCTAGTCTTACTCAATAGTATAATTAGTTGCGGACAAGATGGAATCTTTTGTTTCTCAATCAATTAAAAGCCTTATACCTCGGGTTTTCTCAATCACCAAAGCCTTTTTCACAATAGCCACATCAACTTAGGTAAGAATCAACTATTTCTAGCTTTGATTCTCAATGGGTGTTTAACAGTGGGTTTTGGCTATTTATAGCCCAACCCCACATATCAACACCCAATTACCCACTAATGTTTCATCATCACCCACACTTTAAACTCCTTTTTCAAGAAAAATTATATTAAGTAAAAACAACACACATTTGCAACTATGAGTATTTAGATTAAAACTTAGATAAAATATTAGAACTATACTAATTGAGTAAATCTAAGATTAATTGAATAATACCCAATTCAAATCAACCCCAATCATCCACACACCCCTAGCAAGGGATTTAGCTACTCATATAAGTAGAAGAAGACATTGCATTCAATAACAATTCAACATCCATTCAACAAAATAAGTAAGAAAAATTCAAGCTCAAAGGTCTGATCTCCAATGGAGTTTTCTACCTTTTTAAGGAAGAAGAAGATGAGTGCTTCTCTCTCTACTTCTCGCTTCTCTTTCTCTTTCTAATTCAATACAATGCCAATAGAAAGATGAAAAATGATATGGAATAATGGAATGTTCAGTTCCTTTTTAGATGTACAAAAATAGGGTACATTCTTTCTTCTCTTTTTCTGAGCTGGACATTTTTACCCCTATGTAAGACGGGTGTCACTTGCGATTCACCAGCGGTTCATCGGCGCTCATCTGCGGTCCACCGATCAGTTTTGATTGATGACAAGTGATTTCCAGAACCATTCAGCATTAGCACCATGGTTCACCGATGCTGATCCGCAGCCTGCTGGTATTGTTCTTCATTAGCACAATATGGAATTTCCATCAATCGGTATTTCCCCAGTGTCCTCATCTTCTTTTTTCCATGCTCTTTGCTTAATTTCATGCTTTTCCTATTCATGTTAAGTAC
The DNA here is from genome assembly GCA_035772735.1 of Datura wrightii. Classification (NCBI taxonomy): domain Eukaryota; kingdom Viridiplantae; phylum Streptophyta; class Magnoliopsida; order Solanales; family Solanaceae; genus Datura; species Datura wrightii. Next base: position 38,077,831 of record JASDFA010000007.1, read on the forward strand.
CTACAAAGATAAAGGAAAAAGGGCATAAAATCCACCTATATGACCTTAAAACTAAACAAAAAAAACTCATGTTTAAGAGCCTAGTGAGTTGATAAACTACCAACTCATCAAACCCCCCAACTTGAACCATTGTTTGTCCTCAAGTAATACAATTCTTGACATTCGAGCAAATGAAATAGCATGTCCTCTATGAATCTATGCACTAAGGACCAATGAGCCTAAGACAACCCAAAAATGCTCACCAACTCAAGGAAAAAGAGAAAAGATTCCCCAAAATATGAAAAAGTTTCAAGAATTAACTACAATGGATAGGCATGATTCAAAAATGCTTTCCTTCTTGAAAACCAGGGTATGGTCTATCACAACAAGCACACATAGCATCTCAAATCATTACAAATTCACACTCAAATCTTACCTTGAAGTCACAAAACTAATGTCCCAATCACTTCTTCCTTCCAATGCAAGTATGTTATCAAAGGAGGTGATGCCACTCACAAGAAGAGAGAATCCCATTTTTTTATTATCAAACAATACATATACAAGGGATTAGAGAATAGGACACTAACGCTCACTCTCACAAAGAAATTCTCCATGCACACAATTTGACCCATAGGCTTGCCCTTTGTGTAACTCGCCGCTAATGTAGAGTTGCTACACTTAGAATCAATTAGGACTTCGGGGGTCATAAAGAAGGCTAAGGGAAAGGGTATGACAATTATTTAGCTCTAGTGACTAGAACCTCCCTAATGGACCTTTTAAAACACTTTTAACATCCCATCATACTCTTTAGATCACTCCCCCTTATCTCTCCTTTTTCTTCATCATCATCTTTTGTTAATCAAGAGCCACCCTTATAACTCCTATGAGTTTCACATTTAGCCTCATCTAAGCAAAAGTAACACCTTTCACTATTTTTTACTTTTGATGATTCTAGCTTTCTCAACCCATCATTTCATTCATTTTGATCATAATTTGGTACTACCTCACATTAAAGCTTGTCATATTTCTCCCCTTCTTGCCAACTCCCAACCTAAGGCTTTTTGCCTCGTTTCCATTGATTTTCTTATCTATACCCATTTCTTGGGCTTCAAGCCCCGCCCATTTTTCATTCATTCATCATAAAAAGAAGCAATTAGGGAGGATGGGTGCCAAAAGATAGGATTACAAGGGGACATTGGCTTGTAATGTGGTTTCAAATAAAAAGGGTCAAAGGCTCAACATTGGCTAGCAAGACAAGATGTTTAAGGAGGTCATTTTGGTAAAATGACTAGCAATAGAAATCATAAAATCATGTTCTAAGTGAAACTACCTGTACGATTTTTCCTTGAATCACACTTAGGGAAAGTTCTAGACAAATGTATATGCATGGGAATCATTCAATCAGCCTCACCACACAATGCATCATACTCCAATGAGTTTACACAATACACTGCCATAACTAGACTACGATTTTACAACCATTGACCATGTGAATCAACAAGATAAATAAGGAATGTGCAATATATGAAAAGAGAATTCTATATTTTTCATATCAAATGCCCCATTTCTTCAAAACACATTTCCTTTCATGCTACAAAATTTTTTTTTGGTGGTACCCCTTAAAAACTATTTCACAAGACTCAAAGACATGATATTTTCCATTAAGAAATTTGTCTTACAATCTATTAATGTCACCCAGTTTGATAATAGAAAAAGAAAAGAAAAAGAAATTGCTCCTTGGGAAAGAATCGTGGTATAAAGAAAACCCTGGGAGTTTATTCACTACTTATTATTTACAAAGGCGAAAATCAGACTTTCACTAACAGTTTAAGACAAATTTTTGTTTCTTTCATCCATTTCGGAGCTCAACAAACGCTCAACAACCATTCAACAAATATCAAAAACAAAATCCCGGCAAGGGCAACATCATTCATCAACAAAATAAGCCCGATAAGGGCATCCCAAGCCTGACAAAGGCTCACCAATCATCACAACCTAAAAACAAAAGCCTGACAAGGGCAACATCAATCATCAACAAAAATGACCCCCCAAAAAAAAACACTCATCCCACCCCCAACTCAAATAATACATTGTCCCTAATAGACGCATACAAAATAAAGAAGGTGAGAACTCCCTAAAGGGGTCACTCGTCATCATCCTCATCATCTTAAGCTTTAGTCTCCCCATCATGGCCTTCGTCTCAAAGGTCCTCATCATCCCCCAAGCCCTCGAACAAGTTGTCCATGGGGCCTTGGACTCTAGAAGGGGCAGCCATAACTACGTCAAGTGCACTCATGTCAGGAACCACCATTGATGTCCGACCTTTCCACTCCCTTAATTCAGCCCAGAGAGAGGTGATAGACCCCTCCACAATATCCACCCTCAAGTATATCTTGGTTAGGCTATCATATATTGATTTCATCTCCTTTTTCACCATTTTGGCAATAAGGGCAGGGAGACTTTTCGCCAATTTTGAAGCTGGCTCTCATGGGAGTGTGTCATCTCCACAAGTTTGTGGAGGCTACTTGGCTGGGATGATATGGGAGGAGGTGAGGCTCCCGTAGTAGGTGCTTCTCCTGAAGCCTGGCCTAATGCCTCTAGATTTGGCATGTTGAGATTGGGGGCCATTGGGGCCTGCTCTAATCCATGAGAGAGGGACTCCTTGGGGACTTCGAAGGCTTGCAACCGCTTTCTCTTGCTCTTGAGAGCATCTTTGTCCCTTTTTCTGTCCACTATAATCACACCGGTAGCGGAGCCAAGGGCTTCATCTAGGAAGAGTGGCACTCCAGCTTGAAGGCATAGTTGAGATATAAGCACAACATAGAGCATTGAAGTGTCATCCTTCCTTGATTTCCTCTTTATGTAAATGGCCACTATTTCCCCAAAATTTATGCGGACCCCTATCATGATGCATGTGATGAGGATAGCTGCTTCCAGACTTATGCTCTGTTCATTCTTCAAAGGCATAATCTGACCACAAATGAAATTCAGCCACAACTTGTCTTCAAACTTTTGATCATGTTGAGAGACCTCGCCACCCATAGAGGCCCAAAAAGGTGGGTCTGCGGCTATGACGGGAGCTATACACTTGAACTAGTTCTCTTTGTCAGCAATTCTAGTAGCATACTCAAAGGCGGTGTCAATCTCATACTCCCAGAATAATGAATTGATGGCCACCAATGTGATGTCCATCTCTACACTCCTCACATGACTGAGGGAAGGCAGGGGAATTCATCAACCTTGCCTCTGTGTTGCATGATCTCTTGCCTAGCCTAGTATGAGGCGTCAAACTCGGGCACTAGGCTGTAGTAGAAGTCGGGCAGAGGATTGGCAAAGACGTTCCATTGACAGTCTGTATATTATATTGTGATGTTGGGGAAATCACCCCACAGCCCCACCAAATTGAAGTGCTTCTCTACTGTGATAGAGCACGCCTTGCAAATAGCATAGTGCCCTTCCATATCGGGCATGCAAAATATAATGGCCTTTCTAGTATTGAGGGCTAGGGCCGCCCTTGCTTTCCCTTTTCCTTTTCCTTTTGATGAGGCTAGGGCCTTTCTCTTGCTTGGTTTCCTGGATGAAGTCATACTCTGCAAGATCATGTTAGTGCCATACAATAATATTTTCTTTTTGAATTTATTATTGTTATTATTATTATTATCATTATTATTATTATTTTGTTTAAGAAAAATAAAAAGTGACATCTATTCTATGCCAAGGAAAAGAATTATAACAATTGGATGGAAAACAATTTGAAAAGTTTAGCTATTAAGCATTAGTAGTACCAGCGGGACACCGACGAAACGTAGGTGGAGACCCGCGAACCACCAGTTAGCTGCCGGACATTAACAGAAAACTGGGGAGGACATGGTTCATCCAGCGCCGCACTGATATTTTTCCATTTTGGACCCGCGAAGCACCGGTATAACGCAGGTCTAGGACAGTGGCTTGAAGCCCTGTACCCCTAACCTGGCTTTATCTGATGTTTCATCGAGCCTAACAGACAGTTCGCCGGTGAATGCCGGTCAGTGTATTTCATCCCCAAACTCAGTAAAATCAACAAAAGTTTCCAAGAGGCACTCACTCAACACAACAACAACAAAACAAGTAAAAGTGACAATTTACCCTTAAGAAAGACATCACTCAATCTATCCTTGAGCAAATTGTGCATTCTAAGCACACACAGGAATACTCAGACTTCACCCTCAACTAGAATCAAACACATCACACATCAAGCATTTTTCCACAGAGGATACCTACATTTTCATTAAACATTTTATCTTCACCCAGCATACCCACAATATGAATAATACAAAACTAATGACAAGCATAATAATGGGTAACGGGGATACATGAGTGGGGAAAACTTTGATTTTCACATGCTCAAAATGATTTTCATATTCAAACAATAATCAAAATCAAAGTAAGAGACACATATCGAAAGAATTTTAGAATAAAGAGAAGAGAAAGATCAAAGCTTGGGTTTGCCCAACAATGGAGTTTCCACAAAAATATTTCTTGCTATAGTTTAGTGAAGAGGCAAGTGAGTAGTGATGAAATGTGGAATTTATAGGAGAGAAGAAGTGGAGAGTATTGGTAGGTGAAAAAGTGGATTTTATGGTGGGAAGGTGGAAAGGTAGTGTATGGGGAAGTTAAAAAGGTGTAATTGGGAAATGGAAAGGTGGGATAAAGGGTTTATGAAGATTTGGAGAGGGTTTGATTGGTATTTTAAATACCTACATTAGGTTTGGTCCTCAAGTAGTCAATTGTTTTTAAAGGAATTGCATACCTTAACCTGCACTTGACCGACGGTCGCCAGTTTAAATGTCGATAACCATCATACATTCAGTTCACTGGTATACAGTCGGTGGTTGTCTGGTGGTTAGCGGATTGTCACTAGCATTTTGCTGGCTGGGTCACCGGGTACACCACAACTCCTAGGTGTACTGGTTTGAGATGGCTCTAGACGGGAAGTTCGCTGGTTGGCACCGACGTTCAGCTGGCGGGTTGCTGGTTTACTCTCTTTCTTTCCATTATTCTGCTTATCATATGCGATAGGGAGGCACCTCACGTTGTTGCACCGGCGTTTCTCCGGTCTAGCACCGTGCCTGCCCTATTTTTCTTCTTCTTGTCTTGCATCCAATTCTACCTACAAAAATTAAAAACAACAAAAACATCAAAGTGCTTAAGATAAAAATGCTTGGGTTACCTCCCAAGAAGAGACTTAGTTAACGTCGTGGCATGACAGATATCTTCTCCATCTTCAACACTCCGGAGGGTCATCCTCCAATTCAATCTCATCATCAAATGATTCCAAATGCTCCACTTCACCATCAATCACTTCCATGACCTTGTATTCATTTGGGGGCTTGATAGGCTGACACACATTGAAGGTGACCTCATCACCACCTACTCGGAACTTAATCTCCCCAAGATCTACCTCAATCAAAGCTCTTCCCATTGCTAGAAATGGGCGCCCCAAGATAATTGGCACCTCAATGAGTCCATCTCACAATCCAGAACAATAAAATCAACTAGAATTATGAATTTGTCCGCTCTCACAAGGACATCAACTAACACTCCAACGGGTCATTTAATTGACCTATCCACCATCAAAAGCCTCATAGATGTTGGCTTGGGACTCCCCAATCCAAGTTTCTTGAAAATAACTAGAGGCATCAAATTAATACTAGCACCGAGGTCACAAAGAGATTTATTGAATATGCATAAGCCAATTGTGCAAGGAATGGTAAATTCTCTACGATCTTCACATTTTGGGGCAAGGTTGCTGGTCATGACAGCAATATAATGATAGGTCACCACATCGGTACCCGTATCACCACCTTCTTTTTCTTCAAGAGCTCCTTCATAAACTTTTAATATCCTTCCAATCGAATCAAAGCATCCATAAGCGGTATATTTATGGATAATTTGCTGAAAATGTCGATGAACTTGTGAAACTTGGTATCTTCCATTTTCTTGGTCAGCCGTTGTGGATATGGAAGTGGAACCCTTGTTTCTTGATCTTTGTCATTGGAGGCCTTCTTTCCTTCATTTCCTATCACATCATATGAAAGAGTCAAATCAACTTCCCCCTCATCCTTCCCTTCTTCATCATCACGAACACTTGGTGTTTTTGGCACCTCTTCCACAACATCATCATCCTTAGCCTTTGGGGAAACAACATCCTTGGGCTTCACCCCCACATCCTTCAATATATTGCCACCCCTAGTCACAATTGCTTTGCAATGGCCATCTTTCTTTGGATTGGGAACAGTGTCACTCAGGAGAGCACCCTTCATGCAGGGGTTCATTTTTTAAGACAGATGGTTCATATGGTCTCCAAGTTACTTGATCGATGCTGAGTTGGAACTTACTATTTAGGCGAGGTTATACACCTCCCTTTTTAATTCTTTAACCCTACTGTCAATGGATTCTACCTTCTTCAACACCCGAGACAACATGTCTTCAATCTTTGAATTTCCCACATCACTCACTCTTGCCTTCTCTTGAGATGCTTCTGCTTTTGGAGGAGGCACATAGGGGTTAGCACTTTTGTGGTATCGCTCTCCTTCGCGATTTGATCTCTATTCATCTATTGATCATTTCTATCCCCCCATCATCGATTCACGGTTTCTCAAACCTTGATTATCCTCCCTTGGCCACCAAGGACCTTGGTTTGCACCTTGATACCCAGGGAGAGAACCCCCAATTGGTCCGCCACTTATTGACACTCCTCCTCATATCTCGAGGGTGAAGTGTTATCATCAAATTGAAGATGGCTTTGGGTGCCTACAACATTCACACTCTTTGCACCAACTCCCATTCAATTATTTTGTCATCAAATCTAACTGGGTCATCATCTTAGCAAGAGTTTCATCTCTAGCCTCATCCCTTTTTCTCATCTCAGTAGTCACAAGATTTGGAGCAACACCACTAGAAGATACCTCCACTTCTCTAGTATGCCATGCTCGATTGGTCTTAGTCATTCTGTCAAGAAGTACTTTGGCTATTCCATAGGGCTGATCCATGATGGAACCCCCTGCCAAATTATTTTCCACAGACTGATTGATGGAATATAATGAACGATAGAAGCTCTAAAAGTAGAACCCCATCAGGTAATCCATGGTTTGGGAAATGGCTACTTTTTTCTTGAACCTCAACCATGCTTCGTGGAGTTGTTCCCTTGTAAGTTGTCGAAAATTAGTAATGTCGTCTCTCAGCTACAACATCCTCGAGGGAGGAGAGAACCAATCCAAAAATGCTTCCGTGAGTTCATTCCAAGAGGTAATAAATCCGGGAGGCAACTCCTCCAACCACGCGGTTGCTTCCCCTGTTAGTGAAAATAGGAAGATCCTCATGTAATTGGCTCTTGACTTATCTTTTCAATGTTGAAGGGTTGGAAAATCTCAAGAAAATTTTTGAGATACCAGTTTGCATCCTCACTTGGAATCCTTACGAAGAGTCCTTTCATTTGGAATAAGTGCAGCATTGTACTCATCACATGAAATATTGCATTCCCTACCGTAAGAGGTGGGCGAATGGAACCTGCTACATTGGGAATCAGGGGGTCATTATCCTCATGATCCATATGCCCATCTACCGAACCTTCTCCTTCCTGTGAGTATTGACTCATATCAAAATCAACCTAAAAGGCATCAATCACAAGAGTAAATTCAAACAAACCAAGATCCAATAAATCAATTCAAAATAACAAACAACTAAAGGCTATCAAACTACATTCCCCAGAAATGGCACCATTTTTTATAACGTCCAAATTTACTCCTCACTAGGATAGAGTGTAAACGGTCATTGACAAAACAAATATACCCGACGGTTGTCAGGGTCGAATCCCACACTGAATGTTAGATGATCACACAAGAGTTTTCTATCAAGTTGAAGTAATTTGTATTAATGTTTCAACAACAATAAAGTAAAATTGGGGAATCACTACTTGCCAATTGAACTACAAAATTTTCTCACTAAAACAGGGACAAAATATAGAAAATACCAAGGGATAGACTACTAAGGGTGTGAAATTATCAGGGCATCATTGGATTGGGATTGTTAACATCTCCTAGCCTTACTCAATAGTATAATTAGTTATGGACAGGATGGCATCCTGGGTTTTTCAACCAATTAGATGCCTTATACCTCAGGTTTTCTCAAACACCAAAGCCTTTTTCAAAATATCCACATCAACTTAGGTAAGAATCAATTATTTCTAGCTTTGATTCTCAATAGGTATTTGACAATGGGTTTTGGCTATTTCTAGCCCATCCCACATAATCAACACCTAATTACCCTGTAATATTTCATCACCCATACTCTATACTCCTTTTTCAAGCAAAAACAACCCACATTTGCAACTATGAATATTTAGATTAAAACTTAGATGAAATATTAGAACTGTTATAATTGAGTAAATCTAAGATCAATTGAACAATACCCAATCCAAATCAACCCCAATAATCCACACACCCCTAGCAAGAAATTTAGCTACTCATATAAGTAGAAGAAGACATTGCATTCAATAACAATTCAACATCCATTCAACAAAATGAGTAATAAAAATTCAAGCTCAAAGGTCTGATCTCCAATGGAGTTTTCTAGCTTTTCAAGGAAGAAGAAGATGAGTGCTTCTCTCTCTACTTCTCTCTTCTCTTTCTCTCTCTAATTCAATACAATTCCAATAGAAAAATGAAAAATGATATGGAATAATGGAATGTTCAATTCCTTTTTGAGATGTACAAAAATGGGGTACATTCATTCTCCTCTTTTTTTGAGCTGGACATTTTTACCCCTGTGCAGACAGGCGTCACTTGTGATTCACCAGTGGTTTGTCGGTGCTCATCCATGATCCAACGGTCAATTTTAACTAATGACCAGTGAGTTCCAGAACCATTCGGTGTTAGCAGCAGTAGTTCGATGATGCTGACTCGTGGCCCATTGGTAGTGTTCTTCATCAACACAATAATGAACTGCGATCAACCGGTATTTCATCGGTGTCCTCCAGTGGAACACCGGTCCTCATCTATTTTTTTACATTCTTTTTTCTCAATTTCATGTTTTTCCTATTCAAGTTTAGTACCTAAAAAGATCAAGGAAATAAAATCCACCTAAATGACATGAAAACTAAGTAAAAACTTACGTTTAAGAGCCTAGTAAGTTGGTAAAAATTACCAACTCATCATACATACATCAAGCGAAAGCTGATAACTGAAACATGAATAACCAGAAGTCTGAATATAGAGAAACCATACAGAGTCTACACTGAAAAAGTTGAAATTCTACATATTTTATAATAAGCCTCTAACATATTTGAAGAGTCGACGGGAGAACACCCCCAACTAGCTCACTGAATTCTGAAAATGGAAATAACATAACTCAACATTAATCTTAAGGTACTTGAATGATGAGGACTCACCAATAATAGAAACTAAACTAAACTGCAGGAAACTGGCTAGCGGCGAAACTAAGTCTGATCGTCTGATCCTGTATCATGAAACGATACAACATAGAGTATATGATCAGTACTTGAAATGTACTGAGTATGCAAGGTAAGTAAAACAAGCTGAGTAAGTATAAACTAAAATTATGCATATAAGCATAAATCATAAGATCATGAGAGTAAAGTTGCATGCTGAAATCTAAATCTAAAACATGTTTAATAACAAGTTGAATATCATATCCGAATAGAATGACCCAAAGCTGAAGATAGAAATCATATGACTTGTCATAACTAAATTGTAAGTACAAACTTATAAACTGAACATTGGGTCAAACCTGATAGAGAACATAATATCATAAATCATGAACATGAATAACTGAAATCATGAGAAATAATGGGAGACTCGTCATAACCGACACCATCACAATAGAGCTTACGTGATGCCCAAACTATTATACTCAAGTGGGCATAGCTTTCCAAAGCCTTGCCAGGGCTAAGGGCGCTACAATGATATTGATATCAAGCGGAAGGCCCCTATGGTGGCAGGGGAAGCTTACAAGAGAGGTCCCAATGTGTGTGTGTGTGTGTGTATAAACATATGTTGGTGCATAGTTCTGAGACCTGGGGTTTACCCTAAACCCCTAGCCTACTCGGTACTAGACACTACTCCCAAAGATATGTAAGATGCTCACCATCATTTTTCAACGAAGTTGAAAACATACCATAAGCTGAAAATGGGAGTATGGACTCCAAAACCATATGGTAAGTTGATTTTTTATAGAACGGGGTTGAATCATGAAAACATGCTTAACCTGAGTGGGCGTGCCCAAAATCTTAAAATCATGCATACTTTAAATAGACTTCATAAGTCAAAATCATAGATTCACACATGGGTAATTTATAAATATTCATTCATCCTAGATATCTTATCATGCTTGAAAACATAAATCATAAACTTGACTTTTAATAAAACTTGCATAATAGGACATAATTTCTAATAACTTAAAATCATGAATTTATAATCAAAATAGGTATAAAATCTTCCCATGAATCTTAAAACATACTTTGAAACATAAAAGGAATTGACCCATAAAATATCATAGAGAATTTCATAAAATTGGGTTAAAACCCCATAAGATCATAAACTTGATTCTGGGACGTAAGTTCATGGAATTTAGGAGAAATTTTGAGCATGAGAGTGAAAGAAACTCTCATTCATAGCCCTACATACCTGGGTAAACTGAATCTACACTTGTCTTTGGAAGCCCAAGAGATTTGGAGAAGAAATTGGATGATTTAAGCTTGAACTTCAAAGGAGAAATCCTAATCTTGCATGCATGGGAGTTGAATGAATTAGGATAAGTTACACTCTCTTAAAACCCTCTTTTCAGAGCTCAAAACAACATAGTTTAGGGCTTGAAAGCTTAGGATTTATAAAAATACCCTTAATAAATTCGCAGAGAAACCGATCCTGTCAGCTGTCACGACTTGTACCACGAGTCATACAATTCTCCTACAACTCGTGATATCCTCCTGTACTGACCAAGTCCAAAACCTCCAATCCTCTGAATATTTTCATGAATTCTACTATGACCCATATTAGGCTATCACGAGTTTTAACAATACTCGTACAACCATCATCTAAAAAATCCCGAGTACTTGTTACTATCCGTACCACGAGTCGTACCCACATACTACGACTCGTTGTGGGGACTCGTGGTCTGGGGAAAGAAATATCTAAACTAAACCACGGGTGTTTTTACGACTCGTACCACCAATCTATGACTTGTAAGTTGAGTTGCAATGAAGAAATTCTCTACTTTTCCTGCTGATCACATTTCAAATCTCAAGTCTAGTCTTAGAAACTTTCGGGGTATTACATTAAGACCATAGATTCAGTAGAGGATTATGCTAAACTATACATCCAGGAGGTTGTAAGACTACATGGAGTTTTGTTGTACATCATTTTAGATAGGGGTACTCTGTTCACCTTGCACTTCTGGAAGTCATTTTAGAAGGGACTTGGTACTCAGGTCAAGCTTAGCACAGCTTTTTACTCATAGATAAATGGCCAAGTTGAGCAAACTATTCAGACTCCAGAGGAAATGTTGAGGGCTTGCGTGATTGATTTCAAAGGTAGTTGGGATGATCACCTACCTCTCATCGAGTTTGCATACAACAATAGCTACCACTCTAGTATTCAGATGGCGCTGTTCAAGGCATTATATTGTAGGAGGTGTAGGTCTCTTATAGGGTGGTTTTGAGGTTGGTTAAGACACCTTAATAGGACCTGATTCAGTACATGAGGCTATGCAGAAGGTTTAACTTATCAAGGAACGACTGAAGATAGCTCAAAGTTGACAGAAATCGTATACAGATGTAAAGAGAAGAGAACTGGAGTTTGCAGTGGATGATTGGGTATATCTGAAAATTTCACCTATGGAAGGGGTGATGAGGTTCTGTAAGAAGTGAAAGCTCAGTCCTAGATATGTTGGTCCTTACAGAATCCAGAGATGCATTGTAGTGTGGCTTATGAGTTGGAATTGCCTGTGGAGTTAACATCTACATCCAGTCTTCCATATGTCTTTGTTGAAGAAATGTATCAGTGATCTGACCTCGATTGTTCCTTTAGAGAGTATTGATGTAAAGGATAGTCTCTCTTAAAAAAAAAGTTTCAATTTAGATACTGGACTGTTAGGTTCGTAAGATAAGGAATAAGGAGGTCGCTTCACTAAAAGTTTTGTGGAGGAACCAGCTAGTTGAGGGAGCTACGTGGGAGGCCAAAGAAGATATGATAGCTAGATACCCTTACTTATACCCTTCCATCTTAGCTTCAACATCAAGTACTAAATTCCTCATCAGTACTCTATACAATTCCATGCTCATCAGCTCTATTCATTTCTTAGAATGCACCCTAGTTGCATGAATTCAGTTAATATGTCTATCTCAATTTAGAGTCAGTCACTCTTTCCGTATTCAGTTCATAGTCTTCAGTTCAAGATTGTAGCTCTTCCCTAGTCTTTCAGATTACTTAGCCTTCATTCGAGAAAAAATGTTCCCAATAGGGAGATATTGTAACACCCTAAAAGTTCCTTAGATCAAATCCAAGACTTGAAATGAAAAACTAGAAAGAAACCAGAAAATCTTTGCCTTAGAATGGCTCAACCGACGAGTCATTGTCAGGGCCAACGACCCATCAGGAGTGTCGTTGTCAGCCTCTGCAAATTTTCTCTAAGTTACCAATGAGGCATATAATGACTCATTGTATGATGTAAAGGGTCGTTATGTCACCCATTATAACATATTCAAGAAACTTGTCAAATCCTCCCTCAGAACCAATGAGCCAGACGATGAGTCATTGGAAGAAGCAGTGAACCTTCCTATGTAGCCGTTAAAAGAAATCCAGAAAATGCTAAATTCACCCTAGTGACAAAGGCTGAAAACGACGCCCCACTGTTTTAGATAATTGGTCGTTTTGTCCATCCGTTGGGGGAGATCCAGAATCTATTTAGAACTACCTCCAATGGTAACGAGTGGAACCAATGACCCGTTGTACCATCTAACGGGTCGTCGTTCCCGTCCATTGGTCAAGTCTACAAACTAAAATTTCATACTTAGGACCAAATATTGGCCCCAACAAGTTGTGGTCACAACCAACTACTCATTGTGTGACTCGTTGAATCCTAACAGGCAGTTTTCCAGACTTTTCTCTAGGGACATTTTTGTAATTTTCTGCTATTTTGGTTCCTAAACTACGTCACTTTGGAAATATTTTCAAAGGATTTAGAGGGGTAAATGGGTTTTCTCCCTCATTCTCCACATAGACTTTCAGAATATCATTCGTAGACTTAAGAGCTTTTCTCTCAAGCCAAGAACTAGGCTTCCAATTCTCGTCGAATTTTCGAGCTACTTCTTTGAGGTTTCTTCTCCAGGTATGTGAGATTTCAACAAGGGTTATCCTTTCACCCTTGTGTCCCAAAAGCTTTCAAAAAATGTTGATATCTCAGTCCTATAGAAAAATCGTGTCTTATAGTTTTCGTTCAATTATGAGTTCCCTCATTACTTTAATGTTCTCAAGTCTCCTGTGATTTCTAGTACGTGATATTTATGGTTTTATAATTCAGTTACAAATGATACTTTCATAAAAAAAATTACATGATTCAAGTTTAGTTATATAAATATATATTTTGCATCTGTATGGCATTGAGTTTACCATGAATTTATATTTCAATGTTTGTGATTCTATCATGATTTCAGTACACAGATGTTGACAACATAATTAGTATTTTCAGGATCTTTAGGCTCTCAGAATACTATCAGATAAAGTTTCTGACTTAGCTTTAAGAACACTAGTTTTTGAGCTATCAATAAATTATCAGTAAGCTTATCAATTGGGAGTAGTCCTTAGCACCGAGATGGTCCTGGGTTCAGCACACCCAAAACCAAAAACTACGTGCCACTGTAAGTTATAAGCCGAATGGTTATCAGCTTTAGTAATCACATCAGCCATGCCTTTATACTTCGGCAAGGTATATTGGGTCCTATCGATGGAGCATATACATCAAACTCTATGTTTAGCTCACATGGTTATATATTGGTTAGTAGTCTCTCCCATTATTTAGTACAATTACAGTCTCAGTCTCAGTTACAAACTCAATTTTTAGTACATGTACGTGACCCTTAAATCAGTTTTTACTATACTTTATTACATATCGTTAGACTACTACTTCACATCAATATTTATGTATCTTAGTAAGGGTCATGGTAATTCAATTTAGTTATGCATTTTAGCACAACTTTTCAGATAATCAGTATGTTCTATATATTCCAGTTGCATCTCTCATATACTAAGTACATTCAAAATATTGACCGCATACTTCTTGTGCCATATCATTTTAAGATATAAGCTCAGGCTCTCAAGCTCAGCAGCGGCATTAGTTTCTCCGTCAGACTTATTGCAGTAGAATTCTATTGGTGAGTCCTCATCTTCTGAGGAGCGGAGTCTTCATTTCCATTATTTGTCATTTTTAGTTTTTCAGACATTAGAGTTAGCTGGAGGTTTGTCTCAGCAACTCATCAGTTTCTTTTAGAAGGCTTTTAGACAAAGTATGTTAGTTTTAGTGTGTGATTAAATTTCAGTATCTTATCAGATGTTCTTTACTTATAAAAGTGTTTGGTTATTGTTTATAAACAACTTTTGTTTAAGATTCTTTTACAATAGTCCAGTCATAATAGAATTATGCTAATCCATGGTTAGCTTGGAGCCATTCGTGGTTCTAAGCACAATGTTGCACCCAGGGTGTAGACTCGGGTCATGAAGTCTTATTCCAGTTTCAATGGTATGCTTAAGTCAAAAATGGCATCGAGTGTCGGCCTCGCCTAGGCCTTAGGCTAGGGCATGACAGGTCATTATAAAGGTTGTTAGATTATATTAGTCTCGGAAGAACTTGTACATGTTGAGGTATAACTGTTCAAAGCTTTCTAAAACCTCAAATTTGATGATGTTTTTAGCCATTTCCATTTCATGGAATATAGTAAGAGATTTAGATATCTTAGATGAAACCATTCCAAAATTTGTGGTAAAAGAATCTTTAAGCTAGATTATTTATAGTGTAGAGATTTCTCCAATGTTACATCGGATTGTTGCTTAATTGAAGATGACCAGTTGAATCTTCGCAGTATTACTAGAATAAAAATATTCCCATTCTGTGATATTATTGTTCTTCCTTTTTTAACTTCTAGGTTTTCCATACTTTGGGATCAAGTCACTCATTATAAATACTCTATATTGTTTCAATAAAGTGATAGAGATTGATTCTCCATTTTATATCTTCATATGGTATCAAGAGCCACTAGCCAAATGGTGTTAGTTTTTTTTCTAGTCATGAATTAAAACTCATCCACAACCCACCCTTCTTATGCATCATCATCCACCACCTTGAACTCTGCTCCTTTACCTATTACAATAACAAATGCAGCAATCCCTTCTATAGCCACTACTATTACTATAATAATTTCATCAATTGCATCATTTTCAATAAATATTCCTATACAACAATCCTCAATCCTTCCCCCACTTCCTTCTTATCTTCCCCAAATAACTGCACTCTCACCTTTCTCCGAACTTCCACATCTTGTTGTTATGAGTAGTACTGCTCAAGCCATTCCACGAACAACGAGTCCAACTGATCCTCCTCTTCTCACTATCTTCTGCAGCACAAGCACTAGCGAAATTAACTCAATCCAACTATCAAATATGGTAACTTGGTGGCACTCAATCCTTATTGGTTATGCTTTTAATTCATATGTTACAGGTCCTCCTACACCCTTACATTTGGATCCTTTTGGGTTCGACAAGACCAATTAATTAGAGGAGCTCTTATTGCCTCTTTATTTGGTAAAGTTTTGCCTCTTGCTCTTGAGGCCTCTACATCCTATGATGTCTGGAATAAACTACACAATACCTTTGCTCATCTATCTCAGGCTCATATTTTGTCCTTGAAAGATTCTTTGGTATCTGCCTCTAAAGGTACTCAATCTATGTCAATGTATTTGTAATCTTTTAAAATAGATTGCTGCCTCCTTGATTGTTGCATGAGAGCACATTAGTGATGATGATTGTACTCTCTAGCATTACAAGGTCTACCGCTAGAATATCATGGGATTGCTGATTCCATACGCACAAGAGACAACCCACTCTTTTATAATGAACTTTTTCAAAAACTTGTTGATTATGAGAATGATCTCAAACGTGCCTCCGCTCCACTATCTATTCCCATCACTGCAAATTTTACTTTAAGAAATACCAACACTATTACTAGGAACAATCAGCATAGAAATAGATCATATCTGTCACACCCCACCTTGGGGGGTATGACTGGCACCTGGTGCCCTACTAGGACCTAAACTGCTGGACTGCTAAGCCTATGTACATCTGGTGCCTGGCTGGCTCTAACTCACATTTCTGGAAACAAAGGGCTATATAACAGCTGTAAACACAGCCCCCGGCCCATTGGCCTATAGCCTCCTGTACCTGTACTAACAGCTGACCAGAAATATGTCAATATAGGGAAACCTATGCGGGTCGACAAGGCCACCATGCTGTCTAGTTATCTATAACTTAATCATGAAGTACTGGATAGCTACGTGACCGGCAAGGTCACCACTATTGTCGAACTATGGCCCCACACGGCCAACATGAAGGAAACACAAGTTCTAATAGCTACACAACTGCACGACCTCACACGACCGGCTCATCTGACCACAGGGAAATATATACAGGCTGCAAGCCTCTAAGAATAACAATAGAAATGATCGGGACAGGGCCCCGATCTACCCGTACTATACAACAAAAGAAAATGAAATACACCTCTGGAATTCAGTCTCCGGATTACAGGAGCTGAATACTCGATCGCTGACAGAAATCACGTGGTATTGCCTGCTCGTCTATGAGTACCTGCAGGCAAGTAATGCAGCGCCCCACCAGGCATCAGTACTGCTGGTACTAAGTATGTAAAGCAATATCTGAGAGAAATATCTGAAAACAATAATATAACTGATGAAACTGAAGTAGAAAGAAATAGATTAACTGTCTGATAATGTAAGTCATACCTTCTCTCAATTATACTGGAAGGAGTAGGAGTCATACCTGGAGACGTATCGTTCTACTGCTGATCTACTCATATCTAACATAACATGGCATAACATAACATAACATAACATAGCACACACAAACCTTACCCGGCCCCCATAAGCCGGGAGGTACAACCAGCACAGAATCTATACCCCTACCCCGGTCATCCCATCTCCTATAAACCTTGTAAGCATCCTGCCGGTCTCCTGGGTATGCACTTGGGCTCGCTGAGCCCTGACTATAACTGCATCTGAGTTCGGAGGACTCCTGAATCAACACCCGGGCGTATCCACTCGACAGGGGTGTGTAAGGGCTGATCAAGGCACAAATATGGGGAAAACTGGCATCCCATCTTCGTCCCCTATGGGACGGCATGCCACTCCGTAGAGCGACGTATCCTCGTCCTCTGGCGGACGAGTCGATACAGCTATCAACCCTGGGCGGTCATGGATGCTAGGTAGTCCAACCCCAAACCATACAACAGTCTCAACTAGTAATACTATCTGCATGTCCCACATACTGAAGCTAATAGTGGTAAAGTATTTGTATATACTATATGCTGAGCTAGCGATAGTAATATGTACGTACTTAATGCATGCTGAGGCTGGTAATAGTATATATGTACAAATATAGTCTTCTGCCAGACTGTACTGGGGCTAATGCTGAACAAGATATAGTCTTTCTGCTGAAACTATGTTGTATACTGAGTTTCTATAGTAAAATGATTTACTATTCCTAATATGCTTTCTAACTTCATTTTAACTTATCATTCTATTTCTAAGATGTCTTACAGATATTGCATTGCTTTACTGGGTTTCAACTGAATACAATGATATCCTAACATTCTGTGTCAGATCACATACTGAGCATGCTGTGCAGTTTCTAACACTTGTATTAGAATCTATATCGTGCTAGCAATCACATACTGAGCATGCTGTGCAGTTTCTAACACTTGTATTAGAATCTATATCGTGCTAGCAAGTTTCACGCAAGTTATAACCTGATGCTTCTAATATCGTATCAACATTCGTAATAAACATAATACATGGCTTCTGACATTCTATTGGCCTTTAAATTACTGTACTGTCCCGAGATTACTAGCTTGCCGAGGGAACTAGCTTTACATACCTTATCCTCGAACTATCCGTCTGTCGGATGAGGCTCGACCGGTACTTCAACTATTTCCTCCCAACTGCATTCATAAATATGTCAATTAATACTAAATACAACTTTATTGTAAAGAGCAACGTCACTTTCGATTTAGTTTATAGCCTAAACTTAGGCTTATCAAAAGACGGTCGAAAACTCGCTATTTTTCAGCATTCCAGAAGGGAGAAATATTCACTTCACAGCTAGGAACACATAGACACTAATTTAGAGCAATTCCACTTACCTTAGCTCGGTAGCTCAACGATTCGTCGGCCGTATTTCACGAAACTAAATCCGTAGGAATGCTCTCTGCTGCTAAATACCGCGGTATCTGAGGTTAATTTGAGTTTGGACAACGTTTAGCAGCGTAATCGGACGAAAATTATATTACTTCTTCGTTCCTTTCCCTTCTCCTGCGTTTTCCTCTCTGTTTTCTGGAATTTTTATAAGTGTTTAATCATTTAAAACCGAAGTGGGGCTTTATATACTTGGGCCTGGACAAGGCCAACGTGTCACGGAGCCAACGCAGAGGCTTCACCTCCGTGACACGCTGCCATCGCGGAGGGGCTCTGCCTCGGCTCCTTCCGCGATGGTTCAACAAGTTTCTCGTCTAATCTTTTCCCGGGCCTTTCTCTAGCACGTATGGCCTTCAAATATGCTTAAACGATGTGCGAATAGGTCATTTAGGTGCCGAAAATTCTATGGGGTATAACAATATCAAGGAGGGCAACAGGGACAAGGTTCTCGAGCACAAAATTTCGATAGTATTCGACAACAACTAAACTACAAACTGAATGTCATTTTCCAAATCTGTGGAAAACCTAGCCACACTACAAACAATATAAATGTCTTCAAAATGCATTTGTATGGCTCAATTTAGGGTCAAACTCAACTGGTTTCTCTACCCAAAACTGACATCAACAACCACCTCGTGCAAATTTTGCAAATAATTAGACTACTTGTAGTCCCTCCTAGATTGTTGACTGAGGTGCCTCTCATTATATCACCTCAGACATTTAGAATTTATCTTTACACTCTGAATATGATGGCAGTGATGATGTTCTTCTTGGAAATGGTAAAAACTTATCTATAACTCACACTATATCTTCTTCGTTACCCACAACTTCCCATCCATTAACATTAAATAATGTGCTTCATGTCCCTCAAATGCAAAAAAATTAATATTTGTGTATAAATTGTGCACTGGGAATAATGTTTCAATCGAGTTCTCACCTTTTTCTTTTGTTGTCAAGGATTTTCCAATGGGGACTCCTCTGATTAGGGGGCTCTTAAGGATGGGCTGTATGAGTGGCCAAACAAAATCACCAGTCCTTTAGCATTATCTTCTCAAATATCAACCATGGCTACAAGGCATCACCGTTTTGGTCATCCCTCTTTGTCAATTCTTCATAGTTTATTTTTCCTTATTTATGTTTCTAATTCATTGATTTCTTCAGAATTTCATTGTGACTCTTGTAAGTGCAATAAAATGCACAAACAACCATTGTCTGTGTCATCAATAAAATCTAAATTTCCATTGCATTCCATTTATTTGGATGTGTAGGGTCCATCACCAATTGCTTCAATTGATAGTTTTCACTATTATTTGATCTTCATTTGCCATTATGCTAAATACATGTAGTTTTATCCCGTGAATTGCAAATTAGATGTATTTAGTTTTTTTTTCAAAATTTAAAGTTGTTGTGGAGAAATGTTTTAATCGATCTATTGTTTCTTTTTATTCAAATAATGGCGGAGAATTTTCATTTATCTGAATTTTTCGCAAATCATGGGATATCTCATTTTTTGACTCCTCCCCGCACACCTTAACATAATGCAACATCTGAGTGCAACATTGTCATATTGTTGAAACAGGTCTCACTTTAGTTCACTTGGCCATGTTGTCATTATCTTTATCATATGCTTTCCAAATTATTGTGTATCTTATTAATAGGATGCTTATACATGTCTTATAGTTTGGATCTCCATTCCAGAGGTTATTTGGAAAACATCCAAATTATTCTAAGATATGTAATTTTGGTTGTCTCTATTATCCATGATTTCTCCCTTACAATTCCCATAAGTTACAACCTCAATCCAGACCTTGCATGTTTTTAGAATATTTCTTAAATCAAAGTTCTTATAAATGCTTTGGTCTTGAAACATACAAAGTTTTTCTCTCTCGCCATGTGGACTTTGTTGAACATGTTTTTCCATATTTAAGTTTACTAACGAGCCACATGTAATTAAAGTATACTATCTGAATGGATACCCCATCAACGTATTCCTATGTCTCTCTCTTCTTCCTATGGTGATTCCACTACGGCTTAAGCTTGCCTTTGACTTCATCCATTCCAGTTGTGTCTTATGCTGAAAAGTCTGACACAAGTAAGCTCTCGGTATCTTCCCAATCATCTTTAGGTATGCCTTCTTTATTTGAACTTTTACCTTCTTATGCCACCTTTAGTGAGTCTAACCCAACTCCTCCATCACCACCAAAACTCATATATCCTATGATTACTTGAGCCAAAAATAACATACGGGAACTTGTTCAAAAATTAAATCTTTATGTTACTAAACAACCCAAGCCCTTAGACTTGAACTCCTTAAAGAAAGAGCCCAGAAGTGTTATAAAGCGGTTACTGCTCCAGATTGGTTTGCTGCCATGCAAGAAGAACATAGGGACCTTTCTCTTAAGGAACATGGTTGTTGGTCCTACCACCTGCTACTAAAAATATTATTTCTTCAAAATGGATTTTTATAACCAAGTTAAATTCTGAGGCACGCTTAACAAATACAAGGCCCGTCTAGTTGCCTAAGGGTGTGCTCAACGTCTAGGTATTGATTATCTTGAGACTTATTGTTACACCCCGAAATTTTTTTTTGATGATTATTTGATGGTTATATGTCATATTAAGGGAATTATGGATCGTATGTTGTCCGTAGGTGAGGAGGGAAACATGTGCAAAAGGAAAAGCGAAGAGTATGTGAAGTTTGTGAATAAGGGTAAACTTTAAATGGTCATATATCCAAACATATAATGATCCAGAAGTCCCATAACATGTCAAATTAAAGGTATTTAAGTTTAGTTTACATTGAAAAAAAATGCTCGTCAATCAGAGTTCGGAGCAAAAAGGTATGCTCGTTTGAAGAAAGCACTGTTGGCTGGGAAAGCGCCCCGCCGAGACAGGCAGGCAGCAGGCGCGCGCGCGCGCACAAGGGCATTCGCGCGGGCGCCGCCCAAACCCTTGCCAGCCCATCTATATGAAGTAACATTGAGCTAGAAAGCTCATTTTTACTCCATTTTAGTTGATTTTTTTTCCAGAATTCAGAGAATTCAAAGCCTTATCACATGGTGAAAAGATATCATAGGTAAGAAACTTCACTCTTGTCTCTTTTGGTCTTTGAAAACAGAACCTTGGAAGGAAGTCATGACTTGTTGTTGTCTTGTGGTTGATTTTGGTATTGCTGCATTTTTAGATGATTCTAGGTGGAGGAAACAGTAGGAGTTTACTCCTACTTTAGCTGATAACATCTCCAAGAAAAGGTAAGTAATTCCCTTTTTGATGTCTTTAAGTTTATGAGGTTATAACTTGGAGAATGTTGTAGTACTGTGTTGTTGTTTCTTTTTGCGTTTTTATGGCATGTTGTTGCCCAATTTTTCCAGAACTTTGGTGAAGTGAAGTTGCTGCTTTTTGGGTTTGTAAATTGGACTTGGAAGGAGCCTTAAGGAGTAAGCTTGTAAGGAAGATTTTCGGCGAAATTAGAGTCGACGTGCCAAGGTATGTAAAGGCGTCCCTTTCCTTGTTTTTCAAGCGCGAAACTATGTTATTGAAAGGATCAATATTCCTATGTTTTTAAAATCATATTGAGGCATGTATGATCCTTTCCAAAGGGTTGGAACTACTTATCATAAAGCTTGAATCGTTAAGAATGGTTGAAGCGAACAAACGTGAAGTGAAAGGCGTAATTTTTATACGATTGTTGCCGTAGTTCTAAATCGAGTCTGAAGTACCCTTAACGTGGGCATCGTGAGCTGGTCCTTTTCAGTATACTGTATATGTGATGTTGAATATATATGTTAAGATATGGTCACTTAGTGAAATTGGTACGAAATGCTAAGACGACGACACGTAATTGAACTTAAGCTAAGAAGATGATGCTAAGCCGATTAAGGGTAAACAAGCTTATTGAATGACGTTTTAATAATATTGTTAATCCCTCCTATATGTTTATGTTTTAAATTTCTTAAGGTAAAAAGTAGATTTTATATTTTTCCTCTTTAAAGCTAAGCAAGCGGCACGTAGCGAATAAGCTAAATCAATACATGTTAACGGGGAAAGTGTGGCTAAGTTGTCAATTAGGCAAAGAGGTAAGTGCGTATAAGAATTGATGGAATAGTGAACATGAGGGTAAAAAATTGAGTGTAGAGTGAATAATTTTTGGCAAAGAAGTTAAGATGAATACGGAAAGTAGAGCTAAATATTGTTAAATTAGACGATACGGGTTACGATGGTGAACAAGGTAGGCAACAGCTAGGAAGATTAACCCTGTTCTAAAGACGTTTAGCATAAGAGTTATAAATTAAGTTGTTTATGTTCAATATGTATTACATTGATGAATAACCACTAAAGTGTTAACCTTCTACGAAATAATTAGAGTTGAACATCTGCAAAATAGTAACTTAAGTTGAGAAGCTCTCTGCTATACCCCTAAAGGATTATGTTAAGTTATCTATTCTAAGTGTTGAAATTTTCTACCATGTCTGAAAAGGGTAATCCTAGGATCTTCTAAGTCACTTATGATTATAAGCTTTCTTAAGCTCCACAGATAATTGCAAAGTTATGTAAGTCAATCCAGCATCACCTGAATTACGGTTATATATCTTTATTTGCCTATAAGGAATCACTTAGAGAGTTACTCACGAGTTCCTAAGTTATATAGCTCCAAGTCTCAGATCCTTAAGTTATGTATTTACATCGTTAATTTATGTTGAAATGTGCTATCTGATCTAAGAAGTTTTTGAGAGATCATATTTCGAGAATTATGCTAATGTCTCGGTCACGTATCTGATGTTGTATACGAGTGTAAAAACTCAAGTCTTTATATGTCTTTCTAGTAAGAAGTCTTAATGTATATGATTTTCATGTTATAACATACAGTTGAATTCTTTCAGTTATATTAAAGTCATGCATATTTATGTTTAGCTCTTGTTGAGTTATCAGTTGAATTTCCTAAATTCAGAGGAGAGATTCACCCATGTACCACTGTTCCTAATGTCTAAGTAAGTATAAGTACAGGCTATGATAATGATCAGTTAAGCTCAAAACATTGAATACCAGGAAGTCTCCTGGAGGTCAACCAGTTAACTAAATACGAGTTATGATCTTGGGCAAATTTATATGCCCAAGTGATACTCAAATGTGTCATTTTACCTTGTTTATCTATCGATGTTTGTACATTCTCATGTGAATTGTAATAAAATGTGAATTTATTCTAACCAACATGATTAGCGTTGTTTTGCAGGAAAAATATAAAGTTATGGAGCTAAGATGCATGTTGGGAGAGATCGGGATTGGACTCGGAAGCTAGCAAGGGAAAAAGCACAAGGAAGGCACGAATTAAAGGGGCTCCGCGATGGAGCCGTGTCACGCTGCCATCGCGGATGCATTCTGCCTAGATGGTGAAATTATGCCTAATTCCAGTGAAGGTGCGCGTTGGGGCCGTGGCACGTTGGCCTAGCCCCGCGTTGCACGCCGTGCCACGTTGGGCCTTAATACCTGGACGACCGGATTCCAGTGAGGGTCCGCGTTGGTGGCGTGTCACGGAGGCAGTGCTCCGCGATGCACTCCGTGACACGTTGCTTGTTATTCCAGGAAAAATTCCCACTAGTATAAATAGAACACTTAGGTTCATTTTTAATTATTGATAAATTGGTTTTTCATCTTTTCTTCCATGGTTGTTCTATTGATTCTTGTTCTTACTTCGTTAATGTGTGGCCAACATTAATGTATATCTAAAAAGTCTGGTTTCACTCGAGAGAGCAAGAAATTGGAAATTTGTGAATTGATAGGATATGATCTTTTCTTAGTTTGGGAAAATTGAGAATTGATTTACCTTCAGGATAGAGATATATCTAAAAGTCGTATTAGTCAATTAAGGAATCGGTTTTGTATGGCTAGAACATGAATTTCTTTTTATCACAGAGATGTAGGTGGAAGGTTCATGATTCTTAAGTTGGGTTAAATACGAGAGTTTTAATCCATAGGCAATAATTCTTGACTAGCAACCGGAGGAAAGATTAACCAAATTGTATCGATAATTTATTTCTCTACATGTTCATTTAACCTCAGCATGCTCATACTTATAGTTCAGACTCAAATTATATATTCGTTTTAGACTTAGTATAAAATTAGGAAACAAAATATCAACCTTTTCTTCATGTTGTTGTCTGCAATTTAGAGTTAAAGTTTATTGACACTTGAGTAGATTGTTACTTTAGTCTAGTCCCTGTGGGATCGATACTTGGCTTACTTGAGCCACTTTACTACTTGTTCGATCACGTGTACTTGCGTGTAGTTATACCAAAGCAAGCCGAACAAGTTTTTGGCGCCGTTGCCGGGGACTGGCAATTGGTAAGTTTTTCTTAAGTGTTAGCTACAAAGGCGCAGGAGTACCTGTTTGGGCAATTTGCTGGAGCCCAAAACACCAGGCCTAGAGGAGGACTTCCGAGTGACACTGATCCCAACCCCAAGCAAGTGAATATAGTGACCACAAGGAGTGGTTTACAGCTTAAATAGGTGGAACCAGAGAGACCACCTCAACAGTCGGGCAGCAGAAACTGAGAGGGAGCAAAGTGATGAGAGGGGGAAGAAAAAGGATGTTGAACCAGAAAGACCACCACCCCCATTCCCTCATCGATTAAAGAAACGCAAGGAGGAGGCGTGTTTCAAAATGTTCATGGAGGTGCTTAAACAGGTACACATTAACTTACCTTTTGTTGATGTTTTGCAGGGAGTGCCAAAGTACGCAAAGTATATTAAGGACATCGCGGAGAACAAAAGCAGGTTGACTGAGTACGCTACGGTGGCTCTTACGGAGGAGTGCACTTCCCGGATACAAAACAGGTTGCCCACAAAGCTCAAGGACCCTGGGAGCTTTACTATACAAATTACAATTGGGAAGAGTATCCGAGCTCATGGATTATGTGATTTGGGAGCGAGCATTAACTTGATTCCGTCATCGGTATTCAAGAAGTTGGGTCTAGGGAGTCCTAGACCAACAACAGTGATCTTGCAATTAGCAGATCGTTCCTTGGCGAGACCTGATGGCATTGTGGAGGACGTGCTGGTGCAAGTGGGCTCCCTCATCTTCCCGGTAGACTTCATTGTGCTGGACTTCGAGCAAGACGCGGAAGTCCCATTTATTTTAGGACGTCCTTTCTTGGCGACCGGGAAAGCGCTGATTGATGTAGCTGCAGGGCAGCTAACCATGCGAGCACACGATAAGGTGGAGGTGTTTGATGCGTACAAGGCCACCAAGCTCCCGGCCGTGTACGAGTAACTCTCGGTGATAAACGTGATTAATCGAGCTGATGTTGTCTAGAGCGTTAAGTCACGGGAGTTGTTTGGGAAACCACCGAAGAGGTGTAAGTATGACAGGGGTGAGGACGGTGGTTGAGAGAAAACGTCTGTCACCCTAAAGGATGACTAAGCTTAATGACGTCGAGCCGCGACGGTAAACCAGGCGCTGCACGGGAGGCAACCCGTGAAATTTTTTTGTAATATTTTAATAGATTTCGTAGAAAAAAAAATGAAAATGAGAAAAATATAAAAAAAATAAAAACAAAATTTGTATTTTATGTGAAATCTATAAATTCTAACCAATTTCTTGTTGTGAGATGAATTTCAGGTTAAACGGAGGATAAATGTGCAAAGGATCGCAAAGGAAAAATCGAGGTAAGAAAAATAATAAAAAGTGGCAAAACAGTGAGCCCACGCGATGGCTCCGTGTCACGGAGGGCATGCTCCACGTTACCCTCCATGACACGTTGAAGGTAATTCTAGAATTTTTACAAATTCCAGAACACCTGCGTGATGGCTCCGTGTCACGGAGGGCATGCTCCGCGTTACCCTCCGTGACACATTGAAGTGTATTTCGCGACGGGTCACATCGGGTCGCCGGGTGACCCGCGCGAAATCCTCACTTTTTAACCACGAATTCCCCTCATTGTTTCTCATTTTTCATCCCCTTCGCGACAAACATCCCAAAACCCCTTCTCCCTCAATGTGACACGGACCTAGGCACACATTTTCATCAAGTTTTCTTCATTTCATCGAATTCAAGGTATGTTCTTCAATTCTATCTCAATTCTTGTCGAATTTTTCGATGTTGAACATGTGATGTGAGCAAAACTTTCCCTAAGTAGAAATTAAGCTTAAATTCAATTGAGTTATTGTTGATTGATGTTCGTAGTATCATTGTGATTGCATGAACTCGATAATTACATAGCTTGATAGAATTTTTGTAAAATCATAGCTAGGGCTTGAATTTGAATATGAAAAGGGAAAATTTAGTTGACATTTGAAACTCTTGCTGGGTTGTGTATGTTGGGTGAGATGAGTTGGTTGTGCTAACTGTTAATATGCTAAAAGACCAATGGATTTTCGGGGTAACGAAATTGTGAGATGCAAGAAATGGGTGAATTGTATAGGTTCATGTAGATAAAAAAAAATTTCTTTGTTTCTCCTTTCTAAGTGCTATGTGTTGAAATGTTAACAATGGTAATGTTGTGGTTAGCTGTACGAAGTCTGAGTAGTACAAAAGAATTTATACCGTCGAATTCTCTGAATGCACGAGGCATATTTGTTGTGTTTTGTTTTTTTGTAAATGGGTAATAAGTATGATCTTGCCGTAATGTTGTGATTGTGGCTAAAGACTAAGTGTGGGGTAGCCTAGCTTAACCTAACCTTAGTCGAAGAACATTTTAATTTGAATAACATTGGGACTATCTGTTTGGTTTGACAAGAACGATGGCAAGCAGGCAGGATAAAGGGAAGGGTGCATCAACATCAGGCGCTGGAAGGAAAAGAATTAGACTGGGAACAACAGTCCCAGCAGCACCAGCGGTTCCACGCGGCCAACGCCGACAATATGGAACCCGATGGGTGACAGAGGAGGGGAAGAAATGGTACGCAAAGCATAAGGAAAGCAAATACTTCCCCGAAGAACACATTGCTAGGGAACCGTTGGCTCAGGAGTTTCCCAGGATTGTCCACAGGATTGAGGCAACCGGGCTGAACTTCATCTTTGCAGAGCCCAAGGAGTGCAACCTGCACCTGATTCGGGAATTCTATGTCAACTGAAACCCGACACTCAGAAGTCACACCATAAAGATAAGGGAGCAGATAGTCACTTTTGAGCCCCATCACCTTAATGCCATCTTAGGGACGCGGGACACAGACGCCCATGTGCTTCGACAACTGAATATCACTCCACCATACACGGACATCAGACGCACTTTGTGTGGCCCGGTCTACAGCACGGTGGAGCAGGCATAAGGAGAAGGGCTACCATCAGACTTTGCCCTACTCACAGATGAACATGGAAGCCAGGATATGGCTTAAGATTGTTTGTTCCTGCTTGATCCCGGGGGTGCATATGACAGATGTCACTCGAGAACGTGTGTGCTTGGTATACACCCTGATGAAGGGGCTGGAGATCAACATTGGGGCGGTGATTATCTCTGCCATGAAGAGAGCCCGTTTGCATCAAGGGCACAGGTACGAGTTTGGTGGCTTACTGACCACGTTCCTAAGGGGACTGGATATTGAGGAGGAGGCCCTTGACTACATCCCGCAGATGGAGAGGCGGGCCTTAGATGTCACCAAAACTAAGGCACCCGACACCACTCACGGGCCAGTTCTCACATTAGCCGAGCGACATGCTCGAGATGATCAGTACATGGCTCACATGTTCGAGATGCAGATGCTCCAGCTGCGCATAGGCGGGAGGCCGGCAACAGAAGATGAGCTCTGGCAGCTCGATCTAGACTACCCTTTTGGCGAAAATGCCAGGGCTCTATGCCTAGTGGGGCTAGCTTTTTTGGAGCCCACTGATGATGATGTCCCCACAGATGAGGAGACACATCGTGATGACTCCGATGTGGAGTCAGATGAGGACGACGGGGGCGATTCAGACATGGGAGACGAGGCAACAACACCTGATGAAGAAGTGGAATACTTTGATTGATCAGGGAGTTTCACCACCTACTTTCATACTATGTTGAATTTTGTGAACACTGGGGACAGTGTTCGATTTAAGTGTGGGGTGGGAGTAGTTAGGTGTTGGTTGTTGTTGTTATTAATGTATGTCTCTGTTCTGTTGTTGTGCTTGGATAAACTTGTGACCCTGTGATTTTTGTGTGTATGTCTGTATTGTAATTAAGGAGAAGCTGTTGTGTGTTGTTGAATGTTGTTAGCTGGTTTTGTACATATCTTTGTTTTATCGAAATGATCGATATTTTTAAAAAAATTTCATGATTTGTTTTGGGTTTCTCGGCGTTTGTTTTCGGTTCTTTTACTGAGAATAGTCCCATTGAACCGAAGTCGTAATTAGTGACCGTTCCCTATGTTTGATGGATGACGACTGTCTTAAGGGAAATGTAGTCGTTAGGAGTAGATTTCTTTTGTTCATTTTTTTCTTTTAGTTTTTTTTCTTTATTGGTTTGCATCCCAAAACCTGTCATTACTTTATGGTTGCGAAATTATGGTTGCGTGTTGTACATGATATTTGAAATGCAAAGGTGATTCGTATGAAAGCATGCAACTTTGTAAATATGTTGAGATACCTAGGCCATAGAGTTCGATTCGGTGTGATTGAGGCTTAATGCTTGAATTCTTGTAATTAGCTGATTGAAGAGTATGTGAATATGTCTTGAGTTGAGCATGTGAAATGAGTGTATGGTGAGGTTTTGTTTCTTCCATGCTATTGTGAAGTGTCTAGAACTTTCCTGGTGTATGTACAAAATGAAATGAAGGATGTGTATTGTAGGAAAGGACGTAGGCATTTCTTTGCTTTAACCGAAAGTTTTTTCATTATCGTACCTACCTTGAATGTACACCCTAGTTAGCCCATTGAGACTTTAGCCTATTTCTTTCTTTTGTCAAAAAGGTGTAAACCGAGCTTAACCCCTTCTTTGCATTATCCGTGAATTTGATCCAAAACTCTTAAGCGCTCAAGGAAAAAAATATAATTAAATAATTTTCCCACAGCGTCAGGGAGTGAGAATTTTGAAAAGAAAAGAAAAAGCAGAGTGATGAAAGAAAAGAAAAGGTCGAAGGTGCACTTGGTATAAATTAAATATAATGAAGATGATAAATAATCTTTGCTATTAAGTCAAGTGTGCTTAAAGATATGAGGTCAAAAATAAAGACAAACTTCAAGAATGGGAGGATGAAGGAAGAAACAATGCCATAAGGTTGATGGGATGGATTGAAAAAGCGCTTAAGGAGGCTAGTTGTTATTATTGGTTAGCCCAGTATTTGCTAGTTCCTTAGCTTACATTACAACCTGTTAAGTCCTATGTGATCTTACATCATGTGTGATATTAGTGGAGTAATACACTAAAGGCAAGCCTATGGTTCATGACATGATGCATGTGAATTCTTTTGGGAGAGAGAGCGAAATCTTATTTATATGCCCCTGCATGTAATGTTTTGAGTTCATGTGATTAAAAAGGGGAAAATTCTCTTGTGTGGTGAGGGCACATGCTCGATGAGAGATTAAAATTCGTGTTTGATATCTTGATCAACTGATTTGCATGAGTTTGCCGATATCGAGAGTCGATTCTTGAGTCTAGGAGGTCTTAATGTGTTGAAGGTCATTGTATTGATAAGACTATGCATGTTTTCTTGATGATTTGCTGTATTAAATAATCGGTATAACCATAGCTTGAATTGTCGAGCCAAAGTAGCCAAGATGGGGTGTCAATTACATGAGGTGTAAGATTATTGTTCGGGCACGAACAAGGATTTAAGTGTGGGGTAAGTGATCTTGGGAAAATTTATATGCCTAAGTGATACTCAAATGTGTCATTTTACCTTGTTTATCTATCGATGTTTGTACATTCTCATGTGAATTGTAATAAAATGTGAATTTATTCTAACCAACATGATTAGCGTTGTTTTGCAGGAAAAATATAAAGTTATGGAGCTAAGATGCATGTTGGGAGAGATCGGGATTGGACTCGGAAGCTAGCAAGGGAAAAAGCACAAGGAAGGCACGAATTAAAGGGGCTCCGCGATGGAGCCGTGTCACGCTGCCATCGCGGATGCATTCTGCCTAGATGGTGAAATTATGCCTAATTCCAGTGAAGGTGCGCGTTGGGGCCGTGGCACGTTGGCCTAGCCCCGCGTTGCACGCCGTGCCACGTTGGGCCTTAATACCTGGACGACCGGATTCCAGTGAGGGTCCGCGTTGGTGGCGTGTCACGGAGGCAGTGCTCCGCGATGCACTCCGTGACACGTTGCTTGTTATTCCAGGAAAAATTCCCACTAGTATAAATAGAACACTTAGGTTCATTTTTAATTATTGATAAATTGGTTTTTCATCTTTTCTTCCATGGTTGTTCTATTGATTCTTGTTCTTACTTCGTTAATGTGTGGCCAACGTTAATGTATATCTAAAAAGTCTGGTTTCACTCGAGAGAGCAAGAAATTGGAAATTTGTGAATTGATAGGATATGATCTTTTCTTAGTTTGGGAAAATTGAGAATTGATTTACCTTCAGGATAGAGATATACCTAAAAGTCGTATTAGTCAATTAAGGAATCGGTTTTGTATGGCTAGAACATGAATTTCTTTTTATCACAGAGATGTAGGTGGAAGGTTCATGATTCTTAAGTTGGGTTAAATACGAGAGTTTTAATCCATAGGCAATAATTCTTGACTAGCAACCGGAGGAAAGATTAACCAAATTGTATCGATAATTTATTTCTCTACATGTTCATTTAACCTCAGCATGCTCATACTTATAGTTCAGACTCAAATTATATATTCGTTTTAGACTTAGTATAAAATTAGGAAACAAAATATCAACCTTTTCTTCACGTTGTTGTCTGCAATTTAGAGTTAAAGTTTATTGACACTTGAGTAGATTGTTACTTTAGTCCAGTCCCTGTGGGATCGATACTTGGCTTACTTGAGCCACTTTACTACTTGTTCGACCACGTGCACTTGCGTGTAGTTATACCGAAACAAGCCGAACAAGTTATACATTATATAGAAGTATCATACGTTGTATGTCTGTAGTTCAGTTCTCAGCTCTATGTATATGACAAATAACTCCAAGTTCCTAGTTATAAATTTCCAAGTTTTCTTGCAAATAAGTCAAATGAATTAAGAACTATATGTGCTTATCTACATGATAAATTTGGCAATGAAATTCCAATGTATAGTTGTCGATACAGGTAAAGGAACCACTTGGTAGGCAATATATATTTGCAGTTCCCAAATGTTAAAGAATTGTGTAGAAATGAGTTCTATGTGTTTCTATCCAAGTAATATGTTCAATTGGTGGGATTATTTGTAGGACATTGTTTGTAAGCCTACAAAGTTCTTATGTTGTCTAAACCTCTTGAAGGTCCTTCAAGTAACTGAGTCAACATGTTCATGTATAATTTGACAACTTTACGTGATATATATACATATTTTCTAGCTTTACATGATATGGGTTCTCACTTGCATTTATGGGTTACGAAAGAGACCTATTTCGGCCACAGATTTAACATTTGTCATTTATATGCCATACGTGTTAAATTGACTCAATATAAGCCATATCGACCCTATTTATATTATGATTGAGAATAATTTTTATTTTACTCTAGTGTGGTACATCGGCTGGAGATATTTATATTTTACCCCGGGTGGGGTACATCAGCTGGAGATATTTTATTTTACCTCGATGTGGTACATCAGCTGGAGATATTTTTATGTTACCCCGGTGTGGTACATCGGCTGGAGATATTTTTATTTTACCCTGGTGTGGTACATCGGCTGGAGATATTTTTATTTTACCCCGATGTGATACATCAGCTGAAGATACTCTTATTTTTCCTTGGTATGGTACACCGGCTGGACGAATTTTATATATGGATTTATGGTTGGTTGTTTGTTGGCATTACAGTTATAATTTCTTGTGCATTACTTGGTTGCATTTGCACTTCAGTATTGACTTATTGCAAGGTTTCAGTTTCTAGGATTCCAGGTTGTTGTTATTCCTTATTTCTGGCTCAGTTATCATTGCTATCTTACATGTTTACAGTTTTCTGCCTTACATACCAGTACATTTCATTCGCACTGATGTCCCTTCACCTGGGGACCAGTGTTCGTGCCGCAGATGCAGGTAGAGGTCGGGATTGCCAGTTGCAGTAGCAGTTCGTGAGATTAGTGGATGTGTTGGTATGCTCCTTTCTTTCTAGAGATAAGACTGATTTTGTTTCAGCTACAGTTTTGAGATGTAATTATGGGTAGGTCGGAGCCCTGTTCCAACCATCAGTCAGTTTACTCTTTAGAGGCTTTGTGGACTTAGTGTGTATAATGGTATTCAGTTTATACCCTTGTCGGCTTTTTTTTGTTTAGTTTAGCATACTCATAGCCTTGTTTGCATTTCAGTTTTTTACCCTATATTGTTAAGACATTATGGGTCCAGTTTGTGCTCCAGTTGATTGTGACAGGTGGCCTGGACGGCCTAAGTGTTACAATTACAGATGTCATATAGTCGGCTTCCCAGTCAGTCAGGTATGGGGAGCCATTCGCGCCCTCCCCCCAGTTATAGGGCGTGACACTTATTCACCAGTTGCTAAACATTCGATAGTGCGTACTGTTCTATCTATATTATGCCCGAATTACACCTTGCAATAAAGTATAAAGAGGTCGCTGTCAAATATAGTAATATAACTTGGTTGGGGTTGATCCCACAAGGAATAGATCAATATAATATGTTAATGATGATTAAATCAACCAGTAGTCAATATTTCGGAAAGGGTGTTGCAATAAAAGAATGAAGTATTTTTAAGCAAAGAATTTATAATTATCAAATTTATGAGAAGAAACTAGGCTGTGTTCCCCATGATTTTCATAATGTAGCAGGCTTATTTTATTACTGATCTAGTCAGGTGAATTTTGAGTAAGATTGACGATTAAATTCATCTAATGTCTCTCGACCCACATAGATGAATTTCACTTTAAATCCTTTTGGACTTTAGGTGTTCATATTTTTCCCTCTTCATATGTCTTAGAGTAACTATCCTCGGTTAGAGCTCAAGTTAATTAGATGAGGGTTGGTGGCCTCAAATTTCCATTGTTATTATCTTTTCCTAACTTCAACCTCTTTGGTCAAGCAAGTTGATGATACAAGCACGTTTGAACGTTTGCAACTGCAAAAACTAAATAAAACAAAGAGAATAACAATTCACCATTCAAGAATCACTATTTTATGTTGCCTACTTCCATCAATCCATCACGGTTCCCACAATCCTAGCTAAAGAAATTAGCCGCTCATGTTTGAAGAAACAATCACATAATATTTATAAGAAGTCATGACGAATAATAATAATATAAAATTATTTGACAAATCCGAAAAGCTAAATGGAATTACAAGAATGTGACATTTTTATCTCAAAAATGATATGAAATAATTTGTTCCACACTTATAACAGTAATAATTGAATAAATGGTGAACTTTCACAACTGATTTGACTACTTTTCAACAGCAAAAAGGTCCTAAAAAATGGGTATTTATAGTAGTAGAATAAGTCTGCATCCTATTCTACTTGGATTGGGATTCGACTTGGCAGACTTTGAGACAGACACATGGGTCCACGTCGCGCCCTCCATTGTACCAACCTGGCATTGTGTCGCACCGTCGATTGCGCTGATATTGCTCTGTGTTGCAGGTTAGTACACTAATGTATCTATGTGATGCCACCCTTTGTTTTTACTATGACACTTGTCCCTTTTGAGTTTGGCTTGAAAATACTTGTCCTTTTAAGCCCCAAATAAGTCAAAACCCATCACTTTTATCTCTGCAAATATCTAATCATGTGCGTTAGCTCTTTTTCACAAATATCATATAAAACTAAAGCAATCACACATAATTTGTTCTCAAAACATAGCTAAGGACAAAATATGGCAAATAAGTGGATAAATACGCCCAACATCAACAAGCCAAAGGGTTTATTGATGCTGCTCATGTTGATTATGTATACAAGTTTTTTGTGCTGATGGATGGTAAAAGCTACATAGTTGCCTAATTGCTGCTCATTTTATTTAAAAAATTAATGTTTAATCATGAAAATTCTAAATTCAACTTCAAGTTATATTTCAATTTTGAAAAACAATTTATGACCTATTTTCTAACTCATTTTTCACTTTTAAAGTTTTATTAAAGTACATTCAAGCATAAATATGCCGACTGCATAAGGCCATTTATGGTCTAAAGCAGGCACCATGGGCATGGTATTCTAAATTGAAAGAATATCTTCTCTCCTATCGATTTTGTGTATCATCTTCTGATTATTGCTTGTTTGTTTTTTACAAAGATGGTGTCATAATTTATCTTATTTTTTATGTGGATGATTTAATTATAACTGGAAATGATCTTATTGATGTTGACAAATTTATTTCCCAGCTTGTACTACACTTCTCGGTCAAAGATCTAAGCACCCTAGGTTATTTCCTTGGTTTCCAGGCCACTTACACTCCAACTGGGCTATTTTTAGGTCGGCAAAAATATGTTAAGGATATCATTTAGCATGCAAGAAGCTAAACCTGTTAGCACACCTATGGCCACAAGCAAGAATCTTTAGCTAGGTGACATACTCTTCTTCTAGATCTCAAGGAATACCAGAAATTGGTAGCACTCTACAATACGTTGCATTAACTAGACTAGACATTGCATATGCCACAAACAAGTTGTGTAAATTTCTCATGCGCCAACACTGAATTATTGGAAAGATCTTAAAAGAGTTATATGTTACTTGATTGGCACTTCAAATAAAGGTCTATTAATTAGTTGAGATTCTCCTGTAGTGCTTCATGCTTTTTGAGATGCAGACCTTGGAGATAATAATGAAGACAAATCCTCAACTAGTGGTCAGTTAATATATCTTGCAGCAACCTCATTTCTTAGAGTTCTAAGAAGTGAAAGTTTGTTTCTCTCTCGTCACCGAAGGCAGAATATGGATCCATTTCTTCAGCCACTCAAGAAATTCGTTGGCTATAGAATTTACTTCATGAGTTGCATATTTCTTTACCTATAGCTCCTGTGTTGTTTTGTGATAATATAGGTAGGTAAAAATGGATACAAATAGGCTATCAAAGAAATGCCTATATCACTTTCTAGATTCAACATTCTCATTTCTCTTAACACATAGACTGGGAAAGTTCTAGACATCAAATTCCAAGCATGGAGTATACCAAAAATATCACACACACACAATGGCACAAATGGTTCAATAATAACAATCAAGATTACATAAACACATATATCCATATTGAATGTCTCACATTACTAAGCCTAGTTTTTAAAGAATAGGATTCATGTTTCAAAAGTCTAAGTGTTTCTATCTTTTCATGCATTATTGAGTGAATTCATATAGAGTATCAATAAATCCTGAGTGAAGCACCTAGAATTCATAAGGTTTCAAGTTCTTTCTTTCCTACTAATGACTAATTTATCCTTACAATAGTCGTCATCTATTCATCATTGGAAAAAGTCATGACTACGAGTAAAGAAAAATCTAGACATGCTAGTTGGTTCAAAGAGACTATCCACCGGAAAAATTACCAAAAATAAAAATTAAGGGAGCCTAAACAAAAACAAAACAAAAACATACAAAAACTACTACAAGCTAGCAGGACTCAAGTCATATATCTCAAAAAAAATCTAGGATCACCATGAATAAATTTAGCAATTAAGGCATATATAGAACAAGGAAGTTTACTTCTTCCACCCACACCTTATCAATAGCACTGTCCTTAGTGCTAAAACAATAAAGCACAAGTAAAAAGGGTTAAAGAAGAAATCCCTAGGCATAGTCCTCGTTGTCTATAGGGTGTACTTTACTATACCACCAGTGCAGCGTGTCGCGCGCCTCATTGCAGTACAGGCATGTCGCACCTCGCAGCTTTTTACGTAGCTTAGCCTGCATGTCGCGCGACTCTTATGCCATTTTCTGGTGCCTAAAGACCCGTTATGTACCTGTAACTTCTTTCCTACCACTTGAGAAAACATAAAAAAATCTAAGTTATCTTGGGTTGCTTCCCAAGAAACACTTGATTTAACGTTGCGGCACGATATGGATCTCTTTATTACTCAGACTTCATCAAGGTGTATCTCCTTTAGCACCTTTAACTCCTTAAAATTTTCGAAGTAATGCTTCACCCACTGTCTATTTACCTTAAATCTTGTGCCTTCCTTAGTTTCAAGCTCTATTGCCCCATGTGAGAATACTTGAATTACCTTGAATGGCCCTGACCACTTGACCCTCAATTTACTTGGAAACAAGTGGAGTCTAGAGTTGAATAGAAACACTAGATCACTTGGATTGAACTCCTTTTTTCCGATCTTTAAGTCCTGATAAAGCTTCATTCTTTCTTTGGATTGCACTCTCGTAAGCTTGATCATGCCCAAATTAGACGTCGCAATAAGGTATAAAGCAGTCACTGTAAATATAGTAACCCAATTAGGTTGGGGTCGATTCCACAGTAATTTGCAACACAACATAAGTAGAAGCACGCTATTCTAGCATTGAATAGTTGTACCAAGTGAAAACCTCCTTTGAAGTTTATTTTAATGAGCATAAAACCAGGCGAAGAGTCTAATTACTGCTTTTTTCTGTTGTTTCACTTTATAGGGTAGGGTCACCGTGCCTATGTGGGTCATAGAAAAGAAAATACAAGGGAATAAATAATATGTTAATGACGAGTAAATGAACCGGCAATCAATATTTCAGAAGGGGGGCTGTAAATAAAAGAAAAAGTAATTCTAAATAGTGATTAAGTTGTTATCAAATTAATGAGACAAAACTAGAATTGTGTTCCCCATGATTTTATAACATAGTAGGCCCATCTTATTAGTAATCGATCCTAGTGAATTTTGTGTAAGACTGACGAATAAGTTTATCTAACATCTCTCGGCCTACATGGATGAAATTCATCTCAGGCTTTAGGTGTATATATTTTTTCCTCTCCATAGGTCTTGGACTAACTATCCTCTGTTAGAGCTCAATTAATTAGATTAGGGTTGGTAGCCTCAAATTTCTATTATTATTCTCTTTTCCTAACTTCAACCTCTTTGCTCAAGCAAGTTGATGATATAGGCACGTTTGAACGTGTTCGACCTTTAAAACTAAATAAAACAAAGAGAATAACAATTCACTCAATTGACCATTCAATAATAATTATTTTTATTTTGCCTACTTCCGCTAATCCATCATGGTTCCCACAATCCTAGATAAAAAAATTAGTCGCTCATGTTTGAAGAAACAATCATATAATATTTATAAAAAGTCATGATAGTACATACAATAATATAAAATTGTTTGACAAATCTTGAAAGCTAAATAGAATCACAAGAACGTGATTTTCTTCTCTCAACAATATATGAAATAATTTGATCCACACTTACAACAATAATAATCAATGAATAAGTGGTGAATTTTCACAATTGATTGGACTACTGTCATGACCCGAGTTGAGACCACGGATCAAGACACGGGACCTAAAACCTTGAATGGCTCCAAGTCAACCTATGGAATGAATATGATAACTAAAGAACATATATCATATGAAATCCGATAACTTGAAATATGGATAAGCAGAAGTATAAATACATAACAATCATAACAGAGTCAATACTGACAAAGATGAAATTCTAAATATTGTCTGATGAGTCTTTAACATGAACTGATGGGATAACCTTCCCAACTAGCTCACTAAAGTCTGAAACTGAAAATAACATGTTTCAACACTAATTGAATTTCCTCGTTGGAGGAGGACTCACCATTGACGGGAACCTGAACTAAGCTGCGGAATTGGCTATTGGAGAAACTGAGTTGATCATCGGGACCTATATCATGAGATGATACAACATAGAATATGCGATCAGTACTTGGAATGTACTGAGTATGCAAGGTAAGTAAAACATACTAAGCAAGTATAACTGAAATCATGCAAATGAACATAAATCATAAGATCACGAGAGTAAGGACTGCATGGTGATATTTGAAAACATGTATAGTCATAAGCTGAATTTCATATCTTAATAAAATGACCCAAAGCTGAAAATAGAATCATATTGTTTGCCATAGCTGGAATAATAAGTAAAAGCTTATAAACTGATAATGGGTCAAACCTGCTGAAAACATGATATCATAAGTCATAAACATCCATAACTGACATCATGAAGAATAATGGGAGACTCGTCTTAACCGACATCATCATAATAGAGCTTACATGATGCCCCAACTATCTCGCTAAAGTGGGCAGAGCCGTCCCAAGATTGTCAAGGCAAGGAACGATACATGGCGTGATATCACTAAAAATGACCCTGTAGGGTTAACCATGAATATATATCTGGTGCCACATAGTTTTGAGACTTTGGAGTTTACCTGAATGTCGGGCATACTCGGTGCTAGACACTACTCCCAAAAACATGAACATGAGGGCTCATATAATTATCATTAAATCATACATGAAGTTCATGGGCTAGTTAAATCATGACATACGTGATCATACTTGGAATACATGACTAGCCATGAAATAAGTGCTCGTGAGTCGGCCAAAATCATAAACTCATAAATCATGATAAACAAACATGCTTGAGAAAATCACCATACTTGAAATAGACTTCATTAGCCAAAATACTAGATTCATACATGGGAAATTCATATGTTTTCATTTGTTCTAGATATCTCGTCATACTTGAAATCATGAGTCATAAACTTGACTTTTCATAAAGCTTGCATAATTGGGCATAATTTTTCTAAAAATTTGAATCATGAATTTATAATAAAAATAGGTGTAAAATCTTCCCATAAATCTTAAAACATGCTTCAAAACTTGAAGGAAATTGACCCATAAATAAATCATAGAAAATTTCATGAAATTGGGTTGAAACCCCATAAGATCATGAACTTGGTCTAGAACCTGAATTCATGGAATTGAGAAGAATATTGAGCATGAGAGTGAAAGAAACTCTTATTCATATCCATACATACCTGGGTGAACTAAATCTACACTTGCCTTTGAAAGCCCAAGAGATTTGGAGAAGAAATTGAAGGATCTAATCTTGATCTTCAAAGGGGAAATCCTATTCTTGCATCCATGGGAGTAGAAAGAATTAGAATAGATTAAACTCCCTTAACACACTTCCTTCAGGGCTTAAAACGACATAATTTAGGACTTAGGAGCTTAGGAATTATGAAAATACCCTTACTAATTTCATAGAAAATTACTCACTGCCAAAAGTAATGACTCATACCACGAGTCGTACCTCAATACCACGACTCGTGGTTGGCTCTTGTTGTCACCATTAATTCGCTTGATTTCTGAAGTTTCCCACGAATCAAAAAATGACGTGTACCATCAAACGACGGGTCATTGGACCCATCTGTGGCCACTGCTTCCAATTCCTCTACCCCTTCCCATGAGTGAAAGCCACGACTCATTGTTTCCCACAACGAGTCATTCCATGACTTGTTCCTTCCAAACCTAATATCCAAAAACCTACTACAACCACTAACCATGAGTTGTACCACCGACCTACGACTTGTGATTTTCTCCCGTGGCTTACCAGTCCAGCTCCTCCAACCTTCTAACGATTGCCATCATGACCCGTGGTTTTGCACAATAGGTCATACAATGACCCCCTACAATCTAACAGAGAAGCACAATCATCAAACAATGGCTCATCCTATGACCTGTTAGTCCTTTCAATGATTCGTACCATGAGTCGTCCTGAGACATTTTTCCACCTTTTTCTACTGATCATAATTCAAATCTCGGGTCTAGTCTTAGAAATTTTTGGGGTATTACAATATCTCCCCCTTGGGAACATTCATCCTCGAATGTGGGTTAAACATACTAAAAAATTGGGAAAAGAAACTGCAATCCCACATAGTGAACATTTGTAGCTAAAAACTAACGGAGTGACTGACTCCGGACTGATACACATGACTGACCTGAATTTATGAATCATACATACATGCTAAAATATGAAAGGAACTAAGATAAATGAACTTGACATGAAACTGAATAAAGATTAAGGAGGGAACTGATACCTCAAGTTGAAATGAAACTTGAAGGGAAAAGGTGCGGGTATTTAGCCATCATATCTACTTCGGCCTCCCACGTAGCTCCCTCAACGAGTAGATTCCTCCACAAGACTTTCACTAAAGCTACTTCCTTGATCCTCAACTTCTGAACCTAACGATCAAGGATCTCAATGGGTACCTCCTCATAGGTACGGCTATCCTTCACACCTATGCTCTCCACCGAAACAACCAAAGTTAGGTCACCAATGCACTTCTTCTACAACGATACATGGAAAACTAGATATACCAAAGCTAACTCTACTATTATCTCCAACTCATAAGCCACTTTTCCAACA
Organism: Datura wrightii; assembly: GCA_035772735.1. NCBI lineage: Eukaryota > Viridiplantae > Streptophyta > Magnoliopsida > Solanales > Solanaceae > Datura > Datura wrightii. Next base: position 38,118,714 of record JASDFA010000007.1, read on the forward strand.
CGTCCCACAATCCTGTAAGGACCAACATTTCGGGTGCTAAGCTTCCCTTTCATTCTGGACCTCATCACTCCCTTTAAGGGAGATACCTTCAAGAACACCTAATCATCAACTTCAAACTTGAGTTCTCTCTGCCTAACATCCGCATATGACTTATGAGGACTCTGAGTTGTTTTCAGTCTTTCCCTTATAAGCTGAACTTTCTCCATAGCCTCATGAACTGAATTTGGCCCTATCAACATAGCCTCACCTACCTTGAACCAGCCAATAGGTGAATTACACCTCCACCCATAAAGAGCCTCAAACAGAGCCATCTGGATACTAGAGTAGAAACTGTTGTTATAAGAAAATTCGATGAGAGGTAAATGATCATCCCAACTACCTTTGAAGTCAGTAACACATGCTCTCAACATATCCTCAAGAGTCTGAATAGTTCACTCAGCCTGGCCATCTGTCTGAGGGTGAAAAGTTGTGTTAAACTTGACCTGAGTACCAAGTCCCTTCTGGAACGATTTCCAAAACTAAGAGGTGAACTGAGTGTCTCTGTCTGAAATGATGGACAAGGGAATTTCATGCAACCAAACCAACTCTCAAATGTACAATCTAGCATAATCCTCAGCTGAATCAGTAGTTTGACCAGTAAGAAATATGCTGCTTTGCTCTTCCTGTCTATGATTACCCAAATAGAGTCATACTGTCGGCGAGTACGAGGCAACCCTGTGATGAAGTCTATATTGATCTGTTCCCACTTCCAAGTGGGGACACTAATGTCTTGTAGCACACCTCCCTGTCGTTGATGCTCAACTTTCACCCGCTGACAATTCAGAAACTTATCCACAAACTTTATGTCCTTCTTCATGCCATTCCACAATAGACTTCCCGTAGATCACGCTACATCTTGGTGGCACTTAGATGTATAGAATATCGAGAACCATGAGCCTCATGCAACATCTATTTTCTCAAATCATCGAGACCCAGGACACATAAATGATCCTGATATCGAAGCACACCATCTCCCCCTTAGGGAAAGACCTCCACCTTCTGATTTTGAACCGTTTCCTTCAATTTCACCAAGATAAGATCCTCATCCTGCCTAGCCTTGACTTCGGTCACCAAAGAAGATTCTGAACCATTCTGAACAATGACACCACTATTTGTCGAGTTAACAAGGTGAGCCCCTAACCATACAAGCCGATGCACATCCTTTACCAACTCTTTCCTTCCCTTCTCAATGTGACACACTCTGTCCACGGATAATCTGCTAAGGGAATCCGTGACTACATTAGCCTTGCCTGAATGATAAAGGACACGCATGTCGTAATCCTTGAGAAGTTCTAACCACCTCCTTTTTCGCAAGTTTAGGTCATTTTGAGTGAATACATACTGAATGCTCTTGTGATTATGAACAAACTCGCATGCACTCCATACAAGTAGTGTCTCCAAATCTTCAATGGAAACACCACTGTTGCCAATTCTAGGTTATGCGTCGAGTAATTCTTCTCATGAGTCTTAAGCTATCTAGAGGCATACACAATGACCTTACCATGTTGCATCAACTCGCAACAAAGACCAACCCTAGAGGCATCACAATACACAATGAATCCATCCCTGCCCTCTGGTAGAGTCAATACTGGGGATGAAGTGAGTCGAGTATTTAACTCCTGAAAAGTCCTCTCACAGGCATCCGACCACTTAAATTTGACTTTTCTCTAAGTCAACTTAGTTAACAATGCTGCAATGGATGAAAATCCCTCAATAAACCTCCTATAATAGCAACCAAAACCCAAGAAACTCCTCATATCCGAAGGATTAACTGGTCTAGGTCAATACCGCCTCTATCTTTTGAGAGTCCACCTGCGCACCTTCACTAGATACAACATGACCTAAAAATGCTACTGAGTTCAACAAAAACTCACACTTGCTGAATTTAGCAAAGAACTGGCGATCCTTAAGAGTATGTAGCATAATCCTCAAGTGAGCGACACTCTCCTCCTGGCTTCGTGAGTATATGAGAATATCCTCTATGAAGACAATCACGAACATATCCAAATATGGCTTGAACACCCTGTTCATCAGATCCATAAAAGCTCTAGGAGCATTCGTTAGTCCAAAAGACATTACTACAAACTCATAGTGACCGTACCGAGTCCTGAAAGATGTCTTCAGAATATCACTCTCCCTAAACCTGAGCTGATGATAGCCGGATCTAAGGTCTATTTTTGAGAAACACTAAGCACTCTAAAGTTGGTCAAACAAGTCATCAACTACTGATAATCAATACACATTCTAAGAGAACCATCCTTCTTTTGAACAAAGAGATCTGGCGCAGCCCATGTGGATTTACTAGGCTTGATAAAACCCTTACCTAAAAGATCATTCAATTGTTCTTTCAACTCCTTTAGCTCAACTGGATCCATTCTACAGGAAGGAATGGGTATAGGCTACGTATTGGGAAGAAGGTCAATACTAAAGTTAATCTCTCGCTCAGGAGGGACTCCTGGTAGATCATCTGAAGAAACCTTCGGATACTCTTATACAACAAGGAAAAACTAAAGGGTTGGGATCTCGGATGTAGCATCCTTAACCCAAACTAAATGGTACACACAAGCCTTGGAAATCATCTTTCTGGCCATAAGGTAGGAAACAAAGTGACCTACAGGTACAGTTGAACTACCCTTCTATTCTAGGACTGGCTCACTCGGAAAACAAAACTCTACCATACAGGTTCTACAATTCACTGAGGCATAACATGTATGCAACCAATCCATACGAATGATAACATCAAAATCAGTCATGTCTAACTCTACTAAATAAACTGAGGTGACTTTCTGGAGGATTGAGACATGGAAATTTATGTATACTCATCGAGCTGCAACTGAGTCACCGACTAGAGTAGAGACTGAGAAGAGTTCTGATAGGATTTCAAGACTGACTCCAAAGCTAATGGCAATATAAGGAGTCACAAAAGATAAAGTAGCCCCTGGATATAACAACGCATACACATAAGGATGAAATACTTGTAACATACTAGTAACCACATCTGGTAAGACCTCCTGCTCCTGACGAAATGAAAAGGCATAAAATTTGTTTTGGCACTAACCGCCAACTGTACTAGTGGAAGGACCCTACTAGGAAGGATGTGTTGTTGGAGCTGTTGTTGAATTGGCAGTCTGGGCACGACCTCTACTACTGCCTAGCCAAAGGACACTCCATGTGCATGTGCCCAAGTATTGCACACCCAAAGCAAATATCTAATCCGATTAGGCACTCTTCTATATGGTTCTTACCATATTTTTCGCAAACTGGGAAGGTGCGCTCTATGGGCGTGTCCCTCTATCCCCTTAAACCTGACGCCCTGCTCCTCCGATCACCCCGAGGTCTGGAAGGAACACTGGCTGATGAAGGTGTTTGGGCCGATGGTCTATAGTAGGACAGCTGATGATGTCCGCCACTGGACCTTTACTGGGAAAACCCAAAGCTACCTGTCCTGGCCCTCTTGGCCTCTCTCTCCCTTTCCTTCATCTGATCCGCCTCTATCTGCTGGGCGTATATAACCAATTGAGAGAGGTATAGATCACTGTTCAACATTAGGGTCCTACACTCCTTGACCAACGAATCTAACACTCCATACAAAAATCTGTTCATGCGAGCTCTCTGATCTACAACCATCTCCAGCGCATACTTGGACAGCCGGGTGAACTCCAAGGCAGACGCTTGGACAGTCATATGATTCTACCTCAAGTTGAAAAACTCTGCCACTTTTGCCTCCCTCAACTCCCTAGTGAAGAATCTGTCCATGAAGGTCGTCATAAACTCATCCCAACTCACGAGAATGGCACCCAAATGTAAGCAACCCCCTTCAGCTGGTAGGAGGTTAAATCTATCCTCTCTTCTCCCATCACCCCCATAAACTGGGTGATCTTCTATTTCTCCTCAAGAAACTCATGTGGGTCCTCATCAACTCTTGACCTAAGGAACTTAGGTGGATGCATCCTGAGAAAGTCCTGAACTCGAGCCGCTGCTACATTCCCATTCTGAGGGATATGGGCTACCGCCTGCTGGTTGACCTCAGCTAGCAAAGCATGCACCAAGATCTAAAATGCCACTCTAAAGGCATGAAAGACCTACTCGGGCGAAGGACCTGGTGCTGGCGGAGCTTGCTGGTGTCCATCCCCATTGCCATCTTCATGGCCATTTCCATTTCTGTTTCTTCTACTATTTACTCTGTGCGGAGGCATGATTTTGCAAATGTGTATAGCACGAGTTAGAAGGATAAAGAGATACTTTATTGCATGACATGGATCATGAAGGAAAATTTCCTAAAACATCTTGTAGCCTCTTCCCCATAAGTGTGGTGTGCTTCACGCCCATGGAAAAGACTCTACTCAACACTGCTTTTAGACACCCTAGGACACTTCAAAACCTAATACTCTGATACTAAATTTGTTGTGACCCGAGCTGAGACCCCAGATCGAGACACTGGACCTAGAACCACGAAAGGCTCCAAGTCCACCCATGGTATGAACATGATAACTAAAGAACATATATCAAACGAAATCCGATAACTGAAACATGGATAAGTGGAAGTCTAAATACATCACAATTATAATGGAGTCAATACTGACAAAGCTAAAATTCTACATATTATCTGATGAGCCTCTAACATTTCTGAGGAGATGATGGGACAACCTTCCTAACTAGCTCACTAAAGTCTGAAACTGAAAATAACATGACTCAACACTAACTGAATGTCCTGGTGGAGGAGGACTCACCACTAATGGGAATCTGACATAAGTTGCAGGAAACTAGCTAATGGCAAAATTGAGTCTGATCGTCAAAATATCATGAGACAATACAATATAGAGTATGCGGTCAGTACTTGGAATGTACTTAGTATGCAAGGTAAGTAAAACATGCTGAGTAAGTATAACATAAATCATAAGACATGAGAGTAAGGACTGTATGTTGATATATGAAAACATGTATAGTCATAAACTAAATTTCATACCTAAATATAATGATCCAAAGATGAAAATAGAATCATATGGCTTGCCATAGCTGGAATCATAAGCAAAAGCTTATAAACTGATCAATGGGTCAAACTTGTTAAAAACATGATATCATAAGTCATAACCATGCATAACTAAAATCATGAGGAATAATGGGAGAATTGTCTTAACTGACACCATCATGATAGAGCTTACATGATTCCCCAACTATCTCACTCAAGTGGGCAGAGCCGTCTCGAGCTTGCCAAGGAAAGAAATGATATGTGGCGTGATATCACTAATAAGTGCCCCGTAGGGTTAACCATGAATATATACCTATAGTGGCACGTATTTCTGAGACCTCGGAGTTTACCTGAATGTCGGGCCTACTCGGTGCTAGACACTAATCCCAAAAACATGCACATGAGGGATCATATAATTAATATGAAATCATACATGAAGTTCATGGGCTAGTTAAATCATGGCATACGTGATCATTCTTGGAATACATCACTAGCCATGAAATAAGGGGCCGTGAGTCGGCCAAAATCAGAAACTCATAAACCATGAGAACATACATGCTTGATAAAATCACCATATTTGAAATATACTTCCTTAGCCAAAATCATAGATTCATACATGGGTAATTCATAAGTTTTCATTCGTGCTAGATATCTCATCATACTTGAAATCGTGAGTTTTAAACTTGACTATTCATAAAGCTTGCATAATTAGGCGTAATTTTTCTAAAAATTGAAATCATGAATTTATAATCAAAATAGGTATAAAATCTACCCATAAATCTTAAAACATGCGTTGAAACATGAAGAGAATCGGCCCATTAACAAATCATAGAAAATTTCATGAAATTGGGTTAAAATCCCATAAGATCATGAACATGATCTAGAACCTGAATTCATGGAATTGAGAAGAATTTTGAGCATTAGAGTGAAAGGAACTCTTATTCATATCCCTACATACCTGGGTGAACTGAATCTACACTTGCGTTTGAAAGCCCAGGAGATTTGGAGAAGAAATTGAAGGATTTAAGCTTGATCTTAAAAGGAGAAATCCTAATCTTGCCTGCATGAGAGTAGAATGAACTAGAATAGGTTAAACTTCCTTAGCACACTTCTTTTAGGGATTAAAAAAATGTAGTTTAGGACTAGGATCTTAGGAATTACAAAAACACCCAAACTAATATCGGAGAAAATTACTCACTGCCAGAAGTAATGACTCACACCATGAGTCGTACCTCAATACCATGACTCGTGGTTGTCTCTCATTGTCACCACTAATTTTCCTAACTTCTAAAGTTTCCCACGGATCAAACAACGACTCATACCATCAAATGATGGGTCGTTGGACCCATCTGTGGCCACTGCTTCCAATTCCTCTACCCCTTCCCATGAGTGCAAGAAACGACTCGTTGTTCCCCACAATGAGTCGTACCATGACTCATTCCTTAAAAACCTGCTACCTAGAAACTTTCTACGACCACTGACCAGGAGTCATACCACCAACCTACATCTCATGGTTTGCTCCTGTGCTTACCCGTCCAACTCCTCCAACCTTCTAATGATTGCCATCACGACCCATGATTTCCCAAAAGGGGTTGTACAACCACCCATATAATCTAACTTGGGCAGCTTAAACATCAAACAACGGCTCATCCTATGACCCGTTAGTCTTTCCGACGACTCGTACCACGAGTCGTCCTATGACATTTTTCCACCTTTTTCTGCTGATCATATTTCAAATCTCAGGTCTAGTCTTAGGAACTTTTAGGGTATTAAAACTACTTTACAACACCAAAAAGGTCCTAAAAAGGGGTATTTATAGAAGTAGAGTAAGTCTGAATCCTTTTATACTTGAACTGGGATTCGGCTTGGCTGACTTTGAGTCGGACAAAGGGGTCTGCATAGCGCCCTTCATTGAGCCAACCTGGCACTGCATTTGTTCCTACTTGGACTGGGATTAAACTTTGCAGGTTTTGAGTTGGCAAGCAGGGGTTCGCACCGCTCAATTGGTTGCACCAGTATGGTGTATTAGTGTACAGGTCTGCCTGCCGTGTAGGTCCTTACACAGATGTGCCGGCATAATGCCATATTTTATGATGTTGTGGTACTTGCTCCTTTTGAGTTTGTCTTGGCAACTCTTGCTCTTTTAAGAATCAAATAAGTCCAATTCCATCACTCTAATCCCCGCAAACATCTAATCATGTAGTTTAGCTCTTTTTCAGAAATATCATATAAAACCAAAAACACACACATAATTTGTTCTTAAGACATAGTTAAGTATGGGCACAATATGGAAAATAAGTGCATTAATATGCCCTACATCACTACCCCGCACTTAAACTATTGTTCGTCCTCGAACAATCTACAACTTCCCAACTCAAGTTTAACCACAAAATTCACCTTATAGGTTACTTATACTCAAGGTCATTCGACAAGTTTATCAAGCTCCGACAATCCACTCAATATGCATATAAGATTAATATTCAAAGTTCATAAATTAAAATAACTTAGCTTCTAGAACTAACTCAACAAGATATTTTTGGGCCAACATGAATCATATGTAATTTAGCAATCAATGATACACCAAAATCTCACCATTATATGCCCCTCACTATTTGGAGAGATGCTCTTTCACTCGTATGATATATAACAACTTTGACTCGAACATACATAGAATAAAATCACTCACTCTCCCAAAGAACTCAACATGCATGCAAAAGATGACCCATAAGCTTGCCCTCAGTGTAAATACTCCACTACTATAGAACATCAAATCTAAAATCAATTAGGACTTAAGATGGTTGTTCACTCGTATGATATATAACAACTTTGACTCGAACATACATAGAATAAAATCACTCACTCTCCCAAAGAACTCAACATGCATGCAAAAGATGACCCATAAGCTTGCCCTCAGTGTAAATACTCCAATACTATAGAACATCAAATCTAAAATCAATTAGGACTTAAGATGGTTGTAATGTAGGCTAAGGGACAGGTAGAAACTACTTGGCTAAGATGGTGACTATTCTCCTTAAGTACTTTAATACTTCACAACTCTTTGACTTTTAGCATATTCTTCAATCTCCTTATTTTTCCCATACCTCCCTCTTATTTTTCAATTTGCATTTAGGCGACTATTAGGGAATTTTCAACATTAAGCTCATTCACAATTTTTTATTTTCAATCTTTTCGTTCTTTCATTTCTCAAACTTTTTTTCTTTTTCTTTTTCCACTACATCACCCTCCTTATTTTACATTTTTCACAATTTTATTTCCTTCTAATTTTCACACTTTAGCTTTTCCCTTCTTCTCTTGACTTGTGCTCCTTTTATGCAAAATTCTCTATTAAAGTGCTCTAGGAGTCATATGGAATAAAAATAGAAAGAAAGGAATTCAGCTTGTAATATGGCTATTAAAAGAATAGGATAATGTTCAAAATGGCTAACTAGGATAATTACATTAAGGTAGACAAAATTGGGATACAAATAGGCTACCAAAGAAATGTCTATATTACTTTCTAGATTCAACATCCTCATTTCTCTTAGCACACACACTAGGCAGACATCAAATTGCAAGCATGGAATATACAAAAAATCTGACTCACACAATGGAACAAATGGTTAAACAATGGCTATCAAGATTATATATACACATATATCCATATTGAATGCATCACATTATTAAGTCCAATTTTTCTAGCATAGGAGTCAAGTTCCAAAATTCTAAGTGTTTCTATCTATTCATGCATTTGTGAATGAATTATACAAAGTTTCAATGATACTATCACGACCTGAGCTAAGATCTCGGACCGAGACACGGGACCTAGAACCATGAATGGCTCCAACCTAACCCATGGTACGTACATAGCATGACTTAAGAGTATAATCGAGGGGAAATTAAATCATAAGAATGAAATAGCTTAAATCCTAGAAGCATATAAACATAAAGGTAAAATAACCAACATTAGTGAAAAGAATCTATACATGTCATCTGAAAAGCCTCTAAAACATATGATTGGCTGATAGGACAATGCCCCCAACTAGCCCTCTAAAATTGAAACTGAAATACATGAAAAAGATATAACCAAGACTGATGTCCTCAGATTATGAGGACTCATCGAAAGCGGGGTGGAGATGATGAGCGGGTGCGAGCTAGTGAAGAGACTAGGATGGATTACCTGCACCTATATCATGAGATGATATAGAATAAAGTATGCGGTAAGTACTTTGAATGTACTGAGTATGTAGAGAAAGTAAAACATGCTAGTAAAACGATAGTCTGAAATCATGAGTATAAATCAAGAAGGTTCATGAGAGTAAGGACAACACGTTAAAAGCCATAAATCTGAAAAATACATATTCATAAGCTATTGATCATAATTTGAACATAATGACCCAAAGTTTAGAAATAAAAATCATATAACTTGTCATACTTGAAATCTAAGTGAAAGCTCATAAACTAATGAATGGGTCAAGTATGCTATAAAACATAATATCATAAGTCATGAACATGAGTAACTGAAAACATGAAGCTAGTCGAGAGGGTGTTCGTACCATGCCAAGGGTAGAACCATGAAAAAAGGTGTGATATCACTGATGCATGGCCCATACTAGCATGGGATACACTCTCGAGGAGGGACCCATCATGGCTACGCTGCACGTAGTTCTGAGACCTTGGTATGCTAGAACTCTAGTGTACTCGGTGTTAAATACTACTCCCAAAATATATATAGTACTCACATCATAATCATGAAGCATACTTGAAGTACATGGGCTAGTTGAAATCATGAGGTTAAACCTGCTTGAGATACGTGGCCATAAAATAGGCTCGTGAGTCGGCCATGATCATAAACTTGATTTCATAAAAGCCATGCATAGTTGAGAGAATCATCATAAATCATCATACTCTAAAATTCATAAATTCATGAAGGGTTCTTGTGGAAATCATGCATTATGATCATAAAATATAATTTAAAACTTGAGGGACTTGAATTCACAAGAGAATTTAAGAATGTAACTTAAATCGAATATAACCCTAGGAGTTCATAATCACGCTAGAAACTTAAAATTCAAAATTTCATGAGTGACTTGATAGAAGCATGAAACCGTGATCATAAGGACATATATTGGATTAAGAAACAGCTAATTCCATAAATGGGCATGGAGTAATTTCAACAACACCCAACCCAACACAAAAATTTTGAAATTAGGGCATGGGGATTTAGAAACATCACATTTTCAATTAAAAGGGCATGAGGGTGGAAGGAATCCCTCATTAATGATTCCACATACCTGGGCTTGAAGAATTCTCAACTTGATTAGAAACCCAAATTGAGGAAGTTTTGATAAAGAACCCTGGCTTCTCTTGAGGGAATTTAATCTTCTAATGAGAGTGTTACGTGTAGAATGAGGGCTTAGGATGAATAATCCCCTCAATACATTCTTTAAGAGGCTTAAAACGACATAGTTTAGCATATAGGAACTTAGGAATTATGAAAACAACCTTAATGATCTGATAGGAAATTGTACACTACTAGACCTGATGAGAGATTGGACGACCCATTGGGAGACTCGACGGGTCATCACCTGACCCATTTCCACGGGTAACCTCTTCTCCATTCTTTGATATTTATTGCTCAATGAGTCATTAAACGAGTCATGGGGGACTTGACGACTCGTTCCTCAATCTATGAAGTACATTGGAAATCAACATTTTCTCCACCACTGCGTACTTAATGGGTCACACCACAACCCATGGGGAGTCCTAACGACTTGTCACCCCCATCCATCATGACTTTTGAAAAGTAACATTTTCTCCAACTTGGAACCACCTAATAGGTCACTCAATGACGTGTTGGGTCACTAAACGGGTCACTAGATGACTCATCTTGTGACTTGGTGCAGATTTTCCTATTTTCTCCATTTCAACCCTCGGGTACGATCTTAGGAATTTTTGGGTGTTACATATACCCTAAGTGAATCACCTAGCATTCATAAGGTCTCAAGTTCTTTTTCTCCTAATAACTAATTTTCCTTTAAGACGGTCCTCATCCATCTATCATCCGGAACAGTCATGACTATGACTAAAAAGAATCTAGACCCTCTAATCGGTTCTAAGGGACTATCCACCGAAAAAGTACCGAAAATAAAAACTGGGGGAACCCAAATAAAAACAAAGAGAAAAACATCACAAAAATACTACAATCTAGTAGGACACAAGTAATACATCACAAAAGAATCAAGGCCTGCCATGAACAAATATAGCAATGAAAGCATGTATGGCATAACGAAGTTTACTTTTCCCACCCCACACTTAGTTATTAGCATTGTCCTCGGTGCTAAAATAATAAACACAAGTAAAAAGGGTGAAAGACGAACTCCCTGAGCCTAGTCCTCGTCGTCTGCGGGGTGCACTCAATCTACCACCAGTGCAACACGTGGTACGCCTCATTGCAACACTGGCACGCTACATCTGCAACTCTGTGTGGATCTTAGCATGCATGGTTCTTATGCCATTTTCTAGTTCCTAAGGAACATTCTGTACTTGTAACTTCTTCCCTGCATACTTGAACAAACAAATCAACCCCAATTTTTTTTTGAAAAAACCAAAACTAAATTACCTTGGGTTACCACCCAAGCAACACCTGATTTAACGTCGCAGCATGACATCATTAATTTTATTACTTTTCTTTCCACTTTGAACTTATGAATTGCACCCCCAATTTCTTTTCCGATTTTCTACTCTGCTTGAGGGGTAGTGGTGTAAAAATAGAGGCACCAAGTAATAGATGCTCCAAAAAAGCTTGGAGCACTTCCATACACTCGTATACAATTCTTTGTCCTTCACAAGCCATTTCATCATCCCTATCAAACTCAAAAGAACAACTAGCATTTTTGTTATAGAAACTGGGTCAATAAGCAAAATAATTGGGACAATTGCTCCAACGTCCACCTTGACAAACACATAAAGTTTAATTATACCCATCATAGAAGTGAGAAGATGCACTCATTTCTCTTCTGGGGGCATATTTACAATCTTGCCAAAAATTGTGTCCTCCACAATATAGATATTGATCATCAAGATATGGGTTACCATTGGAAAACCCCTTTTCATTCCGTGATACCATAGTAAAAATTAAAACTAACTAAAACAAAAAAAATCACAAAACAAAAAAAAGTGATACAAGTAGGAGAGAAAGACTGCAAGAAGAATTTAAACACCAATTAACTATTTTTGAATTGTATTCGCTGGCAACAGTGTCAAAATTTTAATCACGCCTAAATTATACCTCACAATGAAGTATAAAGTGGTTGCTATCAAATATAGTAACCCAACCAGGTCGGGATCAATCCCACATAGAATAGGGAAGAAATAGTATGTTAATGATGAGTAAATCAATCGGTATTCAATGTTTCAAAAGGGGGTATCAAACAAAAGAAAACGTAATTCTAAATAGTGATCAACTTGTTATCAAATTATTGAGACAAAATCAGGATTGTGTTCCCCATGATTTCATAATGTAGTAGGCTTATTTTATTAGTGATCTATCTTAGTGAATTTTGTGTAAGACTGACAATTAAGTTCATCTAACATCTCTTGACCTATATAGACGAATTTCACCTCGGACTTTAGGTGTATATATTTTGCCTTCACTCTAGGTCTTGGATTAACTATCCTAGTTTAGAGCTCAAGTTAGTTAGACGAGGGTTGGTAGCCTCAAATTTCCATTGTTATTCTTCTTTCCTAACTTCAACATCTTTGGTTGAACAAGTTGATGATACAGGCACGTTTCAACATTTGCAATCGCTAAAACTCATTAAGATGAAGAGAATAACAATCCACTTAACTCATCATTCAAGAATCAGTATTTTATTTAGCCTACCTTCGTTAATTTATTATGGTTCCCCCAACCCTAGCTCAAGAGATTTAGCCACTCATGTTTGAAGAAACAATAACATAAGATTTATAAGAAGTCATAATAAATACTTACAATAATATAAAATTATTTGACAAATTTCGAAAGCTAATTAGAATCACAAGAACTTGATGTTTTCTTCAACACTAGAATGGAATAATGCTTTCCATACTTACAACAATTATGATCTTCGACACCTAAAACATCCTAATAAGGGGTATATATAGTAGTAGAATTGATTTGCATCTGTTACTACTTTAATTGGGATTGGACTTTGTAGGTTTTGAGTCGGGAAGTAGAGGTCCGCGCCGCGCCATTGGCTGCACTAGTATGGAGCCGCGTCATGCATATTGGTGCACATATCTGTGTGCGCATCATGAAGGTCCTTGCACAGATGTGCCTGCACGAGGCCATCTTCTATTATGTTGTGGAACTTGCTCTTTTTGAGTTTGTCTTGACAACTCTTGCTCTTTTAAGCATCATATAAGTTCGATTCCATTATTTAATCCCTGCAAACATCTAATCATGTTTGTTAGCTCTTTTTATAAATATCATATAAAACCAAAGAAAACACACATAATTTATTCTCAAAACATAGTTAAGTATGGGCATAATATGGCAAATAAGTGCGTAAATACGCCCTACGTCAAAGTCGCCAACCTAAATTAATCCATATCATTGGTGAGTCTAAGGTTTGTGGCTTCCTTCTAATTTAGATTTAGCTTCTTCAGTGTCCATAAAGCTTTGTGTTCAAGCTCTATAGACAAGTGACATGCTTTTCACAGATGAGTTGATCTGGTATACCTATGGGAGTTTTGAATACTATGTGGTGTGCCCATAAAGCTTCATCCAGTCTTGTTGACCATTCTATTTTACTGGCATTCACTATTTTAGCCCAGAGTTGTTTTGATTTCCTGATTGGAGACTTCTACTTGTCCACTTGTCTGCGGGTGGTAAGCTATTGCCACCTTATGCTTGACTCCATATTTCTCAAGTAGACCTCAAAATAACCTATTGCAGAAATGTGATGCACCATCACTAATAATTGCTTGTAGGGTACTGAATGTAGAGAAGATGTTCCTTCGCAAGAATCTAGTGACTGACTTGCTCTCATTATTTGGAAGTTCTATAACTTCCACCCAATTAGAGACATAGTCGACATCCACTAATACATACTTCATCCCAAAGGAACTTACAAATGGACCCATGAAGTTAATTCCCCAAACATCAAATAACTCTACCTCAGTGGTAGCTCATGTTTTCGCGACACTCCTCCTTCTTATTGGCATTTATCACAAGCCCTTGAGAAATCATGAGCATCTTGATGAAGGGTAGGCCAATAATACCCACTCTGTAATATCTTTTGCGTTGTGCGGATGCCACTATGATGACCTCCAGTGGGAGATGAGTAGCATGCCTCCAAAATGTAAATCATCTCAGCCTCAACAACTCACCTCCTTATTATATTATCAGCATAGACTCTGAATAGATATGGCTCATCCCAACAAAATTACCTAACATTATGGAGAAATTTCCTCCTCTGGTGGAATTTCATATTTTTAGGCATTATATCACTTATCAAGTAGTTCGTGAAATCTACAAACCATGGAATCAAACCATGTGAGGGAGCCAATACTTGTTCGTCTGGAAATGAGTTATTTATCTCCAACTCATTTCTCATTTTTCCTTCTTCATCCAACCTTGATTTTTGCAACTTGATTTTTGGTGCCTTTTTTGTCTTTCACTTCAAAGTCAATTCCTAGAGTAGTAGTACCCAACAAATAAGTCAAGGTTTAGCGTTTTTCAGAAATAAGAGACCAAATTACTGCATGATCAGTGTGAACTATCACATTTGTGCTAAGAAGATAGGCATGAAACTTCTCAAAAGCATACACTACCACTAACAGCTCATATTCTGTGATTGTATAATTTTTTGAGCTGCATTTAGGCATAGTAGATGGTATGAAAAATCTTATTATGTCTATTTCCAAGAACAGCTCTCAAAGCTACCCACTAGCGCCACATATGATTTCAAATGGCTTGCTCTAATCTGGTGGCACTATGATGGGTGCAGTGACAAGTTTCTCCTTTAAGCACTCGAATTCTTTGAGATAGGCTTCATCAAATACAAACTTTGTATCTTTCTCCAACAACCTGCACAAAAGAGCTAGCAATTTTTGAAAAATCTTTAATAAATTGTCGATAGAAACCAGCATGTCCTAGAAAGCTACGAATTTCCTTTACAGAGATGGGAGGTGGAAGTTTTGAAATAACTTCAAATTTTTCTTTATCCACTCAATCCCTTTTCAGAAATCTTTTGTCCCAACATTATCCCTTTTTTGACCATGAATAGAGGCTTTTCCCAATTTAGCACCAAATTTGTCTCTTCACACCATTTTAATATTGTTGCAAGGTGAGGCAAGAAATCTTCAAATGAGTCACCCAATACTGAAAAGTCATCCATAAATACCTTTATAGTGTCTTCTACCATGTTTGAAAATATGGACATCATGCATCTTTGAAATGTGGCTGGTCTATTGCATAACCCAAAGGCATCCGCTTGAAGGCGAATGTACCATAATGATAGGTGAATGTCGTCTTTTCCTGATCCTTTGGTGCAATAGAGATTTGGTTGTATCCTTAATATCTATCAAGGAAGTAGTAATATGCTCTCCTTGAAATCCTATCTATCATCTGGTCCATAAAGGGCATCGGGAAGTGATCTTTCTCTGTGCAATTGTTTAGCTTTTGGTAGTCCATGCATACTTTCCATCCAATCACCATTCTAGTTGGTACTATCTCATTCTTTATTTGAAACTAGTGTCGTACCTCCTTTCTTTGACACACATTGCACTGGACTAACATATTGGCTATTAGAGATTGAATATACTACACCTGTTTCTAACCACTTGATAATCTCTTTCTTCACTACATCTTGCATTATCAGGTTAGCCATCTCTGATGTTCAATATTAGGTATACAATATTCTTTCAACTTAATTTTGTGAGTGCAAATTCTTTGTGGAATACCAATGATATCAGAAATGGACCACCCGATGGCCTTTTTGTAAGTTCTACTAGTGGAGATTAATGCTTCTACTAACACTGGTGGCTTTTTAATTGATGGATTAGCAGGGGGAGGGGGGGGAATTTCTCTATTTTTCAAATCAAGATCTAACTTTTTATGTGCATATGAGTAGGCACCCCTTCTCACTATAGTGTTCACTATTTCATCAAACCCAACTTCATTCCATTTTGTAAATTTCATCAATGTTGATGTCAAGGCTTCAGTTGTACAACCCTCTTTAATCAAATCCATAACCGCTTCATCAACAATATCAATCATAGATATGTCACTCAAATTATTCAACTGCCTCATGGTCCTGAAAACATTAAATATTACCTCATTATTTAGCTTGAATTTCAGTTCTCCACTCTCCATGTCCATCAGTGCTCTTCATATGGCATGAAATGAGCGACCCAAAAATGTGGGTACTTCAAAGTCAACATCACAGTCTAATATGACGAAGTTTGCTGGAAAGATAAATCTCTCCACTCTGACTAACACATCAATTAGTATACTCACTAGCCTTTTTGTTGTTCAATCTGCCATTAGTAGCCTACCAAAGGCATCAGATTAACGCTTGTTCCCAGATCACATACTACCTTGGCAAAATTTAAGGCCCTGATAGTTCAAGCAATCGTATAAGCTCTAGGGCCTTCCTTTTTCTTTTCTAAGGAGTGTGATGCAATTGCACTACAATTGTGAAGGCTACCCTCAGGATCAAAGCCAATTGTTTTGTTTTGGGGGTCACCAGCTCTTTCATGAATTTTGCGTACCCCAATATTTATTCCAATGCTTCCACCAATGGGATGTTGACAGACAACTGTTTCAACATAGAAATAAAATTGTGAAACTTTTCATCTTCATCCTTCTTTTTAAGACATTACGAAAAATAAAGAGGAGGTCTTGGAATCGACATGTATGATTTCTAGCTTTATTTAGCCTTTCCCTTTTCTTCCTCCACCTCTTTCTCTTTTGTCTGTGATCCCCTATTTTTTCTACTCTTTTCCCACCGATAGGTGATTCCTATTCTCTATAGTTGCTTCCTCCGTGTCGAAGATCTCAAGGTGGGCTAATAACATCACATCATAGACTTCCTTGCTTGAATCTGGCGGCGCGTCGCGGACTTCCTTGTGTTGATCTAGCGGCACATCGTGCCCCCATTGAGGGAACCAAATGGCACGTCGCACCTCTCTCGTGTGCACTCAACTTCCTCTATCAGGTTTGGAATGTTTTCTTCTTTGTTAGGATCCGTTCTTGGTATTGGACTTATATAATAGTGTTCTTGCCGCTTCTTTTTTCTACAGCCAGCACTGATTATTATCACGCCTTTGCTTTAACACTACTGACATTTGCCCCATTTTTTATTGATGTTGGGCATATTTTACGCACTTATTAACCATATTTTACCCATACTCAGATATATTTTGAGAATAAATTATGTGTGATTGCTTTGGCTTTGTGTGATATTTATGAAAAAGAGCTAACACACATGATTAGATATTTATAAGGATAAAAGTAGCGGATTTGGACTTATCTGGGGCTCAAAAAGCAAGTATTGCAAAATTGGATTTGAGAAAGACAAGATTGAAGGAGGATGGCAAAGCACGATCAAGGGCACCACAGCAGCCTGTACGACGCGTAGGGCATGCCATTGCACCAGGCTCCATACCACACCAAGGCTCTCTAATAAGGAGCATTGCAACGTGTAGGGAAGTGTCAGGCGGTCGGATTTTAAAAAACCCAATCCCAGTTCAAGTAGGAGGAATGTAGACTTATCCTACTACTATCTATGCTTCCTCTTAGGACATTTTTAGTGATCGAAAAATTAGTTTAATCAGTTGTAAAAGTTGAATTCACTTCTTATTTTTTGATTATTATTGTTGTAAGTGTGGAAAATATTATTCCATACAATTGTTGGAGGAAAAATATCAAGTTCTTTTTATTCTATTTAGCTTTCAAGATTTGCCAAATGATTTCATATTATTATAAGTATTCATCATGACTTCTTGTAAATATTATGTGATTATTTCTTCAAATATTAGCGGCTAATTTCTTTATCTGGGGTGGTGAGAACCATGATGGATTAACGGAAGTAGATTGAAGAAAATAGTGATTCTTGAATCATAAATTGGGTGGATTGTTATTCTCTTTGTTTTAGTTAGTTTTAGCGGATGCAAATGTTGAAATGTGCCTGTATCATGAACTTGCTCGACTAAAGAAATTGAAGTTAGGAAAAGAGAATAACAATGGAAATTTGAGGTTACCAACCCTCATATAATTAACTTAAGCTTTAACCGAGGATAGTTAATCCAAGACATATGACGAGGACAAAATATGAACACCTAAAGTCCAAGAGGATTTAGAGTGAAATTCATCTATGTAGGTCGAGAGACGTTAGATGAACTTAATCGTCAGTGTTACACAAAATTCACTAAGATAGGTCACTAATAAAATTAAGTCTACTACATTATGAAATCATAGAGAACACTGTCCCAGATTCTTCTCTTAAATTTGATAACAACTTAATCACTGCTTAAAAATACTTTTTCTTTTATTTGCAACTCCTCTCTGAAATATTGACTATCGGTTGATTTAATCATCAGTAACATATTATTTTTGACCTATTCCTTGTGGGATCGACCCCAACCTAGTTGGGTTACTATGTTTGACAGCGACTGCATTATACTTCATTGCGAGGTGTAATTTTGGAGTGATCAACTTTTGGCGCCATTGTTGGGGAATATGGTTCAGAAATAGTTAATTAGTGTTTAAATTTTTCTTGTAGTCTTTATCTCCTACTTCTATCACTTTTTTTATTTGTGTTCTTTTTGTTTTAGCTAGTTTTTATTTTTACTATGGCATCATAAAATGAAAATGGGTTTGGTAGTGGTAACTCATATCTTGATGACCCATGTCTATAATGTGGAGGACCCCAATTTTGGCAAAAATAACAAATATGACCCCAGAAGAGAGATTTGAGCACCTTCTCACTTCTATAATAGTTATAACTGCACTTTATATAGTAATCAAGGTAGGCATTGGGATGATTATCCCAATTATTTCGCTTATCGATCTAGTTGATAAACCAAAAATGCTAGTGGTGCTTTTGAGATTGACAGGAATGATGAAATGACATGTGAAGGATAAAGCATTGCATATGAACGTATGGAATCCATGCTCCGACCTTTTTTTGTAGCGGGAGTCTAACTTGGAGAAGGATGCCGACTCAACACTGCCCATGAAATTTTCTACTCCTCAAGAAGAAATGGTTGAAGAAGAGATTTCAAGCTCAAAGGATGAGCCAAAATATAGTTATGACCATAATGAAAATTGTAAAATTGAAGCAGAGCAACAATTTAAAGAAGAAATCACTAGCTCTCAAAAAGAAGAAGTTGAGGTGATATTATGAAGCATAATGGGGAAGAGTGAACAATAGGGCTGAGCCCTGACTAACTGGTGGAAAAAAGTGCAACATGATGACAAGGAAGTTATCCGAAACATAAATTTTTCCAATGGGAGGATTTTTGCAAGAATTACAAAGTTCTCATCAGGAAGAAAAACTTGACCAAGTGGAAAGTATAAGTGACGATTGCTAACCAACCAACCCAACAATAGTGCAATATGTCAAAATTGAAGAAGTGACACTAGAGTTTCAAAGCAAAGTCCATCAAATCATTTTTAACAAATCTAGTGCATCTAAGAGGGAGGATGTCAAGAAGGAAGCATGCTTGAAAATGGAGCGACTTAGACCGCATTCCAATTATTTTTCAACATTGTACTTGATTGGCCATATGAAAATTGAGGTAACCAAGTCTATGGAGGATTTTGGAGAGGATGGTCAAATTTGTTTCATTCTAAAGTTTGTCATGCCAACAGGGCAAATTCACATCCCTCCTTTATGGGCCAAGAAGTGCAAGATACGACATTTATTTCTTGGTGCCTTTATTTTTACACCACCACCCCTCTAGTGAAGTAGAAAATTGGAAGAGAAATTAGGAGTGTAATTCATAAGTTCAAAGAGAAAATAAAAGTGGTAAAATTAATGACATTATGCTGCGGTGTTAAATTAGACGCTGTTTGGGAGGCAACACAAGGTAATTTAGTTTTTATTTTTCAATTTTTTTAGAGTGGATTTGTTTGTTCAAAGTGTGCAAAAATTAATCGATAAACTTCGAAGGAATTTTGGATCATAATGGATTGAAAATGAGACACAAAAGGAAGTCAAGGCCTGCGACACTGTGACGTGGAGACCAATCTCCATATGGGAGTTTGCAACGCGCAGTGAGACCTCTGCAGGGAGGTCCATGATGCGAACAACTGTATCAAGTATGAAAATACTCAAACACACAGGTCAACCCAACCCAAGGAGGACTTTTTAAAAGGAAAAACTTGAAACTTTCACCTCATTCATATCAAATCCATGTTTCACACCCCTATATTCTCTCAAATTTCTCTCCAAAACTTCATCTTCTTCCCAAAATCTTCCACCTTTCTTCACCCAAACAATAAGAGACTTCCTTTTCTTGAATTTAACCAAAAATGGCTCCTAAACCTAGAAAAGGAAAGAGTGTGGCTTCTTCAATCCAAGGTCCTAAAAGATCAAGAATGGTTCAAGAGGCACCAATGGAGGATTCTAGTATGCCACAATGTAACACCCCAAAAGTCCCTAAAACCAGACTCCAGATATGGAGTATGAACTAGCAAATAAACGGAATTTTGCCCCAGTATGAATCTTACTATGACTCATGATGGTATGGTACTGATCATACCAAGACCCATGATAAGAAGAATCAGCATGATCTGTGGTATGATGGTACGAATTGTTGTTTTAGTCATGAGTTGAGATATTGTAGCGCCTCAAACATTCGGGCTAAGTTTGAAACCGTACTAGATATGTGGATGGACCTAAACTTGATGAATGTTATGGAAAATAGGTGTTAAGATATATTATTAAGTGTGAGAAGTGCATTGGATATAAATTTAGGTCATAAGGAACCTCTAGCATAAAGCTAAGTTGAGACCTTACTGATTGAGTCTTTATTTAAGTTCTTACAAGGGTCAATTTTAAATGACCATAACTCTAATTTTACGAAGTGTTTTTGGGTAATCCAGAATGTCAATGAATCCCTTTGATACTTCTTACATCTGACCTTGCATCAATCAAAGTTTGGAGTAAAACGTTATTAGCAGTTTAGTGAAGCACTATCAGGTTTGACCGTCAAAGGACAAGCCCAGTCACCACGATTCATGGTACGACTCGTGTTACCAAGGTAACACTCGTAATGAGCATATTTGATAAGAGTTTCAATAAGCTTTTAATCCACTCAAAATCCAAGAATTGCATACCACGACCGTGAATGCTGATAGGGAAGTTTTTCAGCTTGTTTTCATGAGGGCATCCTAGTAATTTCCTATGCTTTTAACTCCTAAACTAGGTTATTTTGGGCTTCAAAAAGGGTGTATTAGAGGGTTTTACTAAGCCTAAACTTTCATTCCTCTCCCAACACCGTATATTAAAGATTAATCTCTCAAGGCTCTCAAGTAATTAAGATTCTTCTTTTTCTCAATTCTCTTGGATCTCAATTCTAAGCAAGATTTCATCAAAGCCTAGATATATGGGGTCATGTATGGGGGATTATTCCACCCTAATTCCTAATTCCAAGCTCAATTACATGATTTAAATTCTTTCATATCTCGAACTATAATTTTCATAAATTTCTAGGGTTAGCCCATTTTGATGAAAAACTCTATGATCTCTTACGAAATTAATTCTCTCATGATCCTATTTATGTAATGATTATAATTTTATGATTTCTATGAAAAAATCTCATTAATCTCTACTTTCCAGTTATGATGATTTACTCAATTATGCATGAATCTCATAAATATCAAGCTTATGTATCATGGCTATATTTTTAGCACTATTTTCATGGCTAGTTCACATATGTTAAGAAAATTATGAATTTCATGATTTGTAACTATCCCATACAAAACCAAGTATGTTTTGTGATTATGATATGAGCACCGTGTATATTTTGGGAGTAGTACCTACCACCAAGTAGAACACCGGAGTTCTAGCATACCTAGGTCTAAGAACTAAGTGACACCATCGGCTAAGGGATCCTCGGTAGTAGAGAGTGTCTCCATTTGCTCGAGGAATATGGGATCCTGGCTAGTTTAGAGTGTTTCCCCAGACTCAATGGGCTCACATATGGGTCCTCGTTAGTTGAGAGTTTCTCCCGAAAAGTATGAGTGATATCACACCAATCATGGTTCTTACCCTACAGGTTGGGCTCCATGAGGCTCACATTGAAGTTTGTCAATTAATAGGCTTTCTTACAATACATTTTAAGTTTCAGTTATAGTTATAGCTTCAATTTTCAGTGCATACACATGACCCTTAAAATCAGGTTTACTCATATTTTCATTAACTATATTCAGACTAGCATGTCATGTCTGTATTTATGCATCTTAAATAGGGTTATTGTGCTATACCTCAGCCTATGCGTTAAGTTATGTGCTTAGTACAAACTTTCTCAGAATACTAGCTTGTTTTAAACTTTAGATGCATATCCCATATACTCAATATATTCAAAGTATTGACCGCATACTCTTTGTGCTATATCATTTCATCATATAGATCCAGGTATTCAAACTTAGCGCTGCAATTAGACACGTTCCTGACTTGATCAGTTAGCAGTGGTGAGTCCTCATCTTTCAAGGACTGGGGAAGTTTTCTTTTATTTAGTACTTTGTCTTGTTTTAGTTTTCAGATTTTGTAGTTAGCGGGGGACTTGTCCCAATAGCTTATCAATTAGTAGAGGCTTTCAGACATAGAGTTAGTATGTTAAACTTTGTGACTTACTGTTAATTATCAGATTGTCTTGTTATATATAAGTGATTGTTTTTACATTTTAGTTAGCTTTCGCTCAGTTTTCTTTATAAGTTATATTATGCTAGAAATATGCTATGCCATGGGTTAGCTTGGAGTTGTTCATGGTTCTAGGTACCATGTAACGTTTGGGGTCTATGCTCGGGTAGTGACAAACTTGGTATCAAAGCATCAGGTTTAGGTTTGTCCTAGGGTGTCTGAAAGATGCATTAAGTAGAGTTTTTTCATGGGTGTGAAGCATGCCATACTTATGAGGAAGAGGCTACGAAAAGTTTTAGGAAATTTCCCTTCTTTCATGATTTTTATTGTGCGATAGAGTGTACACTCTCATGTTTCCCTTCTAACTCGTGCTCTACGCGTTCGCAGACAATACCTTCCAAACGAGTAAATAAAAGGAGAAATGACAATAGAAATCAGCCAGCTCCACAAGCTCCAGTAGACTCGATGAATGAACAAGTTACTCATGCAGAGTTTCAGGTTGCATTCCAAGCATTAGCATAGTCTGTGATGGAATAGGTCACCCATCAGACGGTTGCACCTGTGAACCCTAACGAAAATGTCGTAGCAATTAAGGTGTGAGATTTCAATAGGATGAACCCCCTAGAATTTGATGGTTTGAAGATGGACGAGGACCCATAAGAGTTCATTGATGAGATGTAATACCCCAAAAGCCCTAAGATCATACCCGAGGGTTGAAATGTAGAAAATAGGATTTTCTGCACGAAGGCAAAGGACGAGCTATCCAGTGACCCGTGGGGTGCACCACGAGTCATTAGGTGACTCGTGGGGAGGAGGAGCTTGGTTGAATTGTTGGCTTTAGGGTTTACCACGGGTGAAGCCACGAGTTGTGGTCAACCCCACGAGTTGTTAGGTTGGTCGTCGTCAAGGTCTTGCCTTAGATGTTGA